>CM020246.1:25719667-26319667 GCA_009819775.1 Phoenicopterus ruber ruber
GTGGCCATCGCTGTTGCATTTCAGCCAGCCTGGAATCACCGTGGGATTCAGCTCTGAGCACAGCATCCGTTCCTCGCATCTGAAGCTGCACAGGGCATGCAGGAGGACACAGGAGCGTGGCCAACACTGTTAGTGCAGCCATCTGTTAACAGACCTCCTACTTTCACGAAATGTGCAGGAACCTCCCTCTTGACCTCCTGCAAATTTGATTTGAATTGACAAACTAGTTCAAAAGTCACCAGAGTGACTGACAGAGGCTGAGGCTGCATAAGCTGTGTCTCCCCAGGAAAACAGGGTAAACAATGGAGGAATGACACAAAGAGAGAGAGAGAGAAAGGTTCTGCTAGGACATTATAGATCAAATATACGTGGAGTCTAGTAACCATCCAGCTAAGCAACGTGGGTGAACATTAGTCATCTGGCAAGTAAATGGATTCTGACTTCTACGATGCAGAAAAAAGGTGCTTAAGAAATCCTGAAAATCCAAAACATACTCAAAAAAAATTGTATCTGACATCAACTCTGAGACAATAAAATGGAGAAAACAATACTGTGGTACAGGGGGAAAAAAAATGAATGGCAAACATATTTCTGCTTCTAAAATAAACTTGGGCTGCTTCTGAAGTCTCTTTCCATTTCCCAGACCCAGAAATGAACAGAAGGAAAAATATGCAAACTCTAGGAGAACATTTATTTTAAAAATTGTCTGGCTATTTGCTGGAACATCAGAGAACTGAAGAGCTAAATACTGTGTGGTAACCAAAAAAGGAAATGACAAATGAACCAAGGTTATTTTTGGTGGCAACTATATGTATAAACAACAATAAAAACAAAGACCTGTAATATCAAAAATAGAGTTTATTGTGCTTTATCTTCTGACCCCAATCAGGAAAGCGGTTCTGTTTCCTAACTGTTTAGTTAGCCCCACCTGCCACATAAGTAGGTGACAGATCAAGCTGCAACCATTAGACCATCGTCTGGGAAGGATTGTTATCACTGTACTCTGCAGAAAAACAGTGGTGAAAGAAATGCTGAGAAGTAGCGATGAGGTTTTAAAAACTAAGCACAATTATTTTGTATGCTCTTTCTCAGCAATCAGATATTTTCCTTTGAAGCTGAACAGTTTCCCTAAGCACAGTACAAACCAAACCCCGTAACCCACTTGCCTACTGGCTCCCCTCTGCACTTCCTCCTCTCCACTCTTTCCAGGATGTGGCTGAAGTTGCCAAGAATGGCTCAGAGTAAAGACAGAACACGATGAACTTGGTTTTCCATGTACCGTGGAGTGAAGACATGTTTCCATCTGGCCAGCTCATGACTTCATTCCACAATTTTGGGTTTGGAACTCTCTATGACCGTCACAGAAGAAATACTGTGCTCCTATCTTGCTCCAGCACTGGGTCTGAGCCTGCTCTCTCTGGTGCCAATGGTCTCCGTCTAACACGTGCTCTCACCTTCTTCTGTTTCTCTTCCAGACAATATGAAAATCTGCAAGCAAGATGGCGTGAAGTCCCAAGAGCACCGTGGTTCACGTTGGTGTACACATCCTGTTCCGTGTGCAGGTAACACACTCTCCGTAAAGCGTTTCAGTACATCCTTCAGGAAGCTGTTTCATCATTAATTTTCTTTTTCTTTTCTTTCTTTAAAAAAAATATAAATCATCGGCTGTAAGGGTACCATCACCTGAGGTTTTCGTCAGCCTACTCCTTTTTATGGCTGGTGTGGATCATTACTAAATGTAGTGAGGTTTAAAACTCTCCAGTTTCTGAGCCAATCCTGCATCTGACTTCTTATCTTCCAGGGATTAGGATGAATGGTAAGTGCATCAGTACTGTGGTGGGAAAACCAAGAAGCTACAAGGTAGGAAAATCATTAGTAACCAAGAGAGTCACAATGGAGGGAGGTCTACTTAGTGACGGGACTAGCAGTGTGAAATGAAGCTAGGTCAGATGTGGAGACCCAGACAGCTATTTGTACCAGTACTTGTCAAAGCAGATGGAAGCAACCAAGGCAGCCACGTACAGGCTGCAGCCAAGACATGGGGATTTGTACAGACTGTTATCATTCCTAGACATGTGTCTTGTGCAACCGAAGTCTCCTGTGCCTGGACAAGTGGGCCTGAGTTGGTTTTCAAGCTAAACATGCAAAGAGCATTTTCTAAAGCTCTTGGGGATTTCCAGGGCTTTCTCTCAGTGGCTGAAGCTCATGCAAGTCAGAGCCCTAAGTCGCCATAAAACACAAGTTGAACATATTGAAGTAAAAGCTTCATATTTTTGCTCCGCACGTCCTATACCCTACTACCTCTGCCCACATAGCAGGCAGCTCCTCATTCCCCCAGCCAAAGGTGAAGAAGAGCGAGGGTCACTGACACATGTTAGACTAGAGGGAAGTGGTTTGGTTAGAGCAGGCAGAGAGAGGATGCACGCAGCAGGCTGTAGGAGTACTCAAAGTGGAAAAGCTGGAAAACCGAGAGAGGAAAGCTGTACAACTATCTGGGCTTACAGATTACTCAGGACAGAGAGGAGAAAAGCTGAGTATGGGAAGCAATACCCGCCTTCTCTTTCCTGCCTACTGAGGTAGTGTTTCTGAGATGTCAGCCAGGCAGGGAGCCCAGGCTGGGGAACTGGTAGAGGTTGCGCCTCCCCACACAGGCGAGAATTTCTGGGTCCAAGCCTAACTGAGGCAAGGGAGCAGATGGAAGAAGCTCCTGCCAAAACGAGCAGTTGCTGGAAGGCTCCCCAGAGAGGAAGAAGCCACAACCGTGGGGAGCTCCAGTGGGTTTAATGGGGAGCTCGGAGACTAGCTCTAATTCAGTAACTGGTCTGGACAGAGTGACACAACTCCCTCACCGCTGCCCTGTACCACCCTAAACCAGACTTTTCTGATTTCGGTTCAATATTGCAAGTGTTTTCACATGATATACGATCTTTAAAAATATGTGAAGGAAAGAAAAAGTGTTTAGCCAACTTCCCACCCACGAGACATCAAATTTCCAGCAAATTTTTTCTATTTCCAAAATTGTTCTCCAGTGTGTTTAGAATCACCTTTAGTGCCCAGAGCTGGTTACTAGTGCCTAAACAACCACTAACATTGATTTGATACACTAGTGTTTAATTAAATGTGCGTATTTCAATGTATTGTATTTACCACTGTACTTCTGCTGCCAATGTCCAGCTTTCTCAGCACTGATCATCTAGAAAATATGAAAGAAGAATCTCTTACATATAACGCTTTAGGCTGATAACAGGTTCAAGGTGAACAACTCTTAACACATTGGGATTACTGTGCTGATCATCATAGCCTTTAGGTTTTTTACACCTCTCTGCCAAAATAATCCTTTTTCCTTTTCCTGATCATTTGACATTGATCTAGACCTTTGCCACCTAATATTTTTGTTGCTAGGGAAGGACCAAGACGTACTGCCTCACTATTTTATCTCTTTCGTTGTCTCCTCAAAATCAACATACTCTGCCACTTCCTACCAGAAGAAATCACACTGTAATCGTTTCCACCATAGTTTAAAGAGGAACTGTGTCGTGTTCACTTAAGTAGTCCAGGCAAAACAGGAAGGACTATGTTTGAGTTATGTCTTTATATAAAATGTACTTTCTGTCCTATGTGACCTCATATGTATGTAAGTTAAAACACAACCATGCCACTATTCAGTTGCCCACAACTAGCCTCCATAAAGTATAAGCATGAGGTCAGGTTCTTAGCTGATACAAATCATCATCATTCTGGTGTTCTTCCATGTTTTCCCATCACCCCCATGCTACACACCTTAAGTCCAGAGGAGGAAATCTAGGAAGGGTCTACCCGTTCCAGAAGCCCCATATTTCCTTTCCCATTGATGCTCCTTCCATAGGATTTCCTATCCCCTTCTACCCAAAACACTTGTTTTGACCACAGACAGAAATCGTTGTTTCAGGATGAGATGGACTTAAAGGAAAAGAGAGAGCTGACTGCAAGCATGTAATTAATAAAAACACCCACAAGAAGGTCTGGTGGTTTGCTGTGCTCCACAACATAAAAATAGCATTAACAACAAAGGCAAAATTAAGTGAAAAACAACTTATTCTGAGTAACTGAGTATCTGGTGGAATGTGAACTTAAAAATATTCAGTCTAAGATCAGATGGATGCTTTTAACAGCAAGCTTGATTGCCTATAGAACAATTTATCAAAGACTGCTGTAGATTCTTTATCACTTACGGTCTTTAAAACAAGACTGGAGAGTCTTCTCAAAGTCATGCTCCAGCCAAGCATAAACTGCTTCATGCAGAAAGCACTTTGCAGCAATCTACACTGGATGTCTGTGAGATGTCTGACCTGAAGGTCAGTCATGGTCCCATCTAGTTTCAGGTCTATGAATCCATCAGGTGGAACATCCCAAACTGGATTCAGTGCCATTAAAGATTTATACAAGTAGACACTCTGGCCCAGAGAGTGAGTACAATATATCCAAGTCCAAGATGCAGTTAAGATATGTGGAAAGGCTCTTTTTGACATCTGTGAGTTTTGGATGACATTCTTAGAGGGTGGGTGCAGCGCAGACAATATGCAGTGACCAGGCATGTCACTTTTAGCAAGTATTAGGTGATACTGCCCTCAGACGGTCAAGATGGAGTAGGCAAATGCTTCCTAATTCTTAAAATAAACTTTAAGGCAGGGCTTAACAATTAGCTAAATACATTTAAAGTAATGCACTGTAAATAAATTTCTCCATCATACTGGACTGTTGAGGAAAATGGTTATTTCTTTGTCCACAGCCATCAGCAACCCAGAGTGCGAATATTCCAGCTTAGAAAAAATGCAGACTTGCAAGAAAAGTCAAGGTGGGAGACAGGCGGCCTTATCACTCTTTCAGCTTCTCGCCATTTTTGCTGAATTCAACCTAGCAAGGAGAACAATGTGCACTACAGAATCAGACCTTCAGCTGAAAAGGAGGAACAGGAAGGAAATTAAAAGGAAAAATCCTGCTTCACATAAAACCTTTGTACCATGTCTAGATTTGTCTAGAAAGTTAACATTAGAGAAATTAAATGGGCACTGCAAAGTCCTCCATTAGTTGAGAGAGTATTATATTAACATCAGATATAGAATATAATTACATTTTTATAGCATCTTTTATGGTCAAGGTATGAGAGTGCTCTGCACAGTGTGATACTGGGGATACAGTAATGGGTTATGCCACAGCTCGGTGAGAACAAGGAGCACTGGGGGAGCAGTCAAAACAGACAGGGCTACATGAGCAAATTTAGGCTCCTTCGGCAGATTTGGTATTTACAGGTTTTCTGCAGAATCCACATTGTCACGTCATCCCAGAAATGGCAAAACAGTCCCTCGGAGGTGCAGCAGCGCAGGTGTCTCCTCCCAGGCTGTCCTGGCAGCCACAGGGTCAGGGTCAGGTTCCTGCACCCACCCCAGGAGGGCTGGTGGTGCTGCCCGCGGGTGAGGGAAGGGTCCCCACCACCCCAGCTCAGCCACGGGCTGCGCTGGCAGGGCGGCAGCACCTGACCACAGGATGAGCCTCTCCGCTGATCCTGTCCCAGCTCCCAACAGGCAACACGTGTTGGCAATCTTGCCAGCCTCTGTGTCCTCCACTCCTGGTCTCCACCAGAGGGGATGGCCAGAGCCCCTTCCTAGCCCCGCAGTGGGCTGAAACGGGGTCCTGGGCTGTGGACAGAGTGGGGGGAGGCCCCGGGGCCAGGTACCCAGGGACATCAGGGCTGTGAGCAGCCTCAGAGGACTGATGCAGTGGGACACCAGCATTTGGACCGAACACCTGAAGCGTCGAGTGTAATCTAAGCAGACACTCAGGCTGCAATTCATCTGAGCTAATCTATGCTTGTGCTTCAAGATGGGATGAATCACACTCCCAGAAGGCCCACTCGCCTCCCCTGCTCGTGCGTGAGCCCCAGGTGAGCAATGCAGACAGAGGCATCTGCACTGAGATGTCAAAGTTTGCGAAACCGTAGACAGCTCTATTTAGGACAATCTGAGTTAGAAACATAATTCACATATTGCCTAAGATAGGGGCCAGAAACTCCTTCACACAGGTAGAAATTCAAAGAGACTCTCCTGAAGACACCTGGGGTGTTTAACCTGGAGTAGAAAGGTCAGAAACAAGCTCAGAGGACACATTGCGCTATGGTAGGAAACCACCATTTTCCCTCCCTTATTGGTAAAGTGTGCCTTACTACCTTCCTGCTTGTCCAGTCTAAACCAAAATGACGTTTCAGTCCAATCCTCTAAATTTCCATGGAAGGTTTTAATACAAACCCAAGGAGAACGAAGTCCTAAAATCCTTTTCACACATCTTCTGAGAAAACAAGGAAATAAAACCTCATCTTCTGGTGAAGCAGATTAATGGTGGAAAACATGGCTGATGGCAGGCAAAACATGCCCCTTTCAAACGTTCTCTATAAGGTCATTCCTATAATCAAAAGAAAACTAATCCTCTTCCACTAGATAATGGGCTTAGCTAGCCAGTGATTTTACTACCTCAGACAAAGGTTCTCTGAATTCAAAGATGGAAAGTGCCAGAGATTTCAAAATGCTTGAAAAATATTGAGCAAAAAGTACTTGGAGAGGAAAAAAACCCTTTTCTCCCCCCTTTTTTTTTTTTTTTTTTTTGTAAAGAAGGAAAGTAGTTCCTGAGGGAAGAAGGATACTTTTCCATTATCACCTGTTGTATGCTGGTCTGTCATTCGGAGATTGAGCCAGCCTTCGCCAGCAGCCACCTGACAATGTTACAAAGGGGCAACTGTGCAAAAGGCGCTGTGCAGGATATAAACCAGCCATTTTTCACAAGACCTCCTTTCTGCTGCAGTGGTGCCTGCCTTGGCTGTAGTATATTGAGGAAATTCTGGTTTAGGCTGCAAAAATTTCCAAACTTTCCCAAAGCTAGGCAGATGTCTACAAGCCTTCCTGCAAGGGCTTTTCACATAGTTTAATTGACCAAGAAATATAAAGGACAAACAGCCTTCTCATTAAAAAGACAAAACGGTTGATTAAACTAAAGAAGCGACTCCGAGTAATTCCAGCTGACTTCCTTTGTGACCTCTGTCACCTCTCCGAAATAAAAATTCAAGACTGAAGCATCCAAATGCAGATTTAAGGCAGACATATATTTTCCAATGTTTGAAAATTACAGTCTCGGTAAATCCATTCTCCAGCATCTCTGTGAAACAGCGATAATAGTCTCTCCCCCACAGAAGGATTATGGCAATGAAACAGTATATTATCTTCCAATGCACTTGGAACACTGGACAA
The DNA here is from genome assembly GCA_009819775.1 of Phoenicopterus ruber ruber. Classification (NCBI taxonomy): domain Eukaryota; kingdom Metazoa; phylum Chordata; class Aves; order Phoenicopteriformes; family Phoenicopteridae; genus Phoenicopterus; species Phoenicopterus ruber. Next base: position 25,726,942 of record CM020246.1, read on the forward strand.
CTAAGAAAACAATTGTCCCTTGCAGAAATTCAGCCCTTGTCCTTAGGTTTGCACAGGCAGCTCTCCCCAGCCCACCCGTATGTCCAATATGTCCACACGTAGACATATTTATGCCATCACCTCCACCACTGCCTTTTGGGTACTGTTGGGTTTCCTGAACCCAGCCCACATTGGCGTGGTGCTGGGCTGGTGCTCGCCGGAGGGAGACAAGCAGTTTAACAGGAACCGCAGCACAGCAACCTAGACTCTGAGGTGCCAAGCATGGGTCTATACAGCAGACAGCACTGCCGTGATGGATCCTATGAACACACCCGGGGGCAGCTCATTTAGCCAAGCCAGCTCAGGTGTTACTGCAAGCAGTGTAACGACAATGCCAAAATGCATTTCTTGCATTTTTATGAAGCTTTCTGTACTGACCATGTGTTGCTTTTTGTTAGGTCCCCAGCTATCATTTTAATCTAACTATGAAATGTAAAGCCAGATTGTAGTTGGTTCCTGCTCCACGACTCTGATTCAGCGACACTCAGGCAAACCCAGAGACACCACTAACACTAATGACATTTTACCAGGTCCATGGTCATGAAGATCAAAGTAGAACCTGGCCTGTATAAATTGCTTCTTAAAAAATGTATTATTCGCAAAGTTGGGAATAATGTGTTACATTGACTCCAGTGAATTTACTCCAAATCTAACAAAGACCAGGATCAGTGCCTAGGACTCCTCTCTTGCAAACTCATCCAAGTCTATTCAGAAAGCTATTATCCAATGTGTTAATATTTTTTCTTATCTTTTTCTCATACTGATGAGAAATTAGAATGCTTTCTCACTCTCCTATCTTTTGTAAGTTAACAGGCTGCAATATGGTTTTGTATAGATAGAACACCCAATATATAGGCAGTAAATTATTCTGAAGCAAATGTTGAAATGTGGAAGGCTAACGAAATATATCACAGTTTAGCTTGTAAATTAGTTGAAGCTCTTTAATGTAACCTGTGACAAAATTTGCACTTTGCTGGACTGTGATCAAAGCGTGGTTCTACAGCCCGCAGGCTGATCGACATGAAGGAGGAACCTGACTGCGAAACCTTGAAATGCAAACAGCATCAGTGGGGAAGGAATTGCATTTTCCAGGATACCCATGCACTTCTATGAATTTACGCTTCTACCCTATGCTAGTTAGGCTTTTTCTTTTCTGAATAGCCATTTTTAATTTCTTAGTTGAGTGACTGGTTTTCCTTCAGATTTGCAGGCACCACTGGAGCCCTAGTACATGAGTGGATTGAGCAGTACCTCGGCAGACATTTACCTAAAATGGGAATATTAGTTTTTGCAGTTTCCAAAGGGGCAACCCTATTTCAAAGCCACAAGCTCTAAGTGCAGAGCAAATGCTCGTAGCCTGATCTCTACCTCCAAGCACTGTGCCACTAGCTCTCACTGGTTTGCAACATGCGGAAGCACACTGATGGGCAATATAATATATATGAAAATGAAGGAGCAAAATATATGCAAGCCTTCAGTGGTGGTGCAGAGGGCTGGAAAATACCTTGTATAGTACATCATTTCACTGGAATTTCTGATTTTCAGGACATTGGTTCTAATATTATTGCAGTCATAGTGTTTAATGTCCCCATAGTGGAATTTCAACATTAAACAAAAAAAATCTATGGCTGCTAGCCAGGAAAGTATCCCTCACTGTTTTTGACCAGGCTGATTATTTTAGGAGCTACACCTAGCTATGCCAGGGACAGAGCCTCCAGGCTCTGAGATGGCAAGTACCTGGTAAGAAAACCTATAGTAAGCAAGAGTCTTCTCCATACAGATTCACACTTATAAATGCTGTTACAGATAACAAAAATACTCTTGAGGAACAGCACATATTATTTTAAAATTTTGCCTCTATCCCTTCCTCTTTTTGTGTTTAGCAACAGTGAAGTTGTGATGTCTGCAGGAAAGAGATTTTTTTTTAAGAGAGGCAGACCTCTTGGTAGCTCCTCAGACTAGCCTGTTGACTGAAACTCATTCTTTTTATTTAGGTCCATCTCTGCCTGTGCTGTCTCTTTATGCAGTTCCTTATCTGGCCAGTATTAATTGATGCTGCTCTGTTGTGCTGAGGCTGGTGCTGTACATCTTTCAAATAAAATTAAAATTCAATAGGGGGACGTTTAGAAGGGACTCAAATGACACACTCATTCTGATTATACCATTTCCACCATTGTAAATGGCTTTTCTTTGGAAAACCAGGCACCATTATCCACTCTAGGAAGCACAGCGTTCCCACAGCCACTTCTTAGACAGTACAGCCCTATTACAAAGGCTTTATGAGCCTACTGGGATGAGGCAGTGCAAAATTGAATGGCAGAAATAGCTGTTTCTGAGGATTCCCATGGATGTGTCTCCCCACTCCTCATGAATGCATCAGGAGGCAGGGAGGAAATGCATGGATGGGCATTTCAGCTCCACCAGCAAACTGTTGGATTTGCAAAACACAATGTTTTGCTCCAAGTCCCAGTGCTTCCGTGTGCTTACCTCAGACCTGCTGCTGTGCATCAGCTGTTTATGAGCATATATCCTGAGGCCAGGGCTGATTCCTGCCCAGAAGATGTCTAGCAGAGCCACAGAGCTAGTGCCAGACTTCAAGAGAAGCTCACACTGTTGGTCCAAGGAGCAGGTGGTTGGCAGGACAGCGTCTCTCAGACGTTCCCAACCATTTTCCTCTCTCTAAACTTGAGAGCTGTCTTCACCTGAATAAAATCACCCTGTTCAAAAGACAGAACAAGCTTAGCTTTGCTCTGCCTTGTGCTGCCAGGCAACAGATGCTGAGGAGATGAAGCAACAAGCCAGGACATGATAGAGGTGTCTCCAGCCTACTCCTGGTTGCTCCTCTGTGGTGGGGATACCCTTTACCATCTGGTAAACTTACTAGAGGAGCAAAGATGACTGTAGTCCCACTGCCAGCACTGCCTAATGCAGCAGGCAGTCTGGGCCCTGAAATGCTGTCAAACTGCTATGCAGACCCACCCCAAAAACTCCTGCAGAGAAGACATCTGCATTCTTCCCAGCCTGTATCAGCCAGCAGGTTCTCGTGCTAAGGAAACCTTTGTGTGCTTGCTCAAGGTAGTTTTTAAGCCATCTTCCTGAGCTGGATTTGAAAGCTCACATGTGACATCATAGGCAGTTTTTATTTCTGTCATTGTCTGTAAAATCCTTATGTATAACTTGAGCCTGATCAGAGATACCTTGTCCTAAGCAAAATCCAGGGATCCCCAGAGGCTCACCCAGCTCATACCGACACCAGTGCAAAAAGCTCTTCCTTCCACATCCACTTTTTTGGAGTTCTAAAATACAGAGAGCAGCTTTACCTGTCCAGAAAGCTAATGAAAAATCTACAGCATTTGGAGTAAAATTCTCCTTTATCCTGGATGTGGACTGAAGAAACAATGTCATGAGATGCAATAAATACTCACATACCGAAATATCCAAGGGAATGGCTTGTGCTGTTTTTTACAATAGCCTTTAAACCATTTAACAGAACAAAGACTTTGGCACAAAATATCTCTGTGTTTTGGCAGTATTGCTATTTATCATATTCGGTTCAGATTCACCTTCACCTAAAACAGAGTAGCTCAGGCAGCTACAGAAGGGAAAGCACTGAGGACCAGATGCATTTCATGTAAGTGGGCATCAAGCATCTCAGTATCTTTGGTCTGAGCCTCAAAATGGCAATACCAACTTTTGGAAGAAAAAAATCCCAGCCATCGTGCTGGAGCAGATAAAGGGAGGACTCAAAGCCTTATGCTGGGATTAATAAGAGGCATTTGTGCCCCTGCATGGAGCTCAGCTGTGCCCACAGGGGACAGGAGGCCCCATGCAGCCCCAGAGCCACAACAGGCTGCAGGAGGAAACCTCTGCAAACCACTGACTCCTTCTCACGCATGGGAGCCCACCTGGGGCTTTCTTATCCCAAGGTCACTATTGTGCCCATTATCACCAAATAATGGGATGTGTGGGTCTGTGCAGGAAAGGAGCTATGCGGACGTTTAGCCAATTAATTTCAGAATTGATTCTCTCTGCTGCCGGCATCCTCTACAGCCAGCAGGGCTTTTCGCTGCAATCCAATGCAATGCACACACCTTTGAAAAATGATGCTTTCAAGCCTGCCCTGTGGTGCAGTAAATTTGAAAGTGCTCTTAATAATAATGAGGATCAACATTGACTTTAATGGTCTTCAAACCCTTCATGTAATTTCATTAGCTACCCAACACAGATGCAAGCAGGGGTGATGTCATACTTTTTCCCTTGCTCTGAAACCTGAGTCAGGCGCCAGAGATAGAAACCAGTTTTATTGCCTGTAATCGGATTAAAGTTTCTGGCAGCTGGTGATCAATAGGTGACTGCTGGACTAATCTAGATATACAGAAGGTTCTTGTGAAGATGCAGCACAGCTCAGATTGGGGTGAAAGTCTTGTGGACTGCAAGCAGAGTTGTGGATACCATCAGATGCCTGTAAGCACTCAAATTGCCCATGAATCAGCATGGGCAATTTGGCATTTAATAGCATTCCTGTCAATGCAAGCACCAGAAGACAGTGCAGTTTCACAGCATGGAGCAACCTGTGTTTTCACACTGGTGGTGACTCCCAGAACTCCCCTTTTTATTGCAAAGCCCATTGGCATAAATACCTCATGCAGGTAATACACCACCTTCATATGGTCAGCCTAACACATATCCTTGTGTGCAAGTTCTCTCCTGAGCAAAACTCCTGTTGCCTTCCTCTGCCTGGCATGGTGAGCAACACTGAAGGTCTGAGTTTGTCAGGACCTTACCACAGGCTGCAATCTTTGCCAAGAATGGGAAACAGTAGCGGTAACGTCATGATATCTGCGGACACAGAGCAATGTCACGACCTCCACCCCACCTTGCAGAACTCAGACACAATGGACTGAAAAACAAAAAAAGAAAAACCAGAACAGCAACCAAAGAGAAATGAGGAAGCTGGATAAGTCCATGACCATTGACTGCTTTAACAAGACTTTTTCAATAAGCTGATAAGATGCAATTACCTCATCATCTGAATGTTGCAGCAGTAAAATCAATGCTACTTAAGGAGTCTGACAATCAGCTAGGTACTCTCTCGATATTTGTGAAAGTCAAGGCAATTCTGTGTAAAACATTGATTCATGCAAATATATCATTAAAGCACCACCATACTAGTCCCCTAATGGGTACTGAGAAAATGAATTTATTCCAACTATGGAATTCTGATAAAATCAGATCTCTGAATCTTCCTCCTTAGCGGGATAAAGGTTTTTTTTTTCTAGGTGAGAGTTCTTCAGCGATGTCATCAGTGTCAGGCAAGAGGCATTCTTGACAGACTTCAGAGGTGGGCCTGTGCGAACATCATGAAGTTCAACAAGGCCAAGTGCAAGGTCCTGCACATGGGTTGGGGCAATCCCAAGCACAAATACAGGCTGGGTGGAAAATGGATTCAGAGCAGCCCTGAGGAGAAGGACTTGGGGGGGTTGGTCAATGAGAAGCTCAACATGACCCAGCAATGTGCGCTCGCAGCCCAGAAAGCCAACCGTGTCCTGGGCTGCATCAAGAGAAGCGTGGCCAGCAGGTCGAGGGAGGTGATTCTGCCCCTCTGCTCTGCTCTGGTGAGACCCCACCTGGAGTCCTGCGTCCAGCTCTGGAGCCCCCAACACAAGAAGGCTATGGACCTGTTGGAGCAAGTTCAGAAGAGGGCCATGAAGATGATCAGAGGGCTGGAGCACCTCTCCTATGAGGACAGGCTGAGAGAGTTGGGCTCGTTCAGCCTGGAGAAGAGAAGGCTCTGGGGAGATCTTAGAGAAGCCTTCCAGTACCTAAAGGGGGCCTACAAGAAAGCTGGAGAGGGACTTTTTACAAGGGCATGCAGTGACAGGACAAGGGGCAACGGCTTTAAACTGAAAGAGGGTAGATTTAGATTAGATCTAAGGAAGAAATTCTTCACTCTGAGGGTGGTGAGGCACTGGAACAGGTTGCCCGGAGAAGTTGTGGATGCCCCATCCCTGGATGTGTTCAAGGCCAGGTTGGATGGGGCTTTGAGCAACCTGGTCTAGTGGAAGGTGTCCCTGCCCATGGCAGGGGGGTTGGAACTAGATGATCTTTAAAGTCCCTTCCAACCCAAACCATTCTATGATTCACACAAGACCCAGCACATATCTGCCTAACAACAGGTTAGGATATAGACCAACCCTCTGGATGGGCTCGTTGTATATTAACATCATAACATCATTATCTAGTGGGTAATGCCAGACAATGCGGTTTGGGCTTTACCTAAATGTATCTGATTGATTAGTAAATAGACCTGCAAATGTGTAACAAATAAAAATCAGGGTCACAACCACCCAAATCATCAAAATTATCTAAGTCCCTAATATCTTTTGATTTGTAGAAGAGGCAAGCATCTAGCCGCCTTTCCGCATCCCTGAATGTCCTGTGATTTATGTACACTACAGATGTCAAGTAGCGGAACAGATAGCTGTGAAAGGTTATGGAATCGCCATCATTCAAGATTTCTTCAGAGCAGATTAGACAAACACCTGCCAGGAATAACCTGGGCATCATTGCTCCTGTGTTCCAGTCAAGAAATGGGCTGTACAACCTCTTGAGGCCCTCCAGCTCTACAATGCTAAAAAAGCACCTTATACTCATTTCATGGTTTTCTGATTGTATAGAAAGTCTGTCTGGGCTTTTATCAGATATTTAGATAGTGAATCAGTATTAATTTAGTCATAACAATCATACCTAGAATAACGTGGATCAATTTTATTTCTGGCATGATCTGACTTCCCTGGAATTATGTAAGGGATGAATCTAGTTCAGCATTTGGATAATTAATAATCTGTCAATGTCTTACATTAATGTGCATATTGAGTTATTCTACCATCATTTAAAACAGTGGCATCACTAATGAGACCATTAGCTACAGAGATCATCAAGTCACATTGGATTCATGTTTTCATTATTTCTATGTAAGGTTAGTTTTTAACTCAGCCAGTTAATAAATGCCAGGGTGATGCTGGCACAGAAAATATGCATCTCTTAATTTTCATTAAGATGTCATGGAGAATGGTAGTAAACAGACAGATGTGACTGTTTTGTATCACAGGGTCCCGCTAGACAAAGAAAAGCTTAAAGGTGTATTCTCATTTAGAACATGATACACAGCTGCTTTTTGTGTATTATTTCTGAAATTATTTGAGCTGTACCAAATTCAGAAGCTAATCAGGATCTAGTTCTGCGAAACACATCAGCTGCTGCTGAACTTCAAATACACAAGTAGCTGCACTGAAAACAATGGCTAAATTTAAGCTCACATTGAGCATTTGCAGGATAGATTACCATGGTTCCTCAAGTGTGATTACAAACACAAATCTTATCCCAGCTCCCTGACAAATTAACAGAGCTTTACAACCTTTTCAAGTTGAATTGGGTTGTAAGTGAGTCTGAGGTCAGACAGAGGAGTTCCCACTGGAGGCTCCATTTCAGACTAGTCGAACAGCAGATCAAATCGTTAAAATGTTCTTTAACTTTGGACTTCCTAAAACTCAAACTTTAAGACCGATAATGTGAGCTGGAATGCAGAAAAAAATATTGCAAGAGCCTCAGTAAAGTGGAACTTTTAAAGCAAGCTTTAGAAATTACATCATTTGGGGGTGGTTTTGCTATTATGTCTCTAGCAAAAATGAAGTAGACTTCGAAAGATGAAAATGACACCTCAGTGCATCATATTATGCGCCAGACTGGCAACATAGAGTCAGATCATAACTAACTGGGCATCAGGCCCATTCTTCATTCACACTCATAAAGAATAAATATTAAGAGATCAAGAACACAGCAGCAGTCAAGATAAAGAACAATCGGATCCCTGCTGCACAGGGTGGTGCTTTAGATATTCAAAATATATCCCAGCAGTGATATCAGCCAGGCAAAATGAAGTATTCTCTTGGGCCCACCAAAGAAAGAAAAAATTACCACAGCTGAAAAAATATCCTACAAGAACAGGGGCAGCAGTGGCTACAGCTGTATTGACATTGGTAGCCATGCATAAGCGCAGACTCAGACTCCATCAAGTGGTTTGCATCAGTTGTAGCCACATTTTAGGCCTGGACTTGTCTCTGGCTCATGCCAGCTCCTTCCACACCGTCCTTGGTCCTCTGCCTTCCTCCTGCTTTGCTCTCTGCTAACAAGGCCGCCTAGCCAGCATACCTTCTCCCAAGTTCCCCTGCCCCACACAACCTTGTGTGTTCTCCTGTAGGATGAGAAATGCTAGGGAAGAGGTTGAACTCATCTATGTCTGTTCTAGAGAGCAGCAATTCCAACACCAATCAGTGGGTACTAGTGTAGAAAAAAGAGAAGACAGAAACAGGGTTTTCTCCAGGAATTTTTCCTTCCATTCCTGTTTTTCCATTCTCATCCCCTTTTCATGACTCTCATCCCCTTTTCATGACCTCCACTGGTAATGAATCAACATGAGCTCTCACTGACTGATACCAGGCACATAAGTAGAGACTCTGGAAAGAGTCACGTTTTCTGTATTTCCTTGCCCTGTCACAACCTCTCAGAGCAAGGCACGAGTTGCTTATTTCCCCCAAACCCCATTCCCAGAGATGTTTCCCAATGATATGAAGCAGTAGCAGGAAAGTCCCACTAATGAGCAAGCAGATTCCTTGTTATTCTTTCTGTATTCTGCACTGTAAGTCTACATGGAGCTTCATGGACCAGTATAACACAAGATAAACTGAATTTTTCTAATATCTTCCATGCGGCTTCACAGATGGAGTAGAAGCTGTATCCAGGAGAGGTGACACAGACCCCCATACACCCCCACAGCCCTGCTCCCAGCAGCAGAACAAGAAGATCTGGGGGAAGGATCCCCCTGTTTGGTGCTCCTGAGATAGGAAGAAACCATATATAATCCAGATCAGAAGTGGGTGAGTTGTGCCCTCACCTCACGATTCCCCTTCACCGGTAGCACTGCAGGAGCAGGACTTCAACACGTAATGCATATACCCATCATTGCACTTGGTTAAGTATTTGCAGTACGGCTTTGGGAACGGCCCTCTTGCAGGCCAGGAGAGAGTTAGATGTTCATGCCCCAAGGATTTCCCATGCTACACCAGTCTCAACCACTACCGTATTACAGCTTCCTCAGCAACTAGAAACTAAGCATCTTGCAGAGAACTCTCTACAGGCTAAGCTCTTATATTTATATTACATGCTGAAATAAATAAGGCTATACATGAAACTCCACTACTTTCAAAGTCACTGAAATTATAATTCTGTAAGTCCTGACTTTGTGTGACTTTAAATCGCCTTTTTAACAGTGTAATAACACAAAAGCAGGGAGAGGAGGAAGAGGGAAGGGGCAAATTCATATGCAACAGATAGTTCTTGTCTTTTGCTATTGGGAGACTTTGCTGCTGAAAAATATAACACTTCAGGCTTCATGGGATCCTGATTAACAATTTTTAGGTCTAATTTAAGGGTGCAGAGAGGAACTGAGTGTTACTAGTTACACTGTTTACACAGCAAAGTGAAACAGTCCAAGTGTCAGTTTCTTGTATAAAATTAATTGGGTCATTAACCTCAAAGAAGGCCAAATACAAGAACCTAGGTGCATACACTTTCCTTCTTTGTTCCTGCAGAAAAGTCACTCTTGTTGATATCAGGAGAGATTTAAGAGAAAACGAAAAGATACACGATGAGAGAAAAATATCAGCAAGCAAACCCAAGTGAGAAAACATGGGAAAGTGCAAGGACTGTGCTAGGGATGTCGCATTGATTCCCCTGCTGTGCTGGAGGGAACGGTGAGGGCAGCCCAAAACATCCAGGCTCTGCTATTCCAAAGTGGGTTCAGATAAGCCTTAGAAAACCCTTCAAGGGAAAGTCCTCAGCCTGCTGAAATCACATAGATTTGTCATCTCTCATGGTGCCTGGATCTCACCTTCAAACCCTGGGATACTTATTAGAGCCTGGAAGAGCTCAAAATTCCTTTTCTTGGGCTTTTCCTGGTAAGACAATAGAAAACCAAACTGCAAAGCTATAGCAGAAGTATGAAGTCACTCTGCATTCTTAGTGACTTCAAGAATTCACTAGTAGAAACAGCTGTACATATCTTTTATGCCAGGATCTTCCCCATACATAACACAAAAATTGTTATGGAATCTGTCAGCAGGAAGGTGATCCCACCGTCCGTGGAGTTATTCCTGGGTTCATCTCCTGGTCTCATCAATAGAGCAGAAGCAATTAGCTCTTACTGTTCGTGTAAGCAATTTCAACTATGGAACAAAGAAGCATTTAAAAATTAAGACTTCAAATATGGAATCGCGGTAATAAGGTCGTTTTGTGTGCTGACGATGCTCAGACTTCATCCTGACACTTGTAAGTGCACACAAGGTGGCCCGACTCTGCTTTCAGCACACTCTTTGTGACGTTGTTACATCTCAAACCATATGCAGGAAAAGATAAGAGAAAAAGTCTGTATTACCATTCCTGGGCAAACCGGAATTCAGAATGCTGATAGCTGACCCTCAATAGTAACAGTAAAGTCCAACAGGGAGTGATAATTAGCCCGTAAATAGCCATTTTGGACATTATTAGCGGCCGTATGTTCAGACACTGGCTAAGAGGAAAATCGCAGGCTTGCGTGGGCTGCTGGATGGGCAGCAGTACTAAGCAGAGCCACACTTAGCATCATTACAGCAGCCCAGATAGATTCACAGTCGGTCGTATTCATCCATCCAAGGAAAGACGGGCTCTGTGCCAAAGGGGCTTTCCATCTCTGACATTTCACGGCATGTGCCATCAGACGGCTCAGGGCAGAGTGGGAAGTTTATTAGCAGCGGCTGGAAGAGTTTAGACAGCTGTTGCTTTCCACTGCCTTTCTGAGAGCCTTGGAGCACCAAACTTGTGGAGAATGTTATCTCCAAAACATTGATCAAGAATGCGTCTGCAGGGAATTCAACTTCAAATACATAAAAGGTTACAGCAAAGAGGAATGTTCCACCCATGCCCGTGGTGGAACAGACCAGACAGAGTGGGCGTACTGCAGCAAGCTAGCTGGATGCAAGCTAGACATCATGAGAAGCTCTCCAGGAGCAAGGATAGGGAAGCCCTGGAACAGCTCACCTGAGAAAGCTGCCTGCAAAGCCTCGTATAGAGGGATGGTAACAGAAGTAACCCATCTTGTCAGAGTGGAAGGAGATGAACTTGATGAGCTCTTGAGGGTCTTTCCAGACTTGCAAGTTTTCATATGTTTCACAGGCGGTAAAACCATACAGACATTAGAGTCATACCATGTTATTATTTACACACATCTTCTTTCAGTCAGATCAGAAAGAGAAAGCGTGTTTCAGAGAAGTTTCCCAGAATGTGCGTGCTTGACTTCAGCACATCTCAAATGGCTGCACACTTGAAAGGACTATGCTGTACCTCTACCTCCTAGCAATACACTGAAATACTCTTTTCCCTCATCTCTGTGGAGTTACTAGGTCTCTCCTTCTGTGCTCTTCTGTGTCCATGGAGGCTTCAGCTAGCTTGGACTGCCACTGCAAGCAACTTCAAACCTTTGGCAGGTAACAAAGATATCTGGCAGAGTGTTTTGCCTGGACCATGTACTCCCCTATAACTTAACAGAGACACCTCAAAACCCTACTAGCATCTCTTTTTGATGAGAAGCTTTCATCTTTTGATGAAGAGTATTTCTGGTAATTATCAAAGTAGATCAAGTAGCAAGTTTTTGGAAAGTAAACACAGCAAAAATCATTTTGTGGCAGAACATACTTGAGATTTAACTTTATAAGCAGCTAGAGCCAAACAAAGAGTCTGGAAGGAATGCTGCGTCCTACCGCAAGACTTAAATATGGGACAAAGTGTGAAATTTAAAGCAAAAAAAGACTTCCAGTGAAAGACCAGAGACAGTGCTGATAGGAATCCCCGTAACGGTCAGGACCAGCACAGGGCACAGCAGCCTTGCTGAGTTTGTATCACATGTGTTTCAGTTTCCTTGAAAGGTTGAAATGATCCTTGACCAGATATTTTTTAAAGAAAGTCTTTTTAATTGAGGCAGTTTTTTCCGGTGCTAATGAAAACCCCTTCATGATTAATTCAGTATCCTGATACTTGAAGAGCACTGATGTTGTGGTATTATATAGCTATCACAGAAAATTACCACTTCAGGACAGATGGTGCAGTGGTGTTGATGAGTAACAATTAAGCCCAATCATTAAGGGCTCTTCTGCTGCTTGAAGACATCCACTGAAGACATATATATGAAAAGTAGATATGACTTTTTTTTCTGCTAGCATTATCCTCATAGACTTTCTAGAGGGCCCTTTTTTATCTTTAGATGAATTAATTAAAGGGGCTATATTTGAATTATGACTTTTGATTCTCTTTCCTAAGTGTTAACTGGTTTTAGAAAAAGTTTCATGTCTTAACCTAGAGTTACATAGTACTTGTAATCATCAAAGACTGATCCATTATGTCTCACTGTTAAGTTTCTGATTCTGAACAAGCAGATGAATCAGGTCTTTGAAATTTAGTATCCAAAGCACTCCACAAAGTCACAAGGAAGACTGTCTCAACTCCATCCCTGAAAGGTACAAATGTGTTGTTATTTCAGTACAATATAATTTCGGTAACCTGTAAGGTAAGGGTGACTAGCACGGATGGTTTAATGAACAAGGGCATTTGGTATTTTTCTCAATAGAGAAGAAGAGAAGGATGATTGAAATGTCCCATTAAAGGGATAACAGTGATTCGATACAGATTGAAACATGGTTAGAGCCATCAGACTCTAAGAGTGGATGGGTGACAAGCATTTCCTTACCAAGACGAAGCTAGCTGGTGATAGGTCTGACCTCAGCCTGGTCAAAACGGTGCCTGCACCGTGCAAGTCTTCATTTACCTTCTCTAATACACCTCTCAGGTTCTGCCCTCAAGCCACACATGCAGGACCAACAGCCCATCCCATTTTCAGCCTGTGGCAGGATTCCCTCCGTGTGTATGTGTCGGATGCCCTGCCTGTCTGGAGTCCTCTGAAGCAAAGGCCTCGTGGGAGCACAGAGAAGAGGGGGCAGTGTATCGTCAGGGTGCTGCATCCATCGCTGGGCAACAACCACAAGTGACACTAGGAGCAATGGTGGAGCCGATCCAAACTCTAAGAGGGTCATTACAGTCCATTGCCTTCACCAGGATCTACAAGCCACGTATCTGGGAGGGCAGCCAAGGCAGTGGTCTCACCATTTATATATACACACAGAGACAGAAATCACTGAATTTGGTTGTGTTACTAGGCTTGGAATCCTGTACATGGGCTGTGCATGGAGACCTTTGGAGACACAGACTCCAAACAAGAGGCAGCCAGCAGTCCCCTGGCAAGCCGAACACTGCGATGTTGCAGATTGTAGTGGCAGAATGTTAAACAGACATGCTTAAACAAATCTGCATCGGGAAACAAGACCTGCTCACACCCTGGGTCAAAGGAGGGAGAGCAGAGCACTGCTTGTAGGGAAGAGCAGACTCTTGAGGTCTTGAGCAGAGATGCTGGTGGGAAGACCAGGTTCAACTGTAGGCTCTCTGCAACCAGGTCCCTTAATGAAAGAGACAAGTTTAAACTCCTCTGCACCATGTGTGCTGGTAATAACAAAATACTGCTGGAGGAAGCCATGTGAATACAAAGCTGGGTCAAAAATCCGTTCAGATATTTACAGAGATAGAGCTGAATCATGATTGCTTCATAGATGATAGTAACCATTCATCCCCAATTTTCTGATGAGAGCCCATAGCCTACGACAGGGTCACGCTAACCCATTGCCCTCTTCTCCCGAGATAAAAGAACGTGGGATACCAAGGGGACAGAAAGCACATGTTAAATAGCTGACTTGTGTCTTGCTATTATCCTCCTCCTTCCTACATAATAACCTCCTCTTCTCTATTTATATTCACATCTATATTTAATGCTCACTGAAGACTACAGACTTGTGTTTGATGTTCAGCTGAAGACATGATTCATCACAATCCTCATTTTTAGTAATGGAAAAAGGCTGTGGTAGAAAAAAAAAAACAGATGAGACTGCTTTTCATCTTGGTAGCCATGTAACCTTTATGTGAACTTGGAAAGTCATACAAAGAATGGCAGCCTCAGCCTATCGTGGGTGATTCACAAAGTTTTCTGAATGCTGCATGATCTCCCCTAGCAGTATCTAATCGCCCCTTCTTTAAAGAACGCTCGTTAAAAATAGACAGCAAATCATCCATTCCTTGACCTACCATTTCTGCTGTTGTTTTTAACATAAGATGTAAAAAACATTCTATTTTTTATAAAAAGTTTTTTAAAAAACAGATGTTATCATTTCTATGTCTGTAGTCCTAAGAATGAAAAACAAGGAGCATGGGTCAATTATTAACTTGTTTTTCACGCTCTACCCTGCAGCCAGAGCCACCAGTGTTATGACTCCCAACCAGGTGGCCGGAGGGAAGCATGGCACTCCCTTCCCGGCTACCGACAACAACCCTCTAAGAACAACCTACTGCAGGGTCACTTGAACGCAAACAACTGAAGGGCCTCTGATATCGACTGATAATAAAAAATAGTCTAGTGCTCCTCCTTACGAGAATAACTGGAGCACCGGACTATTTTGTGTCATGGAATGTATATGCGCAGACTCTCCTTTACATCCTTGCATGGAGGATGCCAACGTTCTCGGGGTTAAAAATATTCCTACACACATAAGCTAGCTGCTAGCTATTATTTAGCCACAACTTTATAAATCTCTTGCACAGAAAATAGATTTACCTCCCTCTTTTCCAAACTACCTGATTTGCCTTAAAATAACTAATATCAGCCTGTTAGAGATCAGACATAGCTGGGTTAGATGACAGTATAATTTAAGAATATAATTTAACGCTAACTTTTAATACCAATGTGAAAGATTGAAATTCCACTGGAATATGTGAATTCATTAAACTGAAGTTATTTCCTTTCTTCAGAATGCGTTCTTTACAGAAATAAGAAACAGTATAAACGACCTCCGAATTCACAGTCGCTATTAGGGATATTACAGTTTTGTTTGAATTAAAAACTCTTTTTAATTTCTGGAAAAGCATGCATCCTTTATCTCTCTCACTCCTGCCTTCCCCAAAGGAGCTTCAGTCAAAGGGGGGGTTACAGTGAGCAAGGAAACCAAAGACCTGTCTGAAACTGCACCTGCGTGGTGGTGAAGCCAAACCAGAAGGTGTGGTTTGGAGGCCTGAAGAACTACCCCTGAAAGAGGCAGGTGACTGAGACAGGCTCATCTGATAACGTCAAATTACACCCCAGCACCATTTGTTTGCTCAAAATCACTCCTCAGGTCCAAAATGTCCTGGAGCTGCTCGCATGCCGAGGAATCGACATCCAGCTCTCAAATGCAGCTCCTCCTGGGAGAGAAATGGAGCAGAGCCTCAGCGCCGGAGCCTGCTGCGGTGACGGGGCAGGGCAGAGGGCTCGCACGGGGGCTTGCTCGGGCACGCTGCCTTGCCGTTGGGAAGGGACTGCGCCCAGCAGCGCGGGGACCTCAGCACCCACCCTCCCACCGCCTGGGAGCGTTTCGGCAAGCGTGCCCACACAGTCCAGCCCTCAGAGACCTCACCATGTGTCCTCCTCCTCATATTGCTTCCCAAGTCTGCAATGTCCATGGATGTTCAAGTCCCGCAGAGAGCCAGCCTGTGACCTCCCTCTGGTCCAGGCATCGCTCCATCTGCCCATCACTCGTAGTGAGCAGTAAAAGTCATTTCTGCCTAAGATGAAGGCTGCAGTTCTAGGTGTCAGTGCCAGTCCCAGCCACTCCTTCCTCCTCCCTCCCTCTTCTTCCTCCCACTGAGGGTCCCAGCCCACACACAGCCCCTCAGCTACACCAGGGTGGCTGGTTGGGATGGGCACAACCAGATCGTGGGACCAACCTGAATTAAGCTGGTTCATTCTGCTGTGCTGCGTTTCAGGGGCTGGTTTTGTGACCCCCTGCTTGCCAAGAGAGCCAGGATGAGGAAAGTGGGAGGTCAGTGCTGCTGAGCTGGCTCTGCTGCCAAAAGAAAGCCTTGTCCAAGTTTAGCCTCAGTGATACCATTAATTGGAATGCCTGAGACTGGGCACCTCATGCAACATTTTCATCTGCACTGCCGCTTACACAGATGCTCACAGCAACACGGGGGTGGGGAAGGGGGAATGCTGTACCTATGGACTTCTTTCCAAATAGCATGCCATTTCCCACCTCCCCTCTCTCTTTCCAGCAGCCTTACTTCCTCCCTTCCTCTTGCCATTGCTGCCTGCGTGCCTGACCGGTGGGGCAGGGGACCCGGCGCCCAAGCAAGTGCTGCAGAGAGGCTCAGGAGGGGACCTGGGCAATGCAGGACGGCACTGAAATGGCTGTGCTAGAAATCAAGGAGGTCACATTTTATATGTGAAGGCAATTGCCACTCCCACTCTCCCTTCCATCAGCATGGGCATTGCAGCAACACATAAGAAAAAATCTGGCCCATGCACCCCAGAAAATCTTGCTCCACATGCATGAAGAGACTAAAACCAGGGCAGATCAGGTGCAGCTCTGTTTTCATGCTATCCCCATCCCTCTCCACATCCCTATTAAAAAGCAATGATTGAAACCCATTTCCCTCCTTGTTATTCCTGCATTATAATTGTTTGTAAATGCCATTTTTTCTTTAATTACCCCTTCCTACATATACATGAGAATGATAGGGTAAAGAACAATCCAACATCGCAATTGAATTACAAAAGCATTGCACACGGCTGTCCTATTAACTTCATAGCAGTGATGTGTTATAAAATGCAAAGTGCAGAAAAGGGGGTAGTAATTTGTTTATAAATATGTTAATTAGGTGGAGCAAATGCTGTATTGCCTGAGAAAAGAAAATCACTGATTGCAAAGTGTGCCTTCTAGCATGGATTTCACAGGGCAAAATGTAGTTAATAAAACTACCTTTATGCTTTGTATTACAGCTTTTTAGCATAAACAGCTAATAACCAATTTACATTAATGGTATTGGCACAAATGTAAATTAGGGTCTTTTTGTTTGTATTGCTGAAGTGCAATTCTATTGCCAGACGATTGTACTTGGCCATTTCATTAACTGGAGAGATCTAAGAAACAGATACAGTTCCAGGGCCTGCCCAAGGAATATTAATATGGAAAAGAGATTGCACCGCACACCTGGTTACAAGCTGGGGCCTCACGAAAAGCACATGTGCTTTTCGCACCCAAGCCTGTTCCTTCATCGCGCACACTGGCACAGAGACCACAGCTTGAGCAGGTTGGTACTGTCTCAAATCAGGTTTAGAAACAGGGTTTTCCACTCTCATGCGGCGTTTCAACGTTTCAGCTGTTTTCCTGTTCTGAGTCACAAGCACCAAGGTTTTGGGAAGCTGGTTGCCACTCACCCTAACAAAAAGGGAGGGCTGGAAAAGCAGGACCGTAGCCTGGAATCGTTCACTTACAAGAGAGGGAACTTGCCTCCGCAGGCACGGCAGCTGCACCGGGGACAAAGCCAGCCAACGGGTCAGAAACGGGGCTGTCCCCTCCCTAACAGCGCTGCACTCTCCAGGTCCAGCTCTCCTCTGCCAGCAAACATTCTCCCGCTCCTCACTGATTTAGAGCACCCTCCTCCTCGCTATAGCAAAACTGTTCTCCTGCAGCCGAGAGACGCGCCTTGTATTTTCTCCAGTGTAGTAAGTGATGTGGAACCTTGCACGGGATTTACACGACCGCTTCTCCCCATTCTCCAGGTGATGGCTTTCCTGCTTGACACCTAGAAAGAGGAATGGTTGCAACATAATGATTTTTATCGGTTTAGATGGCAGGTGGAGAAAGGGGCCTTTACAGCCTCCTAAATCACTGCTTCTCCTAGCCAAAGATCAAACGTAAATGTTGGCAAATTACTGGTGAGGCTCGTGAAAGCCACACAATCCCGTCTGCTATAGCAATAGAGGTTTTCCATTTCAAGCCTCATTCATCTGGGACCTTTCATATTCACAGGGTCTTTCTTTAGTCATGCTATGTAAGCAGCTACTGTATATACTGAAAGCCAATTTTCCCATATACTTAAGTGTGCTGCTGGAAGAACAATAAATCATGAATCTATTTCCAATTTCATTACCCTTTATGTGATATTGATAGAAAAGCATCCTTTCCCCTCATCCACTTGTTTCTTAGATGAAGACTAGAAGAAAGGCTTCTTCTCTTTATACAAATTGGCAGTTAGCTGTTTTCCTTTCATCAATACAGAAGGCAATAGACATTTTCTACAGCAAGAGGCTTTTGGAAAAAGGATGCATGTATTGGTTGTGTGTCCTTTTGCTTCCAAGCATGCAATACGCTGGGCTAAATTTTGCTGCCATCGACACCAGTATAACATCTCCAGGAAATTCCTGATGAACACAGAATAATGTTTTTCTTTTTGAACACAGACAGCCATTTTAAAGAATCATGATGCAAACATACATATATATATATATATGTCAACCACAGCTCCATCTCATGCTCACTATGAGCAATGTCATTCTAGCAGATCAACAGAATTACAGTAGATCTCAGCCATGTACTTATGCTCCACTGCTATAAATCAAGAATAATTTCATTAAAGTTCATCAAATTCTATTGATGCAACTCCAATGTAAATGAGGTCAGAAATAGGCTTTGTGACCTCTGGGTCCTCTTGGCCACTACATGCATAGAACATAATGAACTAAGTAAACACAGCAAGACTAATAAGTAAGTAAGCAAGCAAGATAATGCTATTCCTGTAGCATAGAAAATATTAAAAGCAATTAACAAAATCAACATTACTAGATGAGTGTTATGAATGGCCAAGACTTAGAAGAAGTAAAAGAGAATCACTTCTCTGGAGACCTGGCACCAGGAGACAGAACCCATCATATGAGGTCAGCACCCCAAGCTTGTTCTGGTTGAGTAATTACTTAAAGTAGTTACCATCTGATTGCAATTAGGTGGACTAAGTGAAAGACTTCATGGTTTCACTTCCATTCCTAAGCAACCAGACCAATGCTCCAGCTGGCTCACGTGGCTCTCTTGCATATTATGAGCCATACAAATACCAAATTGAGCTAATTATGATTCATGTTAAACTCATACCATCCGATCCAAATCCCATTATCTGAATACAAAGATTCCCAAGGGGTTCCATGGGGTTTGGATCAGATCTACAATGACAAATGCCAAGTTTGTAGGGCCAAAATGAGCTGACTACACCAACATAATTTCAGCATTACTCTATTAAAGTCAGTGGGGCTACTCTGATTTATGAGAGCCTGAGAGAAGAATTTAACCATTAGTGGTTTGCGCTGGAATACAGTGTGCTTCTCATTTTATAGCAGCCCTAAAGATTTTGGTGTTGGTGTTTTTTTTTTAAAAAAACAATTATTTTTTCTTTTAACTGTAGCTGTTACATGTTCTCCTGATAGTTTTTCAGAGGTAAGATACCCCATTTAATGAGCTCATCATTTCTTCCAGTAAAAATATTGGTTACAAACTATAATAGAGCAGATAAGCTTTTAGTACAATGTAGCCTTTGAGGCAAATTCAGCTCTTTCTTACACTTCAGTGGGATTCTGTTCTCACTTGACATCAATAATGTTGCCTAAAAGGAAATGAGAGAGGGGTTTGGTCAATTATACATGTATAATTTTTACAGAAACAGCTTGAAAGTGACAGAAATAATTAGTGAAGACTAATGGGAAAATTCTGGGGTACAGAAACAGCTATTTACTATTTCACTTTAAAGGCAAGAATGGAAGGACAAAAAATGAATGACCACAAGAGCTACAACCCGGAGCAGTGTGTTTAGGAGTATATGGCTAATAGTAAACTCATATGCCGGTATTTCTGTATGAATAATATCTCAAAGCTTTATGCAGCTGCCGCAGCCTCGGCTCACATTTAATGAGAAGGCACCACCTGCTGCTCTGAAGCACTGAACAGGTTAAAAAGCTGGGTAAAACTATGTTTGTTTCTCCGGGGGCCGGCTGGTTGAGGCAGCTCCGATAACTGGGGAGCTGCCCCGTCCCGCTTCCCTGCTGTCGGTGTCAACATCCCCGCGCTCGCCGGCGCGGAGGAGGGAGAGGCGACGCAGGGCTCCCCGCCGGACACCAGCACCCACCTGCACAGCCCCCCGACACGCAGGAGTCACGGTATTTTACAGGCAAACAACAAGGAAAGGGAGTTGTCATTTGTTTTCAAAAGTTATCTCCTGCAAGGAAAAAGCCCATTTCTTTATCGCTGGCAATAGCACTATTTACAAGAAAAGGACACCAAATCAGGACACTGTTTCCAGAGAAGCCCTACGGACAGACAAAGCTCAGGAGAGTTTGGCTGCTGATTTGATGCTTCTTACAATCCCCCTGAAGCTTTGAATGCCTTGGTGTCATTATTAGGGGATAAAACTGCATATTCCATAAACGTGCCTTAATCTGGCAACTTTTACAAGTGCTAAATTCCCTTTTAAAAAGGTGTTAAAAAAAAAGTACCAAGGCACAATTTAATAGCTTGGATTCAGTCGGTCAAAATCAAGGGCAGGTACAGAATAGCTATTAAAAAAGATCAAATGGCGCGCGCTTCACATCCAGCGGAGGTGAGGGCAGTGATAGATGGTGCAGTTCAGACTGCCCCATTTCCCCACAGCCACTGCATTACCAGCACTATATCCTAACTTAACTGCTCTGTAAAAGTGCTTTGGAATAGGGAAGTGCAAGAGGAGCCATATAAAACCAAATTCTCTTCCGTTCTATTTAAAATTTAAGGGCACCAGTAAAAAGAGAATAAATATCACTCCTTGCTTTATGCAGATGGGAATATCCGTCATGAAATGATTGATAAGCCTTATTTGAAAGGCAGCCTTCAGGGTGCTGCTCTGTGCCGCCTCGCTGAGAGACTCGGTGCCATATTCACAGGCCACGGCTGGAAAGGTGGTGGGAAGCTCTCCGCCAGCCTCTCCGTGCCCTGGGCAGGGGCAGCCACCTCTGGGGCAGCCTGCGGAGGCGGCAAGCGATGTTTTGGCTGGGGGCCTGGGAACAGGCCCTCGCATGTGCCCCATGGGTGGCCCCGCGCTACACAGTACCACTTGACACACCTGGACCATTTAATTTCAGAGGAGGGAATAGGGATGCTCCAGGCTACCCATGGCATCAGAAAGGATGTGCCCTGTCTCTGAGCATGTCACTCCTTGGACACCTTCTCTAGGAGAGGAAAAACTCTTGCCTGTGATCTTTACGAACCCAGAGGGTGTGCAGGAACAAATAAATTGCCTACAGCAATTTCAGAGGCCTGGATACCTCTTCAGTGCCCATTTGCAATACCTGCTGGGAGGAATGAGGGAAATATTCAGTGGACAGCAGTCAGCCAAACGTACCTCAGGAAGAGGACAGGGCAGGATTTGCACAGAAAGGTGAACAGGAGGGTGAAGCTGCCACACCAACACAAATTTACATACCATCTTGTGTTCCAGAACAACTGCCTGCTCTAGCTAGCATTAAAACTTCTCAGGTAAATGAAACTTCTCACCAAGGAAAAATTCTCTCAAGGAGAAAGATGCTTCAAAAGCACAGCAACCTCCTCCCGGCACTCAGCTCGCACCCGTCACCATCTGCTGACAAGGCGGCAGGGCAGGGTGCCTTGGCAGGGATGAAGCCCCGGCCAGCGCTCCTCACAGCTGTGAGCCCTGCACCCTGCGAGCCCGCGGCACCTCCTGCCTGCTCTCCTGCACAGCTCTGCTTTTACCTGCTGGCACCCCAGCCTGCCATCGAAACATGAAAACGTGGATGTCTCACAGTCCCCTCGAGGACTGGAGCATCGCCAGCCTCAGACGCAGCCCCAGGTGACCAACAGCGTTGGGCGTAATTGCAAAAAGTAAATTACTTAGGTAAATACCAGACTGAAATTGTGTTAAATTATGTCTCTGTCTCATCTCTAGCTCCTGTCAAAGGCAGTGACATTTCCCTTGCGCTAGCCTCGGCAGCCAGTGTCGCCGGCAGCCCTCCTCCTCGCAGAGGGCAGTGAGCCTGTCGGACCTGCACACCGAGGCATCTCGCACCTGCACACACGGGGCACAGCTATCAGCCCGTGCTCGCCCCTGGCCAGAGGCTCTGTTCACCTTTCCGGCTCTTCCCTTCAACAAGAAGTTTCTGGAGGGTCTCGCTGATCGCCATCTGACAGGCTGGCCCCTGCTGCATGCTTATTAATCTCCTCTAATTGCTAGGTGGTGGAATATTTAAAACAGCTTCTTTTGTGACTGGTTTGTTGCCTGCAGTGTAAACCTTGTTTGCATTGTCCATATGGAGATGTTTATTTCTAAACTTTATTGTTTTCTACCCATCTGTGTATAAGGACAAATGTAAAAGAAATCTCTTATTTGATGTTACTTATGGATATGTTTCTTAGAAATAAAAGCAATTAAAGAAAGTGACCTCATATACGCCAGTCTCAAAATGGGCTTCATTAAATCACAAACATAACAAGTTTAGTTGCTAAAGATACCAAATTATTTCTAGAGAAGGCTCCCTTCAAAGTCGGAAGCGGTGCAGCAGCCCCAGCAGACCAGCACGGCGAGCTGCCACCTGCAGGGACGGGGCAGTGGGTCTCTGCAGGGCACCCGGCAGGGCGACAGCACAGCTGCCTGTGGCCGCCACATCTGGCGGAGGGGATGTTTGAGCAGCTACTGGGGTGCGAACAGAGCCATCATCCTTCAGAGGATGTCTCTGAGTAGGGCCAGGGACAACTCGGTTTATAAAAAACATTGCGCCAATTTAACATGGACCATCTGCTCTATAGAGGATGCTGGGCAGGGTTCATTTCGTTACCCGATGAGTCCCCGAGATCCTCAAGGTAGACAGATCCTACACTTCACCTTGCTGCCCCATAGAGCCCCACAATTACATCTGGCCAAAGAACAGCCAGTTTTGGTCTGACTGAGACATTTTGGTCTCTCTGGGCGTCCAGTCTTGGTACGAAAACATCAGGAAATAGAAACTCCATCTCCCGCCTCCATGGTTTACTCCAGAAATACCACCCGCCCCGCACTACAGCTCCAGCCAGTTACGCCTTTCTCTGCTACATTAAACACTCTTTTAATAGCTACTACTCTCTCCCAAGAAAAGTGTTACTCAACATAAGTAAATCATCTCTCGGACAGATAACAAAGACAGCAAATGCTTTGATCCCAGATTCTGCATGCACTAAAGTGAGGTGAGCCTGGCGGGAGCAGCTTCTCTAAAACCTTCTTTTGAGAGGAGGAAGCCCCTCGGGTGGGAGTCACCTCCTTAACTTTGCCCAGGTCAAAGTTGGTGTCTGAGGTGTCCCATGTGGTAAGAAAGGACAGCAGCCCTCTGTCTTTGGTGTATGACTTAGTTTTAACACACTCAAACTTGTCTTAAATGGGTGCACTTCTTCTATGTTCTGTTCTCAGCAGTAATTACTAATCCTTCTGGTGGCCTCCACTAATCCTTGTGGTGGCATACAACTTTAAACAGAAGCTATTTTACCTTTGGAAAAAGGGTTACTGATAAAAATGTTGAATAACATGAGGTTTAGGACAGATCTCAGCATTACAGTCACCCCAGCTCCATAAAGCTTCCCCATGGCCAACCACTCTTTGAGACCTGTCAGTCCATTCCCAGTCCCTAGGCTTTCCAAATATTAAAAGAAAAAAAAAAGCGAGCGGATTAGAAGACTTTCATAAAGTGTGAAGTCAACCACCTACATGTGCTACATCTTCTCAGCCAGGCCTCGCAGGAAAATTTGTCCTCTCGTCCAAGGAGCGCCTCAGCAAATCTTGGTTAGAGCTATGTTTTCTGAAGCCAGCTCTTGAAATCAGATGGCTGCGACCATTCAAATCAACGATCACTTCTGCTGCTTCCCAATGAGAGAGGAGTGAACAAGCGCACCTTTGTTTGCTGCTTCAGGGTCATCAGGAGATAATAAAAGTGCAGCCAGCAAATATGATGCAATGCACAGAAAATGCCTACTTCTCACACCTATGTCTACAAATAGTCTAGTGAAAACACACCAAAGCTCTGGTTGCTGCTTGTTGCCTCCAACCACATTTCCTCAGGAGCAGAAATATGGAGAAAATATAGGTCTCCTTCCACTAAATGGCTCTGTTTGAGAGCTGGAAGCACCACCCAAGGGCTCTGCCAAGTCACACCAGGCCCACAAGGCAAACACATCCGTGTGTTATCAGCCTGTTGGGAAGGCTGTCCCTCACTGCTAGAAAGTGTCTCTTTACACGGTCTCAGAGGAAGGCATGTATAATTGTTACCATAAGAGTTTCGAATTTAGGATTTCCTGGCCTGCAATAGCTCTGTGATCTTCAGCAAGTCACTTAATACCTTCCTGGCAGTTCTTCACTCTTTAAAAAATGTAAGGATAAAAATGGTTCCCTATTTACAGCAGGTTGTGAGGATAAACAGAGCTCAGATGCTGAAGTGCTGAGACGGTGTGATATCGTATGTGCCATAAAAAGGAAATGTCTCATGAATACATTGAAGAAGACAGAAAACAGGTTAGATTTCAAGGAACAGCATATGTCATTCCAGCAATGTACAGTCAGACGTTTCTACAGCTTGCTTCTTTTCTGCCACAACGGACTAAAACCATGGGCCACTAGCATCATCTGCTTGCCATCAAAGCAACAGTGCTCAGTGAACAGCACCAAAAGCTTCAGACAAGATCTTAACTGTGCACTAAAAATTAATAGTAAAACCTGCCTGGTGCCTGTAGCCTGTTACACAGAGGCGATGGTGCGCGGGGAACTATTTGCAATAGAAAATCTGATGAAATCTCGAAGTCAGGAAGGTGCCTCTGTTGTGGAAAAGAGGAAGGTAAGTCTTTCTGGCAAGTCATATCTGCTTACCATAATGGCTGGGTCCAAATTAGCCTTAGCTCTGGGGAAAGGTTTAGGGCTTGTTTTGAAAGACAGGAGATGCTGGAAGGCCACAGTGTTCTAGGCAGCCTGAATGATCAAGTAAAATTGGTAATGCTGGTAAACAGCAATCTCAGGTATACCACCTTGGACATCTGTGTGCAAAAATTACCTCTGGGTTTAGTTCATGACTCATTTACTCACACAGGTTTTTCTGAACCCCTACAGTGCTGTATAAGCAGTACACATAGGCTTGGTCTTTACAGTGGAGCACCTCTACAACTTCTCAGATTGCCCTTTTTGACCTTCACAGGATTGTAATATTGATAGCAAAATTATCGTCATGGTTGCGGATAAGAGTCATGTTCTCAAACAAGTCAGTCTGTGACAGCTTATAGTACCAAAAGATAAATATAAAGTCTGTAATTAGGGAAAAGAAAACTTCCATGAACCTGTCACAGAACTTGATGCAAAGTGGCTTGTAAAGTCTTCAGTGGGGATACAGAAAAGAAGTTCTTGAAAGTTCCTGGGACAAGCCCAGGAAATGGGATAAACATGATGACAAAATTGGGTGGATTGAATATCCAACCAGTGTTAAAAGAAGTATATGAACCAGAAAGAAAAAGGTAAAAAGCAAGACTAGAACTGGTACTCCACTGATACAATAATGTCCTTCTAGGAACAACATTAAGCTGTCAGAATTTGATCTAAGCGGAGCAAATCTGTATGTCCATTGCCATGAAAAACACCAGGAAGACAAACGCAATGAAGAACAGCACAGAATATTGGGCTGCACATAGTCAGACACGAACACCTACATCCAGTCTGCTCCTGCAGCTTGATCAGGGCAGGGACCGGGTTCCTCTGGATACACTAACCCCACGTTAGACACTAGTGTACAGCAATACTTTTGCCTGTCTTCTGTTTTTATCGGCAAAATACAAGAAAGTATCAGCAAAATAACAACACTTCTGGGAAAAATGTTTTTCTTCTGATTCTCTGCGCACAAAAAGACAAAGTCATAGTCTCTTGGGAAGCAGATGTATTTGGATCACAGTTCTGCTTTCTCTTTCTCTTAAAAAGGAGAGGCATTTAAAAATAGTATAGCATCATTTTAAAACAGATTTATCATCCAGTTTTCCAGTTTCCCTTAGGCTTTTATAATTGTGAAACTATGAGCATGGGAGGGATGCTCTGTCCTACGTAAAGTAGGCACCTCACGGGGGACCCAGGCATGGCCACGTCTCCTGCCCACACCTCAAGCTCATGGCTTCTCCCTACCAGAGCACTTCAAAGAAACATAATCGTGGTTGCCTTTTTCCCTTAATTTTCAGAACAAAGACTGATAAATGCAAACAAATGACCCCCAATCCTCATTCACACAATGGTCTGTTTACACTTTTCTGGAATTTTAAAGGGTCTTTCAAGGGGATTCATGTTTAATGTTCATTGTCTTCCCAGCACACACTGCTATCTAGAGCCTTCACTTAACAAGACTCATTATTTCTCCATAGAGATGTCTTTCCAGATGAGCTTTCTGATCTTCTTGTTTGTGTTTGTGATTGAAAGTGTAATGTCCCCAAACTGCCAGTGTAAATCATTAGAGTTTAATTATCAAAACTGTTTTCTCCTCCAAGAAATCTTTGGCGAAACAAGTCAATGTGACAAGTAAAGAAGACAGAAATTTTTACAGACAGCTTGTACGTACCCACGTAAGGTGGACAGCACATGCACACCTAAGGCTTTTATTTCAGGAAGCTCTGCAGGATCAGATCACGTCCTTCATTCTGGAACAGGCAAAACACAGTGCACAAATCCAAGCACTGCTCCTTTGTCTTCAGATGGTTGTTCCAATATGGCACTAACAGGATCTCACCCAAAGTCATCCGCATGAGGAAACTCCGCTGTGGCTCCTCTGGGCATCCTCAGGGGCCAGCTGGATGCAGACCCCCCCGTCCATGTTGGAACTGATAACGACAAATCTAACACTGTATGTATATTATTCAAAAGGTAATATGGCCCTGCAAGAAAGTCAGCAGTTTGGATCTGTGACCGTGAAAGTCTGAAGTGCTGAATCTCTCCGTTCAGGCAATCCAAGGGCAAAAATATGTACGTTTGCTAGAACTGTAAGAATATTTCCAGTTAATAGACTGCATTAATGTCTAAAAGTTAAATTACAGTCTTTACACTTTCTCTGCCTTTCCTCTGAATACTTAGCTCCATTTGTGCGTGTACAGACAAGAGAGATTTTGAATTAATAAATGTGG
This sequence comes from Phoenicopterus ruber ruber, assembly GCA_009819775.1. Classification (NCBI taxonomy): domain Eukaryota; kingdom Metazoa; phylum Chordata; class Aves; order Phoenicopteriformes; family Phoenicopteridae; genus Phoenicopterus; species Phoenicopterus ruber. The sequence continues at coordinate 25,754,178 of CM020246.1, forward strand.
TATTATGGCATGATCCTTTAAGCAACCGAGAGATGAAAGGCTGATTTTTGTTTCAGTCCTAAGCACACTGACATCAGGGGTAAATTTGGAGCCTGATGCAAAGGATTCAGCTGTGCAACTGACATTAAAGCTAATAGGAGCCACGAGAAAAACAAAATGACATTCTCTTCCTCGGACAAGAAATTAAATACAGATTGCAACTTATTCAAAGAGTTCAAAGTCAATTACTTTTTCCAGTGAAATCAATGAGGACTTTCCATTTCAGTTCATCAGACTTGCTGCCTGCTGAGAAGAGTGACTTTATCTGGGATCTTTATCACCATTTGCTTTCCTGGGTTGTTGGGTTTTCTTCGTTCTTTCTTTCTTTGCCTGACTGATGATCGGTCTCATAAATACAACATTCATTTTTTTCCAAAAGCAATTCCACTGCTTTCAATAACTGGCTAGAATTTTGAAAAATCGCTGGTATTTTCCTTTCAGACATTGTAAATGCCGCAACGAAGACCAATATTAGCTGGATGAAACATTCAAAACACACATCTCGCTCCCCAACAGGCCTGTTAAAGTGGGGCCGCAGATCTATGGAGACACTCTGGCCAGGATCAGCTTTCACCCAGTGACCTCTCTAAAAATGGTGTGCATATTTTGACTTGGTCTTCATTCGTCACTGTTTGGTTAAGGCAGGTATCTCTCTTGAATGGACTTGATCTTTCTCTATCAGCGGTAGCAGTACATACGACAGCAGGCAGTCACTCATGAAACCGCTACAGAACATGGAGTAGATGTGCCTGAGGGAGATTAGGCCGATGTCTATGCTCCATTCATTCAAAGATGTCAACGCTATCTGCTTACATGTACTGATCCCAAATTTTGTTCTAGGGGATTGGGTGTTGGCATTGCCATCTCCAAGGTCTGGGCTGGTTCCCGGCCTGAGAACTGTCATTCATTCTTAAAACCACATGTCCACACAAACATGACACCTCTTCCCTTTATTTTCCATAGGAGGTTTGTAGCTGATCCAGGGCTAGTATAAAGTTAGTGCACCCTCCCAGCTTATGTACAGCTACACCAGCCCAGGCAAGCTGAATCACCAGGGCCCGACGTCTAACATTATTTAATAATCATCATAGCATTTAGCTGCTAAGTAGCCACAGTAATTAACCACATTGTCCTCGACTTCCCACACCCTGTCATTATCTCTCTCCCTGCGGCCTTTCCGCCGCAGCCCGCCTGGTGTGCCCGCAGCGGCTGCCGAACCGGCCCAGATCTTGGAGATGGCAATGCCAACACCCAATCCCCTAGAACAAAATTTGGGATCAGTACATGTAAGCAGATAGATAGAGCTGACATCTTTGAATGAATGGAGCATAGACATCAGCCTAATCTTCCTCAGGGGCCGGGATTTCACCCCCTGGTTGTCCGCATCCCGAGCTTGTGCTTGCGAAGATGGATGTGCAAGACGTGGCGGGGACACAAGTGCCAGTGGGGCGGGGGTGGGAGCAGGAGCTGACGGTGCAGCTAACACTGTGGTGGCGGGTGTAGCTTGCTGTGCAGTCCCCAAGGGGAGGGGACATGGGGAAAAGGGGGGTTGTCTGAACAGCACTTGCCCTCCCCCCCCTTGATACTACTATATATAAGTACTAAATACATATATAGTATATGCAGAGTTTGCTATCAGTTAGCTAAAGGAAGCTATTCTTTTAATTGGTTAAGGATTGCTCTTCTCATGGTAGAATTGTTTTACTCTTGAAGTACACATTTGCAGTTTAAGGGAAAAAAATCAGATCTACACTTTCATTAAAAATCTTTGTTTAGACTATGAGAGAGAGCAAAAGGGAGAGATCCAGATCTTTTGGAGAAAGAGCAAAGGGTGTGAAATATCCCAAGTGCACAGGCAACGGGTTTATCACCATGACCGAGACTCTGCACAGTAACATCTGTGTCAGCCACCCAAACAAAACTGCACAAAACACTTTCTGATAGCCAACGTTGCGATAAGAGGCAGAGTCTGTTGTTTAGCAAATACCCATGCGGGGGACACGCTGAGCACCAGTATCGGGTCACACCGGTACTAGACGGAGGAGCTTATCTTGCTGGGTTGAGCTGTGAGCCGCATCCAGCCCTGAGCGAGCTCCCCGCTCTTGGCAGGCATCCATCCGCTAAGGGTGGGCTCAGCCCGAGCGCTGCCGGCTCAGCCGTGCCTACCCTCTGGCAACACTTATTCTCTGGTGTGGCATTTTTTAAGGCATCAAAAGCAGCAAATTTCACCTCAAATGCGATGCAATCTTCCTGATGAAGTGGATGCCACTGCACCATAGCAAAGGTGGCGGGCATTTGTTTGCCCGGAGCTGTTGCCCCAGAGTTCCCTTTCCCCTGCAGGAGTGAAGTGCCTTTCCATCGCAGGAACCCGCCGCTTCTGGTGTGGCGTGCGCCCAAAACACTGGGATGCACCAAGCCCCCATGATGGGACGTTATTTTGATCATATTGTCCATGGAAATACAGTGTTTCCAAGCAACAGTGGTGATTGTATAGGTTGTAGGCTTCTAATAATCATGTTTTTGGCACCACATAGATGTTCAGGACAGCCTAGTGGCTTCCAGACTCTCTGGGGACATTAGAGACATGAGTTCAGCTCAGCCACACTCTTCTTGGAGATAAACTGCTCAGCCTGTTCTGTGACTTATCCTCTGCCTATGCAAACAGAGCCCCTATCTCACAGGGACATCCAGAGAACAAAATAACCCAGAGATTATGGTGCTCTCACCTACACCCACACTGAAGGCCAGGAAAGCCCCCAGAGCTCCCACTACCACTATTCAGCCAGCAACTGGACCAGGACTGACCACCACCTCCAAAAGTTCAGACCATTTAGGCCTAGTTATATCCTGACAGAGCTTTTACATGTGTGTATACAGCTGAGCTTTTAACACAGGCTCTGAGATCACTAAGGTGAGCTATAAAGCCATAAAAACATCCAGTTAATCTCATTGCTTTTCACTTTTCAAAAATAAAAATAATAAAGTGAGATTTTTTTTTCCTGAAATATCAATTTAATTGATAAATTAAATTCCTGTTGTTTGGCTCCATTCAGGATATAGTTCTACATGTACCAAAAGGATAAAGAGGACAGAATGGGAAGACTCTCTACACTATGAACATGAAAAGAATAACATTGTGATCTGTGCAAACCCTCTGAAAATCCTACTTTTGCTCTTCATTTTATTTCCGCGCTGTATTTTTAAGAACTCAGTTGAAATAATAAATATCCCACCTTCTACCACTGGAAGAATCACTGCATTTCATAAGACATAAAACAGATGTTCATACAGTTTATTTTCAAACAGATTCATACATATTCACACAGATTATTAACCCTGTAATGATTTGGAATTGCATTCACGTACGTGTGCCTGTACATACACATTTCTTTCGCTATATATATTATTAGCAAATAGAAATGTTTACGTTACAAAAGGACAAGAGTTGGATCACAACAGGATCCCAGTGGCCACTACCTCATGGGATTTTTATAGAGTACCATTACCGCAAAATCACTTGCAGTGCTTTATATACCATAAACAGCATATCTCAACAGCACAACCAAGAGCATGAAGAGCCGTCAGAAGCAGGGAAGGCAAGGGAAACAGCCTTCCCACCACACCAGCAAGGGGCAAAAATACAGCTATTCCAGTAATAAAAGCTTGTCACAACATAACCTTCCTCTGAGACAGTATGTAGCATTTGCTGTGCATTAGCGTTGGTATTTACTGTGGCAGTGAAGGGTGTTGCATCCAAGTATTTAGCAAAGGGCCAGAGGCACTGAGCGTTGAGTTTCCATCAAAGGGCTCAGGGCGGGGAAGCGAGAGGAGACCCCGTGCCAGCCTTGGTGCCCTGCCTGCTGTGAAGGGGGGCAGCCCTGGCAGCACCGGGGCCAGGGCGTCTTCCCAGGGGGCCGCAGGGGACATCCCTGCTCCCGCCACCCCCCAAGGCACCCCTTGCTGCTTGCTGGGTCACTTGGCTGTGGTGGATGAGCCGCTGGCAGCAGCCACCCCTCTCTGTCACTCTCCCTCTACTGTCCATGGGACTTGTGCTCTGTAGTCCCCTCCCCAGGATGCTCGATGGAGCCCAGGTCAGGTTTGGAAAGACTCTCCCCCAGCAGCGTGTTTTCCAAAATCCTGCCCTCTATCCCAGCAGCGTTCTCACAAGCTGCTTTGTCCCTGGCATGTAAGGCACCAGGAGAGCACAGGTCCCATGGCCGAGCACTGCCCCACGCCTCCCCGAGCTGCCCCACATGGAGAAATGAGACCCCTGGCACACTCAGAGCGCCAGGGCCCACCTCGAGCCTATCTCTGCCCTAAACTCTGGGGACGTGGACAGCTTCATACGTTCTCTGTCCTTTTTTTTTGAACCTCGTGATAACCTTGGCAAAGGAAAAAAAAAAACAAAACAAAACATAATCATGAGAGAGCCCTCTGCTGGTAAATTAATTTCTGGCTGGAGAAGAAATGACAAAATTTGGCTTGTGTTGGGTTTCTTCTCTACCCTGTCAGCAGATCCGTAAGGTTATACAAAACAGCGTCCTTTCATAACTGCATTAAAGGAACAAGGACATCTGAAAATCTATGTGCTGGGAAGACGGTGGCGAACAAGGTCCCCAGGTTAGGGAAATCAAGTTAGGACAGTTTGCAGCTGATTTCCTGGGGCAGATTTAACTATTGAGTTAACACTCACTGACATTAGAGGTGACATTATAATGTAAGTCAAAGGAAGATGCTGCAGGAGTTCAGGCTGGAGAGCAGAGAAGGAGAGGACACGCTCCCAATCCCCTGTCCACACACTGATTATCCGGGTGCATTGCGTATGCGACGAATATCAAGTTCTCATACAAGGCACAAACCTGGCCTGCCATTTATGCCACACAGGCTGTCATCCAAGTGTTGGGTATGAACGCTGCTCTCCCCAGTCGCTGCATTTCAGTCCTACTACAGCAGATGTACTGATGTACCAATTCTGTTAGGGCAGTACTAGCACCTTTGAAAATGCATTTAGGGTTGAAATAAACCCAGAGGGGAGCAGACAGACGATTAGGTGTAGGTTGGCAGCCCTGTGAGGCTGGAAGGCAGTCAGTGCAGTGTCCCTCAGCGAGCAAGGAGGATCGTATCCCGAGGTAGGAAGGCAATCCTTCCTTCACTATGCAGCTTTATCATAACTCTGCCTGGGATTTTGCTGTCAGTCCTGACCAGTCAGTTATCCATGACGTACGATACAGAAAGGGAAAAGCACGAGAAAGCACAGGTGAGAGACACTACACTTCAGGTATTTCTATTATCTTTCTCCATCAAGACCATTCATATTAAAAAATGCCCCCAGCAGTCTTTCCTCTGCCACTGCCGATGGCCGTGAGCGCGATGCCCGTGGTGGGCGTCCCCGTTTTCGGCGACTGGCCACACGCGGGAGAGAGCAGCACGTCTGTACAGGACTGCCCCTGAGGAGGGAGGCGTTCCTCAAAACCACGACTCTGTGAGCCCCTTCAATATTTATAAGTTGCATTAACCCCAAGCGCCACGTGTTAGGGTATTGATCTAAAAGCTGCTTGATAACACACAGAGAAATACTACATTGATGATATATGGCAAGGGGAAATATATCCGGGAGATAATGACAACTTGTTGCAGTTTGAAACAGTGACAAAATGTGATTATCTTGAGGTAAAAATATGCTACTAATCATTTGGCAAGAGGTCAAGCATACTTCAGCTTCGTGGTTCCCCTGCAAACCTCGACAATAAAAAGCGGAGGGAACGAACTGTGTGAAGGGTTTTTTTCTCACTAAGATCAGCTTTTTATGTTCATCTATTGAATTTTAAAATAGCCAATTTGGAGAGGGAGCCTTAATAAACTGACCTATTCTCTGCAACGCTGGTTTCATATTTTTCATCTCTTTCCTAATATAATCAATAGTAAAGGAAAGATTGGGCTGTAAGTAAAATTGCTCATGTGGGCAGTCAATGGCAAGCACTGAGAGGATGTCTTAAACACTCTTAGTAACAATTAACATCTCAGAGAGGGTGTTGCAGCCGTCAGTGGAGCTGAGTTATTGCACTGTCAGCAGGAACCACCTCTGTCAGACCACACTCCTCTGCCACGCCACCCACAAACTTCTCGTTTTTCGGAAAAATGTAGTGCCCTGGGTACAAATTTAGCAGCGGTTAACTTCTTTTTGCAGGGAGAGTAAAGGATGCCCAGTCCTTACTCCAGAGAGAGGAGCTAAGCCCCTCTGTAGAGAGGGCAAGGCAAAATGGGCAAAAGTATCAGTGGACCCCAAACCCCCTGTGTCATGAAAATCTATTGCCAACAGGCCCCAGGCTGGGTACCTTCCTGGTCATCCGCCGCTGAGCACACCTTCCTCTTCAGCAGATTTGTGAAGGGGTCACCAAACCACCAGAAATTATCCCCTGACCGCCAAAAATCCTGGCCATGGGCCAGCACACAGGTTTCTTCGATCCTTCAAGCGGGCACAAGGATACTTCATATCTCCCAGGAATGCCTGCCACACCTGGCAGGATCTGCCCTGCAGGAAAAATACCAAGAGCCTCTTTTTACATGTCTACACTAGGAGCTCAGAAGTTCATCTAAGTACCATTTGCAGGTAGTGGACTTCCTTTTTTTTAAGTAATCTTGTTCCAAGAATTGCAGTACAGACCTCAAAATTGATTTTATTATTATTACTTCATTTATTTATTAAAATGTAAGGTTTGCACTTAAAGCAGACAATGTTCTGCAGCTGTCAGCTATCTTATGGCAATCCATTATTCATAATCATGATATTAATTTTTTAGATGTTAAGCTATTGTCCAATAGCCAGTCATGGTATTTCGGAGGGGGAGGGGTTGGAAATGAAGGCTTTTAAAGTGGGCCAGATTCACTGTACTGGAATTGCAATTGCAAGAACCCCTCACTGCCCCACGGATGACTTACTGCTCTTCTGCAAGGTGATTTCTTGGACCCAGTAAAGCTCCCCAACAACCTCCTTTGCACCCGTTCGTCTGCCAGCGCCTGTGAAGGGGATGTGAGTTACAAAAGGATTAGTTGGTCTCTGCCATGGAAGGTGGGAAGAGGTACCAAATGACACCAGACTGGAATCAGGTACTTCCACAACCTTTTAGTAGTGCCCTGAGTCATCCAGTTATGAGCAAGTTGGGATTTTCATCATCTAAGTGACAGCAAGATCTCAGTAACGTGCGAGGAGTCAGCTGGGCTGTGGTTTAACTATGTCCCAAGTGCCAAGAAACTGGGAGGGTTTCACGCAGACTCCCCTGGGACTAGAAGCACCGTGGTCCTGTTCACACGAAGGGTCGCTGCACCAATGTACCTCTTCGTCCCACAGCTTGGGGAACTTTGCCCAAACCAATGTCATCTGAGCTTTCTCTTCCCCCTCACACCTTCAGTGTATGTTCTTTGGCTTATTTTCTGTATAGCTTGCTCTAGCCAGGTTGTTCCAAACTACCCACTGCTCTGGGCGACCAAGAATTATCACTGAAATAACGATGCAAGAACAAAGGAGGGATATTCAAAAGCACAGATGAGCATGAGCGTCTCATTTGTGTCTTTGAAAATTCCCCTCATTAGTATTACAAGCGTATCTTGAGAAGGATGCCTGATAGTGGCAGCCCATATGGCGAAAAGAAAGACAATGTTCAAACAACAAGAGACATATTTGCCAAAAGCCAGTGCAGAAGCATCACCGGCTTACATCCCAGGTGTTAAGTGCATTCCCCCGGGCCCTCTCTGCTCATACACCTTTGCTGTATTTCAGACCCTTACTCAGCACCTTCTTCCAAGAGAAGAAATAAAACCTTTTAGAGAGTCTGGTGAGACATGCAGAATCAGTATTGTAACACAGCACCCACTTTGCGGTGCCTCCAAAACCACCCAGCAAATGCAATATTCCTCTTGCTTTCTCATTCCACTTTCTACTTGTTCCATGAAACTAAAATCTTGTTTCTTCACAAGCTTTGCTCACTCTCTGGTCTCTGTTTAAAACACACGAGATTCCAGCTATAAACTGCTTCAAATATCCTGAGAACTTCTGCAAAGCACAATGCAAATTTGAAAGGTTCAAGCCTGGTGCTAATGCAATAAAAGAAGGCGAATATGATTCCAGATATACAGTTGGTGTAATGCCTTTAGGAACCACTCCATCAGTTTGATTTAGAAAATGATTGTATTCTGTTAAAACAAGTAAATTGGATAAGAGGGAGAGGGATTTGTTGACGTAAATCTTGTCTCTGGGTTCCAAACCCCTCCAAGTAAATGCAAATAAGAAAATATATACACAGAGAACTGCCAATTTCCCCTGAGGAGATCTTTTTTCAAGGAAGTAAAAGTCCATATTGGAAATCAATCCAGTTGTTTATAAAGCAAGAAACCTCTATTGGAAGTCAGTGAGAAGGAACATTGGAAGCAAACCATCAAATAGTAGAGAACAAAGGGAAAAAATATCCAAACTATTTATCCCTAACTTATTGTTTTCAAATAATGGTTCTGATTCTAGCCTCATCTGCAATAAATTGGGAATAACTTGGTATGTGTCAGTCCAACAACATAAGCTCAAAGCAAACAAAACACAATGGAAGAGCAATCAGGAATAGGCCAATAGCTTTGGTAAAGGTCGCCGTGAATAACCATCACGGGGAAGAAACAAGGCAGGAATGACCTCAGGCAGCAGAAATTCTTTGAGTATTTTGCACGGACCTGACATGGCATGCTGGTGGCAATCTTCAGCCTACTAACTGACAATGATAGCTATTCACGTTAGTATTTCTCCTGCCAGAAGAGTCCTGCCAAACAGTATCAGCCTAGCAGGAACAGGGAGCCTGGCAGAGGCCTGGGTAGGAGATGAAGGATTTGCTTCCCTTCTGCTTTCCCCTGTTCCTACAGCTCCCCAAAATTGGGAGGAAGAGAGGCAGGGAGAAGAGCCTGCTGGAGGCACCTTTCCACAGACAGCTGTGATTTTACCAAACGATTCTTCTTCCAGCCCAGCCTTGTTTGTCCCCAACCTCCTGCTTAAATAGGTAATTGAATATTGATTAAATAGAAGATCTGGGAAATAAGTGCAGATCCATGCTGTAGAAATGATGGGAAAAATTATTGATACGTACATCTGCGTAATGCTAAACCGCTGGCAAGAAGTAAAAAGAAACAAATTTGAAATAACACCGTTACACATCCCCAATACAAAATTCTTTGCCCGTAACCATTACTGCTCCTTCATCTGTTATGCCAGCAGGGAAACATTTGCTAGGTGGTGAATTAACTCATTAAGATTATTCAAAGGTTTGATTGCTGAGCAATGGCCAAAGGCTGGTTGGTTACTGTCCCTCTGCCCGCAGGCTGGCGTGGCCGCGCTGGTCGCTCGCAGCCCTTCGTCCGGGCGGACAGCGGCGGCGGTGGTGGTGGCAGCTGCCCACGCTCAGCATAGGTGCTGGCGCAGGTGAGGGGGACCTCAAGCCATGCACTGGGGACTGGCTTCGGTGAGAGGGATCCATTTTAAGAGTTACCAGCTTAGAGCTGCCTCAATCATAGCCTCAACACGCTCTTAATTTGAGCCAAGTCACCGTACAAGCAAATGTGAGTAAGGTGGTTGTAAATCACAACAGGCGGCATGGTTGCAAAGCATATTACGGTCAGAGGTTGACAGAAATGGAAAAACCCCTGCTTTATCTCCTCGCGCACAGAGTGAAATCACAAGGGCATCTTGCCCTGGCGTCATAGCCACAGGACCTTGGTGATTGTGGAGGACGGGTACTCGTCCCTGAGCCAGCGGCAGGAGGGAGCCGGCTCCGGCGCCTCTGCCCCCCCAGGCACCACTGCTCCTTGGCCCATTCCAGCCCTCTCCCCCAGTGAGTGACCGCTCTCACTTCTCCAGAAATGCTGTCATCTTCTCGGCAGACTGGGCATACTCATTTCTTGTCCCAGTGGTACGTATGAGCACCTGCCCTAGCACTTCACCAAATCTTTGAGCACATTACTGATTCCTTAAAGAGTAAAATGCTCTTTTCTGCTCGGCACAGTAATGGACTGCCTGAGAGTCTTGCCATACACTGAATCAGACATGGCCTGTGAGCACGTAGACTAGTGCCCACACATTGTTCAGGCATTTAAGTTAGGCCAGCGATGCCGACCAGCGTCGCCTCTTTCACCACGACGAAATAAACAGTGGGTATGGCAGTCCATTTAGAAGAGGCTGATCCCACCCTGGTTTTTGAAGAAGGCAGGGGCAATTATTCTGAGAAAGCAGAAAACAGCAACAGGTCCTCACCAGCTCATGCCCTTGCCATGGGCAAAATAAAGAACAGCAAGAGAGAGGGTCTTTTCATTCTCTTTTACTGACACACAGCTTGGTCATTGACAAGGAGGCATGCCCTAATACCAGGGCTCTGATCCCATAAGGATAGGGATGAAGCTAGGGGCCAGCATTCCTGGATATTGAACCACTGAAGGAATGGTTTTATGCATTGAAGGGAAAGCAAGCTGCGTGCCTTTCCTTGGACTTTGCTAGTTAACACCAGGAGATCCCAAACTGCTGTATGACTGCAGCATCTCAGCCCAGGAGAGGACCCAGGTCTCCTCACAGACAGGGCTGTGGAAAGTGCAGCAACCAGAGAACAAAAATATCTCACCTGTCTGCCATTCAGCCAATATTTTATCAAATAAGAACTCTTCTTTTCTCCTTGAGAGTCAGTTCTCAGTGATGCTCATAGATATTCTTGCATTGTCAGCTCATATTTTTGTGATCCTTTCCAGGGGACTGAAAGAACCTTATTAGCATTAGATAATTTAGTCTTCTATTACCCTGCTTAAATTGAGGCTGTGACATAGCATGAGGGGCACAGGTACAAACTGTAAATGCAAAGGAACAGCTAAGCTCACTGGAGGTCTCACTTGGTGTCTTGCAGAAATCCCTGTGGAGAGGCATCATCTACTGCTACCTCACTGCAAAGGCCCGTCACTCAAACCACGGCAATCCATTTTTAATCACAGGGGAGGGAGCTGATTGAGATGGCGTCATCACAACTCCATTTTCACCCCGAGATGAGCTTAGTGCCTACCAGCGCTTGTCCTCAAACCTTCCCCCATTCCTGCCCAGTACCACCCTGATGTGACGGTTTGCTTCTGCTCCTGCAATGTGCACGATCAAAAATGTCATGGAGATGCCTCTGAGATGTAAAAATGTTTCTCCTTCCCCTTGGAAATCCCTTGGTCAGCTGTACATTGCCATGACACTCCCATAAGAAAGGGAAAAATATGTTCATCCAAAAACTTCAGGTGCTGGAAAAAGGGGGTTTCATCCTAAAACGTGCCACTTCTGCCTCTGCTGCTAGTAAGAGTCATCGTGGCCCTGCACATGGCCAGCTTTCAGCCCTCATAGTGATTTCTTTTCCCAAGGTCACCTGCAGGAAAATTAGAAATAGGAATAAGCCATCCCAGTTCCAAATCTTACACTTCAATCATATGGCCATTGCCTCCCTCTTTTGCCTTTGCCAATTTTATACTGTCCTGCTCGCAGCGACATTCATGCTCTACAGCACCTCTCTCCTCCAAACGAAAATCAATAGAAGTCACCACTGGTTTAAAAAATGAAGCAAATGAACTTTTCCATAGCTCTAACAATTGCTCAGAAAGGACGGCAGCACTCCAGACGCCTACACCACATCGGGTTTCTAGAGCAGTAACTGTTGCATCCGGACTGCTCCGCTTCCCCTTGCCGCTTCCACCAGGAAAAGGCAAGCTCTTACATCGCACTTTACTCAAGAGCACATCAAGATCTACCGTTCCGTACCAATCTGGGGAAAATATGGAGAGGGAGTGCAACAGCTATAACAACTAGCTCTACATATGTATCAGCCAGACCTATACTGCTGGATAAATGTACCGTATGAAAATCCCCAGGAGAAGAGCGATTACGGTAACAGTGGCTTATCTGCATGATATTTGATTAACTGAAAAGGAGCTAAACAAACAGTGATTTTTCTTTGGCAATCTGTCCTATTTCCTCCTTGAATGGTAGAGTATTGACAAAAAAGAAAGCAAAAAGTTTATTTTTAGATACAGGAAGTTCTTGCCGATGCCCCGTCCCTGCGTGCCGGGCAGCTGCCACCCACCGACAGTCTGGGGAAGGAGAGGGTCCCCGCGGCCGGGAGGGCTGGCAGCCTGTGTCCCTGCACCACCACGCACAGCACCACGGCCCTCACACCAGGACCTCCCGGGGGGCTTCAGCGGCAAGAGGCGCAAGGCAAAACCCAAGCGCCCTCAAAATCAATAGCGAAATTTCTGCTGAATTCAGTCAGGCCAGGGTGTCATCCAGAGACTTTTGTAGCAGGCACCTCCATTTCTGACTTCATTTACTGCAACAGCTAACTAAATACATTTCAACTAACATTCACAGCAGCGGCCCATCATGTTGTCCTGCCAGGCACCCCAGGTGAACCTGGGCACAGCGATTCACCCCAGGCACGAGGAAGACTCTGCTGGCAGCCTGGGGTGGAGGAGTCCACACTGAAGGAGCACTCGCGCGCCTGTGTGAGACAGGACCGGGAGTCCACAATGGCAGAAAGATAATTCAATTCTCCTTTGGAAAAAAAAAAAAATCCTGTGGAAAACACTCAAGTATATATAATTCACACCTGTTTTTTTGCTCGAAGTCTGGCCCCAGGGTATGTGTCATGATGCAAATTAGAAAAACTCTTATTTGGGGAAATTAACTGTGCAACCTCAAAAAATCCCCTTCACATTAAAGACATGCTTCTTTTATAAAACTGAAAAAATCCTGCTTGGATGTTAACTATTTTGTAGGCATCTCAGACATCATATTATTTGCATCAAGATGGGGATGGCAGAACTTCTCAGGGGAACCTCACACGGATATTTCAAGGGTTTCTTTTTTATTCTTTTTTTTCTAGTTTTCTATGTGCAAAACCTAATGGCTTGTTTTTCTCTTTTCTCAGAGAGAAAAAATGATCCTGATTCAAAGCAGCACTGAAATACAAGGCTCTGCCAGATGTTACATAAACGATGATGTAATGCTGAAGTATTTCATTACACATGCAGCTCTGTTCTTCAGCCCAGCAGTGATTTATTACATTTTGTCAATCCCATTTTATGTACCCACATCATTTTTACATCATTTTTCTTCATGACATTGTTACATTCTCACAGAAGCACATAGAGATAACATCATAACAGTGCAGGCAATGAAGTTAGCATTTTACAAATAATGTTACTAATAAATAAGTATACCAGTGAGGGGGAAATGGTCTGTCTGAGAGAGTGAAAAGCAAATTTACCTTTGAATAATCTGATGGGGAAGGAGGCCATAGGTCCAATAAAAAAACTGAGTTTGTATCCTCTCGGAGCATCTTCTGCCTTCATGCAGAACGGTGAGGAAATGCTGTTCTTGCCTCTTTTCAGTTTAATCTCACATTCTCTTTGTTTTCCTAATGTGTTCTGTGTGCTGCCGGCTTGATCTCACACACCAGCTGCTTGGTCAAACAGATTCATCAGCAAGTGCAAGAAGATCAACACTTAAAATCTGTTTTGATCCTGAAATTATCAAGCCATTGGATCTATTAGCTTTTTTTTTCTGATCTTCCATCAAGGTTTTTTAGAAAATCACACCCAGCAACATCGCTTCTTATCGGGAGAAAAAGAATTCCAGAAACTATAAGCTGAAAAGATATGAAGGTCATGTCAAAATAATGCAGCAGGATACTTAAAAGATGCATTCCTACAGCAATATGGTTAAAGAAAATAACCCTTCTAATGAGCAGGATGCCAAAAATCCAGTTAGACGACTGAAACAGAGAAGTCCTCTTTTGTAGCAGACAGCCATTAACCTGCATCATGCAAAATGTTGCAGTGAGAAGCTGCAGTTGATAATAATTTAAAATTTCCTTCTTCCAAGGAGCACAGGGCCAAATTCTGCTTTTGCTATGTCACTAGAAAATCAAAGAAATCTGATATTTTAAATGGCATGTCCCCTTTGGGCATATAAAAGGCATATCCCTGTTTTATGCTGAGTCTCTGCAGGTCAGGATTTGTTACTCAGTAGTTAAGGTACAGGTCAGCAGAAGACTCAAGTATATGCTTAATTCTCTTTAATTTCAATGGTTAAGCACATGCTTAGATATTTGGCTAAACCAAAGATTCCTTCTGCTGCTCTTCGAGATATGCTTGGGCCCTATTCCAAAGCCCATTAAAATTTGTCTGAGGCCACCCACCAACTGCACTGCATCTGGGATTTCATTGCCGAGCATTCAGCCTATCCTAAAATGTCAGCGTTTCACAGAGATGAGCTTCTACACTTACAAATAGCTGAGTGCTTCCCCAATCTGGATGTCAAAAACAAGCATTCCAGAAAGGAAACTGCTTTCTGCTCCAGGACATCTCTGAGTAGCTGTCTGGTCCGCAGACTACTCTTACTGTCTAAAGCGACTGAATAGATAAACTGGGTTTGTTTTGAGTCCCTGCTTGGGTTTCAGACCATTTCTAATTAATCCTCTAGTTGCATCGGTAGGTTGGGACTCGCCACCTACTATTGTATGTGTTCCCCAGCTGGTGAGACTCCCCTTCCACCAAAGGTAAGCAGAGAGTAGAAGTGGAGAAGCCTCAACATACCACACTTTTTTCCGTCTCTAGTTAACACAAGATCTTGCCAAGCAGAATCTTTTTTTAAAAAAATTACACCATTCTGCCTTTATTGTTTATTTACTTACGTAGACCCAACCAGCCATAGCACCGCAGTAAATCATCTCTACTGCCATTACGCAGTTCAGAAGAGGGGTGTGTGGGCAAGGGGAGGCATGGAGAAGGGAAAGGACTTGCCCAAGGCTGTGCAGAAGATGAATGGCAGAGCCAGAAACAAAGCCAGGTCTCCTGAGCCCCTGTCGTCTTACTAGAGCTTGCTACTACAGTGAAATGCCGACTGAGACCAGAGTTTCATCTCTTTCAGGTAACTTCAAGCAAAACATTCATGGGTAGTTTTGGAGGTTCAGCTTCTTGACCATCTCATTCAGGGCTTGCGTCTCGGGGGTGCCTCAGTGGCAGGTGAGATGCTGAGCGGCTGGTGGGACAGCATGTTTCTGGCAGGGCAGCATACCCTGCCTGGCCCCAGGCATCGCTCACGGAGCCCATCAGGCTCTGAGGACATTTCCATGCTTGGCTTAGAAGCTGACATCGCTTTTTTTTTGGAGGGGAAGGCGGACGGCTGGGTGTTCAGCTGTCTCACAAAGACTGAAATAGCTGCCAGCACCCCAGCAATGCCACGCAGTTGTCCTCCCAGCCTTGTCCTGTGTAAGCATACCTGGAAATGGAGAAAGAGCTTTTCAGGTACCGCGGCACACCAAGGATATAACCCCTCGGTGGGTGCAGGCTGCTTTTATCTTCTCATCAGTGTAAAAAAAAAAAAAAAAGTTTATTATCTAACTAGCCATGAGATTTAAACTGGGGCAAATAGGAGTTTGATTTCTTTTCAGATAAAAGAGATGTTAAAAATGAGAATTTTATCTTGCATGGAGGCGTGACAAAGTACGAGACAGAATCCTTCTTGATTACAATCTTCCATCATTTTGATTTTATAATTACTGAATGGAATCAATCAGCTTTCAATTGTTACCTTGGCGAAAGATTAAAACATCATTACTTGTCATACATATTTCACACTTTAGCAAATTTTAATAAACTGAATGCATGAGAAATGGTCGTATTATCTTTCACGGCACTGGGATGCTAATGACATTTCTATTGATTTTAATTCACATTTGTTGGTCAAAATAACTCAGATTCAGGCAAGGCATGGACTCCCATAATCAACACTAACAAATGAAGACTGCTGAGCACTGAAATGGCTAAAATGGAATCATTAATCAGAAATATCATAAAATAATTGCCAAGGAGCTAGGGAGGTCTTATCTTCCTAATGACCATCCTTTATGGTCTATCGATCCGTTTATAAGGGGTACGTGTCGGTGATCTCTCCGTGAGAGCACCAGGGAGGAGGTAAAGGGGATCACCACAAAGCAGGTGACGTCAGACGAGCAGGGGAAGCCGTCTCGGACACAACTGCCCATCAGCCATGACAGCCGTTTTCACCACCCCGGTATTTCAGTGGGAAGCTGGGATGCCCCCTCGGGCATCTGGCCTTGGCTTGCTGTGGCGGAGACCTCTTCCTCATGGCGCTCATCACCCTGGCCAGCCAGGACAAGCCCTTTGGACCCACCAGCGGTGTCCCTGCCAAACCACAGCTGGTGCCGCCACCAGCCTGAATGGCTGTGGCAGTCAATCCCACAACACCGCGTGTGTCATTCCCGCTGTGCCAGCCCGGTCCGTGCGAGCTATCGACACCTCTTTCATGAATAAAGTGATGGGGAGCAGGTTTGGGAGGTTTTTGGTCGGTTCTGAATACCTCTTAAATACAAATTATGGGACAGTCTGCTTCTTTTACCACATATACTGTGAGTAAACCAATAATGCAAGTTATCCAACTAACCTAAATAATCCCATCTATTAAGACAAGCAGAGATACTTACTATGCAATGTTCCTGAAAGTTTTAGGATTCTAGTCCAACCAGCACTTTTTTGCTGAATCATATTTTGTTGTTTGAACTCATATTGGTGCTTTCTCTTCTACTTCTAAGCACGACTTAATAGCAAGATGATGTAATTAGATCTTGAATTACTCAGACTTCATTACTATTATCAATACATTACAGAACATTTACTAATATACTCTGAAATGTTATAAATAATTAAAACTTAAATACATTTGTTGAATTAATACAGCACATTTTGTGATACACTTTTTTCCTTCTTCTCCTATGGCCCAATACTGGGACGCTATTAGCCTACAGACCTGCAAGCTTTTAAAAATCAACTCATCTCTAAGCCCTTGAGGAGTGCCATTAACACCAATAGAGCTAGACATAGCTTTAAAGTTGAGCACATGCAGAAGTGTTTGCAAGACGAAGATTCAGCTTTCCTGCCTGCTACTGATCTCCTTGAGCTCCCATGTCAGTCAGTGGAGTAAGTAGGTTTACCATCCCGTAGGGCAACCCAATAATACTGTCTCAAGCTTTTACTGTTTTAATGCATGCACTCACAGACATATGCAATTCACTGATTTACCGCAGAATTTCGCCAGTCACGGAGCACATTAGCAAAACTGTAACTTAGCTGTATTACCAGCTGATCTCTACAATTACCACCAGAAACCTTAATTGCCCCTCTCCTCATCGTCACCAAACATAAACATGGGTGGGTGGGAGTACTACATGTCATGGTTTTAATATGTGTAATGCAAAACAGTACATTTATTAGTGCCCTTAAATAGTGTTTGTTCTAGTGGTGCTGTGTTTCTTGTTTCAGAAGTCTCCCGCACAGAAGTATGGATGTAGTGTTGTATCTCTTTAGTAAATATCATGATTTGAGACCCAGCTTTACCATGCGTAGAGAATACATACCTACTGTGGTAAACTTTGGAAACCATGCCCCGTCCTGTTACACAGTATATGCGCACACATAACCGTTCAACAGTCGCTGCCCTAAAAATTGCTAACTCACTTTCAATGCATCATACAGTAGCAGATAAAGTGAATTATACATATCATTCATTGCAAATCATTTAACTACATAAAGAAAGTGAGATATAGGTACTTAGAAAACAAAATGTGGCGTGTTCCTTGGTGTATTCCTGCTGGAAACAAAGGACAAATTCCCTTTGTTGTAGAGATTATCAGTCACCTGGTGAATCTGGCTCCTCCAAGAATTGTGCTGCGAGCACAGGCAAGCCAGGGTTTGACGCTCACTTCACCACTGTACAGTACTGAATGAAATCCAAAGATATCAGAAGGGACGGAGGGGACCTCTTTAGAGTTTGCATGGATGAGTAGATGTTTATGGACGTGAACTTGGAACCGTACGAAAGAGCTGCACAAAGCTGCATCACCTGAGAGTTTGACTCTCAAGTGTTTTAGAAATATATCAGGGGTGAGTGCATGTCACTGGCTTGGATACCACATTTCAAGGCTGTTCAAGTCAAGTTTTCCTGACAGTCTTCCTATTCTATCAGACGTATCTGCTAGGTTAACTAAGGCACGCTCATAAGCAGCAGAAACACTGCAAAAGCCAGTAGTCATTTTAAGGTCTAATTCTGCTAAAGGTAAAATACAAATATAGATGGCAGGAAAATTGAACTGAGCTTGGAGCCATAATGAAGGAAATCACAGAAGCAGCCACTGCTCTGGATCAGCAACACTAAACCCTAATAGGTCATAAATATTAATCTTCTCCCACTCCAAGATGATAAAACATGCTTCCCTTGTCCCCCTGCACCTCTTCAGAATGGGAGATACAATAACCCTCAAATGCTTGCAGAAGCACATACTACACTGGGGGTTTATGCTTCTTCATGCTTAAAAATCACTATTGCAAGCAAAGCCACTCGTGCGCTTTCCTTCAGTTTGAGGCGCCAGGCGCACTCTCCCAAACAGCTTATTCACATCCATAAAGTCAAGAAATTCCAGCCTCTGAATTTCCTTGGCAACGGGTGAGCAGCCAGCAAAACATCCTCCGATATCAGCCCGCAGGACTTCACGTCCTCACCAGGAAAACCTGGTACGAGGAAAACAAAACCGCACTAACTCACCAGGAAGCCAGCAGCATTTTTCTTCTGATTATAGCGGCTCGGGAACAATCAGGCGCTGTCCTTCACGTCCAAAGGCACAAGAAGAGACACTAAGTTTTATCTTGTTGATGATTTGTTGATTAATGGCTTCCTAACAGTTGAGGTCATTTACTGCATATCCAACATGACTGATGCAACACACTGTGGTAATAATCTCAAATCAGAGGGACATCAAAAATGAGCCTTGAGGACAGAATTCTCCCTTTCCTATTCCCACATAATGGCCATTTATAAAGCTACAACAAGCCTCAAAGTGCACCTTGAAACACCAAATTTAAACATAGGAGCCTGACTTGCAAGGTAAAATGAATGTAGAAGAGTTTACTCACTGTATGTTTTGAGCTTTAGAGGCCTCTTATGGTATCACTGTTAAAAAAAAAAAAAATCAATAAAATTATGGCAGTGACACAAAACCAATAAAGCAGATAAATTTGGAGTCAAGGAATCACTCTTACACTACATCAGTCCCTAAGAGAATAAAATGTGTTGCTAAACTAAAGCTTCATTAAGATGTCATGTATTTTTCCTGTTTTCCTTTCCATGGTCACTGGTTACCAGGGTTTCTCCCTTCTAATCAGTTCCTTTTTAATATCTTGCTCACACTGGGTGAAATACTGGCTCTAGAGCCAGTGTGAGATTTTCCATTTACTTCAGCAGGGCCAAGACCTCACACTCGGATTTTATGGTGCCTGTGGCTTGGCATAACCCCGCGGTGCCCCTTCTGCCCTGCACCTCTGCCCACTACCTGCCCTTCCCAACCCTCTGCCCATCAGATATCCCCACAGCTCCATCAGCAGCAAGAAATTCCTACCTCTTACTGAGTACATGGATCATAGACATGTATGTGTATGGATACGGATACAGATATGGATATGCGTATGTATGTATGTATGTATGTATGTATATCTCTGATTCCAAGGAGGGAAAGATAAAGTATATATATCTGAACTAGAGACTGAGTACGTATAGGTCCCACTGCCGTATTAGCTCAGACAGTTATCCTGCCCAGGGATCCAGTTGCACAGCCCAGGCCACCTCACAGCACCAGGACACTGGAGAGGTGTCATGTCCCGGTCCCCAAGTTTTGCCTCCCCTCTGCTCTAAATCAGGTGGGACTTGGACTGCGGTTCCTACAGGTCTGATATGCGGTCAGGGCCATGGGGACATTCCTGTCCTCCCGTCACTGAGGGCCACGGCTCTCCTGGGGCTCTTGTTTTGTGCAGTCCTCTGCTTCTCTGGTCGTGGGCTGACACAGGTGCATCACCACCACGAGGAAAAGAGCGACGTGGGTTTCAGGGCTGGGGAGGGGCTGCAGGTGAATGGGACTGTCTCTCGTAACTTGTTGATTTTGCCCATCTCTCTTATAATATGCTTTTAACATCTTTATAGATGTACACGGAAGTGTCAGTTCTGTTGTTGTTATGTGTTGTTAAAGAAGCTATAAATGCCTTATGACTCAAGGATCTCCAGCCAGAAGAGAAGAGCTTAAAAATGGAACAAAATTGCCATACATAATTTAAATGGGCAGCTCTCCCATTGAAAAATGTTTTTCAATTTAAACTCTATTAACAGGAAATTAGGAGATCTCCCATCACAGTGTTATTGTTTATTTTAAAATGAAAACCAAGGACATAAAAATACTATCAGCACAAATGTTTGATAGACCCAGAAATAAATTAAACCATTTTATTACATTTTTTTACCCCCAATGTTTATCTTATAGTCTCCAGCAATTTAAATTTAATAGACAAAACTATTAAGAAGGTAGCGTAAATTGAAATTTTGGGCCAACTCCTCATTGCGCTGGAATCAATGACAGAACTTCCACTGATTCCATATGATCAGGATTTAGACTAGGGTGTTTGTATTAACAGTACAGACACCACAAAAGGGGCTGACCCTTGACTCTTCACATGACCAATCTTCCACTGGTGTCAAGAGGAGAACACCACAGTCATCAAGTGTGAAACAAAAGTTTCATACCTGCTGTCTCAATTCACTTGTAAAAAAGGTATCTAGATACAGATGTAATGTGTATGCATTTTAGGGATAAATGCGTGCATACATTTGTGTGTAACTGTGGGTACAGCCGCGTGCATGTACGTATGTCAGCTAAGTATCCAACTGCACTGCCAAGGTAGCTAAGAGACTGTAACGTAAATGGGAAGTTGGCTCTGGGAATTTAGTCCCTATTAAATAGTTACATGTGCAAGATAGGGTTCAGAAAAACAGGTAATTCAATATTCCAGCATATGGAGTCCTGTGTTTTTATTTGCACACCAACCAGCAGCCTGAAGCATAGTTTTCAAGTGTCCAAAACTACCTGATTTAGAAAAATGACAACATCACATGCCTTTTCTTCCAGGAAAGACTCTGAAAATTCCTCATTTCAGTCTGGCCAGAAATATAATAACACCAATCTTTCTCATAACACGTGGGTTCTTCTGTGATAATGTCTAAAAACAAGAAGTGTAAAGAGATGCAAAAAAGGATAACAAAAAGGCTAGCTAGAATTTTGCAAACATCAAGAAAAACACAAACTGTAATTGCATTCACAATTAAAATGTTACCAATCATGGCAAGACAGCCAAGAAAGCTTCTGGCTTTCTTTAGTTTGAGTACTATTTTTTATTTTCATATGAACTGTATTGACTCAGTCATTCCTTGATCTAGTCTTCATCAAAGTTTGCTTTTCCCATATTGTGTTTTTAGCAAAGAATTTCCACATGTTTACAGTAAAGAAACGTGACTCGTTGCAGTGCCAGGCTGCTTGTTTTTCTAGCTCATATCCCTTGTCATATGCCCCGAGGGCTTGGTCTCCATGAACCAACAAAACCCCAAAGAGCACCAATAAAAGCTGATAATAACTAACAGTGTCAAAACATTTAGGTAAATGGGACAATGCCCTTCAGCAAGCTACACTTTACAGGAGTGCTCCTAAAGAAGGAAACGAGTGTGTAGGATGGGGTTGGCTCTTCCGTGACTTCAGCAGCAAAACCCGCTCCATCCCCTGGGTTCACTCCCGGTCCTCCTCTCCCTCTGGGCCAGCGCCTCCGAGCCCAGCTCACAGCACGCCCCCGACGCGGCAGCACGCTGCAGATGCGGCGAGCTTCTCCGTGTAGCTCAGCTCCTTCGGTGGCAGGATGCTGCCAGCCAAACCCGCTCCCCGGTCTGCACACCCGTTAGAGAGTGAGGGAGGGAGATGTAGCACCGGGAGCCGCTGAGCTGCTGCGGTCTGGTGTCCTGCCACTTCGCCTCTCAGGCTTGGGCTCTCTAACTAAGCACAAACTCCAGGTGAAGCTTTCTTTCATAAGGCACACCTAAAATATCCCTTCCCCATGCAGATTTTCTATGAGGTTCAGTAAAGGTTGAACACAGACAGGCACTGGCCCCTCAAAGGAGCCCTCCGTGACATCTCCCCTCTCTATCCAGGCTGTCATTTTCATAAAAATTACTTGAAATCAATGCTTCTGCATCTCTAGCTGAAATTAGCCCGTAGATCCAGGTGAGAGGTGCAAGCATACAGACATAGATGCGCTCTGCATGGCTACAACAGCCCGCTTTTTGTGGGGGAAAGGGGCAAAAAGGATGGGTCTTGGCCATTATTGGTACTGAAGCCAAACTTCCCGACAGGAACACATACAGGCAAAGGCATGTTGCTCTCTTGGAGCTGCAGAGGATATTAAGCTGTAAGACGTGTTAGTTGTCACAGTTAAATCCCCAGGCTTTTTCCTCAGATCCTCTCGTGCAATGTGGCTGCCACCAGAGCTGAAATCTCTCTCTCCTGGCAGCTCAGATGTGCGTGCTGCTCTGAGCCCTGCCACCCTCCTCGCTCCATCCCCTATGCAGCCTCAGGTTTCTCCAGCGGCTGCATCTCCAGAGCCTATAGGGTCAACACATCTCCTCGGTGAGGGTGCATCGCTCCTCTGACGTCCCCACCTGCATGGGGGAATCCGCAGCAGTTGCCAGGCTGAAGCCACTGTTGCACCAGGATCATTCCAGACAGATTAGACATATCTACGGCATAGGTAAAAGGAAGGAACAGGCCTGCTTTGTCTCCCTGGTAAGACACAAGCCACGCCATCTTGGGAAGTGTGTGGCCACATTGGCCTGATGCTGAGCTGAGTAATGATCCTTCTACATGCGTGCAGCATGTACTTGCTCTGGATGAGCCTCTCACCACAGCACTCTCAGGCTGAGTTGCTTTGTGTCCCACCAGCTCTGAGCACAGGCAGAGCTAGCACCATCCCTCCAGCCCCGTGGCTGTGTTTTAATGGCTATAAGACTTAAGCTCTCCAAGTCATGGCACATTTCAAGTGCTTCCAGCTGCTCCGGACATGAGAGAAATGAGTCTTGGTAATAGGCTGCACTAGAAGGACTGAGACATGACATCTCCCTCAGCTCGTAATCCCAATAATTATCAGGAGACAGAGAGCAGTTTGATCACCTCCAGTATGGACTAACTACTTAGCCCAGTGCTTTTTCCTGAATGCTGGTAATCTCCTTCTTCCACATCCCCGTCTTTACACTCACTACCAAATCCAGACCTGGCACAATAGGTTACTCTGTTGGTTTCAGTGGACCCGCACTTGTGGATGCCAGTGTCTGATCTTGCCCTTCATCACCTATGCTCCTACAGGGCTACCCATCGACTGCTGCTCTCTGAGTGCACACAAAGCAACCGTTCACGCAGGAGCATCCGCTCCGAGTGAGCTCAGTGATCTCGGGCTGTTCCAATAACCTTGACTAAATCCTTTCTCCTTTTCTTTGCTAAATCCACCTACTGAAAGAAAGGCCACTTCAAAGGGAGACTCTCGCCCTGCCTGACATCATGGCATGGTGAGATAATTCAGAGCAGTTATGATAAATGTTCTGACTACTGGCATCAAGAAACAAACAACGGGCTCACAGCAACATAAGATTAAACATGTTTCCACAATTATCTGGGGAATTGTCTTGCTGACCATGTCCTTTCTTGCTATTTTTTACTGCCTGAAACAAACAGAGAACCTTAGAGGGTTGTGTGAAATACAGCTGCAGTGCCTTAGACCCCCCCCAAAAGGCAAGGAAGCTCTGTTAGAAGAGGCTTTTCACTTGTCAGGTAACAAAGGACATGTTTGTAGCCTCTGCACCACAGGCTCCTCTTGGTCCATTTGAGATGGAAGCAGTGCTGCTTACAAGGGCTAATTCTCACTGCTGGGAAGGTAATGCTGCACCATTAGCTTGGTGGAGGGAGGCTACACTCAGTCAGGACAGAATAAGCCTGGGTGGCAAAAGCCAAAGGGATTTGCAGTAAGAGGAAGCACGGCCTGCCAAGCCAGAATGCAATGCAAGCCTTGATTCTGGACACCAGCTGTGCCAAAGAGCCTGGTACTCCGTAGCCCAGCCATGAAAACACTCAGCCTTGCCAAAGAGCAAGTGGGAGCAGATGGAGCAAACTGGGGAGGACAAAAACATGAGCCCAGAGCCGTAGGCAGGACCAGATCATGAAAGAAAAAGCAGCAAGATGTAGTTCATCAGAGCACCTCCATCTTAATTCAACTGCTCCTTTCCCTGCAATCCCCCCAGTGCATGTCTTCTTTCCGTTTCCATTCCCATAGCTTCTCCAACAAGGAGTTACCACTTTGGTTCCCTTCCTTCCACACCACCAGGACAAGCTACCTCATTTGGCCCCCAGCAACTCCACACACCTCCTTCCGTAGGCCAGCCAGCCACCCTCCATTGCACCCTGCCTCTAACCCACGAGATCTCATGGGGTAAACTAGCTGTCAGTAGTCATGCTGATGAGTTTCCCTAGGGCGAGAACCAAACCCATACCTCAAGACAGCCCGAGGGAAACTACTGTCCATGGCCACATGTACCAGAAGCCAGTCAAACCATTTCACAACTTCAGTCCGGTGCCCAGATGTGTTCACCACTTCATTTCCTAGCTAGGTTCACTGCTACTGGGTATGTGCTTTTCTACCAGCCTGCTTTCCTAAGCATTGCCTACAGGCAATTTCATTGGCTTTCCGTTCATCCCCTCCCAAGACATTCTTACTTCTTGGCCAGCCTTGGCTGCTGACAGAGCAGCAGAGGTCCTAGAAACATTCCGTTCCCAGAGTTTTGTGAAAATATGCAGCCAGGTGAAGGAGAGACTGGCATCCCACTAGGGAAAAGTCTTCAGTATGAGTTTGACTCAACTACCAGGCAATAGAGAATCCACACAGATTAAGACCATCCTAAATGGCTCAACAGCAGGAAAAGCTTCATTCAGGCTTAATTAATGATTCAGTGGTTAGAAAGTCATTCTAGACAACCTACATATCATTAATAGCTATGGTTTTGGCAATAAAAATGCTTCTTTGTTCACAGTGCCTTTTTTTATTTCTCTTCCCTCTTCGCCCCACCTTACCTGCTTTCATAACCATGTTTTTTAAATCCAAAAAAGTCTTTTATTCAACCCTATGTTCCAATATGGGCAAAAATGTATCCTCAGCATAAGTCCTGGTTCTCCAGGGACCAGGCCCTAGTATACATCTTGTCAAAACAAGACCTGAGGAATACCAGTATGGATGTTAACAAGTATGGGAAAAAAGCATGATATATCCCAGGACAACATAAAAGAAAACACCTGCCTGTTCAAGCAGTACATATACATACACACAAGGGCTCAACAATGGTCAGAAACCCTCCGCTCTGCATCCTGATAAAGTAGACCGGCTGTCCCCCAGGGGCCTGTAGAAGAGGAGATGAATGCGTAATGTGAATTCTGCCTTCAATTTATGGCTTAATTTTAAAATAACTGGAAATAAAACATGAAGAGGAATATCACCCACAGAGGGTAGTCTGAACTCTGCTTTCTATCACTTTCTTACAGCTTCCATTTATCTCTGTCAGCACGGAGAGCTTTCTGAATATGCCTGTACTATGAGTTACGCATTGGGCCAGGCTTGTTCCCAAGGCTGGGCTTGCCCACCATCCACGTTGTTTCAAGCCCATACATCTGCAGTCCTCCACAGCCAGGAGCCTGAGGTCCAAGCACTTACTCATGGGCCGTACACAGCTTACACCGGCACAAAGCCAGATACAGTGAGGCACCATCTACCAGAACATAGCCCAAATACAGGGTTTTTAAAGCACATTTTATTATACTTATTTTTAACACGTGCCCAGGGGCTTGTTTTTCAAGCCCCTGGGCAGTATCTGGGGGGAGGCAGGAGGGCAGTGAAGCAGGTCACAGCGCTTAGACCATCTATTACCTTGAATTCACCATGTCTTCACCATCTCCCCTGCCCGCATTACCAGCTCTCTTCAATTTTCTACTCGTGATACAAAACGTAGGTGGGCTGGTGTAGACCGACCATTAATGTTTTTTATCTCCGTATCATCCAGGAGGCTGAAGAGGACAATGTTTTTATTGCTAATGTTCACGTGATTGCGACTCCGTAATTGCTGCCTTCAGTCACGCTGGGGAAGGGGGAAATCTGAGGCAAAATGGTGTTGAAAGAGGTTTGTGTGGTTCAGCTTCTCAGCACCATGTGTTCCTTGTTACGCAGGACTGTCACAGGGGAGGGAAGACAATACAAAATAAGAGCTAACTGAAGCTGCCGTTTTCGGATGGAAAGTTAGCATCATACATTTGTCTCTGCTCACACTAGCCATGCTTCATGAGTTTCCTAAAGCAGAATTCACTCTGTCAGCAAAACAGAACATGTGTTAATTTACATCCTTAGGAAGGAAAGCAGTGAATCATTTCTAATGGTTCAGGTGCTCTACTCATAGCACCTAATTAATTCTGACTGGAAAGTTGCAAAAAATTCTCTGAGACAATTTCAAGTATTTATTTCAGCTTTATTATTAAATAAGTCATAATGAATGAGGAATTGACCTTGTGGTTAAACCACTGGCCTACAACTGAGGTTCAGTCCCCGACTCGGCTCCCTACGAAACCACATCACTTCGCTGGCCCTTGCTGTGTGTGTGTTCCCTCCACTAAACTTTTTAGCAAACCACACGCATGACCTTGGGAGATGCTCAGCTCTCTGCATGCATCGTTGCCATCAAAGGGCCAAACCCTGAAGGGGGGACATGGAAGGGAGGATCGATCTCTGATGTTTCTTGCTTTTCTCAGGGAAAACTGGGGCCAGACTGCAGACTAGGTCTCAGCGGGGCCACGCACCTGAGCACGGAGCCAGGCGGAGGAGGCCCTCCAGACCGGAGGTGCCGGAGCCGGCCAGATCCCCACCATCAGCCCCATCTGCGCCGAGCACGGCAGAGCCAGAACCGCACCGGGAAGACGGCGTCAGGGCCGCAGCGAGCACCGCTGCTCGGTGCCACCAGCTCGCAGCGGGGAGTGGGGGGAAAACCATTGCCAGAGACCTGTGTTAATGACTCCGCGTAACAAAAGCTGCTTGTATCTAAATAAAAGCTTTCTGATAACACAAAATTAAACTGACAGGAAGCAACACACATGCTAGAATACAGTCTAACAGACGCTTTAGCACTTGTTTTATGTAAATTTGAACAGGCACCATCCTCTGTGACCGGTTTGATAAGGAACACAACTCTCATTCCAGCACAGCAACCCTGTGTATGTTTTCTCAACTTTTATTTTCTGCTACATTGACCTCAGCTACAAATTTCCCAGCAAAAACACAATAGATGGTTTATGTCACATTACAGGAAATCACGAAAGCCTCTAAAGTGACCCTGTTTTTCAGGCACTTTTCTGATTTTCTATCAGCCCTTTTTTCCCTTCTCACACCTGCTACAAAGTTAACGTTGGAGCTTTATAACAGGAAAATGTCATTTTTAAGTCACAGTAAGGCTTTCTTGCGATGTCATTTATCTTCTCTGAATTACTGCAACAGAGGCGCTTTTTTTTGCTGTCTCTTCTATCACTGTAATTTCACTAGTTTACATAGCGATATACAGAGATATACAACAGCAGCGCAAGAAGAGACAGAGATTCACAGCAACCCAAGCCACAGTGCTATTTCAGAGACAGCTGCCCTCCTTTCCTCGCTTCCTCAGACACCGATCCTGAAATTTTCTGGAAATTGCTGTGGGTCAGTTTAGTATCCTGACTGAACCGAAATCCATGGACCACTGATGTCTGTGCACTTCCCCGTAATGCCGCGCTCTGCTCAGTTGTTCTTTGCTAGCTGAAAAATGAAAGACTACGGCCTGCATTAGAATCAGAAGGAAGAAACACAGAAGCCAAGTCTTAGCAAAGTCACTGTCCTCTCATGCCGAATCAGAAAGAAAAGACATTTTCTGCCATTCTAATTATTTAGTTAATCCCAGTGAGCTTTTCCAGGAACAGCTATCTGTGTCGCCATTACTCAAGAAATACAAAGCTATTAAGATATTTTCTAAACAAAACTCTTATTGAAAGCACAGCTTGGAATAAATGCCCATCGGCAGCACAGCTCTGCCACAGCTCCCCCACCAGGACGTCCGACACCGTCCTGAGTGTGCTTCCCCACAGACGCGAGTCCAGGGCAGGCTCCAGATAACCACTCCTGCGTTCGGTGGCACCCACACACATCATTTCCTTCCAGAAGGAAAATAATTGATCTTTCTTGACAGACCAAAAGCCCAAACTTGAAATGACTCTGCAGCTCTTCACTGAGCACAAATTTAAGTACTTTTGCTTTCAGGGGGACGGGATTTTTTTTTTTTTTAATCTACCACAGTTAAGTGTAATCATGAAATAGCAAAAAGAAGTACGTCACGTAGAAAGTAGCACAGGTCCTTTTTTGCTTCAATTGCCCCAAGATCTCACTTAGTGGAAAAAATGAAGAAAATTGTCCTCCGAAATTTTTTTCTGAGTTTCCCTTGGTCTCACTAGGTTGCAGCAACAATCACGTTTATCATTTCACAGTGACATTTCTTAGGCATGTGTTCTCCTTCTTACCACATCACATTTTCAGTGAGGAGTAACACAGACACCCTAGGACCACTGCTAACACTCCAACTACACTTCTTCCCCACAGCTCTAACCTTTTAGATACTCTGATTTCACAACTCAAGTCTTCAAGAGCATGCAATATTTAAGTAAACAGAAACACAGGCTTTGCAAGGCTCCTCAAAAAAAAAAATTAACTAGCTTAATACACATTTAGAACTAAAAGAAATAATAAATTCTTATAAATGATTTTATGTCTTGATTTTCTCAGCATTTCTGCATGTTTTGCAGGGTTTAAGTAAGAACCCTTTCAAACCCTATCTAAGAACCCCATATCCTCCTGCGTGACTTCTGTTTTCCATCATAAAGTCTCTGGGTTTGGGTCTATTCTATCTGAGACTTTAGTTTCTCTCTCCTTCAGCTGTCCCTGCAGACTCCAACTTTGGTCTAGTTAACAGTCATTTATTTTCACCATTCCCTTGAACAATCCTAACCAGTTTCACCAGGTGTTTCTTCTTCTGCAATTTTGTTTTTTAGTTATCTGCGCCCTGTCTTTACAGCAGGGCAGCAGCCTTCTATGTGTACAGTCATGCTCCACTTGAATATACGAACATCCACTTCTAACAGGCCTCACACTGACCCCGGCAGGGTCTAGTAATGTGTATTTTCACTAGTGGAGACACGGTATGTTTTCACACATGACAGAGTTCACATGCTGACACAAGACACCTCTTGGCCAAACCAACTGCCACTGCACAAGGCTGACAAGCCAGGGGTGCATTTCCAGCATGTCAAGACCACAGGCAGATCCACACGCACGTAAGCTCATGTCCTAGATGTGCTTCTGTGTGTATAGGTGAGGCAGGACTGTCGATGTGCCAGGATACGTGTCCTCTCGGAGGGCTCCTTTGAGCCAGGGGTCCTGCCGGGGTGCACAGCCTGGGCAGGGGTGTCCTGCCACCACTCCGGCCCAGGAGACCCAGCACCACCAGCAGCCAAGAGGATGCCACCAGGCATGGGTGCTTGAGACACATGTTGAGGAGGCACTCGGTGGGTGCCAGCTGAGTGCATTGGCAGGCCAGCGCCTGGGACAGCACGAGGCTTGTGGGTGCTGTCACCACCCAGGAGCCACAGGCAAGTCACTGATGGGTGGCAGCCTGCCCCAGCATGCCACATATTCCCACCCTTAAGAAGTGTTGAGGACCCATGCCTCCTGAGCATGCCATGGTCTTTGCAATGTTGTCATTTAACTCACACCTCTATTTTTTGTGTTTGTCCCCATTTTGGTCCCAGAAAGCTCTCCCCTGTGCCTCTCTAGCCTTTTTCTCTGTCCCCCTCTGCATGGCTCTGACCCAGTGGGTTGATTCTCACCCTTTGCCTGCTCGCACAGCACTTGGTCTCCCTACTCGGTTCCCGGACTATCCACCCACCCCTGCCTCTGGTTTGCAGTCCTACCCATCCCTGCTTCTGGTTTGCAGTCCTCTCCCTTGTGCTATTTGCCAACATCTCCATCTCCTGGACACAGTGCACATGGCATGTACCTAAACATGTTTTATTCCTGCCTACAAACGTTATTGACATCTTCTAGTTGATCCATGGGCTTCAGGTGAACTGAGGGCTTTTGGACAGGAGGCAGGACCTGTGGATTAAACTCTTAAGGGGTCTTCACAAGGAGGCTGAAATAGCAGAGATGGCATTTCTCTTACTAGACTTATGCTTGCCATGCAGAGCTCCCCACCTGCACTGGGAACAATTTGAAAATCTGCAAATAAAAATATAATAATTGATTTCTGACCAGTGAAATTCTGAAATTTTCATTTGCCAGCAGCCATACTCCTCTGTGCTCCCATCCCTCCATCTCTTCCCAGTTAAAGCCTACCCAAGCTTGTTACTTAAAGAAATCCAACATGCAGCTGGCCATTGCTGAAACTCATTCAACACATGATGCTAGCAGAAGCGGACTTGAAATAGGCAAGGCCAGTATTTATAGTCTGCCTTCTCACCTCTTCAGTCTCTCCTCCCCAAGACACTTGATCTGTATCCCTTTCCCTGTGCCATTCCTCCCCCACTCCACCTCCCTGCAGTTGATTTCTGATTTCTTTGTCCTGCCTCAGTGCTGAACTAAGGACCAAAATCATGTGTTGGGATGTCCCAAAACCAGGGAGTTTGACACATGGCTGGAAGAAAGCTGCTAGCTCACAATATGGACATTTCCAGCCTTCTGCCTCAATTTTCCCATTAGTTTCAACTGGAATTTTAGTCCCCTGTGCTCTTCTGTAGCATCTCCGTAAACCGTAACACTCTCTGTGTGTCATCCAGGATGTTGCTCCACTTTAACTGTGAGTGAAGCAATCCCTGTGCAAAGACCCTACTGGTTAACTGCAGGTGGGGTGAAACCACTTCGCTGATAAGTACCAAAACTCACCACTGCGGAGGACTTCCCAGCTTTGTGACTGTTAACGGAAAATCCTGAGCAATATCTAGTGCATGCATGAAGAAACAGCCATATAATAATGGCTTTGCAAGCAAGATCAGGCTTGGGTAGAAGCATCGTGATGTTGACGTCTTGTCCAAAAAGTGGGGGCACCAAGGGAGGCAGGCTGACTGTAAATACTGCGATCAGGCGGGAGCACCAAGAATTGGTTATTCAAAGCAATGAAAGCGCTCGGGCAACTCACAAAGCACACGTGCCAAGGTTCTGGCTCATTCACTGAATCACCAGGCTGCTGGGGGTAGACTCCATTTCAGTTGATTGATAGGTCTTAAACGAAGACTCTGATCCCAACACTCTGCGTAATTAGAGATTCATCTAGGAAACTAGGACCACACCAGACTGCTGAAGTGCAAGGAAAAAAAGAAGACACTCAGTGAACAATATGTGCAGCAATAGTCTCGAGAAAAAGTAAAAGACTGAATGTATTTTTGGTGGAAGCGCTTACAGGCTTGGAGCCATCAGCAGGGAAATCCTTTCCTGCTGCTTGATCCTGACAGTGATCAGGACAGTAAGGCTTTGCACATAATAATACAAAATAATACAAAATAGACAGGCTTGCATTTAAAAAAAAAAAAAGGCAATTCCACAATTCACCTCTCCTTCTAACAGAAACAAGTTGCAAGGCTCTACATATTGACAAGTATTTTCAGGGCACCTGGAACTGTTAAACCTGCAGAGCCCTGGCAGAGCCTTACTCTATGGCACCGTGTATGAAACCACCGTAAGGCAGCCTGCATATACCCCGGACGAGTTTAAGGACAACTACCTTATGCAGCTATATGCAGCCTGCATATACCCCGGGCGAGTTTAAGGACAAAGTGCTTCCTTTAAAGCACACTAAAAGCCAAGGAGAAAACCCGAGTATGGGCTGGGAAAGCAAGCGACAAAAACCGCGTGGCAAACCCCTCTGTAGCACACATGCAGCGTACTTTATCATTTTTAAAGCTCAGTTTCACTCGCGGCCCGTTCGCCCGTGGCCAGGCACTCCTCGGCTGCCCTCCCCGGCGCAAGGGTCTCAGGTACGCAGCGCCACGTAGGAGCAACAGCAGCTCATTGAGTGGGGGAAAACCCGGCCGCTGTGAAACACCACAGGGCAAAACTCCAAGTTTCCTTTCGCACGGGACACCCGCACAGGCTCAAGGCAGGACGCACAGGGCACAGGCGCCATCCGACACGGCCGAAGACCCACCGACGCGGCCCGCAAATGGCGGACGCCGCCGCCCGGCCAGCAGAGCCCCGCCCTGCCGCGCCGCGGCCCAACGCTAACCCCGCCCCGCGGGCACGGGAACGCCCCCGCCCTCCCCGCCCCTTCCCGCGCCGCTCCCGCGCTTCCGCCGGCGGCGGACGTGACCGGCCCCGGCTCCCGCACCGGCCCTCTGCCCCCTCGGCTGGGCGCCTGCGCATTGCGCCCGGCGCATGCGCACGCGCACGGGCCGCCGGGCGGCCTCTCCTCCCGTTCCCCTCCGGCAGTGGCGGCCGGCCGGCCGCGGAGGATGCAGTGCCCCCGCTGCGGGGGAGGCGGGCCGCGCCGCGCCTGAGCGTTCGCACCCTGTCCCTCGCGCCCCTTCCCTCCCGCCCCTTCCCTCGCAGGGGCGTGCGGCCGCGCCCGCTCCCCCGCCCCGGCATGGAGGAGAAGTACAGCGGGCAGGCCTTGGCCGGCGGCGGCGTGCTGGGGCCCGTGGATGTGCCCAGCGCCCGGTAACGGCGGCGGGGGGGCAGCGGCCGCTCCGCTGAGTGAGGGGGCCTCGGGCGAGCCCCGCCTCGGGGGACTGTCCGCCGCTGTCCCTCCCTCTGGGGAGCAGCGGGCATCGCCTTTCAGCCTTCCGGGGGCGGCGGGAGCCAGCGGCCTCCTCAGCGTGGGGCCCAGGGCCGCCGGGGAGGGGGAGGGGGCGGCGGCGGGCCGGGGCCGGGGCCTGGGCCTGGGCCTGGGCCTGTGCAGCGGCGCGGCCTGGGCCTGGACGGCGGCGGCGTGTCCGTGGTTGCCCGTGCAAACTGCCCTCTCGTTTTGCAGGCTGACTCGGTACATCGTGCTGCTGTGTTTCACCAAGTTTTTGAAAGCCGTGGGGCTATTTGAGTCCTACGATCTTCTGAAAGCAGTCCACCTTGTGCAGTTTATCTTTATAGTGCAGCTGGGGTGAGTGTGCAGGGGGTGCCTTGTCCACTGTTGTTACAGCACACTTTGTCTACGGTGTTCTTGGTCAGTGCCAAGCTTATACCCTGCATTATATTATTATATATACTAGTTATATTATTATACATATTAAATGAGGAGGAGAAGGCATAGCAGTGGATCCAGGAAATACTCTGTTCATAGCACTGTTTTTCCTTCGTATCTCTGCTCACTGTAGCTTCAGAATCATAGAATATCTGAAGTTGGAAGGGACCCATACAGATCATTGAGTCCAACTCCGTGCTCCTCACAGGACTACCTGGAACTAAACCATATGACTAAGAGCATTGTCCAGACGCTCCTTGAATTCTTATCAGGCTTGGGGCTGTGACCTCTTCCCTGGGGAGCCTGTTCCAGTGACCAACCACCCTCTCAGTGAAGAACCTTTTCCTAATGCCCAATCTGAACTTCCCCTGACAAAGCTTCATTCCATTTCCTCATGTCCTATTGCTGGTCACCAGAGAGAGCAGATCAGCACCTCCCCCTCTGCTGCCCCCCTTGAGGCAGTTGTAGGCTGCAACGAGGTCACCCCTCAGCCTTCTCCAAGCTGAACAAGCCAAGTGATTTCAACCACTCCTCCTAAGTCTTGCCCTTGAGGCCTTTCACCATCTTGGTCACCCTCTTCTGGACACACTCTAGTAGTTTGATGTCCTTCTTATATTGAGGCACCCAAAACTGCAGACAGCAATGGAGGTGAGGCCACACCGATGCGGTGTGGAGTGGGACAGTCACCTCCCTCAACCAGCTGGTTATACTGTGCTTGATGCACCCCAGGACAGGGTTGATCCTTTTGGCTGCCAGGGCACACTGTTGACTCATGTTTAACTTGCCATCAACCCAAACCCCCAGATCTCTTTCTGCGGGGCTTTTCTCCAGCCTCTTGTCCCCCAGTTTGTACATATAACCAGGATTACCCCATCCTGGGTGGAGAATTGGGCACTTGCTCTTGTTAAATTTCACATAGTTGGTGATTGCCCAGCTCTCTGGTCTATCCAGATCTCTCTGTAAGGCCTCTCTATCCTCGAGAAACTTCAGTGCTTTTGCTACTTTAAAAGTGATCATACTATGACAGTACTGATCATAGGAAACTCAAGGGTGTCCAAATTTTCTTAAGAAGGCTGTGGAAGACAAGCTTTCTTCCTTATAATTTATATTTCTGTAGTTCTTGTGAGTTTCAACTGCTATTTTTCCCAGGTTGAGAACTGAAGTGTAGAAACTGTTAGCAAATACACAGAAACAACCTTTGCAGACACAATACTGCTTCATGTTTACCTGATACGATATGGAAGAGTATTTCTATAATAAACTTGGCAGAGTTGGAACATTTGGAACCTTATTTTTTCCTTTTATTTCAAATCTGTTTACATTTCTGGGCTTATCACTTGCACGTTCCCAAGGACCATAGTGTTTTTCCACATCACGTCCTCTTGATCCCAGTTGAGGAAGGTGCGTGCTGTTTCTTATCATTTCTACAAGGCTGTGTATCTGGCATTCTGAATGTGAATAAGCCCAAAGGGTTATGCATCTTGCTAATAATAAACATGGTATTATTTCTCCTCAAAACTTCTGAGATTGGTTATTTTGATTTTTGTAAGTCACAGGTAGACTTCTCATGAGCCATTCTCTGAAGAACTTGCCTTTAAAATTGACCAGAACTGAAGTTCACTTGTACCTTTGTACTGGTATCTGACACATGTAATGCAGCCAGGAAAATAAAATCAGTGAGTGTAGTCAGTGTGGCCTTTTAATGAAAAATGTAGAGGAAGCCATTTTGTCAACTGAGCCTGATATGAGAGACCTAGTTATTTAGAGCTGGTTTGAATAAAAAGCTGACTGCTAATACACTAATAGAGAAAACTTTCTTCTTTTAACAGGTCTGCATTTTTTATGGTTTTGTTTCAAAAACCATTTTCTTCTGGAAAGGTGGTAACCAAGCGTCAGGTGAGTTGACATATGTAATCGTGATTCACATCTTTGTAGATAGTCTTGGCAACATGGCTTTTGCCAAAAATGAAAGCAGAACAAAGGTTATGCCACTTGGAAGATGTGGTTGCAACTTCCAGAAGTGCGTAAGTAACTTTGTATCTGGTGCGCTGTAAAAAACAATCAGCATTTTTAGCTTTTGTCAACTCCTTTTGAGAGTATCGCAAAAAGATTGGTCCTTGGCTGCATACAAGCATCTGTTTTGAGGATTAGATTTTCAAAAAGAGCTTAGTCTACTTAGCCGACTTCCACAGCTTGGAAGGGCCATTTCTGGACTGCTACAATGTTGATGTGCTCCAGTCATGTCCCCCACGCCAAAAGAGTGCTTTCTGCGTGGTACGTTGTGATGATGGGCTAGTCTTAACTGTTTTTCAGACCTGTGCTGAGTTCCCCGTATCTCAGGAAGTCAGAATAGGGCCAGTTTGGAACCTGCTGTTTTGTAAGAAATAAATTTTCTTCACCTGCTCCATATTCATCTTCGTTTTATGTAAATGTGTGCGCAAAAACTTGATCCATGCACAGTGTTACCAGTGTATGTGCTAAGTAGAGAGAATCTGAAAGATAGCCTCAGAAGTGTTCCAAATGTCAACTGCTTTCATGATTAGACACGTATGGCAGAATTTTAAAGTGTGAACAGGAATAAATTGCATCTTTGATTTGTGTTCAGAAACATCTGTCCATTTATGGTTTCACTATTGCTAAAAACTTTAAAATTCTGGATTTTGAAGATGTGATGTTTGTCGTAGGCACTTTGTCTTGTTTAATGTCTTTCCAAAATTAATTACTTTTCTTCAAAAACTTGCATTTAAATAATGTCTTGAATGGCTGAATTATAACCTGCTTCCTGAAGAAAGAATTAAACGTGCATAAATAGTTGTAGACTTAAGATCTTAGTCTGTTTATATTGGATGTTTTATCTAGTTCTATAT
Organism: Phoenicopterus ruber ruber; assembly: GCA_009819775.1. Taxonomy (NCBI): domain Eukaryota; kingdom Metazoa; phylum Chordata; class Aves; order Phoenicopteriformes; family Phoenicopteridae; genus Phoenicopterus; species Phoenicopterus ruber. Next base: position 25,790,385 of record CM020246.1, read on the forward strand.
GTAATAGATAATAGATTACAAAACAAACAGCATCTTTGACAGGTAAATTGACTTTTCAGCTTTTTTTTCAGGCTTTTTGTTAAAAAGATCTCAGACTATACTATGGAATCTAGTACTGTGGTAGAAAAGAAATAAGTAATTCTGGTTCATAATATGTCCAAATAAATCTTAGTTGCCTGGCAAAGTAGGTAAGAAGATGATCATACTCTAAATTTTGCAGAACTTGCAGAGCATATGTTTTCCCCTCTATTTCTACAGCTACTGTGCTAAAAGAATACTAATAATGGGGTGTTTATTTCGAAACTGTGGAGAAAATGATAATGAAATACCTTTCTTTTGTAGTGGATCAAAATTTTTAAGCATGCTGTTGTGGGATGTATCATTTCACTCTTGTGGTTTTTTGGCCTTACTCTTTGTGGACCATTGAGGTAAATACATATTTACTCTAAAGAATGTTTTGTCTTTTTAAGCTAATTTTTGTGATCTTTCCCTGTCTTGCTCCTGTGTTTTTTGTGTCCGTCAGCCCATGATGCCAGCCTCTTGCTTTATTTTTTGAAATTTTAAATGAATCTTTATGCTTTTTCCTGTGAACTCTGTTGTGCTTGGGAAAAGCTACATATGATTTTCTGTAGAACTTGTGATTTTCTTCATTCATTCTTTGACATGGTGCCAGTGAAATTCTTGATAGTGCTTAAACTATTGATGTGAGTGATACAAGATAACTGACTGTTTTACTGACTGTGGTTTTAGTCGTTTCCCTAGTCTCGTTTATGTAACCCCAATTGTTTATTTAATTGCTTGAAGTCCATGGCTTGACAGCTAGTGATAGCAGCTTGTATTTCTGTGCCAGGTGACTAGAATAAACTTCTGCGTTTGTGGCAGGGCACTACTTTATCTGGTCATGTGCCTGTGCTGTTTGGAATTGGGTAGCATTAGTGCATATACACCAAGTAAAATCACTTGTGCTGTTTGTTAGCAGTACTGACTGAGTAACTATAAAAGAATAACATTAGACTTCCAGAAATGAAGGTTAATGTATTAGAAAGCATCTTTCATTAGAGAGAGGAAGGTAAAGCCTTAAATGGTACATTTTGTGAAGTTGAAGTTTTATCCTCTACACGGGAGAAGGCATACCTGAGAATAATGGGATTTCTTTAAGAAGTACTGTAGTGCCTTTCTGAATGCTGCCAGTTGTCCCAAACAGAACTGGTTACATGGGCCCCAGCAGGTTGTATTGCTGTGCAGAGAATGGCAAAAGCATTTGGTAAACTTGACAGCAATTATTACTTGTTCTGCTCTGGAAAGCTGTCAGTATAGCTTGTTAGTCAGCTGTTGCTATCTGAAGGAGATAGTGCGCAAGTTAGAATTTCTTGTTCTCAGCAATTAAGAGGTTCTGAGGTTGCATAAACTACTAGACCATCACCACCTCAATAAACAGGATGTAATACAACAGAACAGGACCTCTTTTTTCTGGGAGACAGAAACTTTGGTTTAGCGGTGGTATTGTAATAGGTATAATAATTCCATCTTGAGCAAGTTAGTATCCTGTTGCGTTACTGGAAGAAATTTCATTTGTAGATTACATTAAGTTGTATAATTTTAACCTGTTCCTTGAGTTAGGAAGGTCTTTGCTTTGTGGTATGTGTATCTGTCCACAGCTAGTTCTGTTTGCTGGTGAAGGCAAATAGATTTGTGTTTATCCTTTTCAATTGTTTAAACTTGCTGTTGAAATCACTGGGTAAATCTTTGATTGCTATGTCATTGAATTTTAACTGAAATAATATATATCAAGCTTGTGAGGTAAACTCCTGGTAAGCGGACATAAGTGTTCATTTCACTTTTTTAATAGGACATTGTTGCTGTTTGAGCACAGTGATGTCGTTGTGCTGTCACTCCTTAGTGTCTTGTTCACAAGCTCAGGTGGAGGACCAGCAAAGGTATTTATAAATTTATTGTACCAAATGTAAAAAATACTGAATGCTATAAATTCAAGTACCTCTTTACCTGGAACAAACAGTGTTTTGGACCTATGTTCGTAGAAACTGTGGGTTTTTAGTTTAATTAGTGGTGAAATTGTAAGATCTACTACTTGAAATAATAAATATGACATTAAGAGAGAAACAGTGGGTGAAGCTGTTGGAAATCCATAGCAGATATCTGAGAGGTTTTTCTGTTTGTAGGCAGAAAAGAACCTTGAGAATGACTTTTGCACTTCAGCATTCTTTGTAATGGGATTTTGGGTGCAAACTGACAAAAAGGACATATGTGCGTGTAATGGTCCTGGCCTTTAGGCACTGAAGTCCAGCAATACTGTCTCCAGATCCTTGCCTAGCCTCTTCAGTGTCTGTAGCTTTTCACATACTTTGTTTTTTCTGCCAAGAAGTTCTCTGCGTACTTTAATTTCTGCATGAGCCTATATTTGCTGAATACTTGGACCCAGTCTTTCACTTAATCAGATATCTATACGTGAAACATCCTTTGTCTGAGTCCCATTACACACAATTTTGCAAGGTGCTCTCTAACTGTGCCTCATCAGCCCTAAACGGAATGAGCTTATCCCAGCACCTAGCAGTCTTGGCCACTTTCACTCAAAACCAGTCGTAGTTGGAGGAAGATACCTTATGACATCATATACCTGAGGCTAGAGTACCTGCTGTGTAAAAGAAAGTCTGGCTTTGATGCCGCCTCAGGCTGGGAGTTTAGAAATCTGTCTCATAACTGCTGCTGGAGTCCCCTGATCACTTTTAGGCTGGCCTTAGAGTGAATAGCACAGTCATCTGCTCCGACATTCTACCCCCGCCCCTCTCAAATTGAGATGCTTAGGGCATCCAGCATGAAGCTCTTCACCTAGAAGACAAATCTTTTCTCCAGCCACGTAGAGCTTCAGAGAGGTTCTTTGTCAACGTGTATGTTAGTGGGCCACGCTTGGCAGTTAAGCTGCATGTCTAAGGCAGCAGAAACAAGGCAGCAGAAACAAGGGAGCGGTAACCCTGTCCTCTAAATGTTTCACCTTTATGAAGTGAACTGTGGCAAAGAGAAGTCAGCCGACTTTCCAAAACAAGACTGGGATAGCTGTATTTGGCTTCAGAAGATGAATTGTAATCGTAGGTTTCAGCTGTAGAGCTCAATGTTTTGCCAAGATGATGAATACCAATATTGCAGTGTTTTAAGTCAGCGTGGTGAAAGCTCTGGGAGCCAGGATTTCACAGTTAGCTCTGTCCCTTCCCCACGAAAGCACTGCAGAGCTCTGCTTTCTCAGAGCCTTTGCACAGTGCTCTATCCTTGACGTCCCATAAGACAACAATTGCTCCACTAGATCTTGTTTATAGCTCCTTGATGCTACAAAATATTAAATCATCAGGCTTAAGTAGCTGTGCATTCTGGCAGGCAGAAACACCATGAAGAAGGAAGCAATCACACTTCGTAAGTTTGTAAGATACAGGCTTCTGACTTGTTACAGTGCTGCTTTGCCCTGAGTTACCTAGTAAATCTGAAAAACTGAATACGTATAAAATTATATTGTCAAGGTCACTTTTTCAAAGAAATTTTTTTTTCCTCATGTTTTTCTTACTGAACTAAAATATGCTTACATTGATCAGGAAGGGGGGAGGGAGGAAACCGATTTCTTGGATTTTTTTACATTAATCTGTTACAGAATATTATAAAAACATTTGGAGTTTTTTGTTTTGTTTTTTTACAGACAAGAGGTGCTGCATTTTTCATCATAGCTGTCATCTGCTTACTACTTTTTGATAATGATGACCTCATGGCTAAAGTAGCAGAACATCGTATCCTTTCTTGCTATGTGTAAGAGCAAGTGCCTGTTATTACTGGAGCAGAGAGAATGTGAAGTTGAATGCACTGAATTAAATATGCTTGCATTTTTTTATAGGAATCTTACCTTTCAAGAATATTATAGCATAGGATTTTACTTTTACGTCTAAATACTGATATTTACAGCCAAATGAATGGCATTGCTTACTTTGCTGATAACTTAGAACCCAGCTATAGATTTTAAGTTGTAGTTAACGGCTCCCTGCACATTTGCACATATCAGACCACTTAGGATTGCTAGAAGCTTTTTTGATCAGCTCTCATTTTTTTAGAAATTCTAGCCATAATGGCTGTAGCCTAAGTATGTGCAGTATATGGTTGACCACGTGGCTGGCAGTCTTTTTGGTACATCCAGAAAGATTGGTTTGTGCTTTTGCAAATGTGGTAATCTCAGTTCATCTGCTAAACTGAAAAGTGATGTGAAATAGCGTGCAGTAGCTCCAGCAACAATGGACTTTAAACTGCAAATGGGAGCTAGCTAACATGCTTTCAAAGCCACTGAGTTAATTGGAAGTGATTCTGAATTAAGTTTTCAACAGGTCTTCTCATCATAGAGAAGTGTACTGACAAAAAGTCGTACATCTAAGGATGGACAGTAAAAACAAACAAGGTGAAAGTAAACTTTCTCAAAGAAGGATGAAGCATGGAATTACAGATGTAAATGGTATATTCAGGAATAGTATTGATTAATCCACTGACTTTTCAGTGAGAAAATTCATTGTTAAAGTGCCCTCTAGTAGTTTTCCCAAAAGCTATCATTATTTTAATCTTTGCTGGATTGTGCTTGTCAATTCCTCTTTGTTTTCTAAAGTTTAGATATTTAGAAAAGATACAGATCATATTTTAGACACCTCGCTGTTTTAGTGCTTTTAGTGAAAATCAGTCTAATTTTTAATGCTGTTGAGTGTATTTTTCGAAGTCTGGTTGCCAAAATTAACATAAATCCTGTATCATGACTACTGTGCAGTATTTAACAGCGACTATGTTCTCATGTTTTAAAATACTCTTCCCCACCACCACCACCCAAAAAAAAATATTTTTAACTGTTTATTTTCTGTGGAAGTATTTTCATCTTTCCTAAATTTTAAGGATCTGACGAACCTTAAAGCTCTGTTTTCTTACTTCTGCTTCCCGTGGTCTTCTGTTACATCTTGGTTTTTTTAAAAAAAAAATCAAATGCAACTCTTCCTTAATTTTTTTTTATTTAGCTGAGGGGCATCATGACAGTGCTCTTACCCACGTCCTGTATACAATCATTGCTTTCCTGGGTGTTGCAGATCACAAGGTAAAGAACTTGTATTTTAGTAGGTTAATATTTATCTAAGTTTTGTGGGTAGGAATTTCAACCGCTCAGAGCTAATCCCAGCCTAAATCAAAAAGTTCACCATCCCCACCCCATATTGGAACTGAACTAGCACTGTAATTTTTACATTTTGATTGAGTACAAGCAGCTTCAATACAGCAAGCCAAACCACACAATATTCAACTTGTATAGCTGATAAGGACTTTGCTGTAATGCGTAACCTAAAAAGTCTCATTAAAATTATCATAAAGTACTCCATGTTAGCAGTGTTCTAAATGTTCATAATGCTTTGCACACAATATGTTTCTTGCTCACCTTTAGGGTCTGTGGTTTTTTGCTCCTTATCTTTCCCCAGTCTTTCCTTTACACTACACGCTTATATTTGAAGACACAGATTCTGATACTTCTCAGTAGTATAGTCCCATTATAATTGCTGGCGTGAATAACAGTATCAAAATCTTACTGTGTAGGATTGACTTGGTTGATTAAGTTGTTCTGTTAGCTTAGTCTTGTTGCTAAAATGGCTGCATTGAGGACTAAAACAGGAAAAAAAATACATGGAGCAGCTGAGAAAGTATTACTATAAAATTAAATCAAATGTTAGAGAGACTGGTTAACTGTGCGCAAAGCAAGTGTGATCTAAGGGAGATGAGATGCTGTGTGTGTATCTTGTGATTCATTTATAGAACAATTTTGAAAGAAAATATTGTGAAGAAATATGGTCTGGTGCAATTAAAGGTAAGTCAATGAAAAGGTGATTAAAGGATTAGAGGCCAAGGTGACGTGACACTTTTGGGGTTTACATATACTTTCAACACTTTTTTAATAATGGAAGATGAGAAACCAAGTTTTGTGTGATTTTTCTTTTCCCTTGTATGCTGTTAGCTACCAATTCACTGCTGTTGTATGCCAATCAACACTATGAGAGTTTTAAACCTCAGGACATATTAGGCTGTTGTGAATAGTGCTGAGGTATAACCATATATGCTATATTACTATTTTTAACTAGGGTAACAATTAGAGGAGATACCCTGTCTTTGGCTTTTGTTGATAAGTTAAGGAAAGCATATTAATCTGTTTTCATGTAAGCGTCACCTTTTTGGAGTGAGGTATTTGGATCTCAAGAAATGCTAACGAGATGCTCTGTGCTTCCAGGGAGGAGTACTGCTTCTGGTACTGGCATTGTGCTGTAAAGTTGGTTTTCACATGGCTTCCCGAAAACTATCTGTAGATGTGGGTGGAGCCAAGCGTCTTCAGGCTTTGTCTCATCTTGTTTCCGTCCTTCTGTTGTGCCCATGGGTCATTGTGCTCTCTCTGACAACAGAGGTAAGATAGCAAGTGTAAAAATAAACCATTTTTTTGTAATGCTTCTACTTGTGAAGTAAAACTTAAATCTTTCCTTTAAAATATCTTTAAAATTACCCAAGTTGCCATCTTTATTTTTGTAGTAAGCTCTGTTTGAAATTTTTCCTCTCTATTTTGATGTACATCTGCACGATACCTTAATTTCCTCTTTTGTGTGATAACTTTATTTCATCTTTCTAGCTCAGATATTATACCCTGGATTCATATACTAACATTGCACAAGTACTAATGACTGTACAAATACAGGGCTCTTTTATTCCTGAGGAGTAGATTATCGTAATTTAAAGACATGTTCATTATGCCTGCATGCTTAGGGAGGGTAGACCATTGCAAACATGGCGTTGCATATGGCATTGCTTTTAAACACATGAAAGTATTTAAAATAAGGTACTGTAGTGCATATTGGCTATATGTGTCTTTCTGTAGCTGGAATGTTGGTTTCATATGATAAATTGAAAGTATAAAAGTATTTAAGTTTTGATGGATTGGTGAAAACATTGTAATGAAAGTGAACTAGATTTAATGCCGTATGTACAATCACATCTAATGGTGAACAATCCTGTTTGAAATGTATTTTTTGTTGCAGAGTAAAGTAGAGTCTTGGTCTTCTCTCATCATGCCTTTCATAACAGTCATCTTTTTTGTTGTGATCCTGGATTTCTACGTGGAGTCCATATGCTCTGTCAAGATGGAAGCTTCCACGTGTGCTCGATATGGATCCTTTCTGATTTTCATTAGTGCACTGCTTTTCGGCAACTTTTGGACACATCCAATAACAGACCAGCTTCGAGCTATGAACAAGCCACCACACCATGAAAGCACAGAGCACGTTCTTTCTGGAGGGGTGGTAGTGAGTGCTGTCTTCTTCATTTTATGTACGTATTCTTATTTACCTTTTAATAAATCTATTGTCCGTGTGACTGGAAAGCCAATCAGAAAAAGAATGTGTGCAGAATTCTTTTGGATGAACTTTTATGGATTCTCTTGAATAAAAAGGGCCTGTAACTTTGTGCTCTTTTACTGTCTGTCTACAAAAAAAAAAGAATGTAATAAATCTGTTCTGTTGTGGAAGTGATGATCTAATCTTACATAGCAATGAAATCGTGATAAATAGTGATAAACCTCAAGATGAAGTTGCCAATCACTTCGCTGCCTGCAAATTTCATGTAAGCTTTGATTGCTGATAAAACACATTGTGAAATAGCTGTGAAGCTTAGAAACAGCAACAAAAACTTCAATACTTTCCTTGCAGCTGCCAATATCCTGTCCTCCCCCTCCAGGAAAGGGCAGAAGGGTACCCTTATTGGCTATTCCCCTGAAGGCACTCCTCTCTATAACTTCATGGGTGATGCATTACAGCAGAGCTCTCAGTCATTACCCCGGTTTATTAAGGAGTCGCTGAAACAAATCCTTGAGGAGTATGATTCTAGACAGATCTTCTATTTCTTGTGCCTAAATCTGGTAAGTGCATGTTTTTTTCCAAAGCCAATCACAGTAGTACATACATGGTACAGTACAAAGAGTTATTCTTTAAAAGGTTCCCATGATGGATTGTTTTTAAAGTGACCCTTGACAGGGTAGCTTCATTAGATGGAATGTTAAACTAGAAGATTCTTACGCTAATCTTACAGTAAGTGGCAGGTCACTTTGATTTGTTGTCACAGTGCGGCACTGGTTCCATGTGTAACTATTATACCGCTAAGTAAATACCTGTATGATGGTACATTTAAGATTGAGGTATCTCAATGTTACCAGCAGATAAGCTGAAACTAATAAGACCTTCAAGGATGGGGACAACAAAATAGTAAGTGTGGGATTGAGTAGTGTCATTTTGGAGTAGGCTGGTTTTATTTCTAGCTTCTCTCTTTCTCAAGTAGGAAAAGATGATGCAGTAAGCAAGATGGATAGAACCTCATTTGCAAAGATCTCTCTTCGTTCTTTGCCAATTATTCAAGAAAATAGGGGGAGAAATTTCAAGTATCCATGATAACTTTAAGGAATTCCATTATGCAATATGAAAGATGGGAAAGAAAGTTTATAGGCAGACCAATTAATAATAGTAAATCATACAGGGAAAATGTATGTATTAAAAATGTTTCCTCATGTACCTTTCTCAAAACGAATTCGCAAGATTTAAACAGTCAGCTAATAGGTGAAGAAAATTTTTACAGCACAGGTGTATAGACAGCATTGCTTTTACACTACTAATAGATGAGATCAGAGTTGTTACATTGTTTAATGACAAAATGCTTAAAACTTTGCACAGTGTTAGTTTAAAATGCTAAATGAAAACTTTAATCTGCAGAGGGTTGTTTTCTTAGGTCTAAGGCTTTTGAGAGGTTAGGTTCAAAAATGTCTCTTCATAGACTTGGAATGTATCACTGATTTTTGTTTCATTGGAGGAGAGAGAAAACAGTCTAGAAATACTCTGAACAATACCTTTGGAAACTATCAAGTGTCCTATGAAAAGAGTTTCCTGCTAGCTACCAAGATACTAAATTACAAGTTCATGTTCGAGGAAAAAATTCAAACTCTCTTTCGTTTTAGGCTTTCACTTTTGTGGAGCTTTTTTATGGAGTATGGACCAATAGCCTTGGTCTTATTTCTGATGGATTTCACATGCTTTTTGATTGTTCTGCATTAGTGATGGGGCTTTTTGCAGCTCTGATGACAAGATGGAAAGCAACTCGCATATTTTCCTATGGGTATGTATATTAGGTTCTTTAAGGACTATCTGAAAATTATTCTACTTGCTCATTTTCAAAATGCCCTGCTATAAAGTTATGTTCAGGATGTTTTAATGGTGCATGCTTCTATGGATTTTTTGCTGTGTCTCTTTTCTGTTCAATTTGTGTTCATGCTCTTCCCCTCTTACCTCAGCAAAAAAGTGTCTGAAACGTAATTTTCATTTATGTCTACAAATAAAACTTCATCACTGTCAATATAGAAATTTCCTTACTCTATATATGTCAAACAAAAATGTATGTTGAAAGTCAGTGGTTTTATGTTTCAGTTGTGCTGACATAATCAAAATTTGTGTGGTTAAATTGCACAGCAGTTTAGGAGTTTGAAGCCCTGAATGTGCAGTATATACAAAAAAATGCTTACATTATTACAGCTTTATACTGTTGGTGTTTGGACAGTTGCAAACTAGCTACCCCTTGGTCAGAAAGAAATAACCCAGAAATTAAGGCATGATTTTGTGACATTGCAGAAAAAAATCAGAGCAATCTTAATGCTGTATTAAATGTATTATAACTGCATTTATTATAACTTTAAAGTTTGTTCAGAGTACCCGTTCTTCACTCTCAAAAGTACCTATGTTTGCTTTCAGGTATGGACGTGTAGAAATTCTCTCTGGATTTATTAATGGCCTCTTCCTGATGGTAATTGCTTTCTTTGTATTCATGGAATCGGTGGCCAGACTGGTGGATCCTCCAGACATAGATACAAATATGCTAACTGTAAGTTTTGTCATTCTGTTTGAATGCTGTTTGGCAGTTAATGGTTCATTTATGTTCATCTTAATGAAAAAAAAGTTAAGGAGGCTAAAGTTGCATGCTCACAGATCTAAACTGTGCCTTGACTTTTTAACATACTCTAATTTTAAAATCCAAGCTACATCTAGTTTTAAAATACAAAAATGTATAGGAGTGAATATAATTTAATTATAATAGTTAAATTGGATTTTTTTCTAAGATGTTACAGCTCTAATCTTTTTAGATGGTGATCTTTCTACATTAAAAGATACTAAGGAAATAATCTGTACAAGACTAAATTTGGTTCTGCTGTTATGTATACCAATGTCAGTGATTGCAGAAGAGATTTTGTGTTAGTCTCTGAGAAACCTCAAATATCAGCCAGAATTCATAACATTATGCTGAGTGTGTTACTGTGGCATAAAAAATCATGAAGCTGTGCGTAGCTAATCTTAACTACACCTGTGTCTCTCTGCCTTCCACAGCCTCTTCAGGGACTCCCCACTTAAATTTTCAAGCTTCCATTCCTTTCTTCCAAAATATGATAGTTCATTTTCTTCAAACGATTTTTTTTTATTGTGGAATTCTGCAAATCTGAGCGTTCATTTGTCATGTTTCCAGCTGCACTTGTTTTCCTTCCCCGACATGCACACGAATTTGTGCTGTCCTGCTCTCTTCAGTAACAAAGAGAAAGATTTTTATGAAGGCCCAATTAGAAATGTGCATTGCTGCAATTGAGGCCTGATTTTTATTTTTCTTCTTTTTAACCTTCAATATTGGCTCCATTTTCACCACTGATTTTGTTTCTTGGGGGTGGGAGGGCTTGACCCCTCTACATAAGCACAGTCTGCATAGCCAAGGAAAGGTCTAATAAACCCCCGCATAGGACTTGCTTAAGTCCTTTTTTAGCTGGAATTACTCTTATGCTTTGCTAGTTTTTCAAGAGAAGAGTAGAAAAATAGGCAGACAAATAAAAAGCACAACTCAACCAATAAAGCAGTAGTTGCTGTCTTCAGTTAAGTACAGTTTTAGATGAGTGTGCATGTCCTAGATACAATATACATTTTTTTGCTAATGAAAGCACAGCAAAGCTTGTATTCAAACCATTTTATCTCTTTTTGCAAGTAAATAAAATCAATCGCCCCTTCTTAAAACTAAATTTGCAATCTTGTCCTGATTTGTGGATACTAAGCTTTGCATTTTGGTAGTGGCTATTGGGTGAGCTTTTTGGGAAGGCTGGGGAGAATTGAATTTTTTTGAGAGGAGAAGAAAATTCCTGTGAAACCAGCTTGTATACTGAAGGAAATATGATGAGGAGTCCACATCATGGTTGGTGTTGATGTTAATGCTTCCAGGTGCACAGTGTTTCTGATTACTGTGTTCTAGAAAATAAACTTGAACACCTGGGAAGATGTAGTGAAGTTAAAGACTTTTCTCTCTCTCACAGCCGGTCTCTGTTGGAGGGCTGATCGTAAACCTTGTTGGTATCTGTGCCTTTAGCCACGCGCACTCCCACGGGGCTTCTCGGGGAGGTTGTCACTCGCACGATCACAGCCACTCTCACCACGGGCACAGCCACAGCCATGGGCACGGCCATTCCCACAGTGACCATGGGCACAGCCATGGGCATTCCCACGGGTCTTCCGGAGGAGGCATGAATACCAACATGAGAGGCAAGTACAGATTATTGAACCGTAAGTGATGTATGTGATTTCTAGCAGACTTTGAAGATTTTCAGAATCAGACCCAGTACTATGCATCATTCTTAAAATCTCCAGAAGTGATCTGACAGCCATTTAGTGTAGTAGAAGTGAATTTCTCAAACTATTTCATCATTAATGAGTTTAACTTGAAGAAACATAACTTGAAATGTTTCTTTGCATATCTTTCTTAGATGTGGGTAATACTTAAGGACCAATAAAAAGCATTAGTCTATAGTCTTCATTAACATTAATAAACAGTCATTGTAAAGCTTATTGAAAGATCCATGGTCCTAAGTTCCATCTGCAAATGAAAGTACAAGATCTCTATCTATAAAGATATTGTCATGCTTGTAGGTATCATGTGACAGCTGGTTGTAAAAACACTGGGGGTGGGGATAAGAAGCAGAAAAACAAATGCAGACCAGCAATCACAGAATCATAGAATCGTTTAGGTTGGAAGAGACCTTTAAGATCATCGAGTCCAACCATTAACCTATCAGTACCAAGTCCACCACTAAACCAGGTCCCTAAGCGCCACATCTACACATCTTGGCTTGGGTCACAACAACCCCAGGCTGCTACTTAGAATTTTCCCTTAGTAGTTAGAAAGTAGTTATTTACCAACTGCCTGGCTTATAAAAACATCTGTAAAGGAATGAGTTTTTTGTGTAAGCTTGTCAGAGCATAAGCATTTTAGCTAATAGTCTCATATTTCATTGGTTATTTTACGTCCTAATTCAGTTGGCTGTTCTGTTGTCTGGCATTTTTGTGAAGTCTGCCCATACTCTTAATTATTTCAATGTTCTTTCAAATCCTGACACTTAACTAGCACTAATCTTACAAATGGTTAGAGATTATTTTTCTGTGGCCTTTGAGTGTACACTGAGAACGCTACCCACCATTAAAGCAGTATGAGGGATTCTTCCTAGCAGTAGCAGATAAGACAATCTTATAAAATTGAAGCAGAATTGGCATACAAAAACCAAATGATACATTAAAATCTGTCCACATTAGCAGGCCAAGGCACTTACACTGATTTTTTTACCCTCTGTAAATGATCAATGAGTCCTTCCCTCTATACGGCGTTAAATGATTATGCTATGTAGTACAAATCCCACTAACAGTTTAAAGACTATACACATTTGGTTTAATCTGTGAATGCCTGCCTAGATCATTGCACTGTAAAAATGGGGTTTTTTACATTGATTTGTAATTAAACATTAGAAAAGCTAAATGTTTTGTTTAATTTTGCACCCGGTTAGGCAGATAGTTACCTCCATTTAGCTTGAGGAATGTTTGTTACATTTAATAAACCCTACTGTGTTTCCACTATTGAACGTATACGTACATTTTAAACAAAACTGTTCAACTTAATCACTTCAGTGTATTTTGTTTTCAGGTGTGTTTCTGCATGTGTTAGCAGACACTCTTGGCAGTGTTGGTGTTATCGTATCGACGATATTTATTCAGCAATTTGGATGGCTCATAGCCGATCCACTCTGCTCTCTTTTTATCGCTACATTGATTTTTCTTAGTGTTATCCCACTATTGAAAGATGCCTGTCAGGTGCTTTTGTTGCGGATACCTCCAGAACAGGAGAAAGACCTGCATGCTGCTTTAGAAAAGGTCAGAAATACAATTCTAACTGTTTTCATATACGAACATACAAAGCTATAACTGTTTTTAATAATTACTAAACTCAAGTAGTTCAGTCTGACAGCTTCTGTTGTCTTAGACAGCTTCATGTCTCAAGTTGTTTTAAATCTGTTTTGCAGAGATGTGACCGTGTTAGGAGTCCTACTGATTAAAGTTATTTTGGAACTAAAACAACTTACGCTGTGTTTTGCTTTTATGGGTAGCTCATGATTTCAGACAAGTATGGTAACAGTGTATGTAGTACTAAGAAAGTAACGTAGCAATTCATAAAAGCTTGCGGCCTTTTTAAACTTGATGTGTACAATTCAGGCTACAGGATTGTATCTTGAGCCTGTAATTGCAAGTTGTCTTACTTGTCCGTATCGTGAAGGGCGTCCTGGTTCACAGCAGGTGAGATGGCAAAAGTAAAGCTATTTTTTCTAAATACTTTTCATTCTAGACTATTCTCTTCCTGTCTCCTGCAGTACGGTATCTACTTTCAGGCTGTACTTAGTCTTCACTGTTGGCTCATTTAAAGTTCCTGCCCAGAACCATAGTGCAGACCCCAGTGTGGAGAGCTCCTCTCTGTCAAAGAACCAGTTACGTGTTCCTTGAGGATGCCATCAACTAGAGGTGGCAAGGAAGACTATCCTGATGGTGTCCCGTCAATTAGTAGAGGGGGAGATGTGTTCTTGTCTTCATGAGAAACAAAAGAATAAATGGAAATTGGCTGGGAGAGACTTGTGTAGTGAAAGGAATGTGAGGTGCAGAGTGGAGTTTCACTTTTTGATGAGGGAAGACAGAAAGCAATTCTGGGAGACTGAGGGAAAAGAAAGTACTTTTGAAAACAATCAAAAAGCAATTCATTAAAAGATAATAGGAAAAGCATTTTAAAAAATACATCACAGTAAAACAATATGCTTGCTGTAGGTTGATGCCAGTCAGCAGCAAGGCACCCACACAGCCACTTGCTCACTCCCCCCTTTATCACCGCCACTGCTGGTGGGACAGGGGAGAGAACCACAAGAGCAAAAGCAAGAAAAATCTGGGAGCAATATGAAGGCAGTTTAACAGGTGGAGGAGAGAGGAGGGGGGAAAAAAAGCAGTGCACCACCTCCCACAAGCAGACTGGTGCCCAGCCAGTTGCTGAGCAATAGCCACCTTGGAAGCCCCAAGCCCCCATCTTTCTATCCCAGTTTTTATAGCTGAGCATGGCGTTATACAGCCTGCGCTATCCCTCTGGCCAACTTGAGTCAGCTGTCCCAGCTGTGTCCCCTCCAAGCCTCTTGCCCACCCCCAGCCTTCTCGCTGGGGTGAGGGGAGAGTGGGAAAAAGAGACAGCCTTGACAGTGCCCAAGCACTGTTCACCAACAGCCAAAGCATTGATGTGTTCTCAAAACTGTTTTGGCCACAAATTCAAAACACAGCACCTTACCAGCTGCTGTGAAAAAAAGGTAAATCCATCCCAGCCAGACCCAGTCCAAGCATCAATTTCAAAAGGTGATAGATCATGGGGAGATACTATGTCTCTGAATTAAGTCCAGCTATGATAACTAAATAGCTGCTTATCCTGGATAGTGAGGTAACAGATGCCCTAGCCAAAATTTAACCTTGGTTAAATGCCTAGCCGACTTTCTGGTCGGTCCGTCCATTGATGTTACTGTAATATGTACACTAAATCAGTTTTTTCTCATCCTGTTTAGCATTGCACTCTGCTGGGTTTTTCATTTAGTTTGACTTTTAGCTTCTAGGCTTTGACAGTAGTACCAAGGTGACCTTTCAATGCTACATATTTCTGTATACAGCTTAGCTGGAAAGCTGCTTTTGCTATACAGCTTTGTTTCCCTGTGAAATGTTTCCCACCAATATCCACGTACATACACAAGTTTAAAATGTGTTCTTAAATTAATTTTTGCTAATGTAATTTCTTTACAGATTCAAAAAATAGAGGGAGTCATATCCTACAGAGATCCTCATTTTTGGTGTCACTCTGCAAGTGTTGTGGCAGGAACAATACATGTGCAAGTGGTATCGGACATGATGGAACAGAGAATTGTACAGCAGGTAAGGTGCAAGGTTTTTAGACCCCAGTGTCTTAATTTCCTGCTCTGTAGCCCTTTTTCAGTCATAGACTGAAGTTTGAAGCTGCTGTCTGTGATTATTTTTGTAGCTACTAGTTAATGTCTCAGAGCTGGTCTCTGGTGCTGTACTTTCCCTTGCCTGCTAGCTTGGAATTAGTTACATAAAGAGTTGTTTGCTACATCATCTGCCAAAACAACCAAAAAAAAAAAGGTGTGGGGGGGGTTTTCTCACTGTTGAAAGTGGGACTACATCCTACATCTGCTCTGACAAGAGGAGGAGGAGGTAGATTTCATGCTGCAAAACAGGCAGTAAACAGTAGGGATATCTGGATGCTAATCGTGGGTTTATAACTGGCTTACCACTATCTGCCTGCCTTGGGTTTTTCTTTTCCTTAAAGAGACACTTACTTCCTTGTGCAAGACACTGAGAATTACCCATTATGCAGAAGTTGCAAAGCCATACCTTCTGAAGCTAGTCTTCACTTTCCAGAAAACTGAATTCTTTATGATGATACTTTCTAATTCTACAGTATTTCAGAGCCAGAATACTGCAAGTTACCGTGAGATGCATATAAAGTGCAATGCTAATGTTAACCATACTGCTCTGTTCAGGTTACAGCGATTCTGAAAGATGCTGGTGTGAACAACCTAACTGTCCAAGTGGAGAAGGAAGCTTATTTTCAACACATGTCCGGACTCAGTACAGGATTTCAGGATGTCCTTGCAATGACTCAGCAACTGGAATCCATGAAATACTACAAAGATGGTACTTACATCATGTGATGCAAAGTTGTGTTCGCCAAAGGAGGTGTAAGTGGTGAAGCTATAGGATTCCTTATTCGTATTACTTTGTATCAGGAAACCTTGCACGTGTATGTACAGAAACAAATGTACTATATATTTTAATTTTTTTAAGCATACTGTCTTTATTAAAATCAGATCAAAATGCTTTTATAAAGGAAATAAGATGGACTTAAACATTTGCTGTATATGTGAAAATAATAGAAATCTTCAATACTGTACTTGGTGTTTATTAAACAGAAGTCTTGCAACTTGTGGATGAGCACGTATATATTCCATACTTTCTCTTAAGTATGGAACATCATGATTATAATTTCATGTTAGCAGTGGGAAATGGAAATAGTTTATATTGGAATGCAAACATAATCAACTGAAAAATATTTTTCTTTCTTTCAAACATAACTTGAAGATTCTTTGAATGAAAAAAAATTACACATTTATTATGGGGAGTAAAAACCAACATGAAGTCATGTTTTTTGCGCACTTTGTTAGATAATAGATATGTACAGGTTTTATATTATGTCTCGGCATGCAAATCTGATTTCTAAACTTAATTTTTAATGCATCAGAGCAAATAGATGTTACCATTTTAAATTTATATCAAATTATTTTTTTAAGGAGAGAAATCCACAGGTTTAACAGTGAAAAACTGGAGAGGAAAAAATTGTAGACACTTTTCTGTTTCCTGGGAAGACTCAGAATCAAAAAAACACTCTGTAAAATAAATTTTTTGTACTTTTTGTATGAATAACTGCAAATGCAATAGTTGGAAGCTTAAAGTAACTAATCAGTGAGCATCCTAGCACTCAGCTAAACTTCACCTCTTCAAGATACGTTATTCTGTCATTTACTTGACTTTTTTGATAATACTGTAAGACAGCTGCAGGTGTACTGTAGCCAACTATAACGTTGTGTATTACCCACGGAAGCAGTCCAGGTTTAGAATGCTAAACATGCCAGTCGTCTGGGACTTGGCAAGTTGCTGAAACAAACTGTAAATTGAGACTTCTTGACTGGAAAGAGAAAGAGTGTGTTTAAGGAAGACTTAAAAGACTTCTGCGTGTTGGGGGTCTTAATACTGCCAAGGAAACAAATCTCTGTCTTTAGTGAAACCTGTCAACAGGGTAGTAACATACGTCTTCAGGGGCAGTTGTCCTTACATCCGTTTACAGTCTTCCTGTGCCCCCTTTTCTTCTTGTTTGAAGCCCTTAAATATTTTATTTGGACTTCCACAAATCAATTCAGTGGTTAGCAAGAACAAGTATGTCTTTCATCGTTCCGCATATCACGGCAGTCTTATTTTGCCATATTGTTTTCTTCTTCTGGCATTTAGGATCAGTACCCGAGTATCACTACAAAGACCGCACTTGATGTTAGTGGAATTTGAGGATAGAGTGGGAGCGGTGTAGGAAGTACATGATTAGATCAGATTTGCGAGCAATGCAGTTTGAAATGTCCTTGAACAATTTTGCTTCTCTTGTGATAGGGCTGTTTATACAAACTGCATAGTTTCTTTTGTAACTGTTAAACAAGTTTGCATTTCGTTCTCTTCCTCCCATGCTGTGTTAAAACAATATCTGCACTACAGGACTGACTTGAAAAACTGTTCTCAGAAAGTTTCTAAAAGTTGCATTACTTTTACATAGAGTGATGAAGATTGACTGCACAAATCATGGTCCCTCCTTTCTCAGGATAGCGCTGCAGAACCAGCCGACTTCTCAAAGCTTGATCCTGTTTTCTTCCAATTTATGCCTTTGGCAGTGGTTTTCTCACCTTGCCTCTTCCAGAAGGCTCAGGTCAGTTGACTAACAGTGCTACAGTTACACTCAGCCTATAAGCAGGGTGATCTTTTGGTTTTGAAAACCATTTTCAAACAAAAAGCTTCAGTTAATATTTACATGTGCCACTGACATTTGAGGTGATTCTACGGGAGCTGGCAGCATTTCACCAAACCGAGCAATAGCCCCATCGTGATAGGTAGATGAAAAGGGGGGTGATTCTTTCTTTTCAATTCAAGTTAGCCTAACATTGTTGAAAAGCCTTTATGCTTGCCACAACTTTCTCTGAGCAAATGCCGATTTCCTACTTCAGCTGCTAGCAACAGGAACAGGACCCGAAACAAATGAAGGTGGCTGGGACCATGTTAGATGATGGCGGCAGCGAGGAGCAGCTCACGCCGGGGTACTTCACAGGCAAGTGCAAGCCTGCCTCTTAATGCGCATTCGGCAGCTTTTTGTGTGTTACCCAACACGCATGCACGGTGTTTTTCCTGGCTACCCCGACAAGACGACAGTGGCAGTAACGTTGTCTGTCTTAAATTCGTTTGACAAGAGCCCGTATCTGGCAGTAATCCTCCAAAGAAGGGTTCAGGCTTCCCCCCCCCGCGAGATCTGTTAGAACCGTGCTGTAAGGGCAGGTTTTCAAATCACAGGTGTAGGCCAATTGATTTATATTTTAATGAATACTATGGTGGGGGAGTTTTAGGTCTGGTAGTCATTTGATTTGTATGCAGACAGTTGCAACAACACACTTTCAAAGATGAAACAAAGGTTTAAAACAAACTGCAGCTAGGTATTGTACAGCCGGCAGCAAGCAATATAAGTGTATATAATAATGAAAAAATAAATGTGTTTTTTTCAATAATGTTTTATGTGGTGTGTCTTGACTTCGCTGGTTAAAAAAATCAACGGGGATGTAAACAGGAAAGCGTGTTAAGAAAAAGCCCGTAGGGCTCTGGTTTCATCTCCGGCCGGTTGCGCCGGAGCTGGCTGGAGCAAAACCCAAGTTTCCCGGGCGCTCCCCGGGCATTTCCCTCGCCCGAAGGCCCGACCCGGGCGGCGGCCGGACGCGCTGCCGCTGGCGGACGCCCCCCCCGGAGCCCGCCAGCAAACGTGCGTTTCCCCGCGCCCCTGCCGTCCCCTCCGTACGCCCCCCGCGCCGGCCCGGCTCTCCCTGTCGCCCCCAGGAGAGACTCCGCGGACGGTCCACGCGCTCCCCTGGGGGCCGGGACCCCCGTGGGGGAAAGACCCCGAAATCGGCTCAGGGGCGCGCACGAGTGGGCCACACACCCCCACACGCCCTCTGCGGCCGTAGCCCCGCCCCCTTCCGAACTCCTGTAGCCGTCCGTCGCCGGTCGCCACGGTAACGCATTGGGGCGGGGCCGCCGGTAGCCACTAGGAAGGCAGCGGGCAGCCAATGAGCGGCGGCGGCCGGGGGTTTACATTAGCGGCGGCTGGACGAAGCACGGTACTTCGCTTGCTGCCCCAGCTGCTCAGCCATGTCGCTCCGGGTCAACAGGGTAAGTGCGGGCCGGGGCCGGGGCCGGGGCCGGGGCCGGGCCGCGCCGGGTCGGGCCGGCACGTAGGGGAGAGAGCGGAGTAGAAGAGCGCGCTGTCACGCCGCAGGTGGGGGTCTCGCTGCTCGCCCTAAGCTGGGAGCGGGGCGGCCGTGCGGCTCTACCGCGTCCTGCTGCCTCCTCTCCGCCCAGAAACCCTGCAGCTTCGCGGGCAGAGAGGGGTGCAGCAGGGCAGCCCTCTTGAGCTCTTCTGCTCACCCCAGTTTCTTCTTGGCGGGGAGGGGGGTGGCGTGTGCGTACCCTTCTTCTCCCGCGGTACCCCCTCGGCTCTTCCCCGGCTCCCCTTGAGTCCTCAGGTTTAGGGGGTGGGGGGAGGCAGCTGTGCAACCCCCCAGCTCCGCATCTATAACCCTGCAGTTTCGGGGGTCTGCAGCCGTGCAACCCCGGCTCCTCTCCTCTAGCCCACCGGTTTCAGGCAGCGGGGTGGGAGTGCATGCAACCCTCCCTTGGTTCCTCTTCCCCAAACTCTCTGGTTTCAGGGGTGCAGCCGTGCAGTCTCCCCAAACTCCCACACATCGTTCCTGCTCGTGGGGTGCAGGCCCGGTGTCCCTTTGTCATGGTGCCGCTGACCGCCCTCCCCTCTCCCCACAGCCCCTTCGCACAGTGGACGATGCCCCGGCAAAGAGCAGCCTGCTGCCTGCCGCCAAGTGCGGGGTGGTGGAGGTGCTGGTCCCCAAGGTGGGGCTGCACTCCCGCATCGCCCTGGGAGACATCGGCAACCGCGTGCCTCAGCTGAAGTTGCGAGCTGCCACCAAGAAGTCAGTAGTGGCAGGGGCCTTTGGGCGCAAGCTGAGCAGCAAGCCCGTGAATGACACCTCCCTGGAGAATACGTTTAACAAAAGGACGGTGAAGGCTGCCACCAAGGAAGAGGAGCCACTGCCAGAGCCCCAGCCAGAGCCCTCTCAGGTACACCCACGCCTCCTCGGGGCCGTGTGCCCCCTCCCCAGCCCTGGTCTGTGCTGCCCCCGCAACTGGGCTGAGCGGGCGGCACAGCCTCACTCGGTGCCCCAAATAGGGGTCGTGAGCCCCCACACTGCAGGGTTGCTGGGTGCAGCTCACCCCACAGGAGCCTTTGCTTGGCCTGCGCTGGGCTGCGCAGGGAGGTGCTGCCCACGCTGATCCCAAATTTCCTTGCAGTTGAAGCCTCAGTCTCCAACCCTTATGGAGATATCTGGATGTACCCAGCCAGAGGATATGCTGTGTCAAGCATTTTCTGATGTCTTGCTTGATGTGGAAGACATAGATATGGAAGATAGTGCTGACCCAAACCTCTGCAGCAACTACGTGAAGGACATATACAAGTATCTGAGAGACCTTGAGGTTAGTAGGAGTAGGTCAGAACTGCAAGGGGCATCTGCTGACACTTAGAGTGAACCTGTCATAGGTGTGGCTTGGAGCTGGTATTCACTTTCACTTACCAATTTTCCTGAGGCACTAATAAGTGATCTCTCAAGTAAAAATACAAGATTAAACTGAGCTGATGATAACATAAACAGATGCTGTTTGTTAGACCAATCAAGTAGTAGCACTAGTACCATTCTCATTCTAGCCCATGTCTAACAATGAAACCTTGTGCCCTGTGGCCTACGCCTATGGGCTATGCCTGTACTGAACTCCTTGATAAGCCTCAAGATGCAACAGAGGCGAGGCATGGCAAATGCTTCAGCTAAGTGACCATATCCTTTCACCCTATTCCTTCCACACAGCAAAACCAACCTGTCAGACCCCAGTACCTGGCTGGCCAGGACATCAGTGGAAACATGCGTGCCATACTAATAGACTGGCTTGTGCAAGTACAGATAAAATTCAAACTCCAGCAGGAGACCTTGTACCTGGCAGTTGCTATCACCGATCACTTCCTGCAGGTGAGTGTCTCGCCCGGTGTCGGCCAATGCTTCTCCCCTAAGCTAAAGCACAACGAGCACTGATGAGTAACGCCATACGCGGTTAGATGTGTTACGCTTAACAAAATACAGCTGACCAACAAAGGGCATTTGATGTTGAATTGTATGCACCGCATAACCCTCTCAGCTATGAACAGTGACTTTTGATACATCAAAACTGCTTACTCCTCTCCCCGATTTGATCTCAAAGCCTTCTAATACCCCTGCAGGTATAATAGAGGTAACAGATGATGTACAGTTACTCTGTATATGCCAGTATGAACATCCTGCCGTAGAACAAACTGTACACTGGCTACCTTTGAAAAGCTGTGTTGTGAGCCAAGTCAGTCAGATAAATCTCTACTGCTTCTTACTACAGGACAATCTTGTTTCCAAGAGGGTGTTGCAGCTGGTTGGTGTCACAGCTATGTTCATTGCCAGCAAGTATGAAGAGTTGTTTCCCCCATGTATTGGAGACTTTGTCTATGTAACTGATCACACTTACACCAAGTTCCAAATCTGCCAGATGGAAATGAAGATCCTGCAAGCCCTGGACTTTGGTCTGGGTCGCCCTCTCCCTCCACACTTCCTCAAGAGGGTTTCAAGGATTGCGGAGGTAATGCTGAGAATGGGTGTTACTGTAAGCCACACCTGGAAAATGCGATACTTGACTGTGGCAGCTTGTTAAAATGGCTCAAAACTTTTGAGTACTGTGACAGTTTAGCAACTGAGCCTGGTTGAGACCTGTCTCCCATGTACAAACAGGTCTTGTTTGTCTGCTTTCGGTCACATGAGCCTAACCCACCCAAAAACAGAGTTAAAATGCCTGCCTGTACTGCAGGTGACTGCTAGATTGCCACTGAAAGGAGTGGTCTTAGACCATGAGCAGCCTAATACAGCTCAGAACTGCTCTGTGATTAAGCCACTTGAATTTCAAGCCTATAGCTCTGAAAATGTCCGCTAAGGATGTATTTCTTCCTGCTTGACTAAACAAAGGCTTGACAGGATGCTTTTGCCTTGGAGATAGCCAACACTTAACTCTGACTTACTGCAGGTGAGTTTAGAACAGCACGTTCTGGCCAAGTACCTGATGGAGTTGTCCCTCGTGGACTATGATATGGTTCACTTCTCTCCATCTAAGACTGCAGCAGCTGCTTCCTGTTTGGCTCTGAAACTCCTCGATGGATGCGAATGGGTAAGTCATGCTTGTCAGACTGCCTCCTAGTTTGGGACTCGGTGTGCCTCTGCACCAGCTTAAAAGGCCACTCTGGGCCAAGTGTGTGCCTTCTGCTTCCCTTGTGGTATCTCAGCATGTTCTTGTCTCCCCATGGCCCATTACAAGTGGACAGAAGCAGGGCAGTAACTGTTAACCCTCCCCTGTGAGACAGGACACTGCAACTGCCCAAGTCCAACAGAAGACAAAGAACCCAGTGTACTCAGGTTGTTCTAGTAGGCTTGTCTAATGACTTCCTTTCCTTTCAGACGCCAACTCTGCAACACTACATGTCTTACTCTGAGAGTGACCTTCTCCCAGTTATGCGGCACATAGCAAAGAACGTAATTCTTGTGAATGAGGGCATGACCCAGCTGGTGGTAAGAATCTCACGGTGCAGGTGGTGAATATGTGCGATTAAGTGTCTGAAGCTGGCTTTAGCTGAGCCATTGCTGTCAGACTTGGATCAGACCTCTGATCACTTCAGCTGAAGATCTCTATCTTGCCAAAGTGGCATGAGCCAGCCATGAACTGGTCTTGTGTGCTAGGATGGGCTTGGCTTGACCACCAAGCCTCAGGCGAGGTGGGACGGTGTAAGTTTACGAGCAGGGTAAACTTAATCAAACTTATCTCTCTGCAGACAATCAAGAAGAAATATGCGAGCTACAAAAACGCCAAGATAAGCACCATTGAACAGTTGAACTCTTCTATCATGTGGGATCTAGCCCAACCTCTGCTTGAGACATCATAACTCCTCTGTGAACTCCAGGAGAATGTTGGCACTATGTGTCACAGTGTATATATCATGTACGTTCTTTGTGTGTTTTGGGCTTTTAATAAAGCACATTAGCCTTTTACCTGTGCTCTTTGTGGTAGTACAGCTGACTTACTACTACAGCTGAGGCATCTCGGTGAAGGCTGTGAACAGTGAGATCGTAACAGTTTATATTAAAATAACGATGACAATAAAATATAATGATAATATATAAAATGAATGATGTCTAATTTCTTACCGCCTGATGATTGATACAGTGATCACAGAGCAAAACTGAGGGTGATCTCGGAACAGCGCTTTCCCCAGCAGCCATCTCAGAACAAGCAAGGGAATAAACAGCCAAATGAATGAATAAAAGCACAAATGAACAAAAAGCCCCCTGGCTAACCCCTGCTATATACTGGGCAGGATGTCTACGGTATGGAATATTCTCTTTGGCAGGTTTGGGTCAACTATACAGGCTCTACCCCTCCCAGCTTTTTGCACCTGCACATTAGCAAACCCTGGGAAACTGGAAAATGGCCTTAATCTCATAAGCAACAACTAACACCACCAGTGTATTATCAACATTCTTCATAGGCAAAAGCCCATACTAAATCCAAAACACAGTAGCTACGGGGAGGAAAATTAGCTCCATCCCAGCCAAAACCAGGATGATAAATCATCTAATAACTATCAGATATACCACTAGGAAAATAGTGGTCAGAGAGCTGTATCTGCTGTCACTTAGAATGTGGTAATTGTTCTTTGCCCACTACTCTCTATTTTTTTTATCTTTGTTACAGATATTTACTTGCACTCCTGCTTCCCTTCTGTTATTTATCTGAAAAATACCTGAGCGAAGGGGCTGCCTCGTTCCCTTCTCGTGCCCAGCACAGGTGAAGGGCTTTTTACTGGGAGGGGTTGGGGAATAAGCTCAGCAACTAACCACTGTCCTTTTGATGACCTTAGGCACTCGTGTCAAGCTCGGGGCTGTGGTTCAGGCCTAGCTGTCACGGGTCAGGCCCGGGCCCCCCGCCCCGGCCCCGCGCCGGCAGGGACAGGCTGCTCCCCTCGCCGCCGGCCGCCGCCGCCCGCCTGGCGGCCGAGCGCCGAAACGCCGATACAGAGGAGGTGGCCCAGGATTGGCTAGAAGCGCGTGGGCTGCTGGGGAGCCCCGCCTCACCAGGCAGAAGCAATCGCTGGCCGCGCTGCCGAGGGGCGCGCGCGGGACGTTTGAACGCGCGGCCATGGAGCCGCTGCAGCGGGAGCCGGGCGCGGCGGCGGCTGAGGCGGCGGTCGAGCCGGTGGCCGAGGCGGTGGCCGAGCCGGAGGCCGAGCTGGAGGCGAAAGTGGACGTCCTTATGCTGCTCCGGTCAGTGCTGAGGGGGCCGGGGAGCCGCTGGGGCGGTGGCGGCTTCGAGCAGGCCGGGGTGGCGTCAGGGGCGGTGGCTGCGGCGGGCCCCCCTCAGCCCCTGCTCTCCGCGGCCGCGGCGCGGGGTCTGACCGTTGTCGTTTTGCTTCTGCTCCAGCCTGAGGGACCAGATGAAGCAGCAGCTTATGGAGTGCAGCGCTGCAGTTCATGCCAGTAAGCTTATCCCTACTCTAACTCTCCATCAACCCTCTGTGCTTCCTCGCAATGTGCTGTTACAGTAATAAAGAATGTGACGTGGCTAATATATATACTTTAAAAAATTATTTATCAAAAGTGCTGGTTTTAATAATGAAATATTTTCCTTGGCTGAGCATCTTGCTGCATTTTCTAGGCAGCTCCTGGAGATGTGTTTGAATGCTTACAAAACTGCCATGTGATTATTGCCCACTGCCTGTTCTCCTCTTGGGTTTTCACTTTAGACCCCTCTAACACTCTGACATGGGATGATGTTTTCAGGAGTCTGATCACTGGGGGTGAAGTCTTAGCAAAGTCTGCCAAAGTGTTTGGCAGCAATACTGATTTAAGGTGTTTCTTCTTGTTCCCATTGTGTTTCTGTTACCAATGTCCTCTTCTACTGAACCAGCTAGCTTCATATATGGAGCAATGCTGTGTGAGCTCGCTCTGGCATGTCTAAAAGGTGCTAAATGGAAATATTTTAAAGCCTAATTATTTCTCTGATACAGCTGATTGATAGTGTAGTCTCACTAACAGTGGAAGAGATGATAAGGTGTGGAGGTAGGAATAAGAAATACCTTGTTAGTATAGCCATCAAATTGCTTATCCTGTATGCTCTGTAGATTGTATTAAAAAGTCTCTGTTGTGCTTTTTTTAGTGACATTCTTTCTTTGCAGGTCAAGAAAGTTGCCGTAATCCTGCCATTGAAGAAAAGTTTATCAAGAAGTATGTCTTTGGATAATTTCAAACTTTTCATGTATTTTAAGATGAAGAGGAGAAGGGTTGAGAACTGAACTTGAAGGTTCTCTTCTAGTTACTCCTTCTTAGTAAATTTCAGGGTTAACCATCAGTGCTTTGCAGGAGTCTGGTGAAAATAAAGGCAAATGACAGAAAATATGGGGAACAAATATTTTACTTAGTCTCCTAATGTAGTCCTGTGTCTGATGTGGCTTCTAAATTTGCAGTCATAGAATCATTTAGGTTGGAAGAGACCTTTCAGGTTATCGAGTCCAACCGTTACCTGTCACTGCCAAGCCCACCACTAAACCATGTCCCTAAGTGCCACATCTGCACCTCTTTTAAATACTTCCAGGGATGGTGACTCCACCACTTCCCTGGGCAGCCTGTTCCAGTGCCTGACAACCCTTTCAGTGAAGAAATGTTTCCTAATATCCAATTGAAGCCTCCCCTGGCACACTTTGAGGCCATTTCCTCTTGTCCTATTACCTGTTACTTGGGAGAAGAGACCAACACCCACCTCTCTACAACCTCCTTTCAGGTAGTCCTTCTTGTGATGACTAGAATTCACTAATATAGTTCTACATGTTAAAATACTCCCGGCCTTAATAATTTGTGGTTTACAGGAAAAATTATTACTTCGGACAAGTAGAGAGCAAGTCAAAAATATAATATTGCTTTTAAATTTTTTGTTATCTTCACACTGTTTGGATTTTATTTGTTTGTTTGTTTTCCTTCAGTGCCACAGAAGATTTGGAAAGAGATATGGAGGAATTAAAAGTCTCTTTGCAGAACAAGACATTAGCCTTACAAAGGTAGAATTTTCTTCCTGTTTGTCTGGAAGTTTTCTGTTTGTTTATGTGTGTGCAGACACATGCACATGTACGTAATTCTAATTAAAATAGGATTTCAAAGTGATATGGGGTGCTTTACAAACATAAGAGGTTTTAGTACCATTGAACCAGTATGAATTCAGATGGAGATACCATAGAGAACAACAACAACAAAAAAATTTACAAGTTGAAACATGTAAACCCAAAGGTTCCTGCAAAACTGTGAAAGTCTGACTGTATAAATCAGTAAACGTATTTCTTGGCAGTATTCTACAAATGCCTGCAAAGAGGTGAAAGTTGATAGGTGTTATACATCTCCTGTGTTACATGGCTGTTCATCTGAGTTCCCACCTTTGCCCAGCTTCCCCTCTACAGACCCTGGGATCAACAGTGTCCGAGTATGTTTGGCAGGAGAGAAAGGAGTTGTCACTCTCACAAATAATCATTGATACGCCTTTCTTGTCCTGAGAGTTAAGCCCTGTTATTTAAGAAGGGCAATATTTAAAAGGTACTGAGTATTTTATACATGTGATTCCAACGTGAAAGTAGGCATAAATGGAACCTTGGAAATACCTCTTCCATTATTTATCTAAATCTACTTCTCTCAGTTTCTTATGAGTTCTCATTAGTTATATGTTTCTTCCCCACACTATGCAGGATCCAACTTATGGTTGCCCTGAGAAACAAAATGAAGCAAAATGATAATGACTCACGGTAAGGTGTTCTCGGGGAAAGGATGGCTAGAAAGCAATGGACTTTAGAGAGTTTAATGTGACATGTTTCTACATTACTTCGATGTACCTTTTTTTAAAAGCAAGCTTCCTTCTTCTAGTTTTGACTGAACGATGTGCAGTCCACCTTCTGGCTAGAATCAGCACGATCAGACCTCTTATACCCAGGGTGGATTTACATTTGGGCTCTGAATTAACCAGCCTTTGATTACAGAGATCATAATTTTTGATTCACTAGTGAGAACTGTTTGTAGTTAACAGTTTTTTGTCTTTAATGCTTGAGTTACCTGCATTTATAATTGCTGAGCACATATTACAGCCTTGTAAGAGCCTTGCCTCTGATTTGCTGCCTTCATTAATTAATTGTGTAGGAGCTTAATGTCTTTGAAAAAGAACTGAAAGTTTCAAACATGTTTAAAATTAGCTTTTAATTTCCTGCCCAATATTAACGGGTGCACGCATATGAAGTGTAATATGAGAAATTTAATTTCTGTCAGAAATGCAGCTGAAAACATTGCATCTCCATGATGTCCCTGCCACGTGCCAGAATTCAGGAGCTCCAATTGTTAGCCATTCTCAGGTGGCTAGGCTTCCTTGATGCCTTCCAATCTCTGTAATTTGAAATGTTAGACAGGCTTAATTGAAACATTAGGGAAAGTGAGAGGGAAATAAGGAGACTATTTGGCCCCTACAACAATACTTAGTATAATAACTGTAAAAAAGAAAGGGTGCAGTTTGTGTGCTTAAAAAGTGCTTTATTTTGGTGTTAGGGGAAATGGGGATTTCTTGTTTAATCCAAATAACCTTGATGAAGACATTTATGCTGTTGACTAATATTAATGGTCTTAAGGTATGCAACTGTGTTTCCTTCCTTAGACTGATCATGGAAACTATGAAACACATAGTAATGCTCAGCAAGACAGTAATTGAGTATCAGCAGGTAAGCGCCAGTTGTAGCTTCTGTTGCAGTTGTGTGAGTCTACCAACCTCAACGTGGCCAGGAGCCCAGTTTGAAAGTAACAGGATTGCACAGGTCATTTGAAGCTAAATATGTGGCCCAAAGGGTGTGGTTTCTACTGGTGTTAAAATTACTGAAATGATTACTTAAAGTGAGTATGTAAGAAAGTCTGCTTCTAGAGCTGCCCTTAAGTGTTTGTGTGGACTGAATTAGCATCTTTCAATATTTTTTGGAGCCAAGAGTCTAGGACATACTTTTTTTTTTCTTTCAGCGAGTACGTGAGAAGGAACAGAAATTGATTGACATTAAAAGGAAAAGACTCTGTAAGTGTGTTAGCTATATTGACTTTGGTTTATATTTGAATGTACAGTTCATATTTTAAAGTTCTTCTTGTAGCCATAGTAATTTACATCTGAAGTAACTGCAAAACTCTCAACACAGTTATAAAACTTCTGAGAAGAGTGGGAAGTATTGTAAAAATGAGCTGGTGTGTTGTCTACTTGAGCATGAGACTGACATGTTAGAATAAAAGATGCAAGCAGATACTCAAAAAGAATGTGGTAGAATTTCATTATTTAGTGTAAGCTCCCCAGAAAATTATACATCGTTTAGTAATTTAAATCAGTCCTACAACACCTAAAGGATTTTTTTTTTTGTCAGACCGCACGTCTATGAAATGTTTGCAGAATAGGGGAGGGCATTTAATTACAAAAAACTCTCATAATAGCATATATGTTGGTATTCAGTAGGCTTGTTAGAGTGGGTCAAATTTAGATATTAAGTCAATCTTCAGAACTTAATAAGGTAAACATGTTTTTTGAACGCTCCTACTGTCCTATGACCAGGTTTGCCAACAGTTTTAACAACTATTGTTTGTTTCATGCATAGGAAGTGGTGTATATGTTGCCAGTAATGAACAAACACAATGAAATATCTGTCTTAATAGGAAAAATGAGCATGTCTAATATCTTTGGAAATAAGGGAAGGAATGCTGTGTGAGCATTCTTTTGATGTATGAACTGTCTCTAAACGGTTTTATTCAGTCTACTTTTTAGCCTGGTTTCCTATAAAAATCTAGTAATACTCACTGATGTTGTCCGTATGTCCCTTGTATGACTTTGGAATTTGGTTTCAATCAAATTTGAAAAAGAGGAAAAGGCATTAAACACCTCTGACTATAAAAGTTGTGACAACCAAAGATGGGGTGTAGGACGGATGTTCTAATTACTGTCCATCTCTGATGGAAATACAGACAGCATACAAAGTACTTTCTGTTTTGCTAGCAGCCAGGGAACTAATTGATGTACTTTGACACCAGGTGGCCACAGCATGCGTTGCCTTTTGTGTGAAAGGAATATCTTGAGATATATTGGAGGGAAGGAATGGAGTGTGAAGTTAGGGTTATTGCAGTAGCTTAGATGAAGTACCTTAGATGTCTGTGAGGAAAAAAGCGTATCTTTAGTTCTACTGCTCACCTAACTGCTTCTTAACGCTTCATTTTCCTAATAATGGAACAGCACTAAAAAAAGCCGGAGGACAGAAACTATTGCAAATTCATGCCATGATGAAAACACAAAAGGAGGAACAAGCAAGTATGGCAGCGAGCGCAACGCTGGAGAGCATATGTCGTAACTTACAAAAAGAGAGAGAGATGACTACAGTAATTCAAAATGTATTCCAGGTAATGTGTTGTAGCTTTTAGAAGCGAGTTTGCTATTTTGCAATACAGTCAAGATAACATAGTGTATGGTAAATGTAACTTCAAACAAAATTGTGTTTTCTAAAAACTTTAAGTAATGACAGTAATGGGAAAACTGCTATATGAAAGGAAAACTTTATTGCTTTAAAGTCTAAAAGCATGAAATTGTCACAAACTTCTTTGGAATAATTACTTACAGAATTTAGACACAGTCTATCAATCTATCTTTATTCCTTTGTTCCCTTAAAGGTACAAAAATAATGCATTTCTCGGAGAATGTCTGTCACAGCAGTGGCTATATTTCCTTACACTGAGAGTCACCCCAGCACCCCCCCCCCTCCTGCCCTGAATCAGTTCCCCCATCTCATGGTTAGGAAAAATAAGCAGGTCTTAATCCCATGATACCAGTGAGCCAGACTGCTGCTCCTCGGTCTGCCCCTTCTGACCACGAGCGCTTCTCTGTGTCGCCCACTGCAGCCTTGCGGAAGCCTTGGCCTGCGGCCGTGGCTGGTCTCCAAATACTTTCAGCAGCGTAGCCTTCAACCTTTCGGTTGCCCACATATCAGATGCTGCTGACTAGTCTGTATCCGTGCAGCTGGCTGGCAGGTCATCTGGAGTGTGGAGTCATGCAAAACAAGGAAGAAAACCACGGTTTGGGACAGGGTGGAAGGGCCTCCTGCAGCATCCTGTGCTCAGAGGGGCTCTGCTGAAGGTCGGCTACGCTGGGCCGCAGCCTGGTACTCTGCCTCTCGCTGCGTGGCTTGTCCTGGCTTCCTTCGCCTCGCCCCACAGATCAGTGACTGAAGTACAAAGATGGGAGGCACAGCGAACAGTGAATTGCAATTGCAGTGCTCTTCAGTTTATCTGCAAACGGGTTATGAAGCCCCAGTTAAGCGCGCACCAACTTTATTTAAAAAATTTAGGCTGGGGAAAAGAGAGAACGTACTGGAAAGCTTCAGGTAGAAGACAGGATACAACCATTCTGTGAATTCGGATGATCGGAAGAATTTCAAGGACAGAGCCACATGTTTTTGTATTGCATGTTATGTTTACTACTAGTTTGCATTGATAACAATGTTACATCTCCAACTGAGAACAAGAAATGAAACATTTTAGTGGGTTTTAGATTAGATTCCTAGAATTATCTTCTGGTTTTGTATTCCTGAAGTCTTCTGAGCCGTAAGTAGAGCAAATCTTCTTTGCTTAAATTTAGTAATTCCCATTTTCAATCCAGAATGTCAGGGTGAGAATGTTAACTTTATTATCTTGTGTTTGAGGCAAAATTTATTTCATGTGTTTTTAAAAAAAAAAAAAATCCTCTGAATTCCTATGTTTGAAATAGGGATGGTGTGCAAGCAGCTCTAGGAAATTCAAAGCACTGCTTTTTTTTTTTTTTACCTATGTCTTGAGAATAGGATCTAAAATGTTACTTCCCTTTCTTCTCTTTCCCCCCATCCCACCTACTTCAAACACTGCTGTGAATTTCAAGGGCTTCCAAATTAAAAGTCTAAACCCAGACAGCTTTTGGGAGATTTTACTAGGAATAATCCTTTTTAAAGGTATTTTTTAACCAATAATCTTTCTTTCTTACAGAATATCATAATTGGAAGCAGAGTTAACTGGGCAGAAGACCCATCTTTAAAGGCAATTGTTCTAAAGCTTGAAAAAAATGTCTATTTTCTGTGAGTCAGGAGAACCTTTTAATTTTTTATAGTGTATGTAATTAATGTACTAAACATGCTAGATTAATATGCATCATAAAAGCAACTTGAAGAATTTGAAAATTTAACCTTTCTGGACGTTGTTGTTCTCTCTAGAGAACACAAGAAAGAAGAATAATCTGTATATTTCAACCTTGTTATGTAAAAGTGGGCTTAAACCAAAGCTCTGCCGTTTCTGCCCTCTTCCCTTGGGCACCGTCAGTCTGCAGGGCTCAGATGGGTTGCATGACCCTGCTCTGTCCCTGTGGAAAACCCAAACTGGAAAACTTAACTAAGTCGGCCTTTGGGTTTTTATTTCCTTTTTTCTTATTAAAGCCTTATGTATAATTTTAAACACCTGATTTCTTAAGCAGAGCATCCAGCAGTAGATGCAACTTGTAGATGCTGTACCACGTGGCAAAATATGACAAGCCTAGGGGAAATGCGAGTAAAATGGAAGTGGTGACTTCATGCTATCAACTGTGCAGCTAAGCAGTATTTTAAATGTATTTTTTTCATTGACAATTGCATTTTTACTTCATGTTCTAAGAAAATCGATGAAATCGTCACGTGTAACGTGTTAAAATATTGTCATTTTTAATTTGTTAAGTGAATATCCGCCTTTAAAAGGCGGATGGGATGTGTCTCGGTCAAATAAAAATAAAACGCAGACTTTTGGGGGTGTTTTCTACTGTATTTTGCCTCAGCCCTACGGCCGGGCCACGCCCTCAGCGGGGAAGGCACCGCCCCCAGCGGGGCGTGGCCACGCCCGCTGGGGGCGGTGCCTTCCCCGCTGAGGGCGTGGCCCGGCGCGGGCGAAGGGGCGCGGCGCTGCGGCGGCGGGGGGTCACCATGGGCAGTAAGATGGCGGCCGCCGCTAGGGTCGTTCAGGTAACGGCGCTCGGCCTGCGGCCCGGGGAAGGGGAGGGAGAAGGGGAGCGGCTGGGACCCGTAGCCCGACTCGGGCGGCAGGCCTCGCCTGGCGTGCGGCCGCCAGGGCCTGAGGCGGCCGGGGCCTGAGGCGCCGCCGGGAAGGCCGGTGTCCTTGGCGCGGGGGAAGAGGCGTGCGGTGGGGCCCGCCCGGTGTCACCGGTCATTTGATACCGGTGCCTAGTTCTCTGGTACCAAAGGATGCTACAGGGCAGCCCGCACCCTTTTGTGGTAGCCAGCATCTCCTTTCTAAGCCATCCCTCTTCGAGGTGAGGGTGAGACGTGGAGTCTTCTTCAAAAGACGTGTTTCAAAAATAAGCTGTGTGCCTTCGACTACGGAGCTTTGTAATTTATAGTGTTTTCTTAATGCAACTCGTCAATCCTGCCTAGCCACCTGAACAAATATGTACAGGCAGAGCACAGCTAGCAATTCCATGTGCTGAAACTTTATAATTGCATTTATGTGACTGCGGTAGCTGTTTCTGCACACACACACACGTGCGCTGATTGCTGTGAGAAAGGAAGAGACCGCTTTTTCCACCTCGGGACATTAGGGTGGAGGAATGCTTTTAAAGGTGAAATTTCTCTGTGAGTGAACGCAGAATGTTAATAAATAGTATGTTTATCAGAGTAGTGGTACAGAACGCAGTGGTATAGAAGTGGTTGTTTTATACGTTGTATATTCCTTTTTATTGAAGGTAATGTATGTCTAGAAATATATTTTACTCTCCCTATTTCTCCTACTACCTTGCCTTGTTTTAGGTAGTCAAGCCGCATACTCCATTAATTAAGTTCCCGGACAGAAAAAGTAGTCCCAGACCTAAAAGTAAGTTATTTAATCTCTAGATACAACTTTCTTTGCATTGTTTTCTATAAGGACCAGCACACAATTTTTCTGCTTCAACTACACAACTCAACTCATTTTGAGCAGGGTTTACGAAACATGGTTGTTCTAGTTTGAAGGCAATTCTTTGACTCTTCACACTCTGTAGAACTGTGGAAATACACATAATGCATGCATGTCTTTATTTCTTGGTCAAGGCAGATTCCCGAAGATTTCCAGTGTTGTTTTTCTATGTATATATAAAGTCCCATTTTTCCAGATACTAATATTTGCCTGAAATGATTGTGCCCAAGTAAGTTTGACGCAGCTTTAGGTATTTGGTGATATTTGCAGAAAAGACATTGCATTTTCCTTACCTCTTATTTTCTTAGTTGAAGTGTGCGATGTCTGTGGTATTTAGAACCCTGACTATAGCTGGGAGAGCCACCCCACTGTACATTTTAAGAAGTGTTTCCTTGTGCTACTAATTAATGCTGAGAAAAAATTAATTTCATTGCAATCTTTGACATTATTCTTTACATCTATAGCTATGTTGTTATTTATAGGATTCTCAATACTGTTATATTTAGACATCAGTTATGTGAGTGCTATGTTGTTTTAATACTCCTTTTGAGTCAACAAAGCATTTGAAACTAAAGTAGGAGACATCTTAAGAAACTCTGTTATGTTATTCTCACTCATTTAGAAATTATACCATACCACCTTATTTGCCACAGCATTATCACTTTTGTGATCTAGCTTTAAGTTTAGTTTATCCATTAACATTACAAAGTATCTACAGTGCACATCAGTGCTACTGCTGACTTACCTGTGAACTCTTCAGGAGCCATTTTCTGTGATAACTTTCTGTTGGAATTCTGTATGTTGTGCACAGTTCAGCCAAATGCACCACCTCTAATGCCAGTGAACTGCTTTCTTAAAGGCATGAAAACATCTTACTTACCTCTTGTTTATCTCTGCATCAGAAGATTTTTGTGACTATATCTTTTAAGTATGTTAGACTTTTCTACCTTAATCAGGTTCTGTTGTCTCCTTAGTAAATTGCAATCCACCTCATCTTACTTGAACGCTGTAGCAATAACTGGGTTTCACTGTACCAGACTGTTGCTTCTACGTAGTCAAACAGAGCTCTGCAGATCAAGACTAAACTTTTAGGGACGTGGGTGCTTGAAAGGCCAGCCAAATTCTTTTACCCTGTTACTACTGCATATGATGGTCTCAAACAGGGAAGGGAAAAATGTAGTAGAAACTGTGTCTGAGCTAAAGCAACAGTAGTATTAAGTCTGGTACTTTTGACTTCTGATGTTTTTAATTGGCTAATGCATCTACTCCAAGTCCACTTCAGACTTTGAAACATAAAATAGATGAAGATCCTCAGCAAATGTCTAACCATTTTTGTGGTGTGTGAAACAAACTTGGAGAAACTGTTTCTTGTTTTTTTTCTATATAAGGTGTGTTACTTTTTGAAACAAAAATATTTTGTAGTCATTACCAGCCAAAGCTATTTCAGCTGTGTGTTGTTAGAAAGCTAACAAACAGCTATTCCTTCTGTTTTCATCTGCTGTTCTCTTTGTCTCCTGCTCTTAAATTTTAAAATTTCAGCTTAATGGCATGCCCCCTGTTCAGAATATGCTCCTTCTGATGGGATCTCTTCCTCGTCGCTCTGTTTGGGACCTTCCGTTGTTCCTGAACCACCTGATCAACTTGGGACTTTCAGATACAGTCTTCTGACTGAGAACTTCTGAATATGCCTCTCAATGGTGGCTTTTTCTTTTTTTTTTAACAATGGTAGGCAGGAGGGAGAGAGGCAGGCAATGCTGTGGTATCTTAACTCCTCACATTCTTTGACTCATCCAGTCTTGATGCTGCTTATTTTATAATTATATAGTCCCTCTATCCCAGCTGTTTAGATGTTGCATTTGTCTTGCTCATTTTTCAGGAGCACTGAGAGGGGCTTCCTGTGGAAGCACTCTGCTTCATCAGGTGTTTTAAGCTTATATAGAGAGGTCTGAGTGCTGATGAAGTAAACATACTGCTGTGAGACTCCGTCCTGCCTGGTGGGGTAATTGCGTACTTCCATTGTAAAATCAGCCATGGTGGGACAGACCTGAGGTTCAGAATGCTGACTTTGACAGCACGGCCCTTCTGTCATTTCTTCTCCTATCCTCAAACTCAAGGCACCTTCTCTAATGTGAATTCCCTAAGCCTAGCTCCTGGCCCTCACCCTGTAAAGTACTTCATGCGCTCCTTGGTCTCTGCATTTCATTAACCTTGATTGCTGGTGCCCAATATTTGGTGGTCATTCTGCACATCATTAACAAAATTTGATAGGATGCCATTTTGTAATATTAAAAATGGGTACAACACTGCATTGCATATTGTGTTATGTCATAGTTATGAGCTTTATCTTTGTGTAAGCCTCTACCTGTTTTTCACTTGTCTGTCTTTACAGTTGCAGTAAACAAAAAGTATCATCTCAGTGGATCTTATTTATTTTAGTTGTCTTTCTACATAATTGCCTCCGCACAGACGTTTATGATACTTAGTGCTTTTTCTGTTAAGTACAGCTTCCCAGTGAAAAAGCCCTTGTTAGGATATATGCTGATTTATCTTCTGTTTCCACATCAGTGTTTCTGCCACTCAAATATGCTGTTTTATAATGTCAGAATTTTTTTACTATGCTCTTGTATATTTAACAGCAATAAAAACAGGTTGTGAGAAGTAGAGTGTCTTAATTCTTTTAAGTATTTGTTATAATGAAGAACGTTGTCAATAAGTGGTAACTTTTATTGGCTGCTCACCAATTAATTTTACAGTCTTGTTATATTTTTGTAAATGGTTTTGCAATCTGGGTTTCAGTCCAGGAATCTCTGCAAGCAAGTGTGCCATCTCTCCATGCTTCAAAAGCACAGGAGTCTGTAGGAGGCAGATCACCGGCCTTTCAAAATACTTCACCTGTTAGTAGAGTACAAGGTACACCAGACACTTCTGAATTAGCAAGAACCTTACCTCAGAAATACAGAAGGAAACTTATGTCAGATGAAGAGATTGAATATATTCAAGTAAGTTTCATTTATTGGTGTGTATTGTTTGTGTTTACCTAGCATTTAGCTTATTTCTACACCTTCAAAGTTTCAAATGTAGTATTATTACATGGTAATTCTTGGTAAGTGTGAAGTCTGAGCTTTCGTGGCTTTGATGCGCAATACCCAAGCCACAGATTCTTAATACAGAAGGTACACAGCTCTCTCTAATGGGTAGCTTGTGGTATTGCTGAATAGAGAGATATGGACTTAAAACAGACGTGCAGATAGCTAGCGATAGTCATAGCCTATGTTAATCACCGTCACTACCTGTTTCGTAACAGCTGTTTAATGTGTAATTTGGATGAGCTGGACGGGAGCGCAGGAGTCTGTTCTTAGCAGCACAGCGGAGGCTATTACCAGGTGATTGAAGTCCAAACTATTTCTCAAACTATTTTTTATAAGTTATTTATTAGTAAGTTAACTCTTGTATTTCTAGTAGTGGAAACACTTTGTTGAACTTGATATAAATATTTTCTGCAATATTTGCAAATACGGCATTGTACATGAGAGGCAAGACAAACCTGCTTTTATTCTGTAACAATTCTCAGTTGTAGACACTGATGCTTAAAAAGGGAGAATGCACAAAATATGAAGAACTTGTGAGATGGTTGTGAGTTTTGAATGAAAAGACACTTGCATAGCTTTGTTAAATGATAAGGACACCTACAGTGTAATCATGTTAGTGGAGGAAATCAGTTTTCCTGCACATATGTGGGTAGGGCATTATAATTAGAAATAAAATTAGTTACTTCCCATAGTAATACACTTCTGGACTTCTAGCATAAGTTTTCTAACAGTGAGGTAAGTTGTAAAATAATTTTGTTGGCAAAATAAATGAATTTAATACCTTTCTGATGTCTCATAAAGATTGTCGTGGCTCACTTTGGCTTTTTTACTTTGCACTTTGGAATTTGGGCAGTGAAAATAATTTTAAAACTTGTGTTTGTCAGACCTTTCTAAAGTGAGTAAGAGTCAGGTTTCTTCAGAGTGGGAGAAGTGAAAGCAGCTGTAATTGTAGGTTGCAGGTATTGATCTTTTTGTATTCTCCCCTGAAAAAAATGAAGCTGTTACTCGTAGATGCTGATATTTGACACTCTGTGCATGTTCTTACATAGATTAAAAATCAATGTATAAATCAGAAACTAAAACTAGAACTCTGTTTGTTAGTCTATAACAGTGCAAAAGAGGATTTGATCTCCATTTCCCTTTCTTTCGGTGGAATGTATTTAACTGTCTGCTTTTCTTTTACAGCGTGGAGGTCCAGAATAAGTATGGAAGATAGTTCATTGGCCACTGTTGAAGAGCGAAGTGTTGTATTGACAATAAAGGCATTTCCTTAATGTTAAAAATTATTGTATACTAATAGCTTTAATAAAAACCCACACGAGGGGTGAGAAGGCTGACACAACACACCACATCTTAATTTGTGATTGAGAAGGACTTTCTGTTGATGGCTAACCAGCAATTGAATATATTTGATGTTCACATCATTAAAATATTTTTTTAATTAGCCATTTGCAAACTAGACAATATAACTGAGTCATTTTATTTTTCTACTTAAAAAGATTCGGATGTCTCATCAGGAATGATTTTACGGGCGGGAAAGGGACACTGAAGCATTCTCGGAGATAATCCAGACGTTGTGGTGGCTCCCAGGAGTTTCAGCGCTTCGGCGGGGCAGTGGCGTAGCAGCCCTTCTCCCCGAGTACCAGATCTGAGGTTGGGAGCGAAAGAACAACTGGTAATTTAAGTCGTTAACTGTTTCAGGAGACAGCCCTTTGGGTCCGGGTACAGTTAGGCGTCCACAGCATACCTCCTCTGGAGGCTTAGTTTTTAGTAAGAGGGCAGCGTGTAGGCCTTAACCACGGCCTTCGACGCGCCCGAGGGAAGTGCGGCCGGGGGGCCCGCGCCGCCGCCGGTACAGGAGCCGCGGGGCCGCGCGGGGCCGTCACCCCTGGCACTGAGGAGGCGGAGCCGCGGCCCTTCCTCTCGTCCCGCCTCTCCCGCCCCCTTCGCGCCTCCTGCGCCCCGCTGGGCGTGGGGGCGGGGCCTCGGGCGGCTCTCGCGGGGCGCGGCGGGCTGCGCGCGCAGGGGGCGGGGCGAGGGGTGCTGTGACGCCGGCGGTTGCCAGGGGCGGGTCTGGCTCGCGGGCCGGAAGTGGCGCGGGAGCCGGCGCTGGCGGTGTTAAAGCCCCGTCGCCGGCCTCGCTGCTCCTCCGCCAGCCGCTCCGCCGCTCCGCCGCTCCGCCGCTCCCCCGGCGGCGATGGACGCGCGGGCGCGCGCCAAGCGCTACGAGAAGCTCGACTTCTTGGGGGAGGGCCAGGTGAACGGCCGTTGGGGCCCGGCAGCGGGGAGGGGGGAGATGTCTGTGAGCCCGCTCGGCTCCCCATGGCCCGCCAGGTGCGGGCGTCCCCTCTGTGAGGGGCGATCAGGCGGCCCCGGTGAGGGCCGTCTTGTGACCGGGGGGAGCCCGCGGCCCCGGAGGTTGCCTGCAGCCGGGCCTGGCCGCGTCTCGCCTTCCGCACGCGGCGGCGGGGCCCCGCTGCGAGGCGGGGGGAGGGGGGGGGGTGCCGCGGTTGTGGGGCGAGAGGGGAGGCGGCTGGGGAGGCAGGTTGTTCCCCACCAGCGTGCTGACAGCAGGGTTTCGTGGCCCCCTCCTGAGGGAAGGCCCCGGCGCGGGCAGCTGTCCAGCCTGCGGAGCTGGGCTGGGCGGCCGCCTCTGCCGCGGCGACGTCGGAGCCCCCGGGGGGGCCGCGCTGGCGCCCGCCGTGCGGCTCCCCTGCCCCTGTACTCAGACGAGCCGCTCTCTTCCTCCCTAGTTTGCTACCGTCTACAAAGCCAGGGATAAGAACACCAACCAAATCGTGGCGATTAAAAAGGTGAGTGTCAGAATATTTTCCCGTGCTGTCATCAAGTGTCTGGTTGCTCTTGACCTGCCTAATGATTTTTTTTTTGTTTGACCGACTTAATGGGTAGTGGGAGACTATATAGTTTTGTTTCTAGAGTTTCATTTTATTTTGTTTAAATGATGTAGTTAAGCTGTCTTTAATACTGTCCCGTGTCCTGTCGTCGTCCCCCCCCCCCCCCCCGCAAGAAGAGAGACTAATCTTACTACATTTCTGAGTTTCTGAAGGGTTACCTGGTCTGTAACTTGAAATTTTGGTTATTTATTAAGCAGATTTATATTTTAAAAACACCATACATTTCCAAACTTCAGACTTTATTAGTCCTTCATAGTGTTTTTTTTTAATCTTTCCTCTTTTTAATCTGCCTAATTTCCTTCAGGAATGTTATTCCCGATTAAGTTCTTTCGAATTGATGGAAGTTTTTTGACAGAATTTGA
The DNA here is from genome assembly GCA_009819775.1 of Phoenicopterus ruber ruber. Taxonomy (NCBI): domain Eukaryota; kingdom Metazoa; phylum Chordata; class Aves; order Phoenicopteriformes; family Phoenicopteridae; genus Phoenicopterus; species Phoenicopterus ruber. The sequence continues at coordinate 25,830,262 of CM020246.1, forward strand.
CAAAAGTCATCTCACATCTGCAACTTACCTGTTTGAATACAAATGTTGAAAATGTCTATCTTGTCATAAAGTCTTTCACTTTATGCTATCTGAAGACATTGCAGGAAGTTTTTGTGTTAAAAGTAGGTGATTAGCTGTGCTGTGTGAGGATGAAAAATGCACGTTACAGTGCTTTGGTTAGTTAAAGAGCCTACTTTACTAGACGAGTGGAACCATATCAATAGTAAGTAATTTTGTTTGATACGCTAATCCCTTTTAGCATTATAATACTTTTCCTGTGTGGTTGCTACTAGTAGCAACTATTGCGAACAGCATTCTTGTTGGTATCAGAATATTTTCTTAACTTTTATCATCTGGAAATACCAGTGGTGGGATTCTGGACTTGAAAATTTCAGGGCAGTAGATGATTGTGATAGAAGGACTTTAAGCCAGCCCAAGTTTAGAGAGTGTGCTAATTTTACTAGAATCATTCTAAGATGACTGTCAATTACTTTGCCCTCATTCTCCCTGGGGAGAAGCTCATTAGTGGTATAATAAAGCTTTGTGGCTACAAAGCATTTTATGCTGCCAGTTTGCATTATGTCTGTTTTCAGTGCCATCATGACTGTTTTTAAGCTTTTATAAAAGCTAATGCTGTAGAGACAGTTATCTTTTGGGAGGGGGAACGACCCAACCCTAGCTGGTAAAGTGCTTCATGGTACTGAAACTCGTTCTGTCTTAGAAGAGTAATACTAAAGAATGTATCCCCCACTGTTGGGGCAGATGGCTTAACCTTATATAATATGAAACATTTCTTTTCAGATTAAACTGGGACATAGGTCAGAAGCTAAAGATGGTGAGTTTTGAAACAAATCCATGCTGCAGAAGCTGTACTTTGTTTGCTTTGTTTTTGTAAATTGGTACATTAATTTCCCACACCACAACTTGGCTGAGAAAAGTGAGCTCAACTCTTTTACCATAAGGCCTAGTAAAGGCTTGCTTCCCAAAGTGCAGGGACAGAAAAAAGCAGGAGAGATATCTGCATGCATCATATATGTCTAAATATGAGTACGTAACTGGCTAGCTTCTCAATTTAAGTGGAATACAAACATGAATATAGCATACAACAATAATCTTTACAGCATTGAATTTGGAATATATTTTTGTATTGATGTATCTCTGTGCTTTAAATATTTAAGACAAGTGACAGTATTTATCTTTGTTTTAAAATATTTCCTGTGTTGTATTTTTGTGATTTCTGCTGAGACAAAAGTTATAAAAACAAGATCTTAAAACTCTTGTCTCTGTGTGCATTTGTTTTATGTTGAGAAATCAGGTCTATAGAGCAGTGTCTTTTGATCATGTGCTCTGACCCAGCCATGTGCCTTTAGGCATGGATATTGCAAGTAAAAACCCAATAATCCTGGTCTTCTCTTGCAGCCTATGTGGGCTGAGTAGAATTTTGTATGTGTGTAGGCTGCCATCAGGGATCCTACATCAGGTTACCAACTTTCCAGTGACAAATCTTTGCTCTCAATTCTCTAACTCTATTCTAAGGGAAGAATTGTTAAAGAGAAACTGAGCACTCATCCCAGAGTCTCACAGCCGAGCCAACTGCCAGAGAGTCATAATCCATCTGTCTTTCAGTTATTACTTTTGGCCTATACAATGTCTAGCTATAGTTCAAAGGTGTTATTAAAAATAATGATCATGTCTGGTTTCCCTGTGCTATCTGATAACCTGTTGTACTTTTTTTTTGAATCTAAGGCTTTGCCCACCCGAAAGCAACCATTGCCAAATTGATTCTAAAATAGGTAATAAAATAGGCAAAGCAGGAGTGTAAAGTAATCTGTGTAGCTGTGCCCAAACCTTGGCTAGAGTCTTACGTGTTGAATCGTATCCCAGGTTTTGGGAAAACGCTGTGTTTCAGCTCAGGCACAACTGAAGCTTCCTGCACAACATACCACAGGAGCATTTGCTTGCCAGTCAGTTTTGATACCAGCCATACGTACCAGCATTTTTGAAGGAGGAATTGTTACCTTGCAGGAATCATGGTTTGATGCAGTGCAGTCAAAGTGCACCATGCCCCCTGCCTCTATTTTTTCCTCTGTAAAATCTGGCTATTAAAGGATTCAAGCAAGGGTGAGCAGATTTTGGCCACCATACCTTTTATGCCACAGCATGACTGTAGAAAAACGTATGTGCTGTGCCTTATTAAATAATGCTATGTCAAAAAGAAAAGAGATATATTCATGAGGTTTGTCAGTGTGCCTCTTTCTGGAAGTCAGACACATTGAAGAACTGATGTTTGCAAGATGTAACTTTTCTTTAAAATAAAACAAAAGCATACAATACCCTGAAAAAGGTGATTTTTTTTTTTTTGGTAGGCTTTTGCTAGAACTTTCCATTTTTGCCAGAAGAGGGACATACTGCTTCATAATCTAAATCTGATTACTGTGGTGTAGAATTTATTTGCTGTTGAAGAAAGTGTACGTCCACTTTTATTCTGCAGCAATCCACTTATCTATGGCAATGTACTTGTTGAGTGGTGAGAAAGTGGTTTGTAGTAGTAAATCGTTGGTGAATAACAGAATAAGAGGTTTCTTTGGAGTTTAATCCAAAGTTGGTAATGTTGTTCTGTCTATCATCTTTTTTTTAATGTAGGAATCAACAGAACAGCCCTCAGAGAGATAAAATTGCTACAGGAGCTAAGCCATCCGAATATTATTGGTGTAAGTAAAATCAGTGCTCAGATACTTTGATACAGGTTCAAACTGAAATTTAGAATTAGTTGGGTCATGGAGATGCTACTTAATTTTATTAGAGCTATTTTTTCCAGCCCAAAATGGGCAGTAAAACAACTGTTATTGAAGTAGGTGTTTTGCTGTAACAAAGACAAAGTAATTTCTTTTGAAATCCTGTTACTTTTTAGCCTGGGATTATGTGGATATTAATGGTGGGGAGAATTGTGTAAATTTAGGTTACCTGATTTTGCATCTCTCTGATAGACTTGTGAACGAGTGCAGTGCTGAATTTACCTGATTGTTTGCTTCACCTGGAACTGGTGACAGCCAAAAGCAGGCTTTTGTAAGCAATGGTAAAGTGGGATTCGTGTGGCTTATTAGGTTTTAGCACTGATACCTAAAACCTCTGTTGGCAGGAGTAAAACTTGAATCTTTTCAGTTGCATTTAGGTTGACTTCCAGCTACAGATACCCAGCTGGAGCTAAAGATATTTTAAAATTAGCTAATAGTGATAATTTGAAAGTCTGCCATAAACATTAGACCAAATATGAATTTTCCAGATATTTTATTAGACTTTTTCAGAGTGGAAGTATGGTTCTCTTACTTTCAAAGTGGTTGCTTTATCTATCAAAATCAGAGAATGTGCAGAGAAAGACCACTAAAATGGCAAAGGGATGTAGCGTCTTTATGAAGAAGTCTGGGGTTCCTCATTCTGGAGAGGAGAAGTCTGGGAATGGGGAGGTCTACAAAACTGAGGTGGTAGGTAAAGTGCATGCAGAACTGATATTTGCAAAACCGCACAGTAACAGAAATAAGAGATGTGTTTAAAACATACTTGTGTCAGGGGAAAGGTGATGTGTGGAAATTGTACTACTTTACACAGTGTGTAGTGAATTTCTCTAATTTGTTGCCACAGGCATTGTAGAAGCAGATGGCATCAGCAGTTCAAAAAGGAATTGGACAAACTCATGATCAGTAGGTCTATAGGCAGGTTGTACCCATCTTAGCAGTCCGGATAAAACTGTTGTGGATGTGGGAAGCTAAGGGGCGTGAATTGCAAAACGTGGCCAAGCCTGTGGGCTTACCTGCATAGTAGCTCCTGTTACCATGGTTTCTGCAGACGAAGAGCATAAGCAGAGTCCCTGCTATTATGAACTGTGCAAACGACTGTCTTGCAGTTGGGTAATTCACATGTGTCGTGGTTTAACCCCAGATGGTAACCAAATACCATGCAAGAGCTTGCTCATTTCCCCCCTCCCCAGTGGGGTGGGGAGGAGAATCGGAGAGAAAGGAAAACTTGTGGGTTGAGATAAAAACAGTTCACTGGGATAGCAAAGAAAAAAAAGTTATATTTTATTATTATTATCCTTATTAATATAGAAGGATAATAGAATATATAAAATGAATGATGCACAATTTCTCACCACCCAATGACTGATACAGTCTGTCCCAAGCAGCAATCATGAAACAGGAATATTCCCCAAAAGCTATCTCGGAACAGCAGGTTCCAGAGAGAGAGAGCAAGGGAACAAACAGCTGAACAAATGAACGAAAAGGCCCAAACGAATGAAAAGAGGGAAAAAGAAAGGGCCTGGCCCACTGGTTGACCCCCACTTATACTGAGCATGCTGTCTATGGTATAGAATACTCTCTCTGGCCAGTTTGGGTCAACTATACAGGCTATACCTCTCCGAAGTTTTTGCACCTGCACATTAGCAAACCCTGGGAAGCTGGAAGATGTCCTTGATCACTTACCAGCATCTAACATCAGTGTATTATCAATGTTCTTCACATGCTAAATCCAAAACACAGTAGCTGCTGGAAAGAAAATTAGCTCTATCCCGGTCAAAACTGGGACAACATGGTCATCGTACTGAGACTGTAAGGAGTGAGACACACCATGAAGAGTGACCTTCCTGATCATGAGGGCAGAATACCATGCTAGATGATCTGTTGTTTTTACTCAGCATGACACTTGTATTATCTCAAGTTATAAACCGATTCTGTCATTACACAGCTTCATCCTAAGAAAGGGCTGTTTGGATATTCTCCCAAGAGTTTTATTTATCACAGAAGGCTTGCTACAAAGATGAATACACACCTAAGAATATCTTTGAAAGGAAGTTAATAAGCCTAACACTTAGAAATTCTAAATACTGCATGCTTACAGGAAGCAGATACAGAGCTGAATCCATGAGAAAACTTAGTCTGGCCTCAAGAACAGGTAGGAGTTTTGTAGAACAGCAAAGTTTGGGGAGAGGACAAGGTGTGCATTAGATTATCAGTTGTAGCTAACATGGTAAAAGTTAATTATTTTTCTTTTTTTTTTTTCCCCCTAACTCCAGGAAGGAGGGGCAATTGTGTAAAATGTTATTACCATGCTTAATGGGGATCTTCTTCTTTTTTTGGAGGCTGAGTTAAGAAGCTACACTGAGTAAGAATTGCAAGTGAAAAAAACTTAAACCAGTTCAGCAAGCTGAAAATCCACATGCAGACTACAATGGTGTAGAATTTTAGAAAACTGAAAGTATGAGAGTGTGCTTCATCATAATGTGTTTTTTTTACAGCTTCTAGATGCATTTGGACACAAGTCCAATATTAGTTTGGTGTTTGATTTTATGGAGACAGATCTGGAGGTAAGATTTTTTTGAAGGCTTTTTCATTTCAGTATCTTCAAATGGGTTTTGAAAATACAACTTTAACAGGCTTACGTTTGCCCATGTTAGCAAGGTGACTTTCATTGTCAGTTGATTAAGATAATGTCTTAAAAGTAGTTTGAATAATTTGACAATTTTTGTGAGCTGTCATGCCTTTACTTTTAAATACTTGTCAGCATGGTCTTCAAGAAACAGATTATGTTTACCATGTCAGTTTTCTGGGACTCCAGTCAGAATGTAGAACCTCAGTCATAGATCAGCATCTCAGAGTGCAATTGCTAAGCATAATATTGAACATGTTCAAGTAAGTGTGATGCTAAAGTATACCAAGTGATGAGCTGGTACTAAAATCACACGCACCTGAACCATTCTTTTAAATGTAACAATGCTAGGTACTTGCAAACCAGCATCTTCCAGATGTTTCATTCTCTAAGACCTCAAGTCAGTTTGTCTTTGCAGAAGTCTTTGTGTGAGAAGTTTTGATGCAAGATTCTTCATTTTGGAAGACTTGTCTAGATGGCAATTCATATCATATCTGTATAGGTACACATTATAGCTGCGCTAGACTGAAATTAATGTAGTTGTTAAGCTAGCTCATTACACATGGTGTTAAGAACTGCGTCTAGCATTTAAAATATTGATACAATATTGACAGGCTTGCTGAAACCTAGATGAATGAAAGACTGAAAAGGTTAGATCAGGTTTTTGCTAATAGAAGTTAAAGTATTCTGTAGACTTTCTAGAGGATTCATTCTGAACTATGCAGTGTTTAGAGCTGAAGATACAGTGTACAAAGAGGAATGAAATACTCTTGTACTACATAATGCTGTGATATGCAGAGCGTTTAACTGGATTGTGGTATCACTTGGGCCACCATTTGGGACTGCAGCCTGTTGTGATTGAGCACGTGCTGCGTACATGACATTTTGTGTAGTCTTAGACAGCTATTTTTTACGTCTCAAACAACTTAAAGCTTAGGAAAGGCTATTACTGAACTGGGCAGTAATATTAACAAGCAAGTTTTGGGGAGTAGTGTAGAAAATACTTTCAAACAGGACATTTGCATAGAATTTCAATGTTAAAAATCAAAGAATGTAGAAAATGTAAGTAATTTGTTAAAATATAGTAAAGTGGCCATACCTCCTGGTCGTCTTGGAAACAGAAGAGGAAACTGTTTAACTGTTTTAATTTACAAAGATTAGATACGTAGGTTGCACAGAGAAGGAAGGAAGAAGTGGGAACATAATTTCAAGTTTACTGATACATTTATCATTTTTATGTGTACATCTTTGTCTTGTAAGTTTGGGTATCAACGTGGAACTGAGATAAAATGAGTGGGAAATATGAGTTTATTTTCTCGTTTGCTGGTTATGCAAAGTTCATGTAGGCTATCTGCACTCCCCATTTCAATTTCTGATCTCCAGAATAGACCTATTTTTCTGGAAAAAGGGTGAGAACGGTAGAGAATGTGATTGCCAATTCAAACTTTGTCTTAACGGATGAAATAACTTTTGAGCTGAAAGAATGGAAGTAAGTTAATCTGCATGGTAAGCTTTACTATCAATCTAACCTTTTACAGGTTATTATAAAGGATACTAGTATTGTGTTGACACAATCTCACATCAAGGCATATATGCTCATGACACTTCAAGGATTAGAATATTTACATCAGCACTGGATTCTACACAGGGTAAGCATGTACTAAATTGACAGCCTTTATGCTGTAACAAAAGTCACATTTGAAAGAATTTGAGTCTAAGGTCTAATGAAGATAGTTTTGAAGTTCAGATCTTCTTAGTCCATAAGCATTCATGCTAGCTGTTTTGGAGAGACTATAGCAGTACTAGAAATGTTAAGAATTACTGATGTAATCAGTACATTTAGATACATTAGAATTACTGATGTAATCAGCACATTTAGATATTTATATAAGTGTCTCAAGTTACACGTGATTTTGGGGATGAATTTAACTTTCTTCACAACAGCCTGTATGGTGCTATGTTTTGGATTTATTTGTGCCTAAAATGATGTTGGAAACACACCCAGTGCTTTTGGCTGTTGGTGAACAGTGCTTGGGCACTGTCAAGGCTGTCTCTTTTTCCCACTCTGCCCTCACCCCAGCGAGAAGGCTGGGGGTGGGCAAGAGGCTTGGAGGGGACACAGCTGGGACAGCTGACTAAGTTGGCCAGAGGGATAGCGCAGGCTGTATAACGCCATGCTCAGCTATAAAAACTGGGGCAGAGGAAGAAGGGGGGCGGGGGTTGGCTTCCAAGGTTGCTGTTGCTTAGACTGTCTGGGCATCAGTCTGCTTGTGGAAGGTGGTGAATGATTTCCATTGCATTGCTCGCTTGTTTGGGTTTTTCCCTCTTTCCTTCATCTATTAAACTGCCTTTATATTGCAGCCAGATTTTTCTTGCTTTTGCTCTTCTTGTTCTCTTCCCTATCCTGCTGAGGGTGGAGGGGTTGGGATGAGAATGGAGTGAGCAAAAGGCTGTGTGGGTGCTTAGCTGCTGGCCAGAGGTCAACCCACAAAACACTGTTAACTGTGTTAAACTGTATCACTTCCATGCTTTCTACAGTTATTTGATATATTTGCAAGATCTTTTTATTATTCATTTGGCAACTATGCAGTTAAGACAGAATTGCTGTTCCTGCAGCAAAGCTAAAACCCATCAAGAGGCAGGTGTTTTTTTAAACTCTGCAGCTTAAATATGATAATATTCAAATGGAAGTGTTTCACTATGATTTTCATGTATGATGAAATACTTGATTTCCTAGGGCTTTTTTTTTAGGCTTTTTCCTCACAATGTAGACTTATGCTAGAAGCAAAAGCGTGTATTTTAGAATACTATTACAGGGCACCTGCCAGGAGGTTCATTATATGTCTAGTTTTATCAACACTGACAAAATTAATTCTTTGCTTTCTGTACTGACAGGATCTTAAACCCAATAATTTGTTGTTAGATGAAAATGGGGTTTTAAAATTGGCTGACTTTGGCTTGGCAAAATCTTTTGGAAGCCCGAATAGAGTTTATACACACCAAGTAGTAACAAGGTAAGACATTCTGTTGTGTTTCTTACAAAGTGCTTGTGTAGCTGTTTTGCAGTGTCTCTTGAAATATGCCATGTCAAATCAATGTGTTCAAAGTTTAGCATCTAGCTCGTGTGAGGCAAGAGCCTCATAAAGAAAACACAAGAAGGCATTGTTTAGCAAAGTCTCTGTAAGAACTGCTAGAATATGCATCCATAGGGGTTGTTCTGGGGTATGATACACTTTTGAAATGCATGGAAATAATATGTATCTGCCTATAAGCCTGGTTTTCAGAACAAGACAGCTGTTACTTTCTGCTAATCATGAGAGCTAGAATCTTTTTTTGTAGCTAGTCACATTAACTATTATGAGACAAAAGCTTGAGCCAATTAAAATATTTATTAATGTTATTTATGGCATGCTTATTTAAGGTATGCCTTAAAAAGCAGGACTACAAAATGCGCAAGGTATTTCTCTGTCTGCTGTAATGCTAAAACTGCTTGGGCAAAGCTGGTTTGTTTTAACACCTTATTCAAAAGTCAGAAATGATACAGTAGTTTCAAATGCAGCACGTATCAGATCATTGCATTAAACTTGATTGTTCCTAGGCAGTGGAAGTAGCTGTTTTAAACAAGTGCTTTCAACGTTCATTTTGTATAAAACTAGTCTCTATACATAGATGTGTTGGTATGGATATTTTTGGAAGCTGGAAGGAATTCTGTCTTCGTGTCACTTCTTCAATGAAGTGTAAATAAAATTTTGACTTACAACATGCAAACCTGCCTGTTAAATACTTTTTTTCTTTCACATCTGCAGTTCTGTTGCTTGTTAATCCGCTCAGTTGAAACCGTAGTTAATTTGTGGTTATATGTGACCCCATGGTAAGGAATGCACGATTCTGTTCGGTCTTTCTTAAACAAAACACTTTGCAGGGTAGAGTACAACTTCTCAGCGTCTGAAAAATATACAGGCAGGAGCAGTGTCCTCCCTGTAGTTCTTGCATTGCTACAATACAGCACTTGACATGAGCGAAGCCAGGCGATTTTTCCCAAAATGTGTTTTCTTTTCAGGTGGTACCGAGCCCCCGAACTATTGTTTGGCGCTAGAATGTATGGTGTTGGTGTTGATATGTGGGCTGTTGGTTGTATTTTAGCTGAGTTGCTCCTGAGGGTAAGTCTCCAAATGTAAGCATTTTCTATTTGCTCTTCAGTGCATCACAACTCCATATGTGGGCTTCCTCTTGCCTGCTAACAGAAGCAGGTGAAGGCAGTTAGGCTATTTAGGAAAGGAAGAGGAGGAGGGGGGAAAAAAATCTTCCAAAAGCTTGCTAACTGTAAGGAAAGTGAAGGTTTGGAATAGACTGAGGTTCCATAAGCATCACAATTATTGGAAGTCTTTAAAAACAGCTGGATAAAAAATTTGCAACAAATTGCAACGAAGTGTCACAGTCTTGCCTTGGGTAAGGTTGAGCAGATAACTGCTCCAGTCCTCTGAGTGTTATCCTTTCACACAGCCTTCTGTCAGTTTTCATTTGCTATCCTTCTAGAAACATGACATCATAGGTACATGCATACTCTGTGCCTTATACTTTGTTCCCCAATAACTAATTATCACCAGTAGCTTAATTGTGGGTTGGTTTGTAACAAGCAGAAGACTGATGTTTGATTCCAAGCTGTAGCTAGTTGACAATACTGGAATGAAGCTGAACGTTAACATCAGGCTAATCCTATGCCACTCCTGAGTACGGTACAGAGATGTAATGGTCCTTAAGTATGTTTTACTGAAGTAGACCATTTATTATGCAGCTCTTTGGAGAGCACGTGAAAGTGTGAGGTGGGGAGTGGAGGGTAGGGGCACAGATACAGCTGAAAGCATGAAGTAGCCTGCAATATAATTTATCTTTTGTGAGTGGCTTCTCCTTGGGTTTTGCACCATACTTTAAATGTTTGTATGGCCGTGTAGTGAACCAGATTGGGGAACTGGTCAATCTGAAAAACACCTTGAAAGAAATCTTTTGCCTTGGTTCATCAAACAAACAGGTGTGCTGGTACAATATGATTGGCAGTTCAGAAATGGAAATGTACAGTGGCTGTTTAAGCAGCAGTAGTGAGGTGTACCTAAATATGCATTAGACCTGCTAAAGTTGGATAAACTCCAGAAAAGTCAGAAAGCAAATACATTGTTGAATTCTGTTGATTCTTTGGTTTCTCACAAAGCAGAAAATGTGTTATGGTTGAGTTTTATCACTGTGATAGTTTTAAATGTATCTGTCCCTTTTCTTCCTGAGTGTGCTGGGTTGAGGGACAATGCAACTTCTGGGAGCTTTACAAAAGTAGTTTATGTCCAAGGGGCTTTCATGACACCAAAATTTAGTACACTGCCCAGTAGGGATGTTCATTATGGTCTTTCCATCCTACTTGGTTAAATACTGCCTCTAATTTTTCATAATTTTGTTTTGGTCACAAAGTCCCTTCTTTGTTTTATTGTGTGCCTGATGTGCAAGCTACAACTTGAACTGGGCAAATACCCCCCTTTCTGTCTTCTGCTTAGTTTAAATGAGATGTGACACTGATTAGGCAGTTTCTATACTAGTGGGTCACTACTCTCCCTCATGCCGTGATCTCATTCCATCAGTCTAACTGCTGCTTGTGTAATGCAGTTACAATTCACTTTAAATTTTTTGAATATATATAAAACCTAACTTCAGGCAGCAGATGATGGAAAGATCACTGTGACCAACAGACTTTAAACTGGCAACTGAGATGTAAAATCTTTCCTCTCCTGTGTTTAGTTATTTTACATTCATGTGGTGGTTTAATCTTATGTTTAGCTCTCTGCTATCAAGTCAGTGATATCAAGCCTGGGTTGCAAGAAACCTTCAGAATCTGTTTGGACATCACTAGAAAGCCTCAAATACTCAGTGTACCTCTTTGTGGGCAGCTGGTATACAAAGATGTCTTGCCCTGTAATTGTGAGGGGTAGCTCAAAGCTCCTCTCTAGAACTGAAGTTCAGAAGTTAATTCAATCAAATGCTGTTGCCTTCTTCCAGGTTCCTTTTCTGCCTGGAGACTCTGATCTTGACCAGCTGACAAGGATATTTGAAACACTGGGCACTCCAACAGAAGAGCAGTGGCCTGTGAGTCCTTTTGTTTAACAGACTGACATTAGTTTTACTTGATACTCTCTATTTGAGCTTTTGAAATTAAATTAAAGGGTATACCAGAATACTTGAATAGGTTTTGGCAAATCTCTGATCAATATAGCAGTGGTGTTAGCATTAAGCAACAGTAATGAAACTTCTTGGTTCCTTTCTGTGTGTATCCAGTTTCCAATGGCTATTGGTGTGAAATTATGGTTGTTGCTTAACGTTCTTGAGATGCTTGATTAATTATTCTGCTTTAACCTGAAAGGCTTTAATCACTTTTGGAAGTAGGAACAATTTGTAGGGACTTAAGTTGGCCTGGATAAGTTATAGCTTTGGGATACAGTAAGAAACACCAGACCAACAGCTTTAGGGATAAACAATTTATATCAGAGTAACTGTACTGTAACAAATACAAATTAGTAGCACAATTATCTCTGAGATGACAGTAAATTCAGTAATTCACTAATACCAGGCCAAACTTAGTGTCAGGGCACACAATGACCTACCTAACCATGGTTATCAGGCAGACTGACAGGAAGCAGGGCATAACTTCTGATGAGTGACTTCGACCAGCTGACGGGCACAAGGAGTCCTGAATTCCCTGATCAGACTCTCCTCTTTTGTAGTTGAGTTGTGGAATCACTCACTGGACTTGCTAACCAGTCATCACATCCCACCTCTGCTCTTCCTCCATGCTGCATTTCCTTTGCATGAATGGTGCTTGGATGCTACCTTAAGTAGTGCACAATCACGAAATGGAGCTATAGCCATATAAGATGTCGTCACCATATGGAGTAGAAACTGTACAAGGCAATACTAGCCCCCATTTTCACCCCTTGCTTATGCGTCTCTGTGGGGGAAAGGGTGGTTGTCTTGCCATGGCACCGTAAGGCCAAAACCGATGTTGAGACTACCCATCTCACTGGAAGTGTCAGGCATGGAGGGGAGTCTGGTCATGGAGTGACGAAGGGTTAAATTGAGACAAGACAGTCAAGGTGGTGTGCCAAGAAACCATCAGAACAGCGTGGGCCAAAAGCCAAGTACAAATCTTTTAATATGACAACTAAAAAAAGTAAGAAGCCACTCTAAAGAAGGATAACAACTAGATAAAGAAGTAGGATGTTCCATATCCCTCTAATGGTGGGAGGCCATCCTAAGAGGGATTCCTGCCAGCTATGTTTGATTTTGCCGGGGGACGGGGCGGGGTGGGATGGGGACACAAACACTTTCCAGAATTTGTTTGATGTCTAGTACCATGATTATTAAAGTTTGTGCCTGCTGCTTTGCCTGTTTCAGTAGTCAAGGCAAGTCTTCATGTTGCAAAAACCATTCAATTAGAGTGAAATTCATACTGATAAGGGTATGGAAGATATGGTGGGTTTGGGAAGGGAAGTAGGACAGGGACTTGAAGACCTGGGGATAATATTACACTTGAGAGCTATTGGGGCATTAGTCCAAAGGTGTACAATATCAACAGAGTGAGAAAATAAGGGTCATGCTACAAAAAGGTTAACATAGGCATACAACACACTGATTGTTGATCCACTGATGTGTTGCTCCCTTAACTGATGTAGAGGTATCTCCCATTTGAATTGTTTACAATCCCACAGTTAACTGTGACCTTCTACTCTTGGGCTGTGGAGGTATAATATAGTCTCAAGGAAGGATTCCATACTGGGGAGCTGTGGGGTTTTTCTCCTACCAGTGTTAAAGTAACAAGGTTCCATAAGCCAGGTTTTCCCATTTGTCAATGCAATTTGAATACATTAAGTTCATTACATTTGAAGATGTATTCCACAGTGTGCTGCAACCTGGGCTAAAGCTTTAACAGTGGGATAGCTCCAATGCTCATGCAACCAGTGAGCTATAACAGTGGTTCCACATTCCAAGTTGCAGGTTTGGGCTAAGGTTTCCTCAGTTTCATCTGCTACTGTTGGGCTGCTATCAACTTAGCATGGGTGTCAGTGTCCACTACCAGTTCCATCCCTCTGACTGCAGCAGTGGCATCTGCTCAGTCATTCCACCTGGCCTCAGCCATGGCGTGAGCAGAATGGGATCAACATGGCCCACAGCCAAAGTGTGCAAATATCTTCCCAAAGAAGATGGCCCCTAATTTTGGCAGTAAGGGTGTGGAAGGAGCACACTTTCCAAGAGGGAAAGCCACCAGATGCACCTAGAACAGCCCAGGGGTCAGACAGTATGGGCAGAGGAGCAAATGGCTAAGCAAAGGGCCAGGAGTTTTAGCTGTCTGGGCAGTACCATGCCAATTGGCCATAACAATTTGGTTGTCAGTGGTATAGACAGTGGTGTCGCACCCAAACCAGGCATTACTGCAAAGGATTGCTGAGCCATCAGTAAAGCAGGCACCCTTCTGCAGGGTGGTGAAAGGAGGGACTTATCTAATAGGCAAATCTGAGTGATCATGGGTAGCTACAGGAATGGGAAAGGCAAGGCGAGTGAGAATATAATGGTTGGGGCCTGAAGGTTGGGCTCCATCAGTAATGACAGGGATACCAAGAACCCAATGTTGAGTGGCAATGGATTGAGTTCATCCTTCAGGGAAAGGAATGTTTTGAAGGATATCGTGAACAATAGGATGCAAAGCCCTAATTGTAAGGGGATGATCCCCAAGGTGTTTGTCAATGTCAGAAAAGGCAGGGAAGGTGGCAAGTAAAGCACGCTCCTGTGCACAATACAAGGCTTGTGCATTTTGCCACCCCTTGCTACCAAAATGGATTGGTTTAGGGGTAGGATCCTTGGAACCTCTTTCCTGGAACGGTCCCCACCAGGCACCATTTCTACTGTACTGGACCCTGAGTTCAAATCTGCCAGTAGGGGTGAGGGGTCCTAAATACTGATACTGTTGAATACTTTCTAGGAGATGGGTTAAGGCCTGTTGATGACTTGTGTTCCAGTCCTAGGTGAAACGTTTTTGCAGCAAGGAATACAGAGGATGGACTAGCTGACTAAATCCAGGGACATGGGCATGCCGTAATTTATAAAGTGCCTCAAATCTCTGGAGGTTGTTTTTGGAGGAGGGAGAAGGTAAAGATAAAACAGATTGCAAGACGATTGCAGGAATACTTTTGGTACCAGCACACAGACTCATACATTCTGGGCAGGACCCTGGAATTTACAGGGAGGAATAGAAAGACCCCAGTGTTCTTTCAGGGCTGAAGTTAAGAAAGTTGTATCTTGTGCAACAGGTTAATGTGCAGGTCTGCTCAGGAGAATGTCGTTGGTATATTCGTGGAAAGAGAGATGAGGAATGGAAGAAATTTCAGTTAAGGCTAAAAGACCATGAGTAAGGGTATGACTATGGTGATAGTATTGAGGTAAATGAGTAAAGGTGTACTGAATGCTATTCCATGTAAAAGTAAAGTGACCTTGGCCATTTGAGTGGATGGGGCACTGGAAGAACATATCTTTAACGTCCAAAACTGCTATCTATAGGTAAGAAGCAAGGCAAATGGTGTTGAGTACTTCAGCAGCTTTTAGGACTGTTGTGTGAAGCAGAGCGGAGGCAGAATGTATGCCGTGGTAGTCAACGGTCAGATGCCAAGACCCATTTGTTGGGTTTGCACGCTGGCTGGATGGGGCTGCTAAACGAGGCGTGGGTGTGAATGAAAATGACTACATCCTGTTCTTCCAGTCCTGTGAGAAGGAAGGCAGATGATGGGGTTTGGGGCTCATGGTTTTACAAGGTGCTGCTGTAAATTAACAACGTGGGTCATTGGAGGTAGGGGAGCTACTTATTGGAACTAGCAGGTGGTTTGGTTCAGAAGTAGAGATGCCATACCTTGCCTTGAGCATCATGCAAGGTTTGGCCTGTGAGTAGGTTCATATCTAAGACAGAATCTCCCAAAAGTGCAGATCCTTGGGCTGTATGTCTATTAAGGAAGTCATACTTGACTGTGACTACAGGAAGAGCTATGGTGGTCCTGTGAACCCACAGACTACTGCAGCGTGAGCGAAGTGGTCCCCTCCAGTGTGTGATCTATTGATGACAGAAATTTGAGCACGTGTATCAATGAGGCAACACAAAAAATTTATCATTGATGGTGACATCTACCACTAGGTTGGAAGTCCATACAAGCTGTACCCTCCATAGCACCTCAGAGAGACTGGTGGCTTCTGACCAGCCCCCTGTGGTGCTAACTGGACCTCTGATAAGTTTGGGTAATGCAAGGCTAGGGTTTCCATGCTCCAGCTGATGGAATGGCAGGGGGCACACTTGGGCCTTTACCTCTGATGCGAGAACGTGTGGCACAATGCGGGGTGTTGGCAAGAGCCAGTAACACTGATGCTGGGACTCTGTGTATTTCCTGTCCAGGAATGCCCAGGGCCAAAGAGGCTTTCCGTGTTTCAAGGTGCTTAGGGAGCTTTTTAACTTATGTGGACACAACAGGGTCTGGTGGTAACTATAGCTGCATCTTCAGGGAGATGGGAAGATAACAGAACGGGCACAGCAGAAACTACCTTTTGTAATACCATGTGGGGCTGGGTGCTGCACCTGTAAGGCCAGTGCCTATTAACATTAAATGTACTCTGAGTGGACCGTTTTTGACTAGCAGCACCACTGTGTCTCAGTGGGATGATGTCCCCATAGGTATTCATCTGCCACAGGGGCTACATCTAAAGCATGGTTGATAACCAACCTAGCTATGCTCAATTCTAAATCTGTGGGACTGGCCAGGGAATAGCCAGGGTCCTCAGTCTTCTCAGGGCACTTCTCTTTGAACATAAGCTGTTGATCCCCAAAAGACAGAGCCTATCTTTTCTGCTGGAATTTGTAGTCAGATTCCAGACCCTAAAGTGAGGGTCTGGGATTCTGGTTCTGAAATTTGTACAGTATCCCCCCTTAGCAAGCCAGGCTAAGTAATTCACAGTAACAGATTTGCAATACACCTAGCCAACTTAAAGGGCTATGTTTGTGAAAGGGCGTGTAGAGATACTTGCGGTGTCTGCATTAGCATCGTACTGAGTTTCAATAATTGATGGGATCTGTAAGTCTGGTTGGGCTTCAAGAATTTGAGCTATCATTGTTTGAATCCAAATGAGACCAAATATTTCCTTCCCAGTCATCTTGGTCAATATATAAAGCTTTATGTATTTTTGTTGCAGAAACTCCCTTTTCCATAACTTCCAGCTGCCAGTCAAATTTTTCTCAGGCAGGTGCTGCCACCAGGGTGACCATGAGGCACCCCAATTTCTCCACGCAAGCCTGCATGCTTTTAACATAGGCAGTGGCAAGAGTCTTGTCTTCCAGTGCAGGCTGAATACCCTGTTGGGCTCGATCTAGTTCTTTTTACAGGGAGACAGCTCAGGCTTTGGCTGCAGTTAAATGGTGCTCAGTATTTCTGAGACAGTGAGCAAAGAAGAACAGGCAGAGTAACTTCCCCTTCATGTTTTTGTCTTTCTGAATTTCTCTAATTAATGTAGCTAGGGAAAAGGGAGCACGTACTGCCCTCTGTCAGGGAATCTAGTGTTTATGCACGGGTCAAAACAACCAAATGGGGCACACGCTGCAGGGTTGGGGAAGGTAACGGTGCTGTGTACCATATCCCACTTCTGACACCAGACATGGCCCAGCCAAGTTACAGGTTCAGGATATGGTAACAGATACCAGACCAACAGCTTTAGGGATAAACAGTTTATCTGAGAATAATGGTGCAGGAACAAATACATATCAGTAGTATCATTACCCAGGTTGAGATGACAGTAAATCCAGTAATTCACTAACACGGGGCTGAACTTAATGTCAAGGCACACACTGAGCTACATCACACAACCATGGTTATCAGGCAGGCTGAGAGGAAGCAGGGCATGGCTTCTTTGGACAAGCAACTTGGACCAGCCAATGGGCACAGGGGGTCCAGAATTCCCTGATCAGACCGTCCTCTTTTTTAGGTGCATTGTGGAATCACTCTCTGGACTTGTTAACCGGTCGTCACATCCCATCTCTGCTCCCTCTCCATGCTGCTTTTCCTTTGTGTGAATCATGCTTGAATACTGTGGTACGCGATCACCAAATGGAGCTATAGGCGTACAAATATTGTATAAGGCACTACTAGCCCCACACAATTCTGTTGTTCCGGGATTCTAAATGAAACACATGAAGACTTTTGCAGTGACATTTCTGCTTTCTTTGGAGAGGAAGAGATAAGATATAGGTGGGGAAAGGAGAGAATAGGAGATTTGCTAGCACGACAGAGGTGATGCATTCCCAAATTAATTTGCAAACCTATGCATTTCAAGAATTGAAACCTTTACTGTCAAGATTATAACTGAGCACATTTTTCACTTTAGTGTTAATATTTTATTTTGCTTGGATAAACTTACTGAAGTGTGATGACTAGAGGTTCAAAATACTTAAAATACGATTAAAATACTATGTTTGGATAATGATCTGTAACAAGATCACTTTTATGATAGAATTTGAATACAATGGGATTGATTTCATACCTACAGAAGAAAAAAGTAATGAAATTCATCTGTGGTTTAACTGCCTGGCATATTTTCCTTCCCTCCCTCCACTCTGCAAATAAGAAGTTAATCAGTTGTGCATTTCAAAAGCAGTTCAAGACGCTCATGATGATCAGATAACTTAGAGGAGGAGGAGGACAGTGTGTTATTAACTTGGAGAAAATGCAGACTGTCTCTTTTGTGAATCTTGCCTCTTCCACCATGTCAGTTTGCAAAAGCAAAAGGTGAAGCTAGGTTTACTTCATTTGTCTGTGCCCACTCTGAAGTTCTTTCATACTTCCTTTCTTTGTTAGTAATTGCCTTTTGGACTGGTCACCACTGAAGCAAGGGAAAGACAGATCACTTGGAAAGGGACAGTGTGTAATAACTGTAACAGTTATTTAAAAAAAAGTCTTTATGACCTACTATTCCTACATTTATTTCAGTGACCAAGTATTAGCAAGGTGTTTTGAAAGATAATTTCCTTCTGCTGAAAGACAGCCATATGAACTTCCCTTTCTGAGATCTGAAAAACATACATTCCATTTTTGTCTTTGTAGGGCATGACGAGTCTTCCAGATTATGTCACATTTAAGTCTTTTCCTGGAATGCCACTTCAACATATCTTCAGTGCAGCTGGCGATGATTTGCTCAATCTTCTGCAAGGCTTATTCACATTTAATCCTTGCACTAGAGTTACGGCTACTCAGGTATAGTACACTTGCATTATGTTCTAATGTTCATTAACCTACTGTTAATATCAGATAAATGTGCTTTGAAGCCAGTAAGCCAGGTTTGAAATGAAATGTCATATAGCTCTGTCTATGAAATACTAGAAACGTATTTTTGGTGTTTTATAGACAGAACTCTGACAGGCATGAATAATGCTGACTGATCGTCTCCATTCCTAATGTAAAGCAAAGGCAGACAACTAAAAGGTGTATGAGTCATGGCCTTCAGACAGTCACTATATTTGACATTCAAAATTCAGTCACCTAAAGCTTGAAACTTAAGTCTTAACTCAGCATATCTGATCCCCTGGTTTTGAAAGATTTTCATCCTTAATTCATCCAGTCTCTTCTTCAATTTCATTTAAATTTTTTTGATGCTTTTTTTAACATGAAATTCTGTGGTGATTTAAACCAGCATTCTGATCTGAATACCCTTTTATAAGTTTCCAAATTATTAGTTCTGCTATGCTTGGGACACCTCTGTACTAGTTCATACGTATGAAGTCATTTCACAGGTCATTTGTAGGATGGTGAATTCAATATTGAATAGATATGATTTTTCTAGTCTAGCATTTTTATTGACAATGCCACAGTTTAAGGCAGGAAACAACTTGCGCTTACTGTATTGGCTTGATTTATAGCTGGCACTGAATACCATGTAACTGACATAAGCAAGAGTAATAATTGCCTAAGAGACAGCTTAGCCTCTTTTCCTTAACCACAGTTTATGGAAGCTGTGGAATTCCTAAAATTTAAAATAGGGTACGTAATTCCACTACACAAAATCAACCCTGCGCACTTGTGTTTGTCTTCTGCTCTAATTCAATCTATGTTTTTCTCACAGTTTACAGTGTAGAAATAGCACAGTTAAAGAAATTTTGGGGAAAGACCTATCTTAAAAGGTAGCAAAACAGATGGTGTCCAGGTCCTGGATCTGATCAAGACTTCAGATATATTCTTTTAATCTTTCTTTATTCCTACTTTCTTCTTTATCTTTGTGTCTCATCTGTCTACTCAGAATGTAAGCTCTTCAGAGCTAGAAACTTGCTGTTCATACAAGACCTCCTGCAATGTAGTCTAAAGTTTTGTTAGGATATCTGAGCACTAGTTAAAAATATAACAGCACACAATTATCTCTTGGCTTACAAATCAAAGTGCTGTGGGTAGTCATTGAGAACACAAAATCTTGATTTGCCCCAAGGCCACCTTCTAGTATAAAAGTATCCAAGCAGTTTTGAAGTCCCAATTGCAAGTGCTTTATTTCATTATAACCTCTTTATAGATGGTGTTCTGACACTTTATACTAATTACTTGGTTATTTTTCTGCCGTCATCATAAGGCATTGAAACAGAAGTATTTCAGTAACCGACCAGGACCCACTCCAGGAAATCAGCTGCCGAGACCCAACTGTCCTGCAGAAGCTGTAAAGGAGCAACAAAATGCACTTTTAAATTTGAAAAGGAAAAGAACAGAAGGCATAGATCAAGGTAACCTCTTAATGTTTCACCTGTTTTAAAACAGGAGCTACATGCTCAGAGAGAATGCGGTACTTCCAGTGTTTCAGAACCAAAAAATCTCTGAATGGACTATGTCCCTGGGCACCAGCACCAGCTGAAGCCCTTTAATGATTTATGTTTTAGGATAAATACTTTAGGGTGAGAATGACTTAGTTCTGTGTTCTAACAGAATTAGCACAAAAAAGGCTCTTATATGATGCCTAGGAATCTATTTGTTAGAAGAAATATCTAATTCCATTAATTTCTGTAATGGAGTGTGGTACTGCCCAGTAAATTATAGGCTATTAAGATGCCCTTTATTTTTTTTCTGAGACATCTTACTGCGGTAGAAATAACTTAACTTTACATCACTTAAAACAAAAGGTGAGGGGATGAGAGATAGAGAAACATAGCATGTCATTGTTTCAAATGACAGACCGGAGAATGTAAATCATGTTCAGAAGAGAGATTTCTGCTTTCTCTCTCTTAGATTAAACAAGTTAACTGTTAAGACCACTCTGGGTAAGGAACGTTAAGGACATTTCTGTGACCCTTTTAAAAGGCAAGCCTATTCCCTAACACTTACTGCTATATGGAACCTCCAGTCTTCCCCAAACAGTAGCATGTACTTTGTATCTTCATGGCAAAAAAAGCTTTGAGGACTCAAGTCCTGTATCTGACACTAAGTTACTCAGACCTTCTAGTAGAGAGGCAAATATTGGTTCTTAAACTTGGAGTTGGTCGTCTTAACAGCTGGAATATGCTAGATTAGCATCAGCTTTTTGTTATTGCCAGTATGAGATTCTGTTTTGATACAAGTGATAACTTTTTGGAATGAAGATGCTTCCATGAAAGTGCATGTCCTCTTGAATTCAGAGAGACAGCTATGTTATTAGAGTTTAACTTACTTTTTAAGCACTTGTTTCTTAGTCTGTGTCAAATTAAAAGTAAAATACATTAGTTTGCTAGCTTAAGATTCTAATCTCAAAGAAAAACTTAATCAGCTGATTCTTTGCATGCTCTTTGACCCCAATACCATGGGTCAACTGACATGTGGGAGCTTGTCCAGTTACCATAGCTTAGCTAATTAATTTAAGCTTTTTGGCTCCTTTTGCAAGGACCATGTGAGGGTCTCTGATTAGTGTTTTGGAATACATGCCCTAAAATATGCCTGTTAACTAAAGGACAGGAAAGAGGAAAAAATGCTTCATTAAGTTCTGCAACTTAAACCTTTGAAGTCTTGCATTTGACAATGAGCAGAGTTTCCAGAGCTGTATCAAGCTAGAACACAAATTGCTTTAACATCTCTCTGAAAGTCTCATCTTCAGCAAGAAGAAATCAGACTTGTGTGTGAAATGGCTGGAGTTTTGAGATTGGCTATAACTAAGGCCAACTTAGGAAGTCAGCATTTCTTTTTAAGAGATTTGAGTATCAATATAAAAAGCAGTATCATTTCCACTAAGTGGAAACAGAAACATAATGGATTTTCTGATGTGGATTTTCCACTATGTTCTGTTACTATTTTAGCTGGGCTGACAGAACCAGAGGGTCTCAAAGGTAGATCCTCTAGTGCCAACGAACATTAAAGGAGAAATCCAATGTTAGAGCTAGCAAATCTGCTACCCTGCATTTCATTTGACATCCTTACATGGTGTTATCTAAAATTAAAACCTGAATATTGATTTGGAGAACAATCCTACAGTCTTTGTTTAAATAAAATTTGAAGCACAGCATGTTTTTATTTCTGTTGAGGGTGGAAATGTGCAAAAGTTATTTCAAAGAAAAACAAGTTGCATCCCCTGAAATTCTTAGGCTGGCCTGTGCTTGCATCCTGCACAGAACACACTTTCCCTTAGCCCTGTTGAGGCAGCACTCTGGAACTTGGCAGAATGGACTGAGTGATTACTGATGAGTACCCTCTTATAAAATGTTGGCACTGGGGGCTGGCTGCCAGGAGAAAGAATTCAGGCCATCCCCATAAGTGCTGCTTTTCTACAAGAACAAAACCCTGTAGCCTGTGGGGCATGTTCACCAAACTTAAATGTGCAGCGGGTGTACTTCTCCAAAAACAGGCTCTATTGTCAGGGGAAAACTATCACTAGATGAATGACTGCCTGTGAAACGTATTAAGCATGCATCATTTCTACCTGTTGCTAGCACTTATTTCTGACCAGTGAAGTATGTGGAGACACTGGTGCTATAATGACGACATTGTCCATCTTCTCCACTCTGGCAAACACTTAATCAAAAGCAGCACTCCTTCCCCAGGACACCAATTTCTAGTCCTATTAATCTGTATTTCTGTGGAGCCGTAGGTTCACAAAACAGCATATAAAAGATACAGCACTAAACTTTCCTGAGTTAACGCAGTATAAGGAATCTATCTGATTTCAGAACTATTCTACATTGGCTTCTAAAAACAAAACACTACTATTCATATCTAAGGTTAAGAATTTGTATTGTTTGGGCATTCATTTAAAGTTCATGTGTGTGATTCAATGTCAGTGTATTTTAGAGGAGACCTGTGCCTATACGGCAGGCAAAACCAGTTGGATCTTTTTATAATAAGCTTCATATCCATCATAGAAGGCAGCTATGGTTTATTCTACCTACATTCTAAATAAGTAGCATATAAAGAAATGAGAGGACAAGATCTGGAATAGAATCAGAAAAGTACTGCTGCCATCATCTCTACAGTTCATACTAAAAAAAGACATAGTTAAAGAATGAGGCAGAGACTAAAAGGGCTATTACTTCCTGCAGGCAGCTTATTGCTGGTTAGTGACAGCACTTAAGAAAAATCATTAAGAGTGTGTGTTGTGGCAGGGTTAAGCCTTAGAATAGCTTGTCTTTCTTACATTTAAAAGCAGAATTAACTGGGTAGCTTTTTATACCAACAAAGAGAAATACTTACATGAATCCCAAATGCAATTAATACTTAATTACAGAATTTGGGACTCATTTAGAGGGCACATACTGATTCAAGTGAGCTTTGATTCTAGCACTCTTTCATAGATTCATTGAAAGAAGTCGTCATGTACTGCCACTGCAGCAAACAGCATTAAGCAGCTCAGAGTAGATGCATCTCAAGAACCGTATCAAACAACTACTAAAACCTTGAGGAGGGGGCTGGACACCTTTACTTGGCTAACAATGTGATTTACACTTTTCAGGATTACCAAAAAAATTGATTTTTTGATTGCTGTGGATGGTGGATGAAAATGAGTGAAAATGGCCCAAGTTCCAACCATTGAAAAAATGCTATAATAGTCACTGGATGGTTATTTTGTACTATTTCATATGTAAAATGTGAATTTAATATTTCCTTACTGAAACAGATGTTTCATTAACCGTACTTCTTTTTTTGAATAAAGGCATTTTTAAGCAAAACAAGAAGATTCCTTTCTCTGGTTTGCTGTCTCATTACTTTGACTTGTGCTTTGAGGTAGTAACTGACAAAACTGCTTGTTGGCTACAGATTTACACAGACTAATTTTGCAGAAACTTTATGCTGAATCATGTGGTATCCTGTACAGATGCACACCCTAAAGAGGAAAACTGCAAATAACACCCTTCTCACCTGGACCTTAGATGTACATATGGTTGTCTGCCAGCTCTATAATAACTATTGGAAAAAATGTATCCTTATAAAGGAAGGGCAGGATGCTTTTTTGTTCCAGTTAATATGCCAATGTATTAACAAAAGAGTTTGCATGTGCTCTCTCAGCAGTCATACATTGAGACTTTCCAGGGACACATCCACTGTATTGAAAACAATATGATGCACAGATGGAATGTGAAGTGTTGGGGGTTTTTTTGCAGACTCCAGTCTTCCAGGAGAAATCATCTGATAGTGTATAAATACTGTTCCCTTCACAGCCTGAAGATTGCAATAAGAGACGGAGGGAGAGCCAGCTGGGAGAACTATACCAGCCCTCCTGTCAACCTATGGCTGTTGAACAATTCATAGTGCAGATGCTGGGCTCAGCTCTGTTGCCTGATTTCCAGCATGGCTGTGTGGCAACGTGGCTGCTGGGTAACCCAACTTCTGCAATGGAGAGAAACAAGCCAGTAGGTGCTGCTGATGCAGCTTAACTGCCTGCCCACCCCTGTTGTGCAGTGCATCTCAGGGATACCTGGTGAGCCATTGTCATCTTTCCAGCTGTGAACCGCTTTCAGCATTCTGTTTTCTAATGTATGTGGCAAGTGTATTAGTAGAAGACTTTGAGGCTTGTAGAGGCAGAGCAACCATCTTCTTGCTCGTGTGTTACTTCATTTTACTCCTACCTTGAGCCAAGGTGAAGTATGCTGGCCTTGTAAGGGGTAACAGTTAGTAGTCTCCCAGTACCCTACTGTGTTCTGTATTGGTTGTTGGCAGTTGAAAATTAAATTTCCTACTAAGAACTAATTGACAGTGTAGAGAAAATGTTTATCAAATAACATTAGTCACAGCAATTTTTACTGTGTGTAACCGAACATCATCATCCTGAATGCAGGTGGGGGGATTAAGAGAACTGCAGTCCTACTTCTCACAGGCATATGTACAACAATATGTTAACCTGAATAGGGAAGAGAGTTAGGAGTACTGTAAACTTTTTTGCATTGAACTTATCTAGGGCACTCTTCTGACTGGACTTCAAAGCCTGGAAACCTTCATCCCCTGAAACTAATCTTGCTTTTTTTTTTTTTTTTGCATGGACAGGTGTCCCTGCCCATGGCAGGGGAGTTGGAACTAGATGATGTTTAAGGTCCCTTCCAACCCAAACCATTCTATGATTCTTCAGCGAGTATCCTAAGAGTTTGCATGGCAGTGACAATTTTAAGTATTCTGTCAGCTCTGCTTTAAGAGTAACACTGTTCCCTTCTTGTCAAATTCTGCATGTGCCTAGACGATACCTTTTCCAGTAGAACAAGTAGCAATCCTCTAAGCTCCTATTGGCAAGAGTTGTAGAGTAGGTACTGAGTTAGATGGGCGGTCAGTGTTTGAATGTATAGAGAACGGTTACTGTGCTCTGTAAGAGTGGGGTTGAAGAGAGAGTATATTTTGTGACCAAGGCTGCTGTCTTGTATGCTTCGAGTCATGTGTTTACCACAGCAGATGCTCAAAAATAGCAAGGCTTCTATATAATGTAAGTTCAGGAGCTGTTCCCTTCCAGCTCCCACACCGCAATTCATTTGGCATACTGTGCACTGCGTCTACAGTTGGGGCCTGTTCTATACCATGAGGGTATACAGTAAGTCTTGTGTTCAGCTGAGTTCATGAATGAAGCTGCCTGTGTCAGGGACTAAAATTGCCTTGCTCTTAATGGTGCTGTTGTGCATAGATAAAGTGTATGTACATCACAGAGTAAGGTATGATTAGAAAAAGGATCAGCACAATATTTTTTCTTAATCTCAGGCTTTTGGATAGTTTGATTTAACTTTTGTGACTTAGGTCAGAACTCTGGAAGGAATATTTAGGATTCCTGGTGAATATAACTTAATATGCAATCATATGCAATTATTCATCTAAATACTGTTTAATTTGTGACTTGGTTACCTTGTAAGCTTTATGTCTTGCTAATCATGCTTCTGCTTTGACAATCTTTTATCACACCAACTCATTGAATGTACAGCTGCTGCAATCTACTTGGCTTCTGTTCGGAACCACAACAATCAAGGATGGTTTGTCTTGAGCCTGCAATGTGCACACTTGTGCAAAGGTCTGAGTTGCACACTTGTGCAAACTGGAACATAATGCAAATGCCTTCTCTCTTGGGTTGAGACAGTTCTTCTGCCCTTACCACCTTTTTATCATGAGTTACTGCTGTTTCTTCCTGAAAGGTAAGTCCTCATCTTTGCAAACTTGATGGCTCTTACCTCGAGACTTAATGGAGTTTGAGTAACTTCTGTGCATTGTACTGATATTGTTTATGTAATTGAAATAAAACTTTGTTTTATTCCTTCCACTTTGTTGCCACAAGAAACGTAGCAAAACTCATTGTATGAGCACACAATACAGAAGGGGAAGGTGCTCTCTGTTTTAAACAAAACTGATTTCATTTTCTCACAGATACCAGGATTACTTGTGGTGGCACGGAGAACAATGACTACTAGCTATCACGTCCTCATCTTGTCTCCCTGGTTCTTGATTGGTGCCAACACTGCGTGATCCCCTCAGCCTTTTGGTTTTGACAAAGGCAGCTCAGAGCCATATTGAGTTGTAACATACAGTTGTTGCTTTGCATTTGTGGTATGCGCTTATCCGTGGTGTGGCCTCGATGCTGTCAGCACTCCAGGCAGCACTACCAGTTCTTTGCTTTTACCTGTGTTCATTCTTGGCTTTTGTGACCATTCTTGTTCTCTTGACTTAGCACATGTACACTGCTCGCTTAACTCCTACTCAGCCGTTTCTTCTGGTGCACAAATGTTTATGCTCCATGTGCTCCAATGTAATGATTCCTTTATAGAGCAGGTTTCACCTGTGACCTTTTAATACTCATTTGCTTCGCTGAGAGAAGGGAGAGATCATTACAAAAAAGGATATAGTTAGGCCTGCTTTTCTCTGAATCCCTCTGTTCTTCCTTGCATTTCATACTCAACTATGTCAACTTCGTCTCTGAGGTAAGGTATTCTCTCCACCTGGCTGTAATAAAATCACAGGATAAAACAGGGATAGGTCTGGATGAAGCTTGTCAGGTTGAGATAGAGAAACTTTTCAGAGAGCTAAACTGAGTGCTTTAAACACTTTTGGCAGGCTGCGTTTTGACATTCGCCTTGCTGATATCCAGTAGTGTGAGGGGCTGGGGAAAAGACATGCATTGCTACAGTCTCTTTTTGGCTCCAAAATACAGCACTGCCTAAGAAAACCTTCTGTTGATTCTCATCTTCCCGAAGACCTGCTGAGAATTAGATTTGTTCCTCCTGTAGCCCACCACCGCTACCAGGAAGGGTCCAGAAGCAGCTCTGTTCTCGCTAGCTTGAGAACTCTGCTTGGCCAAACTTTCTTCATCGTGTAATGCCGATTTCTCATTGTCAAGCTTCCCCACGCAGAGCTGGAATAAAACCTCAGTTTTGATGCTATTGAACTAGCCTCGTATCATCTCTGTGTTCAATTCTAGTATCGTCTCTTTTTTTCTTCTATTTGTGAGCAACTTATTCAGAAAATTTCTATTTAGAATCATAGAATCATAGAATTGTTCTGGTTGGAAGAGACCTCCAAGATCATCGGGTCCAACCATTAACCTATCACTACAAAGTCCACCACTAAATCATATCCCTTAGGGCCTCATCTAAACGTCTTTTGAATACCTCCAGGGATGGGGACTCCACCACCTCCCTGGGCAGCCTGTTCCAATGCCCGACAACCCTTTCGGTGAAGAAATTTTTACAAATGTCCAATCTAAACCTCCCCTGGCGCAACTTGAGGCCATTTCCTCTTGTTCTGTCGTCTGTTACTAGGGAGAAGAGTCCGACCCCCATTTCTCTACATTATTGACATTACAAAATTTATTTCCTTTTAGAAACTCAAAAGGACAGCGGTTGGGGGGTCTGTCTCTTCCTTCCAAAGAATCAAATCCACAGGCAGGCAGGTGTAAGAGACTGAGGGGCTGAAAGAGTTAATGTCTCAAACATTCAGCAAAGGAGGACCTTGAAGAAACTGAGAAGTTGAAAGAGTTATTGTCTCCAACACTGGAGGACCTGGTGTGACCACACTAATGAGATAAGGTGCAGCTGGAAGGGAGGGTCTTGCGGAGGCAGGATAGCGCTTTTCTGGGCCTTATCTTGAGTAATTGCTACAAGCCTGAGACAGCATCGCCCCTGCATTTCTGGCAGGAGGGGGGGGCAGCACTAGCCTCAAACCCCCCGGCCCGTTTTGAGAAGGTTCGAGAACAACAGACTACGCATGCAAAGTAATTAGCATATGCAGTGGGACTAGTCAATAAATGGTGCAACTCAGAGGGGCTGGGCGCGCGCCCACCATCCGACGGAACCGGACCAGAGACATCGCTGGAACCCAGGGTGGTGATCTTTCCTTCATCTCTATCTTTTCTCTGTCTCTATCTTTTAATTTAGCCCAAGGGTATACATGACATACTCCTTTAGACATAAACCGTTGACCAAGTCTGAGACTAGGGCTGGACTCAGCCACACTAGACTCCTCTCTGAGAAGGAGTTTGTAAAGCAAGGGGGTCCTTCCCAAACCTCATGACTCAACGGGAGGGCCTCCCTGACCACTGACCAGAGACCCCCGTTGGCTGGACCAACGCTGGACCCTGGACTGGTGATTGATTTCTCTCTCTCTCTCTCTCTCCCCTTCTCTCTTCCTTTTTACTGAAAGGCGGGATTAGCAATTAGTGAACTTACTGTTATTCAATGATAACTTGTATGCCCAGATATTGAATGACAACTTGTACGCCCAGTTACTGAATGAATAAATTGGCATAGTAACCCGAGTCACTCGTCTCTCTTCTCTGTCACTATCTGTTTATGACCCATAGCTGGGGTGCAGCATCGCTGCGGGCAGGGAAAGTTGGGACGTGACATTAAATCTGAATTGTGAACCTTAGCACCATCTGTGCTCAGTTCCAACAAAGTAGATCAGCGAACCTGAGTCACTCCTCCCTCTTCTCTGCCACTATTTGCTTATGACCCATAGCTGGGGTGCAGCATCGCTGCGGGCAGAAAGTTGGGCCGTGACAGCAGGTCCTGCACAAGGACTTTCTGAGAGGCTTGCTGTGTGGTCAGCACAGAGGCCGTCACTGTTATGACCATTTCCTTTAGCGCTGTTGGCTCAAATTGTGCCCAGAAACCTTCATACTAACAGCATTCGTTACTGTGATAAGAACAGAATGGTATGCAGAGAGGGGGGGAAGAGAGGGGGCATTTCACTCTTAATTAGAACGCATTAGTGGAATGTGGTTTATTGCCTACTACAAGAGATTTGTGCCACTTCAGTAGGGACGCTGACAGTTACACTAAGCTGTCTTTGACAACAGGTTGTGAGTGAGGTGCTTTGGTTTGGGGAAACCTCCAGTTTGGGCCAGGCTGGTAGGCTGGTTCCCTCAAAGAATACTTACGCTGTCCTGCATGGATTTGCCATCTGTGAATGAATCTCTCTCTCTCTCTCTTTTTTTTTTTTAAAGGAAAAAGTTCACTGACAAAGAAAATGAACAGATAATTAACAAAGTATTGCAATCTGGCAATTCTGAAGAAGTCTGCTACTGGGTGGACATGTAAAACTGTTTTTTTCTTGCTACTTGAAACTTACCCGTATGTTCAGGAGCTTCCCCTAGTTTTCTCACATCTGCATCCTGAAGAAGTCAACAGTGCAGAAAGACAGTGCCACCGTGGTTTTTATCTTTACATATGATGGTAGAAAACGATTTTAATCTATCAGTCTTAATTGCAGGAGCTGAAATGCTGATTTACAAGCAGATCAGTTTTCCCTGCCACTAGAGGCAGTGTCTGACAGAGAAATAAGGCAGATGGTCCGATGTGGTAACAACCGTCTGATCTTAACCTAACACTTGTCTCCCCGAGAATCATCACTGCCAGCTTGAAGCTCCTTGTAAGGGTGGAGAACTGGGCTCTCTCTCAGCGTGCTGCTTGAGCTTGCTTAACTTCATATTCTTGTGGAACTTCTTTAATAAGACCCTTTAATATTGACCTTATCTTGTAACTCGGAGGCATGCAGGCTTCCTTTCTTCCATCCGTCGCTCGTTAACTCCAGTAAGACTTAGTGCCTCAAGCCAGCACCAGACTCCCTGCTGCTGGCTGGTTACCCAACTGTCAGAAATGTGTAAATCATAGAATCATAGAATTGTTCTGGTTGGAAGAGACCTCCGAGATCATCGGGTCCAACCATTAACCTATCACTACCAAAAATGTGCTGGGAAAGGCTGCTGCCTCCTTTTCTCCTAGCACAACGTTTCCTCAGTGTCACTCGAGTTGAACATCTGTGTCAGTTATTTGTAAGGCAAAGGTATTGGCTGTGATTAAGAAACCTGAGACATCATATAATAAAATCCTGATTTAGGAATGAAAAGCTATACTGCACACTGTTGCTGAGAGGTCAGAAAGACAGACATTTATAATTGGCATTACATGGTATTGTGCTAAAAAGGGTCAACAAAGAGCATGCAAGTGCAGCACCTGGAGAGTTCAGCGCAAAGCTGTGTAATACTTCTCTTCTGTACTTTGGTTGCAAAAATTAACCTACCCAGAAAGGTTTAGTTGGTGCATTTCCTTAATAGACAATGCAGATTTTAATCCACTTTAAATTAACATTAGAGTGAAAAAAACCCTAAGCAAACAGTTTATTGAACTATCATTCTCAAAATAAAAGGGGTTTTTTAAGTAAATTTGCCTGGAAATACCAGCCTTGTGGGTTTTTTAATACTAAAATCTTCAGATGCTATGAAACACTTTCTTTCAAGTCCAACAAGTGGTTTAAAACATTTCATTTGATCAGAATCTAACCAAATTTGACTACTTAAGTGCGTGGATTGTTTTTCTCCTTTTTTTTTTTTTTTTTTTTTTTTTAATAACTACTACCAGCTAGAAAAGATTCGTGTGAATTATGGAACACTAATAAAGACCTAGTGGAAGATACCACCATTCAGCATTATGACCAACCCGATATTCTGGAAAGGCCAGTTACAGGTGTGTGTCTGGCACCATGTGCACTGCCAGCCTCTGTCATCAGCCCCATCTCAGAGATTTATAGTTGCAGGTTGCTCTTTCCTTGCTCTGGCAGATCCTTCAGTGCTCTCTTCGCTGTTGTAGTTGCTCTGTGTGCCTCCCTGCACCTCCACACACAATCTTGAAGGTATTCATCCAATTATAGCAGTAACAAACACTGTGCTGTGGCAGCTGGTCCTGACATGATTCCTAGATACACTGGCTTTTGGAAGATGTCCAAAGGTCCTGCCTTCTGGAAGCCCTTGGCTGCCTAGGAGGAACTGGGGAGAAGTGGTCCATAATCCAGGTGCTGGTGCATACTTGGAAAAAAATTGAGAAAGTCATGAGTTTATTACGGCCTGCAGCCACCTAGACTGTGAGACAAGGGTGGTCTTGCAGTCACACACAAGTAAAGCCCATAGGTGGTAAATAAATTATTTTTACTGTCTGATCACACCTTTGCATGGTGCTCCCCTGTTGTGGTTTAACCCCAGCCAGCAACTAAGCCCCACACAGCCGCTCACTCACTCCCCCCACAGTGGGACGGGGGAGAGAATCGGAAGGGTAAAAGTGAGAAAACTTGTGGGTTGAGATAAAGACAGTTTAATAGGTAAAGCAAAAGCCACGCGCACAAGCAAAGCAAAACAAGGGACTCATTCACTACTTCCCATGGGCAGGCAGGTGTTCAGCCATCTCCAGGAAAGCAGGGCTCCATCACGCGTTACGGTGACTTGGGAAGACAAACGCCATCACTCTGCACATCCCCTCCTTCCTTCTTCTTCCCCCAGCTTTATATGCTGAGCATGACGCCATGCGGTAGGCAATACCCCTGGGGTCAGTTGGGGTCAGCCGTATTATCAACACTGTTTCCAGCACAAATCCAAACATAGCCCCATACTAGCTACTGTGAAGAAAATTAACCCTATCCCAGCCAAAACCAGCGCATCCCTTTAACTGGAATACCTTTTCCACAGGAAACCATTCCAGCAAACATCACGGCAGTTAGGTCATGAGCTGTGTAAGAGGTCCAGTTGGGATCCGAGTGGTGGTTTCCAGAACATCTGCATGCACGTGCACGCACATTTCCCCTCCTTCCCATAACCACATTTTTGACTGGTGTCTAATGGCTTAGGCTCAAGCTAAATATACGTTTACCTAAAAAGCAATTGCACATCTTTTGTATTTTAACAGGCATATAAAGTCTAAATGTACATTATAAGAATGAACTAATTTTACATAAGTGGCCACCACAATGTGTAACAATCTGGTTTTGCTTTCTTTCTGATTGCATTTACATTTTGAAATATTTTCTGTATTTCATTTCACCTGAAAAACAGCCAAGTGGTAGATTTCTTCTTCTCATTGAATGCAGACTTTTTGTGCTCTTCTCTTTGCCAGTTGGCACAAACCAAAAATCCTTTAATTACTGAAAAATCTTGAAATTACAGAACATTGAAAGCATCACTTCCAAGTTGCAGCTTCATTTCAGAAGGTGTGAACAAACTGGCACGATTCCTAATATTCTTGTCCTAAAATACACTGAGCTGGTTCATACTATGCAAGTACTGAGGAAGCAGAGAATCCTTGAGCATTCCTGGTAAGTTATGATTTCCCTGTGCTATGCCAAAAAGCTTTCTGCTTCACCGCTAACATCTTTTGAGTTCTCTGCAGAGGTAGGAATACTGCATTCTTCTCACAGTGAAGGGGGAGAGTGAGAACCTCTGCTCCTGTTACAATAATCCCTGTAGAAATGCGTTGGGAATGAGTAGGGTGGATGCACGTAAAGGTGCAACACCTGCAAGTGAAACTGCAGTTGGGATCCAAGGGTAGTGCCTTTCCTGGCATTGAGGCTAGAAATAAACCTCTCCTGGTTTAAGACCAGAAATAAAGTTCCAAATAGTTATCTTCAATATTACAGCACGCACACGCACACAGAGGCAACAAAGCAGACAAGGCGAGCGAGTCTTTCTGCAGATATTGGTGGCTTTGTCCGCAACAGCAAAGATGATACCCTATTGTCACATAGGAGGCTGAGAAATCCTCAGCTATTGCCCACTACTACGCTTGGTTCCTAGCCACTGGAGGCCGTATTTCGGAAACACTGGGAAAGGTCTTGTCCCCTGTTAGGAAAGCAGAGCCCTGGAGCCATCCTTTGAACAAACACGGCTTTTCCCTGAAGGTGCAGATGGTGTAAGGGCCGGGGGATGCAGCAAAGCGGTTTGAACTCGAGGTTGGCGCATTGCAGTGTTAAATTTGATGCCTGGTCTTTTAAGATCTGTATGTTGTAGGAGACCAACTGAAGAAAGACACAATCTAACACCAAGGTCAATCTGTACCCCCTGCAACAATGGACTAATTACTAGAGCATCCCCGGGCTGGGAGAAAAGCGGAGGTTGCAGAAAGATAAGGGTAACCTGGCAGCAGTTCAGAGACGGAGGTCCCTGAAACTTGCTAAATTATGTCTTAAACATCTGCAAGCTAGAAGATAAGGGGATTGCTCAAGCATGAAGTCAGCGAAACCCACCGCAGCTGGGTAAAAGCGGCAGGGGGAGATCAAGACCACCGACTCAAGGACCACCGACTCAAGAAACCCTCTGACTCAAAACTTCCCCTTTGTGAGCATGCGTGCTAATCTACATGGGAAGCGAGACTTACGCAGATGAGGAGGATGGACTAGGAGAAACGACTGACATAAAAGAGGAAGGCAAGTGGCATTTGGTGGGACCCTTTGGATGAACGCTCCTGTGGACCAGAGAGCCCCGTTGGCTGGACCAATGCTGGAACCCAGACCGGTGATGTGTCTCTCTCTCTCTCTCTTTTCTCTTTCTTTTTACTGCAAGGTGGGATCAGCAATTAGTGAACTTTCTGTTATTTGAATGACAATTTGTATGCTCAGATATTGAATGAATAAATTGTATGCCTGGATTGTGAACCTTAGCACCGTTTGTGCTCAATTCCAACCAAGCAGGTAGATCTGCGAACCTGAGTCACTCCTCCCTCTTCTCTGCCACCGTGCGCTCAGGACCCAGAACTGGGATGCAGCATTGCTGCGGGCAGAAAGTTGGGACGTGACACATGGTCATATGCCTTATTCAGTGAATCCATTAAACTCCAGCTACTAAAACCCCAGGTGTTTTAGAGGGTGTACGAGCAGGCAAGTGGTCTTCGCGGCGTCCTCGAGAGCAGGACAGCCTGCGGAGGGTGGTCCTGCGTGGGCTCACTCTAAATGCCGCAACTGTAGACGGAACTGCCGCTTCTGTTGGCTCGGGCCAGCAAAATAATGAAGCTCAAGCACGCTGCACCGACGGCTGTGCAAGGCAAACGTGCCGGCGCCTCAGCCGAGGCACAGCGCCCGCCGGGGCGGGCAGGGAGGGTGGCCGCTCTCCCCACCGGCGGACGCGGGCTCCCGGTTCGGAGGGCGTCCCCTCGCCCGGGGAAGGCGGGCCTCCGGCGGGGCAGCCCGGCTGGCGAGTCCCGCCGCAGGCAGCACCGACAGCCGCGGCGGCCGTACGCGGCGGTTCGGGGCGCGGAAGCGGCGCGGCCCCGCCGGGCCGGACCCCCCCGCCGCGCAGACTGACGACAGCGGAAGCCGGGCGGCGGGGCCGGGCCGAGGGCGTCGCGGCCGGCAGCCGGGCAGAGGCGGTGCCGCTCCGCCCGCGGCGGCGGCGCCCCGCGCGCTGCCCTGCCCTGCCCTGCCCGCCCGCCCGCTCCCGCATGAGGGAGGCAGCGAGGGAGCCAGGCCCCGCCGCGCCGCCGGCATGTCCGCGCCCTGCTGCGCCGGCCAGGTAGGGGCTGGGGGGCGCGGGGAGGACGGCAGGTGTGCGCGGCGGGCGGCGCGGGCCCCGCAAGCCTCCCCTGCACCGGGCGGGGAGGGGGGATCCCCCGGGCGACGGCGCAGGGGGCCCGCCCGGGGGCTCCGCCGCTGGTCGCGGGGAGCGAGGGCCCAGGGAAGCGCCCCGCGGGCTCGGGTGGCGGCGGCCCACCGCGGGGGACGGAGAGGCCGGGCCGGGCCGGGCCGGGAGAGGGGAGAGCCGGCGGGGCCGCATCCCTCCGCTGCCCCTCGGCCGCTGCTTCGCGCCCTCCGCGGTCAGCCGCCGGGGAGCCGGCCTCCCCCGGGCAATTACGGCGTTAAAATAACAGCAGCACTGGCGGAGGGGGAGCCGCTGCAGCGGGAGTGCCTGTCGGTAAAGCTTGGCACCTAAAGTGCTTATAGGGGTGTTTTTGCGGAGTTTCCTGGAGGAGTTCCCCTCCTGTTTCAGGAGGACAGGCGGCTGAGCGCTGCCCGTCTCCCCAGGGCGCGTACGGGCAGCGGGGAGTCGCTCTGCTGGCGGGCGTCCACGGCAGGAGCTGTGGTGGGGCGGTGGGATGCGGCTGGGGACACGGACGTTGCGAGGAGCCTTCCCAAAGACCTGCACTGCGAGGAGCAGTTCCCGAAGGGGTGACAGATGGCTTAAAGCTACGAGAGGCGGTTAGATAATTGCCACTGGTGCCTGGTGGTGGGGAGATGAGACCCCGCGCTGTAAGAATTGGAATGGTCTTAACGCCTCTCTTAGCTGCTGGCTGCCTGGCACTCCTCAGACCCTTTCACAGAGCCCTTTAAATTTGGCTTGTGGAAAGATTCAGCAAGTGCGGGTGCTGGTGGAGGAACTGAGAGAGGAGAGCAAGTGGTGATGGAGGGTGGTGCAGGACCTATGCCCTTGAGCATACATGGGATGATGAATCAGTGCTCCGCATCTTACCGCGGTGCACCTGTTTCCTTGATTGAATCCGTTCTGATGGATGAAGGACGATGGAATTAGAGGACAAGGGTGGTCGAGAGGCCCTGTCCAGGTCTCCTCCTTGGTTGCACTCAAGGGAAGGACTTCTGTTCTTACCAGTTGTCTCTCTAGCCTGGTGTTAGACCACATCTCCCCCAGGCACTTCATTTTGTGCTTCGTTTTCCCGAATCTCCACTTCTGCAATAGGAATCCATTAGTACTTGTCCTGTCTGCAACAGGCTAGCCAGTGAGCTTATTCCTGTTGTTTTACATATTTAAACACCTTACGGTCCTAATTCTGTTGGTGTTTCTTCACTGGTCACTCTGCCCACCCTCAGCATCTGATTATTCTCTTGCTTTTGTGTGAACCACCCGGAAAAAAATCTCAGATCTTTCCTGAAGGTTGAAATCCAGGGCTAGATTTGGTCTTCCGGCTGTGGTTGTTTCAATTTCAGTGGGCCGGGAGGATTACTGAGCGTGCCTCCACGCGCCCGTCCTCTGTGAGCTCCCCTGCGCCTTGCCAAACAGCCCCGGGTGGTCCTGGGGGACAGCAGTAACTCTGTTTGCTAATATTCTTCTTAAAGCAGGGTGTCTCCTTGACTGCTGCTTCGCATGCATTTTGTCAGCGTGTGAAACACGTTTTGGAGCGGCTCAGCGAAGCGCTGTTAATAGGTGCTGTTACTGCAGTGGTTCATGGCTGTTTGCATTTGCATTGCTTTTTTTGGTGTAGCTCCTGGAGAAGTAACTTAATACCAAGAGGATGAAACCGTTGGGAGACTCATGTGGTGAATGGCATGGCTTTAGCGTGACCGGACTCTTGAGACATTCTTAAAGCCACTGAATCTTTCCTACCCTGTGTAGTAATATCTGGTAGTAATGTGTTTTATTGACGCTGATGTGTCACTTTGGAGTCTGTAAATAAACTGAACTCCTTAGTGATGTTGGAGACGAAGCAAAAGCCTTAAAGTGGATACAGTCATAGCACCAAAATTATGCAATACCCTGGGGAGATGTATTCTGCTGGCTCAAGCACTATTTTTGATATAAGACCTATCTGTGCTAAATATGGGTATTGCTGGAGTTATACCAGCAAACTTAGTGTGGATAACCTTTTTATAGGCTAAGATGAGAAATGGCATAAACCACGTTTCAATAGCATGCAGTGTAATTTTTTTAAAAGGAAAAATGGTCTTTTCCTTTGTGACTTGATTCATTCCAACCTTGATGAGGGGATGTTTGTTTAACATAATTAATACACAAGAAAAACAAAAGGGAGAGAAATTCTTCTTTCTGTCAACCCAGCTTCCTCAGACATTTTATGGGTACTGTTAATCAAGCTGGAAAATCATGAAGGAATTTGGCCTCTCCTTAAATGTTCCCCTGAAGATGAAGTTAACCTTGTCTCCAGAAACAGAGCTGATGTGCTTGAGGAAAGATGGAACTTTATGAGAGTCCTGAAAAACAACACTCATGTTGGGTCCCTCCTTTTTCCCGAAAATATACTAGTTTAATGGGTTTGATATCCCATGGGGTGGGGGTTTTTTTGCATGAAGTATTTTTGCCCTGTATATGTCTTATACCTGCCTCTCTGCCTCTGTGGATCTGCTTTCCTAGAACTGACTGAGAACTTTGGTATTGTCCTTCTGAGCCGTGAAAGTGTAGTTATTGTGTGTGGATATCTGTAGCTGATATCAAAGTTTCTTTATGAACTAACATCACTTGACTATCCATTTTTTCTCCATTTGTAACACCAGCAAATTTTCCTGGTGTGAAGTAGATGATGAGTGATCGGTACTTTTGGTTTTGGGTCAAACCGTGCTAAACATCTGGTTAATGGTGCCCGTCAGAATAAATGCATTCAGGTTTCACAGTCCAGATTCCTGTTGTTAAAGGATACAGCGGCAAGCTGCCAGGCTTCAGTGTACTTTGGTTATGGTGATTTTACACTCAAAAATTGTTTAAAGTAATCTTAATTAACATTACTGTGTGACTTGTATCCTTGCCAAGTAGACCCTGGGAACTGCTTTTAAGGAACTTGGCCATTTGTAAACTTTAATTTCTGCAGTTGGTTTTTATCGGGCAACGAACAACCTTGTTCTGAAGAGAATTGCAATTTTCAGGTTTCCGAGCTGTAATAAGCTTGCTACGTGTTTCTTCTTTTGCTAGTGTTTCATTGGTAGACCTATTTTGAGAATGCAGTGAGAATACAGTTTGGCTTGGGCCTCCACAATGCTTTTGATTACATAAAAACATCTGTTTAAATTGACAGGAAACAGGATTTTACATTTGGCTTTTCTTCAGTAGTTATTCTCAAGAGAATAAAGTTGAGATCATGGTTAAGAAAAGCAGCTGTTGCGGAAAATCTTTATTACAATGAATATGTTTTTTCCAGAGTTAAATAAATGTAATTTAGATAGTTAACATTAATTTTTGGGGGGCAATATGTTGTAGCTGGCTTGTTCAAGAAGATGGATTTTTCAATTAGAACTGGTAGTTATTAAAGCTTATAAAGCTATTTTTGTAGGTCTGTTAAATCTTGAGTGCTTTCTTTAATACTGTTCTGCACTTAGAAATCATACCGTGTAGTAAATGCAGTAAGATGTGCCACAAGTTAGATTATCAGATTTTCATTTTATACCCAGACCTCTAATCTGAGGAGTTTAAAAAAAAATGCTTTATTTATAAGATTGGCCTCGGCCAATCTTACGACTTCTGGAGGTCAGTCATGGCTTTTGGGGCAAGGGAAGGAAGCCCCCCGTGCGCTCCGGGGCTGCCTGCCTCTCTGGCATCACCTATTTGCATTGGCAGGTTGAGAAGGGGGCTTGCAGTCCCGTCCTCGTGGTCTCCTCTTTGCATTGCACGGTGAAAAGGGTGGCTCTGTCATCCTCGTCCAGGCTTGTGTCCTCTGGGGACACCGGGGCATTGCTGGGGCATGTGCGCGGTGTGATGCGCTGCAGCGGGATGGGACGGTTCCTGGCTCCGCGCCACGTGGTGCTCCCCAAAACACGTCTCTCCTGCAGATGGTCTTCCTGAGTGAGAAGGGTTTGGTTTATTGTGTTTAACCTGAGCCAGTCAGTTAAAAAAAGAAAAATTTAGCTATGAGTCTTACCCCGCTCTCACAGCTGCCTTTCCATGCCTCCACCACTGCTATTAATCACGATCGTAGCTGAAACTAGCTGTCTGAGGTCTGATGTGGAGTATGCTAGTGTACTCCACTTAAATACAGTTAGGAAAAACGGACTGGGGGAGGCCTTTTTTCCCTGTTTGCAGAAACATGGAGGTTTTGTTTTAAAAAAATGGTTGCCTGAACAAGTGAATTAGCAAAACCTAGTTTTCTGCAGCTTTGTCCATTGACATTGGTGTGTTATGTCCATTCCCTTTCTAATAAATACTGAACTCGTGCTGCAGCCTTTTCCTTGCTCAGGGTTGAGAGATCATTTTCCTCTGCTAAACCTTTCGCCTATTTTCAAGGAAATTCTAAGAACGTAGTATCTTTGAGGGCCCCCATCTGCATGCCATAGCTGGATAAAATTTGCTGCTGGATTCAAAAGTGATTGGAAAGGGAGGGAAAAGCAACCAAAAACCAGTGAGATCCTGTAAATGTTATATCATTTGACGCTTGCATCGCTAGGTTGGAATCCTTTCCTTGGCACTGCATAAGAGACAGAAGACACTCTTTCTCGTTCCAGGCAGAAGATAGTCTTTCTCATTCCTGCTTAATTTCCCACTGCTGCCTAATTTTTTTTTAGCCTTTTCCTCTCGCATCCCACAAGTTTGTTGCATTGTGGGCTTAAAGAAACAGCTTAAATACCCATGGCTCTACAACTGTGGAGTGAAGGCAGTATAAGAGCAGGGCCGTCACTTTTAAGGGCAAGGGGATACTTTTCTGCGGAAGGATATAAATCTTACTGCTGCTTTTATTTTAATTTTTGCAAGTATAGGTATTCCAGGGTGTTTTTTCCGTTACTGAGACTTTCATTACAATGGATGCACTCACAGTTGCGGGTGTAAGACATACTTGTTTCCGGGGAGCAATTGAATGAAAGCCTGAGCTATGACTACAGTATAAGCTGAAGGTCTCGCCTGGAGCTGGCGACTGCTGTCATCCCTAATGCATGCTGAGGCTGGATGGTGTTCTCAACTTAGCCATGTGAAGATGCTTGGACCTTAGGTCGCCTCCAAGGTCTTTCTCATACCTGAGTTAATGGCACTTCCATTTCTTTCTCAACTGTGTGGGGCTCTAATATGTTTTGACACATTAAATGCCTGGCCTCCTAGATTTTTAGGCTGTGACTGACCATTCTGCCGACTGAATTTGACGTACTGCATTGTTCAGGTGACCCAAGAGACGGCACGTGCTGACATTGAAGCCTACAGCATGAGGCAGTGAGGGACCGAGCCAGCCAGAGCTGTGGGGACTGAGGCGCTTACCCATGATAGCAGCTGTGGGAAGGTGGCTCCGTGTTTGTTTTGAAGAGAGTCCTGACACACCTAGCAATCTCATTGTCACTTTAATTAGTGATAACTATGTTGGGACTGATGTTGGCAGTTTAGTGATTGGAACTGTCAGCATTTAGAGGTGGTGTATGCTCAAGTATTTAAACATATAAATGTTCACAGTCTGAAAATGGAAAGTTTTGCACCTCTTTCTGTCCAGTAGGACTAATTCAAAATGTGTCAAACTGTCATCTCTCCCACTGAGTTTTAACAGGAACGTTTTCTGAAGAGACCTATCTCATGTGGTTTTTTTTCCTTGGCTTACAGTCACTGGCAAAACTGTGGTTCAGGAATACTATTCAAGATGCTTCTTGAGTAGTCACTGTATTTAAAAATGCTCACCAAGAAGTAAGCAACAGGAAGAAGTGAGCAGGCTCCATTTTGAACCTGCCAATCTGGAAATGTGTGTGAATGTGGCTGTTGTGACACTGATCTAAACTGGAACGTCTTTAGCAATACTTTGAGCGGGTAGAGTATATTTTTAATAGGATACGGTGAGAAATAGTTAATGTTTTGTACCAATTTATTGGCTTTTGACACTTTGTACAAAGTGTTAATGTCTTTTTTTTCCCTCGCCTTGAAGTCCTCTTAGACTCAGTAATGAAAGCACCTTTTAAAGACAAAACATTTTTGTGGAACAGCTCAGAGCTGTCAGTTTATTCAAAAGTGAAGCAGCTGTTCCAGCTACATGTTTTTAAGTCAATGCATACAGAAATTTCACTTTAACTGCTTCTTCACTCCAG
Source organism: Phoenicopterus ruber ruber (assembly GCA_009819775.1). NCBI lineage: Eukaryota > Metazoa > Chordata > Aves > Phoenicopteriformes > Phoenicopteridae > Phoenicopterus > Phoenicopterus ruber. The sequence goes on from CM020246.1 coordinate 25,871,169, forward strand.
TGGTACATGGACTTAAGCAGTTACTGCCCTGCACTTGGTTCTCTGTCCCTGGCAATGCACCGTGTTGCATCTCTGTGTGCCTCTAGAGTCCTGGTCTTGAACGTCAGAGCTAACCTGGAGAAAATCTACTTGCTGTATGAAGTGATGGCCTCAAATTGTCAGACTTTGCAGTTGCTGACTTGTCTTTCATCTTCCACTTGCTCTGTTAGTAGTAGAGGTGGCTGCAGCGTGAGCTGAACAACCTGCAGATGAGAAAACAGTGAAATATGAAATGATAGGAAAGGACTGTTAAATCTGTCACCCAGTGGAGGTTGCTCTCAGTGAAGATCATCAAGGGATCAATGCAAAGAAGCTTCAGGATCAGGTCACTGATGTAAACAGTGGCCTGTTTTCACCAGTGACCTAAGAGTACATCTAAAATTGCTCCTAAAAGCAGACAGGCGTGATGGAAGGACTGGTGTACTACTGAAGGTGGTGTAACCCAGATGGCATGACGCCAGCGCAAGTAAAATAGACCTTTTAAGTACAGCCAGCTGGCTGGTTGCCCACGCAAGGTGTGTGTGGAGGGCAGCCTGCTCCCGCAGTGTGGGGTGCTGCAGGGCAGAGTCTCACCCCCCCTTTGGCTGCATGCAGGGGAGAGGAGCAAGGTGGCTTGCTGGGCTGATGATGCTGCCGTGATTTTGTAGAAAGGACATGGGAAATATGAGGGGATGCAGGAAAAATAGCCAAACAATTCAGATTGCTGGGAGGAAAAGTCTTAAAGCCTTTGGTTTGGATTCCTTCTTTAATGAGCAGGGAGAAAAGCCTAGGTAATTAAAAGGCTCTCTAAGCTTGTGAAGAAAGCCTCACCAAGAACCAGGGCCTGGGAACTGTAGCAGACAAGTTAGAAGGGGGGAGGGGGTGCTGTTTTTAATGATAGATGTAAGTAACCAGAGAGACAGACAGTCCACCTCATACTGCTGTCAAATCCAGATGGTCTATGCTAATGGAAAATAGCTATGCTACTGGGGAGCTGGGTGATGTGATACACTGTGAGGCTCAGGTCAGACTAAACAATTGTCTTGACTTTTCCAAAATCATCATCAGAAGAGCAGTTGGGTAGTCTTGAGATGTTTTGCAGTGACATTATTTGCTAATCTGACGTGCTGACTCACCACGTAGTAACGTTTGAGCATAGAGACAGAAGCTAATCATCCTCCATTCAGCTTAATTTCAGCTCTGCCAGTGCCTGGCAGCGGCTCGCCCACGGTTTAGCTCTTGGCATAGCTGTCCTCGTCACTGCTTTCTCACCTAGGTTTTGAGCTGCTTGGTGCTGTATGGCAGTTCTGCCCCGTGGTGCCGGGCACAAGCCCCTCGCTTTGGAAACTCAGCTCCAGGCAGGAAAGCCTCACTGGAAAGCAGTGTTCAGGCAGTGTCTAGGCTGACATGACTTTTCTCTGAAGTTGGTTTTAATTTTGCACAGTTTGCAGTGTGAGGTGTGCTCCCAAAAATAGGTCGTCAGTTGGTGAACTGATATGCTGGTCACAAAACCTTTTGGCTAAGCCATGTGGTGAGTCTGAATGTTAAAGCAGAAGTAGTGAAAAGCCACTTAAGTCAGACAAAGGACAAAATAAAGCCTCTTCAGTGAATTTAGTTATTTCACAGGGACAAACCACTGTGTAATCGTGTGACCACTGAGGAAACCTTTACAAAATGCATATGGATAACAGTGGGGGTTTTCAATAATAGTTTGAGCCCAGCTCCTAACGCTTGGGACACCTGGCATCAGGTATTTCTTGGTTTCATGAACCAGTGCACTAACAAAGTGATTGGCTTCCTAGACATTCTTTCCTGAAACTAAAAGTCCAAGGGCAGGTGTGTAGCTGCTTCAGGACGTTATTTGTGCAGGGCTAGCTGCTTTGCTCTTCCAGCCTGCTTGGATGCTGCATGTAGCTGTGAGTGTAGGCGTTTGGGTATTTTTGATAGACATTGCTGTTAACAGCTCAGTGACCGCATTATCTGCAAATCTTATGGCCCAGATAGTGCTGGTAGTCAAGTCATCAAGCAGTGCATGAAAAACTAAGCTGCTGTAGGCCACCATGAAAAGAAGCTTCAGCAAGGCACATTCCTGTGCTCCGCAGACAGGCCAGAAGGCATGTGGTCTCCCTGGCCGAGCCGTCAGTTAGGCGGGAAGAGATGAAACGCTGCTAAGTCTTCATTTCATTTAAGTATGCACTTTTTTTTTTTTTAATGTGCTCTTCTTCCCTTTGATTTTTACCATTTCTGCTGAAGTCTCCCAAAAGGAAGAGTGCTTTGTTGTGATAAGCTTGATACTTCCCTATGGTTTGTATATTTTAAAAATACCATAGGCTATTTTGGGCAGTGATCCTGAAACTCCTCACTTTGTTTTAATGGCTACGCAAAATATTTTCTAAGACCTTTGACTTTTTTTTGGAAACATCTGTGGAAAATACCTTCTAAAAATGTCACTGTCTCTACAAAAGCAGTAGCCAGGACACGTTCACTTTACTTCTCAGTCTTGTACGTAAGTAGTTATGTGCGTGCTTAACATTACCGTCATACCTCATTCCACTGCCTTATCAGATTGGATCCCAGCTTGTGAAAATCAAGACTTGCGTGTGTGGCAGACGTTAAGTGTATGTTGGTGGAGCATTCATTGTCAGGAGCCGATAGCTCCTGCACAGGTTGGTAAGTCTGCTCTTACCCTCTTTTGTTAACCTGTCTAACCCTTGTTAACCATAGGTACTCCCCAGGCTGGCGTAAGATGGGAGTGTGCAAGTATGTCCAGGCCTGCCTGTACTTGGAGAAGTGGTTTGCACGGACTAGGGCTGTTATATAGTCAGCTTGCTTCTGCCTCTTCACAGTGTGGATGTAAGAATTACTGTTCCTCTGCATTGTCAGGAACCTACTGCACTCAAATAGAACGAGGTGGCAGGAAAATGCCACTGAAACGTCTGTTCAGAGAAGGGTCAAAGCATGCGGGACTGCTGCGAGGCATTCACCTCTGCTCTGCCCTCCCGGCCGCCCACTGTGCCCTCGCTTGAAATGGTGAAACTGTTTCTGCCGTTGCATAATAAATCAGCAGCTGATCAGGATTGATATGTCATCCCCCCCCCCCCCCCCCCCCCCCCCTTTTTTTTTTAGCCAGTAGTTTGCTTTGTTTGGTCACCCCCAGCAGCAGAAACAACTGTCAGGGCTACTGAGGTGCTGGTGCCAGGGTAGGAGTGAGTGAGTGGCCGGCAGAGGAGAAAGGCTGGCGGGAGCGAGTGGCTGTTAAGCCAGCCTGGCTACCAGAAGACATGTCTGTGAAACTGTGCTTTGAATATTTTTTAACAGAAACATTTCCCACACAGCTTTCCACAGCTGCTGTTGTGAAACCAGTCAAGTCAGCCATCATCCAGGCAGTTCAAATCACGGTGCAGTCTGTTTTCACATACGCTAGGTGTTCAAGTTTCTGGATCTCGGGCAAGCTGGCGTTGCACCCTCCTTGAGCTCAGAAAGAGTAGCACTGAGCAAAGGAGGCGGCTGGTCTATGTTGTGGAGGCCTGGCATTGTGGTGGGTTAGCGGGAGGGGGCTGGCTGGTTGCAAGTATTTGTGGAAAGTGTAAATATTTGCGTGGCACTTGTAATTATTGTGAGACTGTGGTGTTCACCCTGTGAGGAGATGTAAAGCTAGAGAGGGGGCCGGGGTGGCTGTACTTGCTGCCTGACTTGTGGGAGCCTTTGGATGAGAAAGACTTGAAGCCAGGACCTGCTGCAGCATGACACACTCCAGCCAGAGCAGCCCGGCTTTCGGAGCAATTGGGCTCTTGGGGACCCAGGACTTGGAAGGACCACAGGGCTTTGAAGGAGCTCTGTAGCTACAGACCAGGATTTTCAAGGCCTGCCTGCTGGCAGCAATTGCAGACCTTAGGTTGTCTGGGTTGTCTCTGTCCTGAACACCACACAGCACCTTCCTTCTGCAGAACCCGTCCTTTGGAGGAGCCTTTGTTTAATGATAAGCTAAATCTGTAAAAGGTTTATGGCATCACTCGCTTTTTTTCACAGTCCAATTTTTTAGCATGGGAAGAATTTGTTACTGGCCTGCACTTCTGCACCGCTGGGCCCTGAGCCGCTGGGCAGACCCTCACTGTGGTCGAAAGGCAGAGGCGAGGCGAGATGGGCTACGCTCACGGTCAAACTCGCGGCGTCGGAGGGACTGCATAGTTTAGCTGCACGTTGACCACAACCTTTTAACAGGGAACTCGTTGTAGAGGTGGGCTTTGAAGTCTGTCGCCCATAGATAACATCTTTGAAACTTCACAGGTCAGTAGGTGGTGGCCAGCGTCTTACTCTTTGGGACAGAGACTGTTTTCATTTATTTTTGGATAACACCTATTTCATTGTGGCCCACTCTGGAATGTAGTTAGTCATAACCAGAGTTTAAAAAAGAAAAAAATAAACCAAAAAAAAAACCCAAACCCACCACCAAATTTGGGACACTGTGGCTGAATAACCTAACCAACTTTCTGTGGTTTCCACAGCTATTCAGAGTGCTTAAAGGAGTGCTTCTGAAAAAAGATGGAGACACTGGTGTTTTCCACAAATATTGCCAATTTATAGGATACATGCTCAGTATTAGAAACTATCATTAAAGTCTCTCTAAGTAATGTGGAACAATGCATAAATGAGCTGTATATTCTATTTAAGTATTTGTTGCTTTAAATAGCAGCTCCAGGGATCCAGGACTGGAATAGCAGACATGTTGCTGGACATATATGAGGTTTCACTAGCAGAGCGCTTTAGCACCTGGCTTAGGAAAATGTTGTTCCCCTTACAAATGCCAAAGCTGCATACCTTTTTACTTCTCTACCGTAGTTTTTAACGGTATGGTGAGTATGGCCAGCAGTTGAAGTTCATCACGGATACTTTGGATCTGGCTGATACAGATTGAAAGGACCTTTAGTCTTACTCTCTTCTTTTTTTTTTTTTTTTCCCCTGTAATTCTGGATTATACTTTTCTGGTATGTTTTTGTTTTGGAATGTTACTATCCCATTTGTTTGCTGAATCGGTAACTTGCCATAGCTTCCTTATTTCTTGGACTTGTAGTTGGTGCTGTAAAAGTTAACTTAATTTCACTACATACAAAAAATACGATTGTCATTCAGCCACCACTGCCTTCTATTTTGAAAGTATACTTGCGTGATGTGCTTATGCAAGTAGTATTTTTAATTTCCAGCTTTGGTGCCAACACGAGCCCATTCTGTTTATTCCCCACAGTTGGAGCTTTGTGTGTTTTGGGGAGGATTTCTGTTTTGCAGCAGCAGCAGTTTTAGCAGCTGCATGCTTTGAGGCCCCTGTCTCCTCTGGCATGAGATCCAGCAGTGAACTGACAGAAGGGCAGAGTGGGAGCTGGGTTGGACTGTCCCCATTTTATGTCTTCTGCAAACTGAAGAGCTGTCATTGAGCAAGGCAAGGTCCCATCCACTACCCCGTTTCTGCGGGGCTGAAGGCAGGAAGCCTGAGCTTAGGAGTTGTAGCAGATAGTCATGGAGAGGAAATGATAAGCTGGGAGTGTTTTCAAGACACTTCTTGAAAGTGATTTGGGGCTCTTTGATCAACCAACCTAGTTGTGAAACTCTGTGGAGTTATAGCAGATATGTGTGTCTGCACACACACACGGGAAACCCCCTTCTCTGGGTCAGACGGTCATTGCTGCTGGAAGAGGAAGCGTCCTGGGAGGAAAATAGCGCGTGGTAGTTTGGCACCTGAAGGCACGTACAAGCGAGTGAAGTTTGCTTGGACAACTCAAATGTGGCACTTGTGCATTTTGAATCCCGTGTCAAGGGCTAAGAAAAGCCATCCCTCTTGTACAACTGCTTGCTAGAAAGCAGGGAGGTCCTCTGGACATCCCCGCGGCCCCTCCGAAGGTTGAGGAAACACCAGGTAAAAGTGGCCTCGGTGTGCTCGAGCCCCTGGCACTGGCAGTGCACCGCCCCTGTGCTACACACTAGCCACAGGGAGCCCCTCGAAAATGGGTGTCCTGAGGGGTGAGGTTGCTCTGGATTGGCAGCAGTGAGACCTGGAAAAGAGGTTCCCTGCTCCTGGCTGTCTGCTGATGTCCAAAAATCCTTGCTGTGGTCACGGCTGCTGGGTTAAGCACAGGAGCCACATGAAGCTGCTGCTTGTTGCAAGGAAGGGCCTGGCCAAGGACAGTGCTGCCTTATGGATAAAAATAAGGCTTATACTGATATTTTTTTATACGACTTTTAGAAAAGTAGAAGGCAGGGAAGGTCAGTCCAGCTTCTTTGAAAGTTAATGATGCTGTTGACAGCAAGGAAATAATGAACATCAAGCAAGATCCCTTTCAGGATTTATTCAGTACCTTTTTCCCTGTTGAGTAAGGCAATTATGTCCTTTTTACTATGCTTCTTGGTTTTTATCTTGGTGAACTTTCAGTTGCAGGTAGGAAAGAACTAAAATACACAGGGAATTCTGTCTCTAATAATGTTTAAACATTGGAGACAGTATCAACTGAAGTGTGATTTGGTATTATTTTACTTGCAGCTGTGGATATTTTTCCTTGCCATCTTGCACATGGAATCACTGCTTTCACATGTGCAAAGTGTGTCTACATAACTGTGAAGTTGCACTTCTCTGGCTTTCTTGAGTAGGAGATGGCTCAGCTATCTTTTGCTTTGTTTGCAGTAAGCTGAGTATTTCCAGATTCTTTCTCTACTGCCCAAAATATTTAGAACTGTTAATGTAGGTTTTGTTTCTTGGTTTGAGTTTGTTTGGGGTTTTTTTTGTAGCTGTTGTCTGTTTATAAAGCCTTCAGCACAACTATCCCAAAGTGTGGCTCAAACAGTTTTCCCTCCCCCCTTTAATTTGCTCAAAGTCTTCAGTAGCATAAAAAGTTTTTTGTGTACCAGAAAGGGCACCTTAAAAAGGAGAGTGTGGTTCTGGTGAATTTAAATGGATCTGTACAGCTTGTTTTGAAACAAAACCTCCAGCTTGTCTTAGAAACAAAATAGTTTTGTCTGTATGTTAAAAGCAAACAGTTTTGGAGTCGGTACCCTTCTTGTGCAGGTTTGTTTTTTCACTACGGAAGGGGGGCATGTGTTGCAGGAAATAGAGCCTTACCACTGCAGTGCCTGTTCTGCTGGGTGAAACACATCAGGACCATGAGCCTCACAGACATAGCAAAGAGCAGGATTAAGAAATTGGGAATGGTTCCTCCTCATCCTCTTCGCTCTCATCCTTAGCGTGTGGGAAAGTTAGAAACTGATGTGCTTAAACCTAGTGACTTTTGATAAACAAGACAATCTGCTTCCACTTAAATCCTGCTCAGCTGGGAGGACAGGACTTAAGAAATTCTGGAGTTTTACAGGAAGTCTCCCAGCTTCCCTGTCTGACTTTTGCAATAGAAAACTAAAGGCGGTGATGGAATGACTTGTGTTTTTTGTCTTACTTTCCAGTTGGCCTGCTGCTGCGGTACTGCCGCTTGTTCCTTGTGCTGCAAATGCTGCCCCAAGATAAAACAGTCAACCAGCACCCGCTTCATGTATGCGCTTTACTTCATCCTGGTGACTATCATCTGTTGTGTCATGATGTCAACAACAGTAGCTAACGAAATGAAAACGCACGTAAGTAAGAGAGATGAACCCACTGCTGTCCCTGGAAGGAAATGGGGCTCCTTCCACAGCTCTTCCATGTATAGGGGCACTCCCTCAGAAGAGGTGGTTGATTCTCTCCACCCATTCACTTCCAAACCCCAATGAGATAATTTTCCATGCTCAGCCTCTTCCTGTCAATTGCTCACCCATCAAGTGTGTTTCACAACAGGAAGAGTCAAAGATCACAGGACTAGCAGCCTTCCTCCTCTTGGGTTGTGCAGAAACCCGGGGCAGTGAACCCATCCTAGGTTTGCGCATGGGTAGTCTCACTAGAGGCTGTTAGGGAACATGTTATAGTAGAACAAATCGGTTCAGTCTACCGTTGAGTTTGTCTCTGGCAATTTATTTAGTAGCAGAAGCACCAAATTAGAAAATAACTGTTCAAGTGTTGCATTTATAATTTTCATTGTGTGTTCTTGGTGTTGTGTGACAGACTACTGCAATGCACAATGCTGCGGATCCTTTACAAGGGGTTTTCTTCAGTGTGTGTTGAGTCATCGTGTTCACATGGCATCTAACCACAGCAGATATTGTTCATCTCTAATTGTCTTTTTAATTAAAAAGCTTCAAAAGCATGAAAGGAGCTGTGGCTAAAACTAGATTTTAAAACTGAAGTTTCTTTCAGAGTCTTAATATAACTTTGCTAAGCTAAATGCTCACCAGCCTGCTTGTGGTCACACACTAGACCTGTTGTACCACGTCTTTGGTTTGGTTTCTTAAGCCACCCAAGTTGCTCTCAGTAGCACAAATCCTCTCTCTTGCCTTCTACAAGCTACAAGAAGAGAAGTCTGTTTTTAAGTAGAGGGAACAATGGCTGGATTGCTTAATTCCTAAAAATTAAGTTTCTGCACCAAACTCAGCATCGGGCCTGCTTCGAGGTTGTGAGTGTCCTTGCCCTGGAGGTTCGGAAGGCTTCTCTTGCTGCAGGCATCTAGTTGTTTTGTGTTACCCTCCCAACAGGGAGTGCTGGTGGGTGCACAGTTAAGGCTGTTTCCTCATTTAACCAGTTGCTGGTCAAGTTCATGCCCTGCTTACCTTCTGCGCTTGACTTTCAGTTGTCTGTGAAACGCTTCCCTCTGCAGCAGCCTGGATCCAGAAGCTGATGGAAGCACTTGTGCCTGCAACACAGATGAACCAGCGGGCTTATGACAGGGCTAGTTTGAGGGTTTTTGTGCTCTGCTGCCAGTGACCTTTCTTTCTTCCCATTGTACCCTCTTTGTATGTTCTGTCCTAATTTTCTTTCATTTAATAGCATTTTGCTTGAGTTTTCCTAGTGCCACCTTCTTACCACCGGCCACCAGAAGTTGCTGACAGCCCTGTAAGAGCACTCAGTACAGACATGATGCTTGCCTGTGAGCTGTGACTTAAAAACTGTTCAACATGTGCGTGCTGAAATGGCTTGCCAGGAATTACTTTGACTTACTAGATGCTTAGCTTGGCAATAAAGTGAATAACCCAAGGAACTCAAGTGTGGGAGACAAATTACGTGCTCGTATCCAAATTTCGTAAAGTCATTTTCCATCAGTAGTGTGGTTTTAATGCAGCTTGTATCCCTAACAAAAAATACTCACTCTTTATCCAACAGAAAAATGATTCAAAAAGCCTTCAACAACATGCTTTTCAGTATTGCCAAATTTCTTTTCCAGTTCATAGTCTTGAAAGCTCAGTGTGGGAAGAAATGGCACAAAGAGTAGCTGTTAGTGTGAAGTGGAAAGATAATCACCCTCTTAATTTAGAGCATTTGATGTCTTTGAATGGGAAATGGACCATCTGAAAGTAGGCTTTCTTTATCTGCTCTCTAATTTAATAATTATGTTCGAGTCTGTTAAAAAGTTCAAAGACTCCTGAAGCTAATTCAGCCCAGTTGTAATAGAGTGCACCTTCAAAATATTTATTGAGACTAACCAGTCTCAGCTTCCCAATGATGAACTGTGTTTTGAAAGTGCTGGGCACTTACTAATTCCTTCACTTTTGGCTGGATCATAGAGCACTCCTAGCTCCTGAAGCCAGACTGTAAGTAAACACTTTGCATGATGCTTCTAGGACCTCACCCTCTCTTTCTTGGGAGGATAGAGAACTTTAATTAATTTTAATTAGACTTTTTAAATTTTTGTATTAAAATAAAAAATTAAAATTTTCGTGCAGTCCTTTATGGAGCCATAATCTTGGCAGGGACCAGTTTAGAGATCAAATACTCATGCTGATATTATGTGAAAGGAATCTCTCCCTTGTCAGGGAGAGGGTTTTTTTGGTTGATTGGCTATAAATTCCTAAGTCTAAACTAGTTCTGAAAGTATTTATTGTAGCACTTGGTCCTTTGGCATTATTTTGAGAGGAAGCAACAGCAAATGTACATCTCTTATGGACACCTTAAACAGAGACTTTTAAAAAATGTTTGTATTTGTTTTGCAGTATTTATCTACCCCCATGGTCATACATTCTGTCTATTAAAACACGTTTAGAACAGTTTTTCAGTTCCTGAGGTGCCATACTCTGCAGGTGTCAGCCCAGAGCTGAGGGCCTGCTCTGTGCCCTGCAACATGGCTGGAAAAATGAGGCGCTGTTCCAGGGAGCTCAACTTCCACATCCTCACCAAAGTTGGCAGGTAGACGAAACCATGTGTCAGTGGGAGGACACGGTACCTGTGGAGTATTCGGTTATGGTTTCAAAACCTTGGTTCCTAATCTAACCAGGAGCATTTTGAGGACATCGTATTTTGTGGTGAGCCTTAAGAATTGAACAGTGTCTTTTGAGTGGGAGTTTTTTCTCTGTTGTTTTTACTCTTCTTCCCCATCTTCTGAGCTGTTCCTGCACCCATGGGACACCAAGGGAGAGAGGCCCAAAGGGTTGAATTCTGAAAAATGTGCAAAGAAACCAAGGCCTTTGTGTTTGATCTCTGGGGAAGAAGCAAGAGGCAGTAGAGAGGTAGGGAAGGAGTGGATCATTTTGACTAGGAAAATATTTTGAGTAGTAGCGTGTAGAATAGATTTCAGATGAGCAAGGTTGTGTATCAAGGCAAAAGATGGGGTAGAGCATCAATCAAGATATGAGAGCCTCAGTGATGGGGACAGAAAGACAGAAAAGACCAATATGCAGTTACACAGAATGGTTTGGAGACTTGACTCTGTTCCAAAATGAAGCAAGGCACAACCCAACTTGAAGAAGTGCTTCTATGCTTTGATCCATATTTTTTTTTGCAGTTATTCTGGTTTTTTGAAAAACAGGTACAGCTTTATTCACAAATGTTCTGTTGAAGCAAAACCTCGCATTTCACAGGCTTTGAAAGGATAATTGAGAGAAGAAAAGGGAGAGAATTGTTTTGGTCTGTTGAAAGAGTGTTTTGGTTTTGTTTTTAATTAAATTTTTATGTTAAAGCTGTTTCAAAACTAGTGGTTTCACCCTGAAAATATCCATGTCCTACTTAAATAATGAAAGGAAAAATAAGAAATATGTTTTCAGGAAAACAAAGACCAGTAAAAACCAGTTCAGTTGTGTCAAAGCATTTCAGTTCGAGATGCTTACATGTTCTGGCAGAGCATGCTTTCAGGCTTGTTTCCCCAGCCAGGTTTATAGCTTGGCCCTTAACTGCATTATAGTGTGTTAAAACGCAAATTTGCTACCAAAAATGAATTTTTTAAGTGCAGATGCCCGTTGCGTATTTCCGATAAGAATTTAGCCATATATGCAAGATGGCATGTGTTTTGGTCTGATTGTTTTTTGGTTCTCTATTCCATTTATTCCATTTCTCAGCTACTCAAGACAGGTAGTTTTCCCTGTATTTTGCCCTTGTCTCCCCACCTACACAGATTTTCTTTCATGCTTCCTCTCTTTCCATAACAAAGTTCGTCTGCCACATTCTCCCTCCGTTGGATGAGGACATCCAGACAAAAGCAGTTTCCTTTCGGGCTCTTCAGGCCCATTTCTACACACTTCTTCCTTCCTATTTCCCCTCCGATGCTATTTCCTGTGCTCTTGCAATCGTATGTTTGGGTGCACAGACCCAAGCTCGGAGGTAGCCAAGCCCCAGCCGCCTGGAGCCTGGACGCAGTGTGGCCATGTTGGCTTGCTCCTTGCATTGCATTTATTTCGGGTGCCAGCAGCTCACAGTGAGGGGAAAGCGAGTTCGGGGTAGTCTGTTCCTGTTTCTGTAGATGTTGTCGTCGTCTTAAAGGGTTTCACTGCACCCAGAAAATTACCAACTTTGCTGGGATAACATCATTGCTTGCAACAGCAACCGAGGCGTTACCTAAGTGGACACAGAGTTTCTTCAGCAAGAATGCTTTGTCCTCTACTCAGAGGCCAAAGAATTTAGCTTATGTTGCTTTTAAAGGTATAAAAGTAGATATTTCACTATATCAAACCTGGCAAATAACTAATCTGTGACTTTAACAGCTGGCAAAACTACTCAGCAAATGGAAAGTCTGGTAAATCACAAAGGCTGGGCAGGCTGCTCAGCAGCTGAACATGTTTCAGAGATACAGAATTTAAAAAAAAAAAAAAAATTAGTCTTTTTTAACTTTCAGTGAAGAAATCGCATAAGCCTTGATAAATTGTTCCCAGCACTAGACCGTCCTCTCACGAAAACATGCCTGTTTCATTACATCAGGCCTTTTGTCCCCAGCATTGTGCTCGTGTTTATTATCTGCTGGGGTCCCCAAGAGTTTGGTTTTATTCTTGTTTTGTTCCTTCAGGATCACGGGTCTCCAAAAAGGGCATTCAATCCCACAGGACTATTCCTGAGGCCATCACTTATTACTGCATAGTGTTGTGCATACTACATGACAGCCGAGTTCTTTGTTGCTTGTGTAGGCACAAGCTGAGCTATTGTTCTTGTGAATCCATCCATTTTCTCTCAGCCAGATCTGTAAGGAAATTACTACTAAATGCAGAAAAGAACATATAGGGTCAAAAATCCCATCAAGACCTCTGTAGAAACCTATGCAATTAAAGAAGATGCCCATTTACAGTTACCCAGAGATCTGTTTTTAATTAGCTAGTCAATTAATCAAGTTTCATAGTATTTTTTTGTTTTGTTCTGTAAGTCTCATAAGCAAAATGCTGCTTGGTACCAAGTACAGATCTTACAGAAATCTGGCTCCTTGGTCAGCCCTATCATCTATATCAAACAAATATGCAATTTTCTCAGAAATATTGTTCAATATTATGCATCTTTTTAATCTCTGCTGACTGATGGTTTTTATAAGCAAAGAACTGGAAAGCATGAATTGATAGCCCAGTGGCTTCCCTGCCATCGCTGTGGCCTTGATAGGTCTCTTACTTATTCCAGTCAATCCATTTGTTCGTTTTGAATGCTGGCACATTTGCCCAGTCTGACATTTCATTTCCTTTCGAGACCTGAGAAAGGCATCGCTGATGCTCCAGACAATTTCTCATGAGCTCTCTAAAAACTCTTGGATGCGAGTTAGCCACAGCTACTCGTTTCCTGTCCAGCTTCTTACGCAGTGGCTACTCATCTCTGAGTTACTTCTGAAAGAGCATCTCAGAGTGGCCCAGCTTGAATCCGTTCTTGTAACACCATGCAGCTGTGTTGAGAGCTGCTTTTCATCTCCTTGGCTGGTTCTAGCCCACCTAGCATCAGCTGAGTACCGTAGTTAGGTTTGCTACCCTTAGCACAGCAACTCAATGTCGCTGTGAGCTGCTAAAATATTTGCTTTTTTTGGGAAACTGCTAGGGAGTTGTTGAGCTCCTGGCTGGTTTGGGTTGCTGGCACAGGATGGGAAGTTGCGGAAGTTGCATACCCAGCTGAGGGAAGCACGCTTTCAGAGCCTGGTGGCTGGAAGCCGGCAGTTTGTGTGTTTGTCCCTTGTTTCCTGCATCTCGGATGGCTGGGAACACTGCCTGATTGCTTGCTCTCGGGTCCTGTTTGTTCTTTCCCTGTCCCAGTTTTGTGTACTGACCTGACTGCTGAAGGAAGGAGAGTTTCCCATCTTTGCTAATTTCTTGGAAATGTTCAAGGATGGTGTTGCCCACAATCTCTGTATGTTTTTCCCAAGCAAAATCTGGCCTGGCTGAATGCTTTCTGAAGTCTAATTCCCATTTCCTTTGCCTGAGTTATCTATTTATGCATGTTGTGTCCTGACACACATTGTCTTCTGTCTCCTCCAGTTACCTGTGCAGGTAGCAGCAATCAGCTCCAGAGGGTTTGATATGTTGCTCGACTGGTCTCACCAGCCTCAGCTGAGGGCTGTCAGCGTAGTGAGGCCCTTCTCTCTTTGAAACGAATGGTGGTTTTCTAATTAAATGCCTGTATTCCTGTGCAGCTGAATGGCTCCCTGGCTGTGAGGGGGAGTATCTGCACAGAGGCACCCCACAGGAGTGGGTCCTGGCCACATAGACCTGCTTTTTTTGAGCACCTAGCATCATGTCCACCTGGTGAAACTGAAGCCAAAATGTGCAGCTGTTTGCTTTCCCCTCGCGGCAAGAGCAAGGCCTCAAAGGCAAATATTTAATGAGTCAAGGGAAAGGTGGAATTTTCCTGCCTTTCCGTTAATTTAAAACAAAATCAGGGCAACTGGCACGACTCCCTTTCAGAGGCTGTGACAGAGGGGAGGGGACTTGCTGCCCCTGTACTGCTTGAGTGTGCTTTGGTTTGCCTTTCCACCAAGGGCAGCACAAGCCAGAGCTTCCTGCCCTGCAGCCCCCTTCATGCCCCCTCGGCTGGTAAAACTGCCAGTATGGCTCGTGTAAGCTGGATTACTGAAGCAGTCAGTCTTTTGCTGCAAGGCACGGGAAGAAGGGAGAGGTCCCCAGGGTGAGGGGATAAGCAGTAAGGGACAGGGATGGCTTAAGCTAACAGAGCTGAAGGAAAGGTAGGTGGACTTGTACCCCAAAGCATCTGGAAGAAGTTGAGAGTTGAGGCTCTGGAAAACTCCAGTCCCTTATGTTTTACATTTCTTGATGTCCCTTGAACCCTTAAATCCAGGCTGAGGGGTATCAAGACTGGAAGGTGTTAAATGAAGCTGGTGAAAAGTCGGTGATGCACAGATGTAGGCATGCTTAGTTACAAGGACCCCTGTGTCCTATCTAACAGCTTGTAACGTGTTGTGCTTTTCAGATTCCCTTCTACAAGCAGATGTGCAAGGGTATTCAGGCGGGTGAGATGTGTGAGAAGTTGGTGGGATACTCTGCGGTGTACAAAGTCTGTTTTGGAATGGCCTGTTTCTTCTTTTTGTTCTTCTTGTTCACCATCAAAATTAACAACAGCAAAAGCTGCCGGGCATACATTCATAATGGGTGAGTATTTGTTTGATTGCTTGATTTCCACTTCTGTTTACAGGTTTTTGCTGCCTACTTTCCAGTTGGGTGTAGTACTAGGCAAAAAAAAAAACCAAACAAAACAAAAATTGATTTTACTGCTTTTGTCAGAAATAATGCAGTCAAGTGAAAACTAACTAAAGTGGCAATCAATCATCAAAGGCTGTTTTTTCTCTTGTTGGGCTTTAAATAGAGATTTCTCACAGTACTTGAGTTGAAGACCTCTAATTCCTATTATAACTAGATGATTTTTTTTTTCCTCTCCTCTTGTCCAGATTCTGGCTCATTAAACTTATACTTCTGGCAGCAATGTGCTCAGGAGCCTTCTTCATTCCTGATCAGGACACTTTCCTCAATGGTACGTCCTTCTTGTTTTGTTACGCTGCTTTGTTCTGTACTACCTTGTGAGTGGTTATAAAGCCTAAAAGTCTGATCAATGTGAATATTGCCATATTTCTTCAAGTAAAGCCAGTATAGTACTTTTTTACATGCTATCTTCTTCCGTTTCTTGTTCTATTTGTTTGAAGAACAGTATGCTTATCAAGTACATAAAATACGTTTAGCAAAACCAGACGAATGGCATTTTTACTTGCTTTCAAACAATGAGCTTATGGTACATACGGAAAAAAAAAATCTACATCATCTGCTAAGGGTAACGTGTCCTGACTGTTCTGTTCTTCCACTTCACTTATACAAGCTCACAATGGTAGGATATGGCTGAACTTTGCTAATGCGCCTCCTTGGTGATTTCTTCACTGAAATCAGCTGCACACCTGGAGTCGTTTATAGGCTATGCACTGCACAGCAGCACAAGCTGTATATGCAACTAAACATTTAAATCGGTATCTGCATTTCCTCAGAGACTTCTGATATTGCACATAAGAGATCTGTTGTCCAAAGTATCCAAACAGCTACCCAAATACAGTACATGTAGGTCCATGGTTAAGCAGTCAAATAACATGTCTTAAAACTAGTCAGTGAATACCAAGTGTTCCCGTCTCTTTGGGAGTGGCTCGGGATGGCATTTGTAAATAGATAAGCTCCACCTTTGTTTTTTCTGTGGTACTGGAATCTGGAAGGGAAGAAGTTGCCCTTTTTAGTACTGGGTTCCAGTACCTTGCAATTTCAGGGTTTAGGTTCCTGTGAAATGCCTTCACATCACCTCCCTCCCGCCAGTCACAAATAAAGGCTTCAGTATTTTCTGTCTGAATATAGTAACTCACAGTCTCCACAAAAATTCTCTAGGTTAGGGAAACTCAGTAAATGTCCTAACAGGCTTATTTTGACAGTGTGGCAGGTTGCAAGCTGAATTCATCAGGGAGCTAATCTTGAGTTAGCTGAGCTGGCCTTTCAGCTGTAATCTCTCATCTCCTGCTACATCTGTGGGCTTGAGATATTCAAACCGCACAATGGCTTCACTGCATAGACAATAATTCCATTTTATCTCAAGGGAAAGGTGACTGCAGTTTGACCTGTTTTCTGTCTCTGCCTTGCAGCCTGGCGCTACGTAGGAGCAACAGGAGGTTTCCTTTTCATTGCCATTCAGCTCATCCTGCTTGTTGAGTTTGCACACAAATGGAATAAAAATTGGTATGTGTTGGGCAAGTAGTTATTTGCATGAAATTCTGGTGTACTCCTGAACAATACATTTCTGGTAACAAAGAATTTAAAAGGAGCATGGATGTAATTTCTGAAAAAAGACACTTTAATGTCAATATTTAGAGCTGTTCATCTTTGCTTCATCCACTTTCTCCTTCCCCAGTGGAGGTGTTTCCTCCTTATTCACTTCTACTCTGCTGATTTATTCTTAATGTGAATTGCTTGGTTTCCAATAAGTAGTAGCATGTTGGAATGCAAAAACCTCTTACTTAAGTTGTTTTATATGAAAACATACCTGCTAAGAAACAGAGTGGTGCAAGAGAATAAAACTGAATTTGCAAAATGTAACAGTGAAACTCTGTGCAGTGATGTAAACTGGTAAATCCTGCTTTTTTTGTGTCAGCTTAATGCACATCATTTTTTTTTGTCTTGACATGAGAACTGCTACTTTGTCTTCAGCTTCTTTGCTTTCATCTAAATATGCAAGATTCCATTATCAACCCACATATACCCCATTTTGGCACTGACTTCAGTTCTGGTTTAAACATATTTGCTATTGCCTTCCTAGCCCTTAGCCTCTCATCAAGTTAAAATATTTAAATTGTACTCCCACATATATGCAGGAACTCCTGCCTCCACCTCCACCCTTTCTGTCTCTCATTACTTCCTCTACAAACGTTTGCAGTCCTCTGTTGTTCTAGTTAGCATACTGACTGCTAAGAAAGAGTTTTAGCAAACCTTTGGGCTTTGTTAGATACCTGTTTTCAGGGAGGAAGAGGTGAGATCTCCTTAGACCACAGATATTTTTACCTCTAATTACTGTAGCTGCTTTTCTGTGGATGAAAGATTTCCAGCAGCAGCATTTAACTTTAGCGCTCTCTACATTAGGTATTCTTTTAAAACAAGTCATGTTTCCACAAAGCAAAACAACAACAACAAAACCCAAAAAGCTTCCATGCACAAAAAAGCCCTTTGTGCTCAAAGAACTTTTTTAGTTGCTACTCCTAAAAAAACACAGTGATCTTTGCAAGAGGTGTTTGGAAGGTGAAGAGGAAAACAAGATGGACCACGCTTTAGCTAAAGGAGACTGGTGGGATAGACCCAAATGGAGAGGAGGCTTTTTGAGCAAAAGGGTAGTAAAACTGTCAGGGTAGCGCAAGGGGCAGAAGAGAGGCCATGCCAAGCGATATGCCTTTGCTGTCCTCGTGTGAACAGCACTGCTTGGTAGCTGATCCTAGGGCACTGCGAGTCCCACTGAGGAAATCCCTGAAGTATTGAGCTGAGATGTGCTGATGGGCTGATCCCAGAGACTGGGAGTTCTAGGAGTCACGCTGGGCTATAATTACAGAAACAGCTGGACATGATAATACAGGAGATAAACACTAATGCTAAGGAATGTTTCCCTCTGTTTCATGGGAGGAACCTTGCAAGGGCCTGTGTTGGTGTAGCGACGTACACATAAAATCATAGAATAGTTTGGGTTGGAAGGGACCTTTAAAGGTCATCTAGTCCAACCCCCTGCAATAAGCAGGGACACCTTCAACTAGATCAGGTTCCTCAGATCCTCATCCAACCTGACCTTGAATGTTTCCAGGGATGGGGCTTCTACCACCTCTCTGGGCAACTTGGTCCAGTGTTTCACCACCCTCACCATAAAAAATTTCTTCCTTATATCTAGTCTGAATCTACCTCCTTTTACTTTAAAACCATCACCCCTTGTCCTGTTGCAACAGGCCCTGCTAAAAGGTTCTTCCCCATCTTTCCTATAAGCCCCCTTTAAGTACTGAAAGGCTGCAATAAGGTCTCCCCAGAGCCTTCTCTTCTCCAGGCTGAACAAGCCCAACTCTCTCAGCCTGTCTTCACAGGAGAGGTGCTCCAGCCCTCTGATCATTTTTGTGGCCCTCCTCTGGACCTGCTCCAACAGGTCCGTGTCTTTCCTGTGCTGAGGGCTCCAGAGCTGGACGCAGGACTGCAGGTGGGGTGTCACCAGAGCGGAGTAGAGGGGCAGAATCACCTCCCTTGACCTGGCCACGCTTCTTCTGGTGCAGCCCAGCATACGGTTGGCTTTCTGGGCTGCGAGTGTACATTGCTGGCTCACATCCAGCTTTTCATGCACCAGTACCCCCAAGTCCTTCTCAGCAGGGCTGCTCTCGATCCCTACATCCCCCAGCCTATATTGATACCAGGGATTGCCCTGACCCAGGTGCAGGACCTTCCATTTGTCCTTGTTGAACCTCATGAGTTTCACATGGGCCCGATTCTCAAGCTTGTCCAGGTCCCTCTGGATGGCATCCCTTCCCTCAGGTGTGTCAACTGCACCACTCAGCTTGGTGTCATCCGCAAACTTGCTGAGGGTGCACTTGATCCCACTGTCTATGTCATTGATGAAGATATTAAACAGTACTGGTGGTCCCAATACGGACCCCTGAGGGACACCACTTGTCACCGATCTCCATCTGGACACTGAACCGTTGACCGCTACTCTCTGGATGCGACCATCCAACCAATTCCTCATCTACCAAACCGTCCTCTCATCAAATCCATCTCTCTCCAATTTAGAGAGAAGGATATTGTGGGGGACTGTGCCAAAGGCCTTACACAAGTCCAGATAGACGACATCCATAGCTCTTCCCTTGTCCACTGATGTAGTCACTCCATCACAGAAGGCCACTAGGTTGGTCAGGCAGGACTTGCCCTTGGTGAAGCCATGCTGGCTGTCTCCAGTCACCTCCCTGTCCTCCATGTGTCTCAGCACAGCTTCTAGGAGGATCTGCTCCATGATCTTCCCAGGCACAGAGGTGAGGCTGACAGGTCAGTAGTTCCCAGGGTCCTCCTTCCTACCCTTTTTAAAAATGGGTGCAATGTTTCCCTTTTTCCAGTCCCCAGGGACATCATGTGACTGCTGTGACTTTTCAAATATCATGGAGAGTGGCTTGGCAACTACATCAGCCAGTTCCTTCAGGACTCTGGGATGCATCTCGTCAGGCCCCATAGACTTATTTGTCTAACTTATCTGTTCAGGTGCCTCAGGTGGTCACAAACCTGATCTTCTCTTACAGTGGGAGGGACTTCATTCCCCCAGTTCCCATCTTGCAGTCCATCCACTCGAGAGGTGTGGGAATAGAGGCTGCCCGGTGAAGACTGAGGCAAGAAAGTTGTTGGGTACCTCAGCCTTCTCCTCATCTGTTGTTACCAGTTTGCCAGTCTTGCTTATTGGGGGGGGTACACTTTCTTTGACCTTCCTTTTCTGGCTGACATACCTGTAGAAGCCCTTCTTATTATTCTTTGTGTCCCTTCCCAAGTTCGGCTCCATCCACGCCTTGGCCTTCCTGACCCCATCCCTACACAACCAGCCAGTGTCCCTATACTCTTCGCAGGACACCCGTCCCTGCTTCCACTGCCTGTGCATTTCCTTCTTGCCCTTTAATTTGACCAGTAGGTCTCGACTCAGCCGTGCCAGTCTCTTGCCTTCCTTTCCTGATTTCTTACACCTGGGGAGCTTTTCTGCTCTATGGAAAGCCTCCTTAAAGATCTGCCAGCTCTGTTCTGCTCCCTTGTCCCTGAGGGCAGTTTCCCAGGGGGTCCTACTGACTAACTCCTTGAAGAGCTGGAATTTTGCTTTCCTAAAATTCAGGGTCCTGACTTTACTCTTCACCTGACTCATATCCCTCAGGACTGCAAACTCCACCAGTGCATGATCACTGCAGCTCAGGCTGCCTCCAATCTTGACGTCACCGATTAGCTCACTCGTGTTGGTGACCATCAGGTCCAGTATTGCATCCCCTCTGGTAGGGCTGTCTATTACCTGGCTTAAGAAGTTATCCTCCATGCACTCCAGGAGTCTCCTGGACTGCCTACAGCTCGCCATGCTACTTTCCCAGCAGATGTCGGGGTGGTTGAAGTCCCCCAGCAGGACGAGAGCCTGCGAGCGCAATGCCTCCTGTAGCTGGAGCAAGAAGTCTTCATCAATAGGGGGTCCCCTTGATCGAGGCAGCCTGTAGTAGACCCCAACCACAAGGTTCCCTTTGTTGCCTCGGTCTCTGATTCATACCCATAAGCTTTCAACCTGCTTGCGGCTGTTCTTCAGAGACAGCTCCTCACACTCCATCCATTTCTTGACGTAGAGGGCAGTGCCTCTGCCCCTCCTTCCTCGCCTGTCCCTTCTGAACAGCCTGTAGCCATCGATAGCCACATTCCAGTCATGGGATTCATCCCACCAAGTTTCAGTAATGGCAACTAGGTCATAGCTTTCTAGCAGCATGGTGGCTTCCAGCTCCTATTTGTTGCCCATGCTGCATGCATTGGTGTAGAGGCACTTTAGCTGGGCTGTCAGCTGTGTCGCCTTCTTAGAGGAACACCCCTTAATTTCTTTGAGGTCTTTCACTGGTGTTTCCCTGTTGGCTCCTGTTACCTCAGGAGCCCCTGGCTCGTCTCCATAAGCGTTCAACTGTGCTGCAGTGTAGCCAGCACATCTCAGAGCAACAGGCTGAGGGCCCTTGCTAGCACCCTGTCCCTCTAACCTTGGTGTGTCATCCCAGCTGTGACAGCTTGTCACAGGCAAGCGTGATACTATATCCCCCTGTCCCTTCAAGTCTAGTTTAAAGCTCTGCCAATGAGCCCCACTAGCTTGTGAGCAAAGACCATCTTCCCCCTTTGAAAAAGGTGAATCCCATCTGATGCCAGCGAGCCTGGTGCCATGTAGGCCATCCCATTATCGAAAAACCCAAAATTGTCATGGTGACACCAACCATGGAGCCATGTATTAATAGACCGGGCCTTTCTGTTTATGCCAATGTTACTGCCCATAACTGGAAGGAGAGAGGAAAAAATAACCCGTGCTCCAGATTCCCTTACCAACTGTCCCAAGGCCCTGAAGTCTCTTTTGATCACCCTTGGAGGGGGGCTTCAGGAAAGTAAACGCTGTCTTTTGTGTTTGAGGATATGAACTGTTCAGCTATTAGAACTTTATTTTTTTGAGAAGGGAAGACAAAGATAAGGTGCTTGTCTCTCTGTCCCCAGGACTGCAGGTGCAAACCACAAGCAGATGTGGAGTGGTTTGCTTGCCCTGGTCACTCTCCTCTTGTACTCCGTTGCTGTGGCAGCTCTGGTCCTCATGGCTCTTTTCTACACGCGCTCAGAGGGCTGCATGTACAACAAGGTCCTGATCGGTGTTAACGGTGGCCTGTGCCTCTTTGTGTCGCTGGTGGCCATATCACCCTGTGTCCAGAATCGTGAGTTCGCTGACCTCTTCTCCTCCTGGGTTTCTGGTGCTGCCACAGTTGTGTGCCTGGAGGCATGAGCCATGTTCTGGGCAGAAAATCTCATGATAGTTCAGAGCTGGTGCTGCTCTTGCCCCTGTCCCTTTATCTACGCTATGAAGTGCTGTTGCTGGTCATCACCTCACCTGCTAAAACTACAGAGGTGAGACATTTTGGGTGTGCCATCAGGCAGTCATACCGTAAACAAGGCTCACGTGCTGGTGGCTGGTAATGCGTTGTGGAGCTTACACAACTCTTGCAGTGGTGGCAGTTGAGGTAATAGCTGTCAAACTCATTCACCGCTGTTTTACCATTTACTTTTGACTACTTGTGATTTACCATCTGTAAAGTTTGGGCCTGGAGGAGTTGACAGCGGTATTTCATGCTTTGGTATATTCTATGTGTGCTGTTAGTACTTTGCATACGTTGGACCTGGAAATAGTAATTTGAGTGACTCCAACACAAATTTTATGGGCAAATAAAACTATCATGGCAGCTTGTCAATAGCTTTTGGAAAGCTGGTGCTTTTGGCAAGAGCAGGGGGGTGTTTCTTTACTTCTGTGGGAATCTTTATTGTCTTTCTAAAACAGCCAGCAGAACTAAAGGACAGACTCTTTTCTCTTTACATGCCAGTGGAAATGTATCTAAACTGCCTCAAAGACTTATGAACTACTTTAAGTAAAACATAAAAGATACTTTTCTCTTCTGAAAGTTACTAGTGTGCTTTTCTTTAAAGGATATGAATTTCTTTTTCAGTTTGTTAACATGTCTGCAAAAATCACTTATTTTCCGCTTTCTTGTAAAGGCCAGCCCCATTCTGGTTTGCTGCAGTCAGGAGTTATCAGCTGCTACGTCATGTACCTCACTTTCTCAGCACTCTCCAGCAAGCCACCAGAAACCAGTAAGTTATCTAATGCTTTATGTAAATTCTTTTAGACATGCCATGTATTAAAAGCAAGAATTTAGCAAACCTGAATTAACAAATTCAGGGATATAGGAGTGCTGGGTTTGGTCTGTTCTGGCCTATGCAGAAGAAATTGCAAATACTGAAAATAAATTTGTGCAGCAGAGAGACCATGCAGTTGGCACTCTCCATGTACCTTAAATGCTTTGGTCTAGGGGAGCTTAATTTACCTTGGGTGAGTTGCATCTGTTGCACCAGAGCAATTCCAGCCTGTTTCCTACAGACAAATTTCCCAGAGTCTTGTAGCCTATTCCTTGTGTGGCAAGGGCACGTTCTTGTACGATAGGACATGACTAAATACATAATGTGTTTGGTCACATGATGGGAAAGGAGTTGGAACAAATGTCTCTTGGATGCCTTTAGAAGAAGCTGAGTGATCAGCTCCATCCAAAAGTTTACTAGGTCTACCACCAGTTAGTAAGTGCTGGCCATCCGAGTGGATACTAAAATAACTTCTTTCCTCCTGGAACTGGTATGCTAGATAGCCTTAGCTCTGAACTCCTAATGGAGTAAAAACTTGAGTACCACTCGTCTTTTGTCTTGAGAGGAAACATTCTGAGTAAGGACTTGGAGTTATGTTGCAGTTGTTTGAGATGATGCTGTTCTTCGGCAGAGTTCCTGTACTCCATTTGCCTTCTAACCATTGGCATTGCAAGCCAGGAGTAGGGAACTTCCCAGAATTTTAAGTTCTTTATGCTACAAAAACCCAGCAAGACTTCACAAGCACAACTCAAACTGTTTCCTTTTCTCAGGTAACCATCAGATTCACCTGTTTGGACGGGGAGTGTTCTTTTGACTTAAAGAAGACTTTTCTGGTTCAAATTATTAATGCTAAAACCCCCTTCTTTATTATTGCTCAACTTTTAGTGTTGAAACAACAATAACTATAGGAAAGTAAGTCTGTTGGCAGGAAGAAGTTTTTACAAACACCTCCCAAGAAGAAAGGGGAGAGATGGGGGAAAGAATCTCTCTCGGTCACACTTGTGTAGGCACAGGCACACACACAAATGTATTCTAGAGCTAAGAAGGAAAAACAGACAGTATTGAGGTGGAAGAATTGCTTAGGGAGCTTAAGCAGTGTTTTGAATGAATATAGAAGTTAATTTAGAAGGCATCTGAATTACTCATAAGACTTGACACAGTGTAAAAAAAAAAAAAAAGAAAAAAGGGGAAGAAAGTGATGTGTGGTATTAAATTATTGGCCTCATGTTATTTCATGCTTGTGACAGTCAAAGCCTTCAGCAGTTAAGTGAATGCTCTGATTCTTCTTGTATGTATTGCAAGCGTGGTTATTGCATTTGCCAGAGTATGCATCAAGCACACTCTCTCAGACCTCCTGAACCACGTGTTCCTCCTTGTCTTCCCAGGCCAAAGAACTTTCATGGTTGTCATCTGCTCTCAGAGATGCTCCTTTCTCCCCTGTCTCTGTGATAAGGACTCTCATACTGGCCTGGGCAGCTTTTACAGTGGCACGTGTGGGAGAACATATGGGGTGCTGGCACTTACTAAGATGTCCCATGCCCTGTCACTCAGATTTGCTATGAACTTACCTAATGTTGACTCAGTCCTCAAGGAGGGACTTTCAAATTGGCCATCTTGCAAATTGGCCACCTTGCAAACCAGGCCTGAAGAAAATGCAAGCTACAAGTATTTATTTGCGACACCCAAAAAGCAGAGTTGCAAATGTCTTTAGAAGGAATGGGCAAACAAAGGGTAATGTCTGTTGAACCTGTGCTTATCACAGTGTGCCTTAGCTTTTTGGTGCCAGACTTAGCTAAAGGCCTGCCAAACAGTGGACCTGCCTTGCTGCAGAGGCATCCCTGACGGACACGGGTGGGGGATTCTGCACATCTCTGCGCAAAGTATTCCATAAAGGCTTGTCATCCCTTCTTTTGCTCGCACCTCCGCGCTGTCCCTGCTGTGTGCTGATAAATCTGTTTGTGCAGGCCTGCAGGGCCATGCAAAGTCCTCCCCCAACAGGTCATGGGACTGACTTCGAGTTTTATTTTTAACCTGGGTGTAGCCTTTGCTGCATTTTGCCCTCTGTCCCTACAAACAGTTGTGCTGTCCCAATGGGGATGCAGCGTGCCTGCTGGAAGGAAAGAAGAGATGGGAACACAGTTTGTCTTAAACAGCATTGGCTCAAAAAGCTCTTCATTTGAGATAAGGTGCAGCTGTAATCTCTTGCTTTGAGGTGATGCTGCAGGCTACTACTCTGCCTTGCCCTGACTCCAACAAGACACCAAAAAGCCACATGCATCTTGGAACATCTAGGACTGAACTGATTTCATTTCGGGGACCTAGAAGTAGTATTTGCTTAAATGTTAAGATAAAACCTTGCCTGTAACTGGTGCATCTCCTTTTCTTTGGACTTCAGTACATCAGAGAACAGGGCAACTACACACCACCTTTTTTCACTGACTATGAATTTCATAGTTGTCCTCCTGGCACCCCTGCTGTCAAAGAAATTTATGGTCTCAGGTCTGTACTATCTCTGTCTTATATGGCTCTGTAGACTTGGGTGAAGTGTTGATAAACTTCCAACTTCTTATTTCTTAGTTCACCAAACAATCTTTTTCCTTGTTTGTCTGCTCTGGTCAAACAAGAAATTTTAGTACCCTACTAAGTTGCATTTTTGTTTCATCTGAAACACAGAACCTGCCAAGTCACATTTACAGACTTTTTTCTGTATCATCTTTCTAAAAGAGAGATATAAACAACTGAAATGTACCTACCCAGTGTCTGAAGTAATAAAAATATTTCGCTGAAAACCTGCAGTCTGAAGACTGCTTTGAAATGCAGTGAAATGAGTTTTGCTAACCATTGTTTTTGTTTGTTTTGTTTTGTGAAGTCCTGGATGAAAACAATCAGAACATCACAATCTGTGTACCTGAATTTAGTCAAGGCCTGCACAGAGATGAAAACCTGGTTACTGGTCTGGGTACTACCATTTTGTTTGGCTGCATTTTATATTCTTGGTAAGTCGGGGGGGGGGGGTGTTGCAGTTACCCCACTGTAAATGCAATGTTGTGGTCCAAGTAGCGAAGGCTTATAGCAGGCCTCATGCAGACAAAGTAATGGGGAGAAGTAGAATAGAACTGAGATGGAAGGTTCATATTCTCCTGAGTTTCAGAATGGTTAGATGTTTTAGCCAAAAATGTTCAACACAATAATGTAACTTTTGAAAGAAATATATTTCATTAAAACCAAATAGAGCAATTTACATCTAGAGATGGAGGGAAAAGATTTCCAGCTGTCCATGATACAAAACAGTCTCAGGGTGCTTTGATTCTGTATTTACTCTTTCTATAAGAAAAACTCTATGCAGTTATGTCCATCTAAAAAAGCTATCTGAAGTTTCTGTAGCCTCCTGGCAGAGCCTATGACTGTTCTTTGAGGGTCTTTAAAATAAACAAAACTGTTTGCAAGGGTTTAGGGCTTCCTTTGAACAAGTGATGAGCACAGTACTGCCATCACGATTTGCTAGTGATCTCCTGCTCTAAAAAAAATCTGTTTGTGCCCATATAGTTGTGATGCTCACTTTGTATTATTGCAGCTCACATCAATAAATTAAGTCATGCTCCGGGATGGGAAGGGGAGGAGTTACTGATGATTGAAAGGTGGTGCATCACTTGTTTTGGCTGTGGGGGTTGCCAGGAGACAGCACTGCCTGTCTGCTGCAGGTATTTGAGCAGGTTCTGCTTCTGAATCAGCCCACTTCAAAATTCACATACTGAAACTCCTTCATAACTTCAAAGTGAAAATGAGAGACTTTCTGAAGAGGTTGCACAGCTACTCTTCTGCTGTCAAATAAGCATATGTGTTTCATTTAACTCTGATATCAAATATACGGATATCACGTATCACGGATCCAATTCACACTAGAACAGTATTTCCAGTGCCTCAGGAAGGTGTTTCGGAAATGCAGACAACCTTCATGTAGCCTGCAGGGGAAGTGCACCACGTAGCTGGGGAGATAAGAAGGCCTTCAAGGAGAACGTTTTGAAGTATTGCTTACTAAGGCTTGGTGTGTACAGCAAAGCATTAACGCGTCTCCCTGTGGGTAATGGGAAGTTTGTTTTATACATCCTGAAAGGGGAAGACTGGGCAAGAAACGTTTCTAATCACAAGAAACTAGAAAGGATTTCCCCCAGACAACTACAATCATGCAAGAAAGTGATTTCCAGCAACTGGTACACTGACAATAGCGGTTGGTAATTTACTTTTGAAAACTGACTGCTGCCAGTGACCTGTTACTTCACTGGCAAAGCCTTTACAGAAATGCTGAGCCAAAGTGATGGCTGTGAAGTCAATATAAAAGCATTGGTTGTGCACAGCAGGGGAGATCTCTTCTGAATTGCAAATTGGAGCGCTTAGCTGTTTGCTGCTGTCTGATGGTGATGAATTCACCACCTTTCAGGAGTGACCTACTTTTAAGCTCATGATTCAGCCTGAGTTGGCCAGTGGCTGTCTGTCAGGCCGGTTTATACTTGTGCAGAACAAACTTTTCACATGCTTAGTGCTTGATGCTATATCTGGGCAAATGCTTAGCTTAGACATGGGAGTAGACTATTTACGTTTTCTGTGGTGTTGAAAAATCACCCTGTTGGGGTTATACTTATGCTGCGGGTTTTGACACTATCTTGTTTTGCTCCTAGTTTGACCTCAACAACTCGTGCAAGCTCAGAGGCACTGAGGGGAATATATGCAACACCTGAAACTGAAGTGAGTTCTTGCTTCCTCCCACAGGATTTCTGTGCAGACTTCCTCATGTGCTTTTCTTGCTGTTGTTTTCATGGCTAAGTAATCTGTAATTAGGTGAAAACAAAAGCTTGTTCGTAGCGTGCATGCTACATGCCTCTGGGTATGGACTCTGTCAGAACGCTTGTCCACATTGGCCCTTCGGCAGCTCTTGCCACTGCCGTGGAGGTGCCTTTATGTACTGAAATAGTTGCGGCTCTTGCAGTATATTTAACATCCTGCAGACTTCCTGTAAATCTTCTTGTGCTCCACACAAGCTCACGTCCTCTCATTTAACGGAAAAGTCTGCTGGGAAGCTATCAGAAAAAGAGGTGGAGGCATTCTTGAACATTTTCAGTCCTGATTGCCTTTGTTCTCATAGCAACTGACTGTGATCCCAAGTTCCTATCTCTTATTTTTATTTCCACACATAAGTACTTCCTTTCTTTTTGCCTATAATTTAATCTCAGATTGTATTTCTTGCCCCTGTTTCAGCAGTACAGGTTTCTTCATTCCACCTGCCTATTTCTTTGGCCTTCTTATCCTCGGAACACCCAGAAACACTGGGAAATGAGTGGGTTTTTGCTAGGTAACAGTTACTCCTTACTTAGGCTTGCTAATGTCACTCTTCAAATGTATGTGTGTGTTTGGACAATGAACCTCCATCCCTAGCTCTCTCTATGTTGGTGTTACTTGCATCTACAGTTCCAACTTCTATTTTTCAAGTCTTCAATCAGAGTGTTTGTGAGAATCCAACAATGCAGAAGTATCTGCTGAGACACTTGGTGTTTGCAGTAGCTGGGCACAGGGAAGCAAAATGCGTTTCACTGTCGGAGTGTGTCAGTGCTGGAGGAACTTCCCACTGTAGGAGGTCTTGCCAAAGGGCTTGGGACTGCGGTGCGCCCTGCGGCAGGAGGAGCGGCAGGCCGGGGGCGGCTGGCACAGGGGCGGCAGGCCGAGGGGCTGCGGCGCGCCCTGCGGCAGGAGCAGCGGGCAGGCTGGGGGCGGCTGGCACAGCGCAGATGCTGAATGTGGCCCCCTCATTGGGAAGGTCCGGCTCATCTGCCACAGTGCTTGCAGACAGGATTATTTCCAGACCATTTGGTTTTAAAGAGCGCTACAAGAGCTGCTGAATGTAAATATAAAGAAATGACTGGTGAAGAGAAACTAATTGCACTCTTGATTGCCTTCCCTATGGCAAAGGGCCTTTGTCTCCTGGCCAGGAGCGTGAACATAGCTCTGCAGTTGCTTGTGGGGTGTGTCGGCATCTGTGCTGAAGACAACAGAGCATTATGAGGTGCTAGCGGTATGTGTGCCAGCGTTGCTTATTTCATCACTCTGTGTGTGCAAGGACTTAATTGTAACTGATTAAAAAGTTTGAGGGAACCCAGCACTTGCTTCAGTATGTGAGTGCAGCCCAAGGGGAGTTCAGGCTGGTGCTGTAGGTGAGGCTTGGCACAGCAGTAGGAAGAGATACGCAATAAGGGTTTTATTTAAAATCTCAGACAGTCTCTTCAAAAAGAATGAGCTTTTTGACTTTTCCTGAGTTTGTGAACCCAGTGAGTACATGTAATCATGGATACGCAGGGTAAAAACTGCCATTTGATGTTTCTGTTGGACACTTCACCTTAAAGCTTTACTGTCTGATTTTTGGGGGTGTTAGGAAAACTTGCAGCTGGCCTGTGCCGACCAAGGAGAGAGGCTAGAACACAAAGTGTAGTTACAAAGGTAAGTATTCATTCATGCGCATGAATGAACCCAAATGTGGTTTTACACAGGATCCTTACACACTTCAAGTATTCGGGTATAGCGTGATTTGACTAATCACTAACACCCACACCACCGATTACTAGTCATAGTAAAACTTTGCAAAGCAACTGTACTTCTGCAGCATTCTTGCTGCTTGTTTATTGATCCAGACGTCCCTGGAGTCAGTCTTGTGATCGTTACTTATCTATGATGCTGGGCGGGTTTCAAAGATGTGTTAGAGGGGCTAGGATGATGGCATTATCTTGGTTGTCCAGGGGTATCTTTTATCCTTCATGGACAGCTCTAAGCTTCCAAGAAGCAAAGTCCTTATTTCCAGGGCCGGGCTGTCCTTTAGTTTGTTTTACTTAAGCATGAACAATACCAAAGTCTCCAGTAAAACTCCACTACCTCATTACATTGCAGTGTAATCTGTGAAATAATATATGTTAACAAAGTTAATGCACTTTCATACTGTAAAGAGTGATTGATATACTAGGGAAGGGAATTTTCCTAATAGGGTTCATTGTTTTCGTCAGACCACAACCAAAATAAATCCCAGAGTAGGATTTTATCAGAACAAATAATGTTGGTGATGCACTGCAGAAAGTGCTGACTTGTATTGTGGTCTGGTGCAGAAAATGCACTTACTTACATATTCATTGGATGGTCAGCACCCTTTTCCCATTTACATTACTGCTCAACACAAAAAGTGTCAATTTCAGCTTTCCTTTTTCCATCAGTTAAAAAAAGGAAAATCTTCATTTAAATAAAGCAGTAAAACCAGCTTTCTGCTTCTACTCATTCTGCTTGTAGTCATTCTGGCTCCATTTCAGCAAAATCTTGCAAAGATAAGTACATTTCTGACTTATGCTTGTGCAGTTGTGGTTTCCAACCCATGAAGCAGGGTTTTAAAAGTTCCTTACACTTTCATTTCAGTAGAGAATTTTTTTATTTAAAAAGCACTGAGATGCAAGTCTGAAGAGGTAAGTCCCCTCTGAAGTACTAAAGTGTAACCGCTTTACTGTAGCTTTTCCACCATTTTGTCATAATTCTTTGCACGAGTGTTTGACCTTGAGTTATGTAAAATGGGTAGAGTAATTCTTAAAGAATGGTTAATTTGCTCCAAATCTTCCTGAGTAGATTTTTCCGAAGCTTAGAAACTGCTGTTATGAACTACTTGGCAAATCCTAACTTGAGTTTTGTACTGGTTGGAAATACAAACCAGACTTTTCTAAATTAGCGTCTGTAACGTAGACATAACAGACCTTCCTTCACCAACTGTTCTGCTTCTTTGCTATAGCACAGACTCTTACCCTTCCTGTTGTCTGTTCCACAGGTAGCTCGTTGCTGCTTTTGCTGCGTGCCTGACGGAGACGGTAATTACATTTTCACTGCACCATTTACTTCACCCGTGTCTTTCAGACCAAAACCAAGAGAGTAAGGCCACAGCTGCAGATGGAGAGCTGCTGCTTGTACCCTCTTTCTGTAGCATATCAAACTGAAGCAGCTGAAGTGCTCAAAAGTTAGGCCAGGGAAGGAAGCAAGAGACCTAACAACACCATCGTAAAACAACGGGCTAGTTAATAATTCCTTAAAGGACATTCCGTTACTGCAACATACAAAGAGTAATCTCTGCTCTTTGCATGCTTGTGGGTGTGACTGACTGCTGGATTTTTGGCTCAGCAGCTCTGCAGGGACTGCAGTTCAGGAGTGAGCTAGGAAGGGAGCGTCCTGTTTGCAGACCTGGTACAATCAGTTATCAGCTTGGACTTGCCGGAAGAATATCATACAGGTAGAGCAGTTTCAATGGCCCAAATGCTCAAAAACTAGCCAGTAGGCCAGGAAGCTGACACAAGGCAGGATTTCAGTGGCAGTCCAGTTTCTTTTACTAAAGGCTTAGGCCCATGCCCTGAGGGCAAGGAATTGTTCAAGTGTTGCTCTGTATTATGCTTTTCTAAATCACACCATAGATGTTTTGCTGTGTTCTTTGTGAAGCCAGCTGCTGTTTTCAGTTCTCACTACGTTTGCAAAAGCTTTCTTGTTTCCTGTCCCTTACAGCTGATGCTGAAGAGCACATTGAAAAAAGGGGAGGCCAGACTGTGATTTATGATGAGAAGAAAGGCACGGTGTACAGTTATGCCTACTTCCACTTCGTTTTCTTCTTGGCTTCGCTCTACGTGATGATGACAGTAACTCATTGGTTCCAGTAAGTGTATTTCTTTAAAGCTGAGAAATTAATGTCTCTCTGTGTTGAGAGGGGAGATCTGAATGGGAACTTCTGCCATTAGCGTGCCTCCTCTCCTTAAGTAAGAAGCTGGAAGATATGTTGCAAGTCTTTCCTGGGCAATTCTTGAGCAAGATCTTGCTCTATAAAGGGCTGCTCTCCCCTGCTTCGTGTCTGGGTTAACCTACTTGAAGTCTGTGACCCACTTGGAAAAACAGAGCATACTGCCCTCAGAGATACGAATAGTGAGTTTATTGCTTTTTTTTTTTTTTTCTTCCCTTAACAGTTATGAAAGTGCTCAGATTGAAAAATTCTTCACCGGAACCTGGTCCATCTTCTGGATTAAGATGGTCTCCTGTTGGGTCTGTGTCTGTCTGTACTTATGGACTCTTATTGCTCCACTCTGTTGCCCAACCAGAGAGTTCTCAGTGTGAACACTCAGCAGGTCCTTCGGTGTTTCTCTCTTTTCTCCCCCTTCCTCCCCCCCATTACACATAAAATACAATAGTCATTTTGTAATGAGGAAACACCTATTGCCCACTTACCATAATGTACCAGTTAGTAACTTTTTAGTCAGACTAAACAAATGATTGAAGACTTTTTTACCTTTTTTAATTGTCAGGAACAACCATTGCCCAAAGGAACAAATCTGTTCCAAAACTTTGTAACGCTGATGTCTGGAGTGTAGGAAACACAGTTGCTGCATAAACTGGAATAAGTGAAATGCTTTTCAAATAACTGACAATCTTTCTCTGGCTTCATTTGCAAGAAAAGAAAAAACCATGGTGCAGATGTATCTTCTTCCTTCCTGTGAATGTTGGATATCTTCTAGCAAATATGCATTCCTTTTTATACTCTTTTATTAACTGTGTCTTTTACAGTTTGCAGTGGTGATTTGGACTGCTGTTTTGTACAGCATATAATTCTTGGAAGTAGTATTCAGATTATTTTTTCCAAAAACATAACTAAATACTTCTGTAGAAATAGAGAATATGTAAGAATTTGACTGCCAAAGCATCTACTAAAAATTGTTTATCTAAATATTAAATATATTAAGTTATTGTATACCTAGATTGAGAAAGGAATGTACCAATGATAATAGAGTATTTATTCTATTATAACTTTAAAAGGCACCTGAATATTTTATGCAATTCAGATCTGGTCCAGTTGTTAACAGAAGGGGAATTCTACACACAAGTTCTTAAACTCTGAATTTTGTCCAACTTTGCTTTGCCAACACACTTAAACTGCAAGTTGTGTGTACTGCACAGGGATTTAAGATATGGTAGGTACATTCTTTATTCAGAAAGTTTGCTGTTGAGAAAATGCTGATTACAGGAGCACTGCCAGTTGCTGTTAAATTTAAAAGTGGAGTGCTCATTTACTTTTCTACCCTGCTGTTTCAGCTTGTGTCTAAAGGTCTCCCAGGATCTTCAGTTCTGTTTCCATTACTAATTTTATAATATTTTAAATGCATCGATGGTCAGAAAAGGACTACAGTGCGTCATCTTCCTTTTCTGCCTGTGTGTTGGTTGGAAAGTATTCTTTCTAACTGCTACATTTTTATACTCCTCTGCTGATGTTCGTTTTGCTGTTGGGATGGGACTTAGCCAACCAATCCATTAATGGAGACTAAACTTCTTTTGGAGAACTCGTATTCCAAGCAGTGGGGTAAGCAGTCAGAAAAACAAAACCAGAAGACACAAATGTAACAGCAGCTGCCTTAGTACAAATGACTGACTTGACAATATTAAACCTTACCATGTCACTTTTATTTGCTTTAAGCAGATGATTTGGTGGTAGAACAACAGCTCAGATGCCCTAAATGCTGAATAAGGTTGAACCCACTATAGTTATCTACATTCCAGTGGGATGAATTTATGATTTATGCTAGTCCCAGAAGTTTTGTCTTCTCTCTCTCTCTCTCTATGCACATACAATGTGAAATATGCAGGATAGAAACAAAATCAACCGATTTAGCAGTTCTTTTTTTGAAATATGATTGAGCCTTAAATCTTCACCCAATGCTTTCTGCAAAACAAAGCAAAGCACAACACAGAGGCCAATGAGATGGCCAAAATATCTGCATGCCTTATTTGTTCTGTTGCAATAATTGATGGCTAATGCACACCTGGTGAGTAATCTTAACATAATAGATCTCAGTTCTGCTCTTGTTTTCATTACCATTTTTAGCTGCCGTGTTGCTACGGTATCCTAGGTCTGCTGTCCTGCTTGGGGCTTGCTAGGGGTGCAATCTTCCTAATCCCTCAAATGAAATCTACAGGTCTGTAGTCCTGTATATTTATACCACCTACCCCAGTGATTAGGAGCCTCAAAATACATCTGTCATGAGATCTGAGGGAAGGAGGAGTCTGTCCAGAAGTGACAGTCCTGCTGCTCTTCTTCTTTGTGCCTAGGGGAAAAAAAGCAGTTGAAGCTTAGCTTTGACATTGAGTTAGAAAAGCAACAAATAGCTCTGGAGAGAGAGGCAGGGTTTTTTCTTTCCTTTTGCTTCTGCTGGGAGGTTCTGATCTTGCCAAGAGCTCTGCTAGCATGGGGGCCCGTCAGTATGTCTCTGCCTGCATTTGGAGTCCAGCCACGCAGATCCTTCTGCAGCAGAAAAAAGCCTTTGTTAATGCATTCGCAATCTAGAAGCCTTTATCTGTCCCATCTCTAAGATAAGAGCTTATGGGCTGTGCAATGATGACTAACAGTTGTCCCACCTAACTCATAGCAGCTCTTCTGACAATCCTGATCCGGTGCTAGAGCTGTGAGCTGCAGCTGAGATAGTACAGGCGCTTGCTCCTCCTGTAGGGAATGCTGTTCCCTGAAGTATAGAGGCTCACAGGAGTTGCCTTACAGTGCCATATGTGTTGTACTATGAGAAAACAAGCATGTTTTTTTTAAATTAGCAATGTTTTTTATAACAGAACAATCTGGGCAAGGAGCTCTACAGAAGAAGGCATGCACTATGTCAAGTTATAAGGCAGGGAATGGTAACTGTTCTCTGGTTCTGACAGCAGGCATCCCAGTCACAAATGTGGGTGATCTTAATACATGTCTTGGCCAATGGATGTTCTTATTTGTTTATGAAAACACTTATTTTATGTAGGCAGTATCTGCCTGCATAAGGACTTCCTGCACTCCTTGTGCTCATTTTTTTAATAGTTTGTATTTAAGGAAATAGGTTTTGCACAGAGGAAACAGGGTTGTAAGAGGAAAGTCCACAATGAGGCATGAGTCCATTCTTCTTACGCAGCACTCGCCTCACTGAGTTGCTCCTTCATCCTTCCGTTCCACCAGCTATTGACCTTAAGCACCTAGGTCTGTGGGCATACATAGGGTGGGAATAGGGCAGAGCCTGACTACACTGCTTTGTCTGCTTCTGAGCAAACGTCGTGGGAAAGACTTTGAGGACCTGTGTGTCCCTGCTGTGGCCGCAGATCCAGCTATGGATCTCCAGGCCTTTCTAAGGAATCAGTAACTGGTGGCATCTGGGTGTGCAAAGTTCCTCAGTGAGGCACGGCTTCCTGCTGGCCAGGAGAATGTTACAGCCTCAGTGTTCGCTGTGAAATCTGTACTGTGAACTTCCATGTGCAACTACTAAATAAAATCCTCGGCGAGGATTCAAATGCCCAGTTCGTAGATTCCAAACAGTTCACACAAATGGGCTTTTAAAACCTTTTTAAGAAGTGCCTTCATACCTACTGCTGTGATAGCTAACAATTCAGGTGGCACTGGAACTGGAAAACCTGAACTGAGCCCGTGACTGGGTGATGCTGCCTTGTACGTTACACCGGTGTGTACAAGATGCAGTCAGACCTGTGGCGCACGTGGAAGACCAAATAATCTGTGCTTGACAAACCTCTGGGGGTGGGACCGATTCAGATATTACTGTGCAGCGGAAGATGAACTGGGAAAACTCACAAATAGCCTGATGCTTTTGTAAGTAAATGGGTAGTTGTTGCTTACGTTTGCATTTAAACTGTAAACAGTTAACTTTCTCTCCCCATACCTGAAAGTGCAGCCCGCTGCTCTGCTTGAGGCGGTTAGCTGTGCGGTGTCTATCCTGCCTTGTGCCACAACTCTTCATTGCATTTGCTCCCGGACGTAAGTGAGCAGTGCAGCATTTCTGGCTCCTGGTATTTTTGGGCTATGTGAAGTGAGGAAGCTGTTGTTACAAAGACAGGAAGACTAGAGAACATGTCCTGTACTAAGTTTCCTCTAGTTAAACTTGCATTTGAACTAATGTTACCGTTTAATGGACCCTTGGAGGAACAGGCCATGTTGGCAGAAGTTAGTTCTGCTGGGAAGGTGAAACAATTTCATTCCTGCTTTTTCAAATTTGCTATCATAAGAAGGGTTATTTGGAACCTCACTGCTGCACTGCCCTCTGAGACTGGAACAATTTTAGGTGTTCTCATGAAGGCAACCAAGAGCCCCAGTCGTAACTGGTTCTTGTTTGGAGTGAAATCAATGGGACAGACTCAGAGAGCAAGTGTCTGAATCCAAATAGCTGGACAAACAAATGAGACGATAAAGCCTTACGAAGACCGTGTGGAAAGCAGATGGATGTGCTTGCTTGCTGTTTACCACCTAGTTCCTCAAAGCATGCAGGCAGCCCGTGCAGCTGGGTGCCAAGTAAGGAGCTCCACTGTGATCGCACGTGAGAGTTATTACATGTCTGTGATACTCTCGGCTTTGTACTTCAAGCATTTCCGTGAGGTTCAAAAAGCTCGTACTTGCCCAGCTAATTCGGTAAATCCTGGCTGGGGTGGGCCACTTTCATCTGAAACGGGTAATTCAGTGTTGCTAATGTATGCGTAGTCCAGAGAGAGGGCTTATCCCCTCACAGAATCATAAACACTGCATGTCTATTTATTTATTTATTTTGTGTTTTAGCACCTTTTTACAAATCTAGAAGCGCTTTGAGATTATAAGCTATGCACGTGTAACTGCTTCATCAGCCACTGGTGCAGCCATTTCTGGGTCAGAACATTGCTATCAATGAAGCAACCGTTGCACTTGCAAAAAAAAGTGGTTTTTAACAGTTCTCTGTTTTTGACCAATACATCATGAAAATTTGGGAACTCAAGATAGTGCTGCTTGAACTTTGGCTAGCAGCCCACAGTATCATCGGCATCTCTGAACAGATTGGTAACAAAATAATCCACTGACTGCTTTTAAAACATGCTATAAATATTTTATGCTATAAACTGTTAGACTTTTCTCCTAAATAAGTTGATGAAGCAAAATACCACAAGACTGTACCTGTGTGGCTAGATGAGCGGGATTATCTGCAGCTAAAATTTTGCTCTCGTCTTTCCTTCTGGGCTTCAGAAGCAATGTCTTTTGCTTGCAGGCTGTGTCTCCTTGTTTTATTTGCCTTTTTCTCCTTGGATTTGTTTTTTAAAGGCATTGTAAACCTGCTTCACTCCCATTCTGCTTCCTGTCGAGTGGGATGTGTTTGGTGCTAGAAACCAGCAAAGACTTCTTTGCCAGGTCTTGTAGATCCTTTCCTTTTTATAGCAGGACAGCCTGCAGTGTTGAAGCCAAGTCAAGGATCATAGTTTATTATATGGATCAGTTTTCCTCTGTGAAAACTGCTTCTTTGTTTTCTGAAGTGACCTACAAGTTGTTGTGGGAGGAAAACCCATAATCAGCGCCATGACATTTTACTTTGTGTTTTCCATTTTGTAAACAGTCGTTTGAACTGAGTGTTTCACATGACTGTACGAGGGAATGCCAGGGGTCAAGTGCTTGGAAAGCTTTGGCTTTTCATACTCGTAACAGGATACGTCGCTTGGGGACTGGTATGTCTCTGCATTTTCAACATCCTGATGGCAGAATGTCCAGGTGCCCCGGGATGGGGATGCAGACACACTGCGCAGGGCTTGAAGCAGAAGCTTCGGGAGACTGGCGTGATGGCTGCTTTCTAATGCCTGAAGAAACTCTGTAGGTTTCAGGCAGGCCTTAAAGCCGATTTTGGTTTGGTTTGTTTTCCTCAAACCTAGTTTCGACTCATTCCACACCTGTTCAATAATGTTATTTTCAAAAAGTTGGAATTCATTTCAGGTAGAAGCCACGTTGTCTTCTCCCTGTTTGCCAGTCTCCGATAGCTCCCAGTGCCATAGCGTACAGCCGCTTGTACAAACTTCTTCAGAGCCACAGTCGTCAGCTTTGAAACTGCTCCAGCAGCTTAAAGCTTCCAGGGCTTTCGCTCACCAGAGCTGCGGGGTGCAGCACTGCAGCCGCGCTTTTGCCAAAGAAGCCTCAGTGCGAAGCCAAGAAGAATTTTGGAAAGCTATGGGGAAATAATGTCTCATTACTCATACCGTAGCTTTATTTTTCCTCCTATCGATACATGTCCAGGTGCTTAGGTGTTGTTGGACATCCATGCAAACTTAAAGCGAGGAGAATTAACTTTCAGAGAAAATTGTTTAACTTATCATATACAAGCGGAGAAAATACTTACTAGGAAGACAGGGGTTCACTCTCTGCTTTTTGTTTACCACCAACGAGTGGTGTTCAGTCTCGTATATGCCATGTTCGAAAACTGGATGCAAAGTAGTCAAAATGTAAACACTTTTTCTTAATGATGAGGGGATTTTGATCTTAATATCTCAAGGGAACTTTTTGGTGTGTATGTGTGGTTTAGTTTTATTAAGCAGTAGCCCAGTGAAGTGGAGTTTTGCTAGTTTATTTAACATTTTTTGTGAGTGTTGTGATCTGTAGTAACTGTAACACTTTGATTTTAAGGATTGGTAAAGATTTCAGAATTCTAAGATCTTAATTGTAAAATAGTCAACAGCTTTGCCTTTTTAAAGCATGTTAATGGTTTTTATGGACACTTCCTTTTGTATACTGAGTGAATGTATTGTCATAGATTTAATGTTTAATGGACCAATAAAGTTTTTCTTACATTTGAAATTAATTCTTGTGATATATAAAAGTTGAAAAGTCAATTCATTCTAGGAGCAACTTTAAAAATATATAGATACATGACCTAAGCAGTTACCGAGCCAGTAAAAGTAAATTGGTTGATCTTTTTTGTTCACTACATTTGGATGTTGTTTAACAAAAAAAAAAAGTTGGCCTGTGGAATATTACGTGGCCTCGCTGTCCATGTTATTTTTGTATTCCTCCAGAGCGTGATCTCGGAAGATGGCAAGTCGTACGGATTGGTCCGTGGCGCTTGCTCTGTACAATCCAGCTCTCCGAGATGTGTCAGATACCTCTGACAGTGCAAACAAAATATTTTCCAGGCCACGTATAGCACTGAAGCCCGTGCAGTTGTTTGAAAAAAGGATCTCTGATTTTTTTTTTCTCATTTGCCCAGATGGTGGGGTGGGCAGCTGCTGAATTTGACACCGAGATCCGCACCAGGGAAGGAGCTGTGTCTCCATGGGTCGGGGTCCCTGGCTTCTCACCATCCACGTTCGCGCTGTGGGGGAGCGCTGCGTCAGCCCGTGCCGGCGGCAGCCTGCCGGCCGGTACGGGCTGCACCCGTGCCATAGAGCTGACCAGACCCGCACCAGAGCACGAGTTCCTGCGGTTATGAGAAACTGCTGACCAAGTTTCAAAGGGTCGAGTGGCGGCTGCTGTTCTCCGTGCAGCTCTGGTGCAGGAGGGCGTTCTGGCGCACGTCGCTGGGAGGCTGTGCGTTTTGACTGAGCTGCAAGGCACAGCGCGGTTCCCAAGGGGTGCCGAGGGGCTGCAGGAGCCGACCGCCTCTGCTCAGCGGCCTCCCACCCGTCTGCCCGCCCCTGCCTTCACCCCACGCTGCAGCATCCGGGCAGGATGTTCTCTTCTGGTGTTTCCAACCCGGAGGTGCTCGTTGGGGAACAGAAGCATTTGAAGGGTGTTTGTCGTGGTGTTTGTAGCACACAGGAAGGAGTTAACCTTTGGCGAGACGTTAGGCCCCGGTGCAGGAGCCCCAGGACTCTGAACTCCAAAGCGGTTGCGGCTGCTGCTCCAGCTGAGTGCAGCCCAGCTGCGGCTGTGCAGGCGGCGGGGGCAAGAGAGAACTACACATTCGGTTTTAAAGATGTGGGATTGCAGCGTCTTCGCTTGCCAGAGGCCACACACGGAGCTACGCCTGCATTGCACAACAGTCCAGGAAGAGGTGGTGGTGCCAGAGGGGCTTGTTTAAACCCCTACGCACAGGGACTGCACAGTCTCTGGTGGGAATGTGGGGGGCAGGAGGATTCCCAAGCCCAGACTATGTCTGTGGGGCAAATCTTTGTCTGCAATAGCTGCACTTTTGTGTTCCTGAACTTGCAGGCTACTCAGCAGTTGGTGTGTCAACACCACAGACATAGTGAGCTCCGGCACCCCGTTGCAAGGGCCCAACAGCACCTTCTGAAACAAAATAAAAGTTCTGGCTGTCCGAGCTGTGACTGGTTTCTGTGGCTACCAGTTGAACAGACCAGTATGTTTTCTGTCGGGGGCGGTTAGACGCTCACAGCTTCATGCCGTTATCTCTGACAGTGCGAGAGCCACAGCCCATATCGCATCTTCCAGCCTCCCATCACCAACAGCCGTGGCATAGACTGGAAGAGAGCCTGGAAACGGGCAAGCTGGAAGGTGGCAAAGTGGCGTGGCAAACGGCCAGCGTGCGCCCTCCCAGCCACTGTAGCAGGAGGAGAGCCTCCGGCCACGGGCGGGAGGGCTGGGCGGAGGTTCGGAGGCTGGCAGGGGTTCGGAGGCCAGCTGCGGTCGTGTTTTCCAATGGAGCCGATGCGTGCCGTCGTGCTCTGGCCAGCACGTGCTGCGGGCAGGTCAGGGTGGGCCAGGCCTGTTGCATCCACTGTGAGGAGACCACTTGTGCAAAACGCATGCCCTGCAGGCGCCGGGGTGCGCACCCGTGGGGTGTGTGAGCGCAGTACAAGGAACTGCCTTCTGCCCGGGTGCGCCCAGACCATTCGGAGAGGATTTCTGCCTGGAGAAGGGGCATCATCCCATGACATGCAAATACACGATAAGGAAGATGTAAATTTGCTTTATGGTCTGTGTTCTCATTCATAAATGAACAATACTGCAGTTACAATTATGTTCAGCTAGAAAAAGATGTTTTTTCTAATCTTTTAAGCATAATTTGACAATACGCTCTGTGTTGCTCCAAACTAACTATCCTTTTGATCCTCTGGTGAAAACCTGGTGAGCGAAGTCGGGTTTGGTGAAGCCAAGGGGAAAGGAGGACTGAAACTGGAGGACCTTTCATGATGAATCATCTCCTGCGTCATGCTCTTTGCTGTGGGACTCTGGGATCCCTCGTGGGACAGGTCCCAGGGCCACGCTGTTCCCAGAAGACTTGGCAATGGTGGACAAGCCCATGATGAAAACTCCTTCAGTAGCCCAAGCCTTTGATAGCACCATAAACATTAAGGGTATTTTTATTGTACTGAGAACAGGAAACTATTTTTTTTTTTATACTCTCACCTGATAATTTAACTCAGCATTTCCCCTGTATTCTTGTTCTGAGAGCCATGGCTGTTCATTTTCTCAGGGCTACTTCTGATTTTTAAAACCCTCACTGTTTTTCCCCTCTGTGTATTTCCTCCCTCCCCTTCACCCCAGCTGAAGTACTGTTTCCCATTGTCCTTTTTAAAGTAATTATCCTATAGGCTGCAATATCCTTTTCTTCAGCTGCCCTTGGAGCTTGTCCTCCCTTCCTTTCCTAGCTCCATTTTCCAAAAGAACATAGTAGAAATGCACACAGTATCCAACACCTCTCTATACTTTGAATTATAGAGTGCATTGTGATACAGTTTTTTTTGGCTTTTTGTTTTCCAGTCCTTTCCTAATGGTTACTCATACTTAATGCAGTGTTTTGGTTTTTTTAGCTTTGTGACTTAGTTTCCTAAGATTGCAGTACCTGCTGAGAGAGCTCAGCTCTGAGTGGGGACAGCAGGTCAAAGCCTGGCTTTGTGTATGTGAAAGTTAGGATTATATTCTCTCTGTAGGTGATTCTGCATTTATCTCCACGTCTTTTTTGGTTTTAGTCACATGCAAGTCACAAGATGTGACTACAACGCCCTGCAGTCAGCTTTTTTTGCTTTTACAGGATGTGACAGGGTTACTCATAGTCTTCTGCAAGTGGGAGGGCAGGGAGGTCTGATAGAGTTCTTAGAGGAGGTCTGCCAAAGGTAACTACGTCTCCAAAGGAGTTCACTTAAACTGCTCTAAAGGAGATGATATAAAACATTTTCCTAGCAGGACTGGAAAGGTACTAAGACGCCCTTGGCTTGGCCAGGCAGCTCCCAACCGCTGTGTGCCCAGATGTAACCTGTTGTTCCTGACACACTCCAGATGACAGATAAGACAAAGCTGCGCTTTCTTCCCCACCCTGTTTAATACTGAATCCAAAACAGCAACAGATTCAAACTTTTCCAGATAATGTTTTAAGCAAGTGTCACTCCATTACATGCTGCTCCCTAGATTTTAGGGCAAATTTGAAAACAAGTGAAGCCCCAGTCTATTTTGTCTCCTTTTTATTTTCACTTTTATACAAAAAAAAGTCTGACATAGTCACATCAATGAGAACAAGCTGCGGTGTGCACTCTTACAACAACAATCATATAAGGATTTAAAATATATTGTTTTATTGTTTGCAATAGCAGTGTTAGTTTGCTTTTCCTTCTTAAATATCCCCAACGCCAAATTGCTGAGCTTGAAATTCTTGAAAGTCCTCTGGGATGGTGTCTGAAAACAGAAAAATATGCAAAAGTTTAGTCTCTTCTGACAAAATCGAGGACCACTTAATGAATTACCCACCTACTCTTTTTTTTAAGTAACACGCCTTCTCTTTTGTTTACACATCAAGAATGAACAGGGAGTGTTTTCAGTTTTAGCTGCACACCACTGAAAAGCACAGAGAGGCTACCAAGACAGCGCGTGCTACAGTGCCAGCCCATAATGGAGTACGATCAGTCTTCAAATTACATATCCACCCGAAAACTTTATGGCTTCCACTCTTATATTTTTATTAATAAACACTGACCAGAAAGGCAGAAAAAGTGGTTGTCTTGCCCTGCACCCCAGACATGTTCGTAGTGTCAGCGTCTCTTATTTCTCACGTATCCTAATTCAACTTCCCTGTGATGGTTTCCCACGCCACAAGAAAGGACAGAAGCATTAACCCAAGGACCAACAGGAACTGGTAGAAAAACTTCAGAACCGGCGAAGGGAGCCGGAGGTGGGTCAGTGCCGTAAGGGTAGCTACAGCTCTGTTCGAAGCGTAGCGGCTGCCGTGTGCCTCTGCCAGATCCCGGTACGTTTTATCTGGAGAGCCACAGAGCTAACCGTAGAGCTAAAGCTGCAGCCAGAGGTGGAGCCACAGCAACGAAGCTCAACTGCGTGACCTCAGCTTTACTCTGATTATTTCCACCCTGATGCAGGACAAGTAACTGTAAACTCAAAAAAGAAACTAACTATATAAATACACACAGTATATAGAAAAAAAGGGGTAAAAGTCCTTTGCTTTTTGTTGATCACTTCTTTTTTTGAGGCTTGAAAATTCTTTTTAAGCTTTTTCTGCAAATGTACGAACTTGTCTGAAACGAAAGCAGGGATTCTTGGAGACTCCAGAGACTTCTCTGAGTGGGTTTCATTGACTTCCTGCAGCGCCTGCAGCAAAGCCACTGCCTGCTCACTGCCAGGAAAGTATCGACAACTTCA
Source organism: Phoenicopterus ruber ruber (assembly GCA_009819775.1). Lineage (NCBI taxonomy): Eukaryota > Metazoa > Chordata > Aves > Phoenicopteriformes > Phoenicopteridae > Phoenicopterus > Phoenicopterus ruber. The sequence continues at coordinate 25,914,313 of CM020246.1, forward strand.
ATGGCAGCTTTGAAACATGCTTTCTGGGAAACCACATGCTGTTTGAGACTCTTATCAAGTAATTTTTAATTGTAAGCGCCGCTGTCTAGAAGTTCCCCTGTTTAACCATGACCTCCAAGCGCCAGCCTAGGTGTACCGAGTGCCCGAGAACCAGAGCCCATCACAGGAACAGGCCCCAGCGCCGGGGTCTGGCCCTGCAGCGGCTGTGCCCACTGCAGACTGTGCGGGGCTTCTCGGATCCACAGGAAGCAGACAGGGAAACTATTCCAACTTGGCTGGTAACTTATTTTCCTAAGGCTGCCTTGGTCAGGTAGGGGGTGATGCTGAGAGGAGGGGGCAGCCCCTCCAACCCCACTTCAAATTAGCTGAACTGCTGCGAGGGCAGAAATACTCTGACGTGATCAGCTTCTGTGTGAGCGACGAAGGTTTGAGTTATTCCATATAGTGGGAGATCAGGGCTAAGCTGTGAGGCTCTTACCCCATGAGGAGCGAGCCAGCACGCTCCCACGGAGTCTGAGAAGGATTCCTCTGTTGGGAGGAAGGGCATCTTGTGATTTTGTCCCCCCACAGACAGGTGCAACCAGCAAGTACATGAGTGACACTGATGCCTGGTGACTAATCCCACTGGCTCTCCAGATCTATTTCACCTTGTATTCAGAGCTCGAGGCATCCTACATACATGATGGCCTCAGTATATTGTCCGTGTATAGCTCTCATGGTTGGTTGGTTTTAAATAATGTTTCTAATTCTCTGCTGACAGCTATACTACTTAGTTGGCACCATCTCTGCAGCAGAGTGACTGCTCTGGGAGGAGCAGTTGTGAGGTGTTAGTTCCCGTCTGGCCGGGCTGCAGCGTGCTGCTGGTGTCAGGGGAGGCGTTTCACAGCTGTGAGTAACTTGCAAACGAAAAGCAAAGGAAAGGATGCAAAATGGCTTAATCCAACAGCTGCACTACCGGTTCTTCGTGGCCACTTGCTAGTTGTTAGCTAAAATGCCATAAGAGCAACATTACCATTGCAGCGGTATTTCAGGTTGGACCAAATAATGTTTTCCTGAGAGAAGCAGAAAACTCCAAGCCGTCCTCCGCGCATCGTGGTGTCTATAGTTACACCAGAGTCTGCCACTAGGTCAGAGCCTTCATAAAATCTTGCCCTTAATGAAAACAAACAGAAGCTCTGTTAAGTCTTTTCAAAGGCTGCAACTTTCCTAAAAGTGATTTTGTTACCTCTGGTGACTCTAGCCTTGGACATGCCATCCTCCCATGTAGCCCAGGGGAGAAAAAGCAGGTAAGATAGCTCCTCTGCAGGCTGAGAACGGGAGCAATGCTGCACACTGGCAAGAGCTGGGCAGGGAGGGTGTTTTGGTGGTCGTTCTGTTTTTACACATCCTACAAAAGCCTTGGAATGTTTTTTTTTCCTGTAGTCAGTCAGGCTGAGAGCTTTAACTCTTGAAAATTTCCACAGTCGATAGTTAGAGGGGAAAGGGAGAACCAGATTACATCAGTTGAAGAAGGCCAGATGGATATTGTCCCGCGTAGTTTGAAGCTAAACTTTTTTTTTTTTTAAAATAGGCCAAGTTTCAAACAAACCGTTTGGAATCTTAAACTTGACTGTGAGATTTCTTTAAAAATGTGAATATGATTAACTCCAGGAACAGTTTTTGATGATCTGGCGTCTTGTTAGAAAACCCATCGGCAAACTCCCAAATAGTTCTGGGAACAGCTGCGCCCTGCCAGCTCCCCAGCGTGTGCCCGGTACCGAGGGCTCGAGCGGGACCACGCGGGAGCCAGCTGAGCTGCTGCAGCGCTGGCTACACAAGTCCTCAGCCTCTGCGCTACTGGGTGAACGACTTAGAGGATGATGAGCCTGGAGGGCCCTATTTTGGATGAGGACACTGCTGGTCTGGCATGCAAGAAAATAGTGAGTGGTGAAGGGAAGGAAAGTTCCCGTGTCTTTTCATAAAATAAGAAAAAGAAGCCAATTCTTGTTACGTTCCTGAGTTTATTTCCCGAGTTGCTGTGGCAGTTCAAAAGTATCTGTACAATGAATAGAACTTGTTGTCTTTCAAATTTCCGTGGGAGAGGCTGGCACAACTGACTTTCTCCTAGGCTTCCTTGAAGCCTCGGAAAACCTTTGCTAGACGCATCATGGTCTGTGGCATCCGGCCTAAACAGACCACAGCGAGATGTGGACAGAGAGCTGGCAGAGGTTCGCTTTAGGCCTGGCTGCCTTTAGTTTTTGAAGGATTTTGTGATGCTGGCGTTGCTACCTTTCCCGGTTGCAGGGGGCATTAATTAGGCTGGCTAGAGAGACTGCAACCACAGGCAGACGTTTGCTTGTGAAGCAGCTTCACAAACAGCTTCGTCTAAACAAAAGTTGCCGCCCAAGATGCTACTGCCCTGTGGCTGGGACACAATAATTGACAGTATAAATGTTCTTAATCCATTTCAGCGTAAAGTCAAACATGCTGACTCCAATTACCGCTGAAGATGATGCTCTGCACCAGAAAATTGGAGTAATTATACCATCGAGGTACTGCATCTCGACTGCAGGGTGAGGATTTTTTGAAGAAGAACTGACTTACCTGTATTTCTCTTCTATTATAAGGTTGCAAAACCTGAGCTGATGATGCCAGAGCAGTGTATTTTTTTTGCATTTTAACATCAACCTTGATCTACTAGTATAATTCCTGCTGATCTGGATGTTGCAGAGTGAAACGTTTCCTCCTGAATGGTGAAATTTTTTTTAAATAACTTCCCCCCCCCCCCCCCCAAATAACAAAATAAGAATAGATAACATGCATTACATAGCTTTGACAAACTTCCTGAATATATGCTATGTAATCTCAAATCTATCACTTCAGGATAATTACTGATCTTAGTTAGGATCACAGCCCTTAAGTGGACATCTTTTATTAATTATATTATCCCCAAATATGTAAATAAGCTATCACAATTCCCACAAAAATATTCTAAAAGATCAAAATTAAGAAAATTTGAAATGCATTGTTTTTCAGATCAGTGGCCAGTAGTAGCTTGGAAAACAAGGTATTAAAGCCAGGAAAAGGCTTATTAGGGTAGGGCACAGTTACAACAGCCCGATGGTAGAAAACTTCAGTTACAAACAGGCTTAGCTTGGAATTTTCTTTCCTAGGAAAAGAACTGCAGGCTGAATTTCAAAAGTCTAACCTGTCATAAGGCTTCATCACTGCAAAGCCCAGACATACTATAAATTCTCCAATTATCACCTGAATTAGGTGTTGAGAAACAACAGCTTAGGCAGACATATATCTCTTCTTTGCTCTCTTACCTGATATAACCGATCTGGGGTCTGTGCTGCAAGAACCAGCGGTAGGAGACTTTGTCTTTCCACCCTACATTTCGGGGGTCCTTCCACAGCAGCCTGACCTGGTCACTGGTGTCCCCCGTGTGCCAGAGGGAGTTACGGAGGTGCTCGCCAGGGCCCGTCTTGGATTTCACAGCCTGCAGAAATACAATTTTCCAATGCTGACCACAAAGAAATGTCACTTTCAGGAGCTCTAAGTCCTTTTGTAGCGAGGAGCAGGTCTGCAGAAGCACCCTCCCTCCTGCTCACAAGCCCCTAACTTCTCTTGCATAACCACAGCCACCACTTGCATGGAAAAGCAACTGAGTACCTGGACGGAGGAGAAGGAGGCAATTTCACCAATTAATGTCGGAGCACAACAAGAGCAGAGACTAAACGCTCCAGCTGATGAGCAGGCGCAAGACTGGAGATTAAGTTCCTTAAAAAATGGTGCTATTAAAAGGGCTGTGTCGCAGCCACCTGACTTACCAGTTTTGACACCTGCTGCAGGGAAAGAAGAGCAGTCGGGCAGCACGGCCGACATGCAGTGCGATGGCTTGGCCAACGCATGGCATGACCGCTTAGCCCATGGCAGTCAGATGGCAGGGTGGCATGGCCAACACATGGCAGGATGGCATTGCCAGGCTGTGGTGACCACTGTGTCCCCAGCTAGGAGCCACAACCAGTACCTTTAGCTGAATGCCGGGCTCTGCAACAGCTCTGAAGGGAGTCGCTTGCCAGTACGTCTGTTCAGTCTGTTTCCACATTACCACGTAAAAGCTAGAGCTGTCTTGATAACCGAAAATAAAGCCAGCGTAGTCGTCATCTGTCACTGTGTTCACATGAAAAGTGCCCTCAAAGTCAACGCCATTAAAAGCTGTATAACCTGAGGATAGACGCAGATTAAAAATGAGTCTGCAGAAAATGCGTTCACATGCTTTAAGTTTTCTGCTGTAAAACTTGAATCTCAGAAGAGGGTACATACCAACAGCAAGGCCAGGATCGCTGTTCATGGTCTGCACAATTTCCATGCCCTGTAAAAGTAAATTCAGGGTGGTTAGCGTGCATGATGAGCTGGGTTGGCTAAGCCTGGCAGCCTCTTCTGGCCTCCCTCTAGCACCCCCTCCATCTGTCTCCTCCATTTGCTCACAACACATCTGTAACACTTGTAGCTCTGAATTAAAATGAGAACTATAATCAAATACTAATGTTCCAGCTGCTTGTGTGCCCTGAGTCAGGAAGGAATTTTCTTTTTCCATTGCAGAATTGGCCATACTAGTACTCTGATACTTTCTTTCCCAGTCTTCTGGAAATCACTGAACCTAGCCAGAATTAGAGATGGGACGGGGGGGCCAGGGAGGCAGAAAGAGGGCTGGTGCAGGGGAGAGAGCTTTTCCTAGGCTTAGCTCATACAGTTTGATCACAGAGTCTGGGATTAAACTGACTGCCAGGACTGGGTTAAGGAAGGTGTACACATCTCAGCTGGCTTGGCAGAGACTTTGGCAATGAGAATAAATTGCACATTCTTTGTGACTCAGAACATGTTAGCCTCCTGAAGGCTAAAATTTGTTAGTGTAAATAACAGTTATTGGACTCCATCTAGGAGTAAATGCTCTGCTATACAGCAGGTCAGACTTTCAAATTCGGGGAAGGATTCATGAAACTGTTTGCTGCAGAAATATTGCAATAGGGTGACACAAAAGTCTCGTGTTTGCCTTCTTGGCAGCAGTGAAATCCACTTAGAACAAGCTGACCAGCTTGTAGTTATTTTAGATTATTAGAACCATCAAGCTTCAAGCTATCATATGCTAAAAGAAAGTTCCTTCATTCTAATTCCCATAAAATAGTCAACAAACCAACAGCTTCCACTTTTCACTTGCTTGCCAGAGGTCCAGCAATTACAGAGACAGTTTTATTGTGGTTTTCAAATGATCCTTCTCAAACAGGTAAGAAAGGGTGGTGAGGCACTGGAACAGGTTGCCCAGAGAAGTTGTGGATGCCCCATCCCTGGACATGTTCAAGGCCATGTTAGATGGGGCTTTGAGCAACCTGGTCTAGTGCAAGTTGGCCCTGCCCATGGCAGGGGGGTTGGAACTAGATGATCTTTAAGGTCCCTTCCAACCCAAACCATTCTATGATTCTATGATTCTATGAAAGACCAGATGTATTTTTACCTGGTTCAGAACCACCCAATTGGGATCAATCTGCGCATCCCCTTCTGGGTCCAGCACCACTGTCTGATAGGCCCTGAAGTCTGTCAAGGTGATCTCTGCGTTCTCAGGGCACACATCAATCCGATCAATCACTGTATCCTGGTCAAAATCAGACTCGCAGATATCCCCAACTCCATCACCTGAATGCATCGGAGAAGCGAAAGCAGATTTATGCAGCAAGTAGCCACATCTGGCCAGCCACTGGGTCAGGGTGTCTGAGAAGCAGGTGGAGTCTCAGCCCCAATGGCCGCAGTGCCCGGGGAGGGGAGCTGAGGACCTCTGCCTTGGCCAAGGGGCCCCTGTGTGTTGGGGTCCCTCCTGGGATGAGTGCATGCACACATGGTGACTGTGTTGAATCCTGGTGCACATGTGTAATGCCTGGGGAAGGATGCAGTACCTAAGCACCAAAATGGCTCCTAAAGGTCCATCTTACCATTATCATCTTCCTGCCCTGGGTTGGGGACCAGCCTGCAGTTGTCAGGGCCTGGGGGCAAGAGGTCAGGAATGCCATCGTTATCATCATCCTCGTCACACTCGTCGCCCAACCCGTCCTTATCCGTGTCCAGCTGGGAGCTGTTAATGATGGTGGGGCAATTGTCTGTGCTGTCCTGGTGCCCATCACCGTCACTATGAGCACAAGAGACAAAAAGAAATGGCATGCCAGCATCAGCTCCTGCCTCTGCAGGGGGGACAGCACAGGTACCTGAGCGGGAAACACACTGGAGGCACCCCCAGAGCTGGAAACAGACCAGTGGGGCACCACAACCTGGTGTCACACAGGTGGCTGAACAAGGAACAGAGACTGTATGATAAGGTGGCAGGAAGATCAATCCTAAGCCTGGAGCTATAAAAATACTCAGATAAGGAAAAGAAAAAGAATCCTTACATGGAGTGGGAAAAGATACCGGAGCCCAAGATCCCAAACGACATCCACTCCTAAAGGGTGTGTAAGGCACATCCAACAAGCACAGTGTCACCAATCAAAAGGCACCCAGGAGACAGCAAGAGCTCAACAGTTGGTGTCGCTTGTCACACATGTGTCCACAAATGTCTTGGTGTTCATAAACATGCAGGTGTGAGTATGAATGAAAATTTATGGGAGACCCTTCATGAGCACCTGAAATCAGGCTTGTTTAAAAAAAAGCACCACTTTCACCCTCCTGCATAGCAAGTTTTGTTACATTACAGCCCCCCAGGGGAGCCATGCAGAAAGAAATAGAGGAGAAAGTCTGTAGCTCCCAAGTACCCCTCCAGCCCATGGCTGCATCAGCTGGTTACAGTGAAGAGTCACCAGGAATGGGGACACAGACTATAGAACAGGGCTTGGGAAGTTATGGGGTGGCTGCATTGTTTCTCCATGCCAACAGTTAAGTGCATCTGTGCAAAAAAAATAGCCTGAAGTCACGTGTGTTTTGTATACACACCATAAACAACATGGTTTCTGGTGGTAAGCGGGCATGTTTCCCCTCAGTAGCTTTTTGCCTAGCACAGGCAGAGCAGAAGTGACATGCAGCCAAATTAAGGCAGTGCTGCACCTTATAGCTATGCAAATTCCCACCTATCTCTCCCTGATTAAGGAAGGTGCTTTCATTTTAGGTCAGAGCAGCTAATGTTTGCACATTCTTGAGACAAAATGCAATGAGGACCGTGCACATATATCTATTGCAAGGTTAACCTCAGGCAGAGCTACAGCATTTCTAACAGGAAATGCTCCATACACATTAGTTAAGTTGAGGAAAAAAATAAAATATGTACTTCTTCTTAAATAGGAGAAAAACAAGGCCATACCTACTTAAGAGTAAAACAGCTTCCAGCTGGGGCCCTTGGCAGCTACTGGCCCAAGACTGGGAATGCTCCCTGCAAAGGCGGGAAGTGGTATCCCTGCGCTTACCATCCCCTACAGCAGCACCCACCAACAGCCCTGGGGTGAGACCTTGCAGCCATCTGCAGCTGGTGAAATGCTGTGCCAGCACAGGATTTATCACTTCTCCTTCCTCTTGCTTTAAGTGAGGAGCACAGGGGAGGACTTGCCACCCCCAAAGTTGGTTATGCAGAAGCTGCTTCCAGCCAGGTGTTAGCAGTTTGTCATAGGACGTGCTCCTCTGAATGCTTACGGCATGTAAAAGCCGTAGAGGAGCCTTGCCATTCTTGCTGTGCTAAAGCAAAGGGGTTTATCTGCAAACATTTTACACTTGATAATAAAATTCTGTTTCTGAAACACTAGATTCTTATGGAAAAGCATACAGCCCTTAACTGTGACATTTCTGCTAAAGAAAAAAATAAAGAAAAAAGAGGAATGAAAAATAAAGAAAATAAAAAAGATGTTACCTCACTAAGCAGCTCTGAGCAGTGCTCTGGGTTTTACAGCCAGAGAACTGCTCTGAATGTCACTTCTACAGGAACTCAGAGGAAGCCTGTGCGAACATGGGGCTAAAGGTGAAGGGCTCCGTAACTACTGCTACAGGGAAGTGAACCAACAAGGCTGATAAATCGTAATATTGTTTTTGAAATAACATCTCTTTGAGGAGGTATTGGAATTAAATCCAGGCTAGTCTGAGGGGTTACAGCTCTCCAGGAATCAGTAGCATGCGTCAGCTCAAGAGTCTAGCCTCTTCCACTTCCCTGCTGCTGTTACAAGCCACAACACAGCATACCTGTCCTGATTGGTATCGCAGGAATCTCCAACCAGGTCATTGTCAACATCCGACTGCAAAAGGAAACAGAGAAAGTTCCAGTATCAGCAGCTGAGAGCATCTATTAAAATGGCAGTATTAAACCAAAACACAACCAAATCAAATACAATTAAAATAAAAGCATGGAAAAGCATTTGTTTTACAATACATATTTTCTTGTTTGCATCATCCATCTAACAAAAAAGTCAGTTTTAGTAAAGAAAAAAAAAAAACAGACAACGAATAAGCAGGGTTAAACTTGACTGGAGCAGTTCAAGCAAGCCGAGTAGTTCAAGCAAGATTCCTCTACTATTGGAAATCAGTATCCCTCATTTCTAACCAAGGCTGATTTCTTAAGCAGCTTTAAAAATCTACCACACTTCTCTAAAGCTTCCAGCATTTTTTGTTAGTCACAAGGGGCTTAAATCAGAATTCAAAACATATGAAAAGTCTCACTGACTTCTCACCTAGGAGCAGTGAATGTTTTGCTAAATAAGGACACCAGGATTTTGTCCTAATTAAAGAAATACTGGGCCAGGTGTAACTAAGTCACACCACTGTGTGGAGTCCGGCATTGGACTCCGTGGGATTGGAGCATGCCCACGTTTCAGAGCATGACATTAGAAAATACTGGCAGGGCAGAGGTGCTAAGAACATCCCAAGCTATGAGAATACACCTGGTGGCTCCATTTTCCCATGTCAGGAGAGTTTGAAGCTCCATAAAACTTTCCTGAATACCTACTGTTAAAAGATAAACACTGTGACTGCATGGGCTGCCTCATTCTCTTGCATCTTTTTGGACCTCAGCAGTCCCTCTCCCTAAAGGAGGATTTTTTTTCCTTCTGCCTGCTAACCTGGTTTGGGTTGCTGACTGTAGGGCAGCTGTCACAGGCATCGCCCACACCATCATTATCCTTGTCCTCCTGGTCTTGGTTGGGGATCCTCTGACAATTATCCAAAAGGTTCTTAATACCTAGCGAAAAGTGGATTGGATGTTAGGTGAAAACAATTCCCGTATTTGTTACTGGACAACAGAAACATTGAGAACAGTAGAGACACTATTCCTCTTCAGCACCTACTTAATCTTGCAATGCCATTATAAGCCTGCACAGGAAATCTTTCTTATGTGTGCATCCATTCATTTAATAGAAGTTAGAAACATCTTGCTAAAGAACAGCTTTCAACCCCATCACACACACTTCATTAATTACACACAATTCATTCTATCCTGTTCCTGTATCACAGCTTACAGGATGGGATGTTTCATCTTCGTTATTACATTTGAAGGGTTGTGATTTCTTCCCTTCTTTCAAGCCTCCTACAGCAATGAAAATAACACATTATGTAGCTCTTGGGCATCTGGGACAGGCAGCAGCTGCGTACTCTGGGACAGGTTTGCACCTTTAAGGAATTACTGAATGACCAACGACCTTAACTTATACATGAAACATATCTTGGTTTATCTGTTACAGTGTTCAGTGCTTCCAGTGGAGGCTAGAAGATATATATTAATATATATATATTTGGAAAAGGATTCCAAATACAGGTTTCATGAAGAAAGACAGTGTGTTACATACACTTAGCAGCTGGTGACAGGAAATCTAACACACAGCACGTTCTGTGCAAGTTTCAAGAACATCAGAGAAGCTGGAAGTGAAGAATTACCAACCATCTCCATCCATGTCATCATCACAAGCATCTCCTTTCCCGTCACCATCTGTGTCCCTCTGGTCATTATTCAGGACATTGCGGCAGTTGTCACAAGCATCTCCAAAGATATCTTGGTCACCATTTCTCTGGTTAACATTGGGAGCCAAGACACAGTTATCCTGCAAGAGACACAGATCCAAATCAGACATGAACTGGGCCCCAAATCTTTAATTTCTACTTTAGTGGATTTATATAACTCTTGTATTTATTCCTCCTTTTACAAAAAATGATTACTGTGAGCAGTTTGACATTTTATGTGAATATCTGGATCAGATTTCACTGGCTCCCTCAAAGCTCTGCTTTGAACCACACTGTGGGAACCCTAAACATGAACACCCAGTATCATAAGGCTTTATTTATAACTTTGACTTCTGATCCTCATTTTGGATGTGTCCATGGTGAGTAACCTGGTTTGGTGCCCTGGCTTCCTTACATGGTCCTTCTCAAAAGCTGCAGTTCAGAGACCTGGCCAGGGTTTGTAGATGCTGTCAGTGAAAGGCCGTTGCCCTCTTCTGGTAGAGACTCAAACCAAAGCTGAAACACTTGGAAAAACAGGACTTTTTGAGGCAAAACAGTACAAGTCTTTTTTTTTTTTTTTTTTTCCTTGTCAATCAAGCTGCTATTGAATTCTCTAAGACCATCAAGAGGTATATGGAAAAAACTTTATTTCAAAGTGGTGTAAACTTTCCTCTCCTGTCTAGCACACCCATGAGCTCATCCTCTTGCACACACGGAGGCAGAACAGAGCTTAGCAACAATATAGAAGTTACTTGATTGCAAAGGTGCTGAACCTGCATATAGATTTACAGTTGAAGGAGGATTTAACATCTTTCTTTATAGAACATTAACAAAATCAGTTGCTGCAACCTACCAGAATTTAGGGTTGGCCTCTGTGGCAAAACAGCCTAAGAGAAACCTTCTATGATTGCTAGTCTGCACTATCTCCACATGGACATTTCTACTCTGGATACAGTGTTCTTGTTGTCTTCCTTGGAAGTGCATGCAGCAATACCACAGAAGGATCTTAATGTAGAACAACAGTGGACATGTGAGGATGCAGGGTGAACACAAAAGAGCTTTTGCAGTCTGAATTTATTCTCTGATATATTCTACAGTAGTGTACCCCCATGGAAACCTCTTTCGCTTTGAGAGCACGATTCAAAGGTTTTTCAAGTTACTGGCAAGACACCCATTAATTTATGTGGGTTTTGGATCCCTCATGGAATGTGATGTCAGGTCAACCTGCACTTTAAAAAGAAAGATACTAATGCAAGTAATGTTCCTGAAGGCCATGCTATGGGAGAGCGTGAAAGAAGAACACAAGTTCTATATACAAAAAGCTCTAGAATTCAATGCTAAAATATAATAATGGAGCATACACTGGTGGGATTTAAGACTGGGTGAGACAGCCTGGATTTTTTAGGTCTTACAATAGCAAGCATTATATAAAAGAAAAAGACAGGATTTAGAGAGCTGCTGACAGTGACAGGTATGGGATAATCCCTGGAAAATAGTAGTGAGCCAGATTTCAAAATCACTGCCTATTGCAGTAACATAAAATCCTTCTGTTTGCACAGACCCCTGCACCCTGATCTATACACAGCACCTGCTCATTGGGAATGCCATCTCCATCCGCATCGTCGTCACAGGCATCTCCAATCCCATCACCATCAGCATCTTCTTGTCCAGAGTTTGGGACAAATCTGCAATTGTCCTAGACAAAAAATGAGACATGTCTGGTGTTCTATGGGTAAACTGGATGCCTTCATAATTTGAATGACTTTTTCTATTACTGTTTTAATTCATCAATTAATCAAATTAAATAAAATTTATCCAGAGGAATTCAATAACTTGAAAAAAGATTAATACATCTGGTCATGTTTCTTCCACTCTTCCTCTTCACCCCTTCATGCTCTGAATTATTACAGAAAGAATTTCTTACCTTTCTGCAGTTGTCAGCAGAGCATGAGAGTTCTTCATTAGGGTAGCCGTCAATGTCAACGTCTTTTCCGCAAATATAACCATCACCAGCCCAGCCAATGCCACACTATCAATAAAACACCATGGTAGTACTACCAAAAGGTTAATGAGTCACTGTAGCAATATTCAAGAGGGAGACCCCACATCAATCTTGAAAACACTAACATATAGAAGGTATGGACAGATGCTGAAGTACAATGAGGTACACTTCAGTATCTCTCAATGTGGAAAGAAAATAGTTGTTTCAAGCTCTCTATATCTAGACACAGCTAGAAAGAGCTAAGATTTGATGTTAAATGGAACGTGTGCCTGCAACACCTAATGATTTCAGTGGGAGCTATAGATTTCTTTTAGACACTGGTCAGGAATCAATTTTAGTTCCTCGCCTGCAGGTGGAGAAAAGAGAAAAGAGGGGACCTAGGCAGAATACGCACCTAGCATCTCAGCAACAGGCCCATGGTTAGATGGGATGACTGTGTTTTGTTCAGTATCTCAAAAATACATCTGCAACTAGAGGAATTTTTAAGAGAAAACTGCACTGACAATTACTAAGTTTGCATCAGCAAAGCAAGTGCATCTGCACTCAAGTTTCTCCTAGCCAATTAAATTGGTACTGTTTCAAACCAATGCCTAATCTGTGTTGTAACTGAAGACACATGCATAGAACTGCACGCCAAACTCTGGCCTCCCCTTAAAATGAGGACTTGCCTAACACAAGTATCTAGGCATCTTCCCATTACAGCATGGACTTAAAATATCCTAGATTCTTCTTCTTCAAAATAGATGTTACTAAAAATGAGACCAAAGCAAGTGCCAGCAAAAGCACGCACTGTATCCAAATTTAGGACACAGGTTTAGTCTCTTGCTTCCCCTTGCAAGCTGGAAAAACCAAGTAATATGCTTCAGTTAGGCCTACAATGAAAGTTCATATACCACTTGGTGCTCCTCTGCTCCCACAGCTGGAAAGCACAGTACAGCCTACCTGTGCCTAGAATCTGTGGTCTCACTTGGAAAAATACCATCTCTATCAGCAGGCAAATACAGGCACGTTGGGTACGCAGAGAGGATCCCTGCTCACAGCCATGTAGCTGAGCACCAGGAGAGGAATTTTTCCTTGTGATGTCTTCTGTAGAGTGACACTTGACAGTCCTTTCTGAGGAGACTATAGAAAGTCTAGAAAAGCCATTCCCAAAAGATCTAATTACACAGACACAGTAAATATGGTACATGAGTATGGCTGCCTTACAGACATGCTGCAAGAAGAAAACAATTGCAAGATAGACTCAGCCTGGTTATTTTCATAGCTGGTCCGGGCCAGTGTGTCACAATCTGGTTAAAACACCCAAATGTATAAAATGACCACAAAGACTTTCTCAGTTCTACCCTAAAAAAGGCTATTTTTCACTGTACAAATGCACGAATTTATGAACTTACAATACATGTCACCTCTCCTCTCCTCTCCTCAATACAATGGGCATGGACACTGCATGGATTGAGGGCTCGATTTCTGCAGCTTCTCTCGGCCTGGCATCCCCTGGCTTGGTCTCCTGTATATCCTGGTTTGCACTGGCCACAGTGGTAAGACCCCTGTAAGAACGAGAAGTTACTAGCCAGCCTTTTAACAGGACTTCTTTTTCTTTTAAAGCAAGCATGTGAGTGAGATTCATGTCATGCTGCTTATGCTGTGCAAGTGTAGTTTTTCATCCATTGATGCCTCCTGCACTGTGAACGAACTTTATTTTCTATGTGAAATTCAGGTTCGGCTCCCACAGTGCATGCTGGAAAACACACTCAACTCTCGCCTGTTTAGACTAGTCTTTTGTTAAGCCAGAGAAAAGTCATGCAGCAGCAAAAGCTTCTTCATGATGCCTCGTCCCTGCCAGCATCACTCTGAGCTGCTTCCAGGTAGCCAAAACTGTGTACAATTCTAAGCAGCACTGCTTAATCAGATTGGATGCTCTTACTTCAGTGTAAAGCAGACCCATCAGTTTATCTAAACTCAATTGGGCGCAACTTTTAATCAAAGAGAGACAAGAAAGTTCATCATGTCTTTGCTCCATTTTATTTTTTTTAACTTAAATGTTTTTAAGCCAATTTGAGCTAAATTTTGTTCTTCAGAAAAGAATTCAGGAATTGAAGACACAGTCATCCTCATCTATACTGCAATAAGAACATTCATATAACCTTTTGCAGTGGTTTACCTAGATGCATACATATATATTTTATATTTGTGCCACTCTCTTGTGTAAACAAACCCAAAGGAGCTAAGCCAAGGAATCTCAGTGTGTACTGTGACAATCACTATGAGATATGAATGGATAAATGTGATAAGAAGGGATCTTCTTTAGGCATCTAACATGACTTTTGTCTCTATCTCACATACTTGCAGATTTGTAACTTATGACATAAAAGTTAATTGAAAACAATCTTTTTTCCTTATAGAGACTAATTATTTTTGACATGTTAAGGAACAGAAACAGGCAGATCTCTGACAAACTTGTGTATCCATCCCTTTGTGAAACTGAGGGGCTTCATACAACTTCACTCTTCCTGTGAAAAGCCTGTTGGAGGAACTGTCAGGATTGTCCCAGTCCACCATGACAGAGAGACATAGATCTACTACCCAACTGGGCATTATTTTTGTCCTCTGTTCCTAGCTTCATTCTAAATTTTAACTCTGTGCTGTCTGCATACTTTCAGGCTGAAAATGAAGATATACAGATGACTGAAGAGTAAAATAATCACTGGGTCACGCAAATGGTATGGCCTATATAAAACATACCAGCCTGTGCACTTTCTCCTAATGGATGCCAGGGTAATATCTTCTGGAGTCTGCTGAATTTGCTCAGTATATTCTGTCCTCTATCAAGCCCTGGTATGCATTAAAATAGCCTTTAAAGCAGCACTTCCAGACCAAACTGTTTCTAAAGGGAGACGGGAGTAAAAAACCCACACTGCTCTGTTTTGACAGATAGCAAGCCACTTGTCCTCTGCAAACAGAGCCTGCTGGCCTCCTGGAGAGGACTAGTCATGTCTAGTCATGCAATAAGATACAATGTGACAGAAATGTTCCAGATATTAAAAAAAGGAAAAAAAAAAAAAAAAGAAAAACATATTTAACAGTGAAAGCAGTCCTAGAAAAACAAGGTTACTCACAAGGAAAGCACATCACTTCTAACACTACTAGTAGCCTCAACGATACCTAGCTGCAAAAAAGACCACCTTTACACCCGCAGGATACTTTTAACCCTTCTCTTGTTATGGAGAAAGCCTGCTCTGTGCAGCCAGCTATAGTGGAACAGTATTTGACAGTGGCTTAAGTGGCACATACAGGACAACCAGGCGATCGGGCCCAGTCAGCATGGGTTTATGAAGGGCAGGTCCTGCCTGATCAACCTGATCTCCTTCTACGACATGGTGACCCACTTAGTGGATGAGGGAAAGGCTGTGGACATTGTGTACCTGGACTTTAGTAAAGCCTTTGACACCATTTCCCACAGCATCCTCCTGGAGAAACTGGCTACCCATGGCTTGGACGGGCATACTCTGCGCTGGGTAAAAAACTGGCTGGATGGCCGGGCCCAAAGAGTTGTGGTGAATGGAGTTAAATCCGGTTGGCGGCCGGTCACAAGTGGTGTTCCCCAGGGCTCAGTACTGGGGCCAGTTCTGTTTAATATCTTTGTCAGTGATCTGGATGAGGGGATCGAGTGCACCCTCAGTAAGTTTGCAGATGATACCAAATTGGGTGGGAATGTGGATCTGCTGGAGGGTAGGAAGGCTCTAGAGAGGGATCTGGACAGGTTGGATCGATGGGCCGAGGCCAATTGTATGAGGTTCAACAAGGCCAAGTGCCGGGTCCTGCACTTGGGTCACAACAACCCCAGGCAACGCTACAGGCTTGGTGGGGAGTGGCTGGAAAGCTGCCTGGCAGAAAAGGACCTGGGATAGCTGTAGCCTTCCTTCTCTAGAGATATTCAAAACCCACCTGGATGTGGTCCTGTGCAACCTGCTCTAGGTGAACCTGCTTTAGCAGGGGGGTTGGACTAGGTGATCTCCAGAGGTCCCTTGCAACCCCTACTATTCTGTGATTCTGTGGTACTGGTCGACAGCCGGCTGAATATGAGCCAGCAGTGTGCCCAGGTGGCCAAGAAGGCCAACGGCATCCTGGCCTGTATCAGAAATAGTGTGGCCAGCAGGACTAGGGAAGTGATCGTCCCGCTGTACTCGGCCCTGGTGAGGCTGCACCTCGAATACTGTGTCCAGTTTTGGGCCCCTCACTACAAGAAAGACATTGAGGTGCTAGCGTGCATCCAAAGAAGCTGGGGAAGGGTCTAGAGCACAAGTCCTGTGAGGAGCAGCTGAGGGAACTGGGGTTGTTTAGCCTGGAGAAAAGGAGGCTGAGGGGAGACCTTATCGCTCTCTACAACTCCCTGAAAGGGGGCTGTAGTGAGGTAGGTGTTGGTCTCTTCTCCCAAGTAACAAGTGATAGGATGAGAGGAAACAGCCCTGAAGCTGCACCAGGGGAGGTTTAGATTGGATACTAGGAAAAATTTCTTCACCGAAAGGGTTATTCAGCATTGGAACAGGCTGCCCAGGGACGAGGTTGAGTCACCATCCCTGAAGGTATTTAAAAGATGTGTAGATGTGGCACTTAGGGACATGTTTTAGTGGCAGACCTGACAGTGTTAGGTAAATGGTTGGACTCCATGATATTAAGGGTCTCTTCCAACCCAAATGATTCTATGATTCCGTGATTCTAAGTGAAAGGTCCAACTTGCTTCATAGCATTAAAATGGTTGTACGCCCCTTCTATTGGATCCTAACATCTTTCAAACCATTTCTACTTCTGGATTTAATTTCTATGCATATTAAATGTGTTGCACCAATTGCAACTCTCCTCCTCTCTGTACTTATTTAGAGGGATATCTGGTACTGTATAAATACCCTAATGAAGTGAAGACGTTACTCCTATAAAAAGACCGGCCAGGGGAACAGCTTGCTGCAGCAGTTCCCAGGTGGGAATTGATGCGGGGAAGCTAAGGTTTAATCTTTCAAAGGAGGCTCCTTGCAATAACATGCTCATAAATACACATAACTGGATGGTGTGGAGAGAAGAGTTCCTGCTGCTCCTCAGGGAAAGTGATAAGGATACAGCTCAGATGGACATGTTAATGACAAATCAAGTATTGATGTTTTAATTATCAGTCAGGAAAAGAGGAAAAGATTCTTTGGTTTAGATGAAGCCAACAAACAAATTGTATTATTCAGCTCTTCAGTCAGAGCCATAAATCCAATCCTAGACTCATGGAATTTTAAAACAATCAATTTTTTAAAGCCACAAATGAAAAGGTGCTTACCAAAGTGTTTATGCAATGGGAATTTGGAACGCAGAGTCCAAGTCCACCATTCTGACATTCATCAATATCTAAGCAGACCTAGCAATAAAACAAATCAACATGTAATAAAAACAATGTCAATTTGAGATCCAAGTCTGAAGAAAAGTCATTAAAGTTTAAGTCTAGAAGAGAGTCATAGCCTCTACTGAATCCGCTCACAGAACAGCACAGACATACCCATAGGCTAACTCGCCAATGGATCTCCAGATACATATAAACCCTGAAGAGACACTGTGATACAGAAAATTTCAACCTTAGGATGGGCTTCTGGTTCACCCACAAGAGTTTAGACAAGAACTGCGTTCCCCTTGTAGGGCACTACAGGAACATGCAAAAAATGGCAATAAAACAGGCCTTTTCTATCATACTCTTCCTAGTTCAAAGCCAGTTTACAGAAATCAACAGAGTCCCCTTTAAAATCGATCAGAGATACCTATGAAGATAATGACATTTTTTTCTTGTCTCCATACCGGTCCTGAGTATTAGATTGTCAATACTCCCATTAAAGTCAAGCAAACACAACTTGGATCTTCTAACTGAAACACTCTGAGCTGTGCCTAACTGCACAAGACAATTATGGAATGACTGAAGTATGAATAAAATGTGATACAAATGCATTGATATAAATCAGCACCTTGCAATGGCGGTTGCCGCAAGGATGCTGCCACTCACCTGCTTATTGCTCTTGGCATAGCTGAGTCCTATCCCTTGCACGGTTTGTCCTGTATATCCTGGGGGACAAGTCTCACATCGGAAACCTGGAGCAGTGTTCACGCATCGCACTCCAGGGAAGCAAGGGTTGTAATGACACTGCAAAGAAAAAAATGAACCGAGCACATGTTCGTGCTTCAGTAACATCCAGACTCCGACAGCGTGCACAGACCTCTCAGTCAAAGGCAATGCTACATGCAATGTCCGAATGTCTTCTGTTCAGAGCTGGCTTACAGAGGAAACAGTCTCTGCAGGTATTTCTGACCCCAGTAGGTCTTCAGCTATCTCTGTAATTTCAGTAACATTTGCAATCTTCCGTTATAGCTTGTAGTTGATGCCCTCAGCTCTGATACCCAATTCATTCCTTTTGCTGGGCAGGTTCAGCTCCCTTGGAGGCTGAAAGCCCCCTGGAAGGGTCCAGACCACAGTATCAGGGAAGCCGTGTAACTCTAACCCATCGAATGGTCCTGCAGTTGTGTTTTGTACACACAGAACCAGCAGCAGCATTTTCCCTCATTTATATTTGGGCATATCTCATAGCCAGCAGTAACATGAGCAGGGATGTCTCAGTGGCACCCACACATTTCTAGACCAGAGGCCCACAGACAACCCTCAGCACTTCTCCCCGCATACCACATGCCCACAGCATCACCCTTGGCCTGAAGGCACCATTCGCTGCATTGCCTCATGCGGTTTTACAGAACAGCTGTGACTCATTTCACTGGCCTTGTGGGTGCCAGTTTGGGAACCACATCCCACATTGCTGCCTCTCCAACATCAACACTAGCCGCTAGGTAATATTTGTAAGAGTACTGAAAACATCAACATGCCATCATGCTGCTTATGGCTCAAAGACAACAACAAATAAGAAACATGAGAAAGAAATATGAGAGAGTTTTAAAAATATGCCTTTTTTTCCCCTCTCTAGCACTAACAGAAAAACATCCGCAAGATGGAGGGAAAACAAGCCAGAAGATATCCACCTACAACGAACATACAACTTGTAACCAAACACACACACAAGGGAGCAAGAAAAGGTATGTTTAATATCAAAGCGTGTTTAATGGAAAGATTTGTTAGAAGTAGGTCCACAACCAGCATAAGGAAAATGTAAAACCTAGGACAGACATTTTGTGCTCCTTATTTGCTGTGGATTTTTTATCGTAGCCAGCAGAGGGCACTCAAATTACACTGTACGCAGAGCAGAGCTGCAGCTCCCAAGATACAGGGCATCAGCATATGAAAGTAACATCTTCAAACTGGTAACGAATAAGGGAGCATATTGCAGAGACGCAGCCTCAGAGAAGATGATGGCAGCTCTTAGTGAGGAAGCTTCTAGATTTGTCTTTATCAGAATTTGTACATTAACTTCTTTTTAAATGCCAGTTATTAGGAAGTACAGAAATAGTTTATTCAGTAGAAAGGTGCCCTCCCAGAAGAGCTTCCTAAAGAGCTTTCAAAAAAAAAAAACTTTCCTTCTTAGTCTCAGCTAACTCAGGGAAAAAAAATGATACATTCCCTCTTATTAGACAATGAAAAGCTATTGCCATTTATTATCTCTTTTTACCCCCCTGCACAACCATAAGTGAAAATCCAGCTGTGAAAGGAGATATTTACTGGTGAACAAAACCACACCAGACTAGGTGTCACCTTAGTAGCAGTGTCCACGGAAAGACCTCATATAAGCAAGACTGTATCTCTATGACACTGTTTTGGCAAAATTTCCTCGCTACTTCTAATGTGAGATCAGGTCTGCCATGTGGAGTGGTGGCAGGAACATGAAGGCACATCAATCTCCAGTGGCAGAGCCTAACTGCTCACAGAAAACCATGTTAATGTCAGGCCACTACAGACCAGTCTCAGTTTGTTTTCCCGCTACTGCCATCATGGGTAGAGTTGCTCCAACCCTGAAAATGGCAGGGAAGAGATTATCGCCATGCTCTGCCTCAGTCTGGGTACGGCTCAAGGAGGTGGAACCCATCCGTACTGGTGGGCTCCATCTAGGCTGGCTTGAGTCTCTCACCATGGTTGTCTGTGGCGTGAAACTCTCACCACAGCTGTCTCAGCTTCACCTCCTGCATTCACATTTTAGAGCTTCAACTCCATTTTTTGCACCTTCTGTTGCAGCAGACACAGTCCATGCCGTGTGAGGCAAAACAAAAGACCGCCTACAACTCAGGAAACTGCCACACTCAACCCACTTTCTCTCCCCAGTGTTTTTCACAGACAGATACAAGTTGGGCACATCGCATCCTCTCTGCTGATGGCCTACAGGAGGGAGTAAACCAAAAGAGCAGTCAAAGCACACCTCCTGTTGGCTAGGAAGGAGAAAAAAGGAATTGCTTTTGCTGTTTTACATCATTAGGCAGGTACATTGGTAGTACTGTGTTATCCACAGGCACAGCTAATGACCTAATTCTCTGGTTCCCTAGTCTACTACATCCAGGTGCTTTTCCACAAAAATCACTAAAGAGTAATGGCAAAAATCATTACACAGAAAAAATGCGGTGAAGCTGTAAATGGTTTTGTTGTTTGTGTTCCGAGTAAGTGTCACATTCCAATTAACACAGGTTTTATTTAATCATTTAAGATATTGTAAATTTATTAACTCAGTCCTCAATACAAGCAAGCTCTGAATTTCTAACATATAGCACAAGAAAAAAAATATATTTAAGTCAACATTATCAGCTTTCAACACAACCATAAAGAAGCAAAAGAAACAATAACAACAAATGTTTATTTTCTTTCATAGACTTTTAAGGTAAGGCTGAAAACATGGCTCCAGTTTAGGTTGAAGAGAAGACTTTGGTCTCCAAGGCTGGTTCAGGAGCACTACAATTTAAAGACACAAAGCCCATATTGACAAGAAGTGCTTCTGCAGTTCTGCCTATAACAGAAGCTACTGCATCTTCTTGTGGAATAGAAACAAATACATCAAAAACTTTTTTTGGTTGGTTTTGCATTTTTTTCAAATATTGAAGTCCTTTAAGTGACTTCTCAACTCATCAGGATATTTCAAGTTTTCACACATATAACCTCCATAAAGTTGCAGCAACAGCAAAATAGGGAGGTAGAATCAAATCAGAATGAATTAATATTCACTGTGTAAGCAGTCTGCAAATGCTGAAGACAGCAAGCATCAGCAACCCATTGATGTGTATGAAACAGTTGCTTTTTAGCTTTTTTTTTGGCTTTTTTTTTTTTTTTTAATTCAGTGAAAGTCACTATTTACCTCATCGATATCTGAGCAGGTAACTCCATTTCCCGTGAGCCCTTCAGGGCAGGGGCCGCACTGAAATCCCTCTGCTGTCTCCACGCACCTGACTCCCCTGAAGCAGGAATTAACTTCGCATTTGGGTTTACTGCGCCTAGGAAGCTGAGTTGGAAAATTCACAGTTCCCAAACCTTTAATGCAGAAAGAACAACAGTTTCAGCAATTGAAAGAAACATCCATCATGGCTTTCAGCTGGCAAGCGCTCTGAAGAGATCCCCAAGACACTGCGCAGCAGGGCCTCCGTGTTTCTGCACTGTGCTGTTACCAGCTGTGCTGTGGCTGAAGAGACTTCATGCTGGGAATGGCCCAGCAGCTTGCTGCGTCCCCAGACAGGGGAAACGAAGGCTATTTTGTTAGGTCCACGTGCTTCTCTTGGCTACACATGGGAGCCCTCCTGCTGGGTTAGTCCCAGTGCAGATCTACTGCTGGTCAGGGGAGGAAACTCTGGAAGCCAGTGACCTCAGATAGCCTAAGGGACTCAAGTGGGATGGTACAAGGCATTTCTCTGGCTAAATCGGCAACACTACCACTTCGTAAGAAAAACACTGCTATAGTTTCACAAGAGTGTATCTGAAAGTCTACAAATAAGAGGAATAAAGAAGCAGCAGCTGGCAGCCCATGAACATGCAGCAGGACGTGCAAGTACACTGGCTTAGGTGCACAGAGACCAGCCCTGGGGAAAAGCAAGGTTTTCTGAAACTCTGGCAGGTGCTGAACCTTGGTACTGATGCATGCAGGATTTAAAGACTTTTTCTTTGGCACTTACATGTGTAAGTCAGGTTAACCTGTCTGGAGCTCAACTTGAGTTTTGATGAGGCTGACAGACTGGGAGAAGAAATCAGCTAAAAGGCCTGATGAGTTTAAGGCCTTTTGCCCCGCCCAGTGAAGGAGTATTTCGGTTTTTATAGTGAATGCATGTGTGCCCTGATTGTCAGTTGTGTAGGAAGGCCGTGCAGTGGCATGTGGGAAAGTCTTTATTTCTTCCATTCAGTGAAAAGATGGAGACCACCTTTTGGGTCTTACTGCTGTTAGCCAGTGACTGCCTACTCAGAATCAGATGACTTTCAGGTGGACTGCATAGGATCTTCCTCAGACTGACAATACCAGCTAGAGAAGAATATGATTCCTCCCTTGTCCTTCTATAAAGATTGTCAATGAGATGCCTGGCAGGCAATGTCTCCCTCCCCAGGGACAGGGGGCACAGCTTTGTGGCAGAGCAAGAACTGACAGTACAGGGTGAGTGGTACTCCTTGGTTTAGTGGGGTTTTATCCCCCAATAGGTGATTGTCAGGTCTATAGAAACTGAAAGCTTTTTCTCTAATGAAAATCTATTTTAAATTTATGTCCAATATATCCAGAACTTTGGACACAGTATTTTTTAAAAAGTACTTCTTAGAAACTACATAAAGCTGATGCAATCAATACTAGTTTTAAGATGACAGTACATCTCATCTGGTTGCCTTTTACAGGCAATAACAGGAACACTTACCACATGCTTGGCACTCAGCTATGGTATTTCTCAGAAAAGTTGTTTCTTTGACCTTGAGGATATAGAAAATAAACATTATTTGGATACAGGCAGCTCCAGTTTGCACCTGGCTGCCAGAAAAAACATTATCATTTTTCCTCAAGATGCCACGCAAACCATGCAACATAGGTACTCGATCTTGAAATGAGATGCTCTTTGTACTCCATAAAATTAAGGACAGTGATAATGGTTGTACTTCCGTTCAGCCTCCATCAACGGGACCTTTAAGAATGACACGCTTAACAAAAGGCATGCACTACCAGGAATTCCAGTTCTGACACCGACCAGTAAGTGGAACAAATGCAATTTCAGTTCTGTGCAATAGACCTACCTCTATCTAACAGTGGGCTAGGATGGCTACTGTAGTTCCTCTCCACTTAAGACACTAGATTTTCTGGATCTGAATAAGTGAGTCCCCTACACTCCCACATTCAGTGATCCTCCATAGCAAACACAGGGTACCAGGACCTATGTGGTTATTTCTTCTCCACTGTGTCGTGCCTCTGAGGCAATGAACTCTACACAGGAGTTTATTGCTTACGTGAATTCTGCCCTGACTCTATCAAAAGTGGCAAGCTTGGGATATTTCACACTGAAGCCTTTATACAGTACCTGTTGTCTGAGAAGGTCTTTCACATCTCCCAGTATTTGGTTCATCTGCATCATCTGACCCATCAGCTGCCTATTAAAATCACCTGCGGGGAAACAGCAATGAAAAAGAGTCCACAATGCACGTAACTCTCCTTCATTTGCCATGATAATTTCTGAGATACAAGATGGAAACACCAAGAGCCAAGGAGGGCAGACATTACTGTTACTTAAGCCCTGCAGAAATCCTTAGAGCAAACACAGTATCTAGCTCCATTTTTTACAGAGTGGTTTGCATGAACTCAAGGCTCTTCTGGACTGAACTCCACTGTATACCACAGAAACAGGCGAAGCAGAAACATCTCCACAGAGAGAAAAGCAGTCTGTGATTTTTCCACCATTATTTCAGTGTCAAGGCTCTCCAGTAAGACCTAACACCACTGGCAACTACTGCCACCAGTGCTACTGGTTTCCCCCAGGCGTGAGACCAGCAACCCTAAGTGAAACCTTAGGATTTCAAGACTGAGTTTTTGTGATAACCCATTTGGGACAGGAGGGCAAGGCAAGGGCATGAAGTATCTGTACATACAATGGGAAGTCACCCTCCAGAAGTGCATTCCATGTCACCACAACTGATTCCTGCACACTTTTCAAAGTGAAGTTAGCCAGCTTTCTGAGCAAGCTCACTGTGCAGCTCCGACTATGCATCAGGAGTGCCCGCTCTGACAGAAACAGTGCTTTTAATACCTGTGACAGTCATTTGGCTTTTCTTCCAAAAGGCAGTTCATCACAATGTACACAAGTTTCATGGCTGCATTTGCTTCTGGGGGGGTTCAGAGTTTGTATGGACTAACAAAACACCTACTCAACATGCTATGAACTCACATCAAAGCCAGTCTTCAATACCAAGAAACAAATTAAAGACCTCTAAGACAAGACCAAAAGTTACATCTGTAATGAGCCACAGGGAAAGACCAGAACCAACCCAAGATCTTCACATGAGACTCTTGTCTGTTAAATGAAATATTAGTTTTGACCCAGTCACAGAGGAGAAACAGAGAGCATGTTTAGCACAGTAGCTCGTAGTAGTTTGTTTGTAGCTCACTTCTGAGTTTGTAGCTCTCTCAAGTAGCTATTTGTTTACTTCTCTAAGTGTGTATGTCAAAACAAATTTCACAAATATATGCTCTTTTACGTTCTAAGCAGGCAGGATATTTTGATACTATGCCCAATGGCTTCAGGGAGGTTTATTCATGTGTTACTTTTCTGAGTATTGAAAGCTTATATGAAAAATGTTTTTCTTAATGTTTACCTCATTGTTTTGTACTTCAAAGCATGTCTAACTGTTTCCAAACATTCTAGTGGGAATCGTCCAACTCCTCATATACAACGTTTTCTTCATTTCACATTTTCTTATCAGAACACTGAACAAGTTTAAAGACTCGGGAACCACCTGTTCCAGAATCTGCCTCTGTTCTAGTCCCAACCTTGTCTTATTTTTATTTGGGAGGAAGGTGGCAGGACTGGTATTTCAGAATTCCATAGTGGAACTTGGCATGCAGGCTGCCAGGACAGATGCTGAGGTCTCTTCTTGTTTTGCTTGCGTTTTTTTAAGCAAAGAATGGTTTAGGCATTATTGATTGAGATCTGCATAAAATTCTCAAGATTTCAGATGCTGTTTGCTGGCTAGCATCTAAATCAAAACCAGATCTATTCTATACAGCTAAGTTTTGCAGACTGTTAAACTTTAAGGTGGACTAAACAGGTTATACTATCATGAACTGTATGTCCTGTTTGCAAATTTAGACAGCAGAGCAGAAACAGATGACTTCCCATAGCTGGTTTTTTTCTCTTCCATTAAAAGCCAAGTCCTATGGTAGGCCCCACCTGCAGCAGAATGACCAGTGATCAGTAGTAAGAACTCAGAGAGGCCTTTCAGGGAGCTGTTGGTCCACAGTCTGTTGTGAGGTGGCTTTTCCCAGGAGCGAGCAGGGCAAGCAAAAGGTACCGCCTGAAGCTATACAGTTATCTGGTCCTACCACGTAGTCTCTCTCATCCATACCCCACCTACTGAGGCAACTCCCCAGTTCAGCTAGTCTCTAGCTCTATACTCTGAGTCAGTAACAACTTGAGTAACAGAATGGCTTTCACAGCAATAATTAAATTCAGAGACAGATCTGAAGAATTACTATCCAACAGGGAACTGAAGTCCCCTGAAATGCTTATTCTCTGTAAGCCTGAGGTCACGCCAGGGAGCTACCCTGTCTTTCTCTTCCCAGGACCTTGCAGTATAGAATCATAGCATGGTTTGGGTTGGAAGAGACCTTTAAGATCATCTAGTCCAACCTCCTTGCTGTGGCAGGGACATGTTTCAGTAGGTCAGGTTGCTCAAAGCCCTGTGCAACCTGACTTTGAACACTTCCAATGATGGTGTATCCACAACTTCTCTGGGCAACATGTTCCAGTACAGGGCCTTGGATTTAGAGCAGGTGACCAGCTTCGTTGCACAGCTAATTGGCCCAGGCAGGGCAAATGCACAAACACTAGCTTGTGTAATTGCAGGCTACCGTGAAATGCCTCATAGCTCTCTTGGGAGCAATGTTGGCTCAAGCACCCCACCTGCCCCCATCTGGCAAAGTCAGAGTCTTGAGGTGTCATTCAAAGAGATTGTGGTTACTTGGCCAAGACCCAGCCATGATTAAATTATGGATGATGGCTGACAAGAGAACAGTTTCCTGTCAGCCTGTAATCCTTCACCAAAGAAGCTGCATATGGAATTGCATGTGGAATTAAGAAGAGGCAGGTTCAAAGTAAACAGAAGGAGGTATCTCCTCAGACGTGATGAATTTCTTGCCAGGAGACATTCTGATCATGCATTCAAAACTGACTGGACAGATTCATGGAAGGAAACATATATTGAGTACAAAATACAAAGACTCCACCTCTGAGTCGAGAGCTTTGTATACCATGAACTGCTGGAGAATAAGAAAGCATTCAAGGAAAACCACACTATAACTCCACTCTTACACTCTTGCCCTTGAGTCTATATTGGCATACTGTCTCTAACAGTAGCTAGGTTAAAAGAACCTTTGGTCTGGTCCAACATAGCTATTTTTTTTTTAACACTACGTCAGGCTCAGGTACCCTACATGAACTAGATGACCTCCAAAGATCCCTTCTGACCTGCATGATTTTGTGATGATGATTAAAGGCAGCATACTAATCTCATCTACCAAACCCAGTGCATCTTGTATTTTCCTACCCACACAGGAAGATCCAAATACACATGTTCAACCTCTGTCTGATCATCATATTCTCATCTACACTGCTTGGGTGCCTCAGCCTCACAGACTGAACATGGAGGGGATGCTGCTGTCATAGCAGTGAGCAACGACCAGGCACACAGTCAAAGCCATGTACAGTTACTCAGGTCCAAAGGTTTCTCAAGAATTTTCCAATTAATATGAAAACACATGCTTTTACCGAGATACATAGGTCTCACACCCCTATACAGCTAAGCATTTGCATTCCAGCTTTTTCTGGCTGAAGGCAAAATTGTGGTTACCTGATATATTACTCCTGTAAAAGGGCATCGTGAAGCATATACAAAGTGCAAGGCAGCTGAGATAATATTGCTGTTGGAACATTTGCACCTTTTCCTTTGGTGGATTTGAATATATTCAAAGTCTACATAGTCATGTGAGTTGTTTTATTATTATTATTATTAATATGATACTAATTCCACTTGAAGGTTATAAGCAACTGAATTTGAGAGACTCAGCCAGGCAGAGGCAGACAGGGAGAGACAATACCTCTCTGTATTCCTACTGTTTGTATTATTGATTAATGAACAAAAAGTTACAAATGAGAAAGCTCCAAGTCTGCAATCTGGAAACCTTACTCACAGACCTGTGAGTTTTTCGAGGAGAAAACACTGAATTAGCCTTCCCTTCTACGTGCAAATGCCTGTTGATTTAGGGAAAAAAGACCCCTTTGATGATAAAACTGTATTTTTTGCCTAGGTGTATATATGTTAAGGAGCAAGAAAACAGGTGCATGTGCAACTGAGGATTTACATAGCTAAAAGGCAAAACAGATTCTGTTATCACTGCACACTACTGATGCCTATATTCATGTAATGTACTCAGGATGCTCTCATATAAAATTTGTGTATCTTGTTTCTATTCTAATCAAAAGTAGCGATGCTGCAGGGTTGGGTTTCGCAGGGGGGATAGGAAAGGGTGTGAGAGAGAGAACTTCTCATGGATCCTATTTCAAACCTTGAACTCACTTTTTCCCCCCATGGTTGTCAGATATAAACATAGTGCATACGCAGTGCGAACCCATTCTTCTCCCTCACACCCGCAGCAGAAAGGCAGATCGACAGGGAATAGGAAGGGGTACCAATGGTACAGTCTAGCCCAACTTTGCTGTGTCAAGAGGTTAGAGAGCACCCTTGCCCGTCACAGGGGATTGCACCCAGCCCCTGGGGACCTGCAGAAATCCCAGAAGCCTCAGCTCCTTCCTCTCCTCCCTGTTCTCAGCTCAGTCTCCACAATGCTCAGCACAGGCAGAAAAGGAATTGGTTCTGGAGCAGATTTCCAATCCAGCAGGTGACAAAAGCCTCAGCTAACTTGCAGCAGGACTAGTGGCTGCCTTGCAATGGCTTTTCCCATGTGGACCAGTAGGGTCTGTAGCCATAGCAGCAACATGCTCTGCAGTGTCCTGTGTCCTTCTTCACGCCTTGTTCCTCCCCTCTCCGGGATGCTCCAGTGATCAATGAAAGATGAATACTGGCCATGTAGATAAGTACATTGATAGCTCTTGCTACTCTATCCAGCTACCTATTTTCATAAAGCATGTAGCAGTGTATCACATTTAGGACTACTTCCTGTCTGCAATTGTCTGCAATTTGAATACTTAAAATAATAAGCTGACACAAACAGATCATGATCACAAAAGTTTGTCTTCCAAACTAGGCTAAAAAGCCTCTTTTAATCATTACAGACTCCTTCTTCACTAGGACAACTCCTCATTGCTTTATCACCAGCAGCAGTGACAGTCTTCTCTCCAAACTGAGCTATTTCTAAAACATTTACAGGAAATTATCATGGCTGTAATTCAGTCAAACAATTGTTATTACTTGTCTATAGAGCTTCTCCGCATTTTTCATATTCATCACATTAGCTTCTTTGCACTTGTATCCTAAGGAACAATTTTAACTCCTGGTTGCAGGCCTTACCAGTGTACTGAGGAACAGGTTCAATTTGTTGAAGAAAACAATCCTGCAGGTTTCCCACTTGGCCAAGTGTTCCTCCAGTTACCAGCTTCAGCTCATCTAACGTATCCTGAACTCACAAGAAAAACAGAGCTCACAATTCTGGTACAACAATGGAAAAAAAGTGGAATATCAGTCAAAGTAAATTAATTTTTTAGAGAGGCTGTCCACTTCCTAAGCACTCAGGGCTCCTACACCATCCCCTTCAGGACCACCCATCACCATCTGAACTGTAATAAAATCCCTAATCTTTGTCTTGCAGATTTTCACATAGCTGTGGTTTTACTTTGTACTTTTTCTTACTATTCCAATTCATATGATCTCACGTACCAGGAAGTTCACGTATTTTTATATCCACAGCATATAAGAATCATTTTTGTTGTTGTTGAACTCAATCCAAAGCAGTCTTTCTTCCCCCCCTCTCAAACAGGTTTATTTTCATGTCAGGAATGTGAGCACCTTAGTGATTCTCCATCTAAACAGGCTCAGTTTCAAGCCTGCAATGAAACAAAGCAAGGGGGCAACCTTGGGGGCAGAATGCCTTTGCACCTTCTAATGCATATGTTGCATTAATGATGATGGAAGATGCTTGTGGAAGATGCTGTTTTCCTCGGACTGCTGATACGGAGATGAGAGGAAGCTATGCCAACCTCTGGGTGGCAGACAGAGGAAGAAAAGCTATTGTAGTCAAACAGATGGGGGTTGGACTCTCACACCACGTGAGTCCCTCCCTTCTTTTGTCTTTTTAGTCTATGTGGCTTATCATGAAGAGGAAAGCCACATACACAGCCAAGGGTTGCTCATACTGAACAGCTGGAAGAAGCTGATGAAAAGCTGCCCTTACTGCATCAGCTAAGTCCTTGCAAAAAGTCCAGCCCCCAAGAAACACCTAGACTGAAGTGAGGGAGGCAGTATTTTTTTTTTAATAAGCTAAAAATTGTGTTTAAAACAAATAGCATAACTATTACTGGGTTCAAAGAAGCTAAGATTTCACCTATTCCGTAGGGAACTCATATTTACATTTATTTCACAAGTTAATACTCAAGTATTACTGAAGCACCATTGTACAGAGCTTGGCTGCTGCGAAGGCTGAGGTCTGGATTCAGCGATCCAGAGGATCCCTGGTGATCCCTCTAAGTGCTCAGCCTGCTCCCAGTTTTCCACTCACCTGTGGCTTCTCCTGGAAAGTGCGCAACTCTACTGCTGCTGACCTCTGAGACAGTGCTGAAAGTGGTTTTGGCAGGTCCTGAACGGCACCTACTTGCAGGCAGTCCAGATACAACTCTGCTGTGCTTGATCCCTGCTGCAGGCCACTCAGCCACAAGATGACAGCATGGGGTTTCCCATCAGCCAGCTGAATGTTGCTAAAGATCACCGAATTCAACCTCCCATCGCTCTTCAGATAGCGCAGCACCACTAGTACAAAAAACACAAGACTATCAGAGGGTGGCAGATAACCCAAGGCTGATAAAGGAAGATCCTGTGGAAATCTGCAATTGCTCTGGTATTTTTCCACATGTCAGTTTTTGTAAATGCATCCCGTATGCGATATAAATGGTAATAATAAATGGGATATTGACACTCAGAGCAGGATTACCAGGACTCTTGCGTGACTCCCCATTTGTAAAGCATTGCTGCCTGCCACTGCTTTGTCCAGGCCTCTCTAGCTGGCTTAACCGGTGTCACCTTACAGGGCATAATGTGCTAAAATACAAGTAGTAAAGGGAAAGCGTGTAGCAGACAGCCTGCAGTCAGCACTTTGGCAAGTACATATCTGGCAGACCTAGAAATATTCTGTAGCAGAAATGTACAACTAGAAAAATCAGTTTCAGTGATGCATATTGCATTCAGTGAAGCCATCTGACAGTGTATCCAAATGCATCATTAAAGAAACCAAAGGAAACATGATTCCAAGCCAATAATCTGCATTTCTCTGTAACAAATAGTAAGTAAAAACAAAATATAATGCAGAAAAGACACATTCCACCCCTAAAGATGACGAAGCCCCCTCTCAACTCTTTTTTAAGGCATTAGTGAATGACCTACTTGATAATTCACACAACAAATTCTCATTTTATGAAGTAAAATGCACCATCAAAAAACACAACAGCAGACAAACAAAAACTCTTACATGCTGCGTAATACTGAAAAAATGTCTCTTTCCTAAGGAAATTGGACCGGTAAGCTAGGATCTGCAAGCTAAATCTCTTAGAACAGCTAGCTAGTTCTCTCCACAAAATCTCTCCCTGGCTCTCCGAATGCGTAGCTGCAGAAGCAATGATCTGAGTGCATCTAGACAGTGTACAACTACTCCACAGTATTAGACAGACCTTGTTT
The DNA here is from genome assembly GCA_009819775.1 of Phoenicopterus ruber ruber. Taxonomy (NCBI): domain Eukaryota; kingdom Metazoa; phylum Chordata; class Aves; order Phoenicopteriformes; family Phoenicopteridae; genus Phoenicopterus; species Phoenicopterus ruber. The sequence goes on from CM020246.1 coordinate 25,945,323, forward strand.
CAGAGATCCCACTGATCACCAGCCTGCATGTCCCTTATTTCCTCATAGTAACAGTTACCTGCATTGAGGAGCCAAGCTGCACAGGCGCCAGGCACCTGAACAGTTCAGTGCTGGCTCTTGTGAACACCTGTTTGAAGTTCACAGAGGGCTACTACTGTTGCGTCAAGTGAGAGCTCATAAATACTCTGACTTTCAAGAAACACCCACACTAACATGAGGTCAACTAAAAATTGTGGATGTAGTGAAGGGAAAAACTCTTATTAGCTTCAGAGCTAATAACACCTACTGAACTCATCCCATTTCTATTCATTTAACAAATTATCTTCCCATTTCTCCACTACTAATGTACCCTCTTTGATGCTGTGATAGCTCTGTTTGTCAGCGACCTTCTGAGTTACTGGGTACATGTTCTCTATTATTTTTCTAATTGCTCAGTCTAATGATTAAAAGAATCCAGATTTATACCAGCATGAACAGGGCATTCGAAGTCTACACTAGTGCTAAGGTCTCAGCAGCTGTGATCAATATCAGTGCTGTCTATGTCAAAACATTGATGTCTAAGTCAAAACACTGCCAGAGCCGAGATTTCCGCAAAGGTACATGAGGTCACCAGTAACTTGCTAAAAGGTAGCATTTCTTGGCAAACTCAAAGATCTGGCAAGACAGACTACGTTGCAGGCATTTTACTTATGTGAATATTATGCACGCCTGATCATATGAAAGCAAGGTCTTTGGATCTGGGCCCTGCATTCAGAGTAACCAGACGCAACAGTAAGCTAGAGAAAGAAAGAGGAGATGGTGGCAGAGCCCAGAACAGACCTTGCCAGAATAGTTTCAAGACAAGGAGCAGTCTGGCTTGGAAGCAGGATCAAGTATTCCTTCCTCAGCCAAAGCCAAATATCCATCTGGTAAACTACAGTAGGCTTTTGAAGGGAGATTTTGCTGGACCACAGCCTCCGCCTCTGTAAGATTTAACTCATCCAAGCCCCTGCATTACATGTTTGCTGCTAGGATATTCTACACTGACATTCATGAGAGTAAGTGGCTCACCTGTACTGTTTAAGAAACAGATTTTCAATGAAACTACTAATCCTGCCAGTAAATAGGAACTGCTTCATAGAATCGTTGTTACATCACTTTTATGCGCTTACTGCTGTTTGTTCCATAAAGGAATCATTCAAAAATGGTAAGAAACCTATGGATGCTATTAGCCTCTTAAAAGTACATTGGTCTAACCAAAACAAATTGAGCAGTTGCCCAGTAATTCAAATCTGTGCTTTATAAACATTTAGGTATTACGAACATTTTACTATCAGGTATAGCACAACAAAACCAGAACACGTGCAACCCATTTGGAAGACAGCTCTCAAGTGTGGCACTTTAAAGGATACATAAGGCCTGCTTTGGGCTACGCAGATCAGATTTGGGTGCATAAGTGGAAATACCACGCAGAGGAAGCACTATGCAGCCTTCCAAAACCAAACCTGCACTTTGCTAAGATGCCAACGTTGGCTCACCACTTAAGTGATGATCTCCAGACTTGAGGGGACCACAGACAGCCCCCCCAGACTCCATACTTTCAGCTCACATGATGATCTCCTGGATGCAGCTTATCTTACTGTATGAAGTAGCCATATTGGACACTTGACATTTCCAGAGAAACCACACATGAAAACACTGCCTACTGCTCTCACGCTGCCATATGCCTTAAACAAGGTGCACTGAAGTATTAAGGAGGCAAAGAGACCTCCATGGAACAGCCTTGCTGAGAAAATCCTCCCTCTGTTTGATCAGTCTTTTACAACAGGTAGGTTACAGATGTCCCCCATCGACTCAACACTGGTCACTGACAGGACAAGTTTCTTCATGCTGCCTATCTATACGCCACCGTCCTGTCACAGACACTTCTCAAATACAACGCTAACATACTAAGGGCAAGACCAAAAGAAGCCACGCAACCTTCCACCAGAAAGCCTCGTAAGTCTGTTAGTTAAAGCGTATCAGTAACTATCAGGCATGCAGGTATTCTTGAAAATCAAGAGAAGAGTATGATATGCTCAAAATTGTATGTATATAGACATATTTTTGTGTATACGTATGTATTCCTATATATATGTATAACATTTACATACATAGTTGTGTGTGTGAGAGGGGGAGTATGTGTGATCTATCATTTATTTAGCAATTAGGCAAGTGAATGTTAGGAATAGTATGACACTTACCAATAGGGCTGTGTGACCACATCTTACCCACCCCCAACACACATATAGCACAAAAGTTCTTACTCCCCAACCTCAGAAGGATTTTGGCAGACCTGATAAAACTACCAATGTTTTATCTAACTCATTGCCCTACATTTCCCAAGCAAAAGTTGTGCTTTTCTTCAGCATACAGAATAATTTTCCTATGTATAAACTGAAATTTCTCAGTAGAGTTTCTTATATATTGGTCTCAGCTGCCCAATTACAACATTTGCAGCAGCAAATTATCATAGCAGTGGTTAAGTCAACGGAGCAACAATAATTTACATCATTTGACAATTTTTCACTGAACCTTAAAAGTGCAATATATCCTAGATCTGGTCCAATGAAAGTTCTCCATTTCTAAAAGTCTGCTGAAGTCCCTACTCTGACTCCTGATTAACTAATTTCAATAAACGGAGAACAAACACTTTAATTCATCCAAAAGATCCTGTAAGTGCTAGGAATGTTTGTCTTGCATAGTCACATCTAACCTCCAGGGTCAGCAGAACAAGAACCTGCCTTTCATATGCATGAGGCGGCATGTGCATCTGTCCCTCACATTCCTGAGTAATAAGAACCAGTTATTGTCCCAAGGGGGGAAAAAAAAAAAAAGGAAAAAAAAAAAAGAGAAAAACAAATTGACTCCTTTACCCATACTCCATTTTTTTCTTCCTTTCTCAGCATTGCTCAGAGTGGACATAGCAGCTAACTGTCAGGTCAGCTTCCCCCGCCAGGAGAGCAGCATCCAGTGAGAGGAAGGAAAGAGAAGGGGAGCGACAGGGGACGTTACCAACACTTTTATCTTGTGAGGGGGGGCCTAAGTGGTGACAGCATGCAACAGGAATGACTCAAGCACAAAGGTTAATCACATAGTTTTCGTCGTCCATCTGTGACAGACCAATAACTATGGCTCCAACGCTAGTTTTCCCCTACATACGCCAAACAACTCACCTTTATTCATCCGTCCCATTACCGTAAATTCAAAATACTTGCTATTGTCAGCTGACGAATACAGGCCAAATATGGTGGCTGTGCTCTTCGGCTGCAGTTTGAATGTTGAGAGCAAGTACACTTCATTCAGCGTAGGATCACTAAGTGCTTGTTGCAAGAAGTTTGTCACCACTCTCTTGTTGGAATACAGAAGAAGATCAAAAACTGAAAAATAAACAAGTTTCAACAGCAATTTAATATAATAATGAGCAAAGAAGAATGTAGTCTGAAGCCACCCACTGGAGATTGTACACTCTTTGCTCTTTCCATATGGATACTTTAAAATGAACCCTAGTTGTCCTATCTAAAATAAATACTATGAAAACAAAAATTAACAATATGAAGATCATCTTTAAAGATCATCCAGTAAAACCCCCTGGCGTTGGCAGGGACATCTTAAGCAACCTGATTTGGTGAAAGATGTCCCTGCCTGTGGCAGGAAGGTTGGTCTAGGTGATCTTTAAAAGTCTCTTCCAACCAAAACTATTCTAAGATTCTATCAAAATATCATATAGATCCTGTTGCAACTGATCCATCCTTTAGCAACTTTTTTTTAAAAGGAATTATTCATAAGTTACTAACATAGAAATATCAGGTCTTCAAATATTCTGAGGTATTCAAATATTTTCAAGTAAATCTCTAAAGTTCTTCTCTTCTGAGGATGCACCTCAACAGAAAGCTTTTTAACCTATTTCTGCTTTCATAAATTCAGACACTTGTATTCACATTTCAATTAGACTGAGGATCCAGCATCAAAATTTTCAGATTTCCAGTGTAGTTATCCTAAGAACCATTTTGATGGCATCTGCAGGGCACCAATTAAAATGCTAAAAAGCCAGGTAAGCAATATGATATTCATAACGTCCTTCTCACTTCACTGACTTCTAATAAGATGTATTATATAAATAATACCCATCTTTCCCTTCTGGCACAGATAACAAAGACAGACAGGCCTGACAAAAAAAATAACCCTGAAGGCATAGTGAAAGCTGTTTCAAATTTTTCTTTTAATTTTTGCACAATGCCTCAGCGAAGAGTCTAACCTTATACTCGTACATATGTCAGCTACCCCCCTTATGGCACCGAAACAACACACTGGGATTCTCCTCAACGTTCCTAAATCCATGATGTCTCCAAACTCAATAAACTATTCCACTAAGTTTCTTGATAATCTCCTATTTCAACCCACTGCCATTAAAGCAGTATGTATGTTACATGCTTCCAATGAAGTCTGATAAATGACTATGCACAAGTGTTATTTAAGTATAAGGGCATATTTAGCCATTGTATACCTCTGCTACTCCATAGGCCTACCATAGCTGGGCCATATCTTTCTCCCACATCAGCACAGTACTGTAGAGCTGCCACCGGAGAAGAGCCCTAACACCAGGCAGACACCAAAGGCACATGACAGCACATTGCGCATTACCTTGATTCAAGCCTGTGGTTGTACCACTAAGTTTAGTTTCCCAGGCCAAAAAATGCTGCACCTTTGCAAATGAGTCTTTTCTACCCCACACGACCTTAAAGCTGTCATTGTCAACTAAGGTGATGGGGACATGCTACTGATCCAGTGTTTCCACACGATAGGAGGAGGAGGAGACTGAAGAGCGCTCAGAGGACAATCACATAAGTACACAGACCTACACACAGCCAGGTGGGAAACCCTGTTCCCCTATATGAGAGCCTGGGTTTGTGCTGCTTCCGTTGCTCATTCCGGAGCATCCATTCATCTAGACACTAATGTAATTTCCAAAAAAGAACAAAGAGATTTTTCCCCTCATCTCATGAAACCACTGAAATACAGATCATTGCTTAGGTCTACGTATTAGGTATTGGGTCTGAGGATCCCATGACTCTACTAAGAGTTTTCAGGACACTATACAAAAAGAATCAGGCCCTTGATTTGCATGCACTTCTAATACTGTTGTCACACAACTAAGAAATACATATCCAAGATGGACCTGGTCAAAGGACTTCTCTTTCATTCAGTTCAGATTTACAGCATCCCAGGACAACCACTGCTGCCACTGAAATCAGTGACCCGGACAGCAGAAGCAAAAGGCTGGGTATTTCATCACATTTAGTGCATAGAGAGCGAAGCAATTGCCCAAGCAAGAGACTGAAATGCAACTTGCTACTCTGTACAATGGTGTTTTGCAGGTAATATTCATAAAATACAGCTGTGTCTTCTCAGCTGGAGCACGGCTATACAGTACTTAAGTCTTTGACAGCACAAAATATAGCTATACATTTTGTCCAGTCCTTCTAGGTCTATTGGCTGATTTTATATCAATTCCTGTGAGATTAATTAATCTCTGCTAGAATCAAACACTTAAAAATACAGGAGAAATATAAAAATAATGACTAAACACTGGCAAATGTCCATCTAACCTTACAGAAATCATTTATTGAAATTTTTGGAATTTGCAGATTTAAATGAATGCTCAAATTGGTTTGGTAGTTTCATTCTATAAAGCACATTGCCTCAATCAGATCCTTCAGAACTGTTATTGAACCCTCTCTTGGGATATCTTTACTGACCAGCATGTACATGCAGTACGTGACCAAATCCATCCTTTAGTGTAAGTTACACACATGCTAGCAAAAGTGGCTAGCAGGAGAGCAATGGGGTTATGAAAACTCATTTTATGTCCTTAGTAGAGTTGGCAGACAGAGACAGCTCTTAGACCTTACAGAGACAATTTCTTGTTTGGAAGGAACAAGAAAAAAAGATCCACAAGGATTTCAGATCTCATTTTTAGGAGAATCTCATATTTTTGTTCCTCTCCCTGGAAAGGCAGACTTGAAAACAAATGGACAGCAAAGGACTGCCAAAGCTGAAAGGCACAAGCAGCTGGTTTCAATTGGTGCAGTGAGAGTGAGGACTCGGGCATGCCTCCGTCCACAAGTGCGTGTGTGCATACCCAGTGGGCTAAACTGAGCCCACTCATGGGACAGACCAGGAATTCCCTCCCCTGCCTGCTTTCTGTGGTTTTGAGAAGGGAGCTGCTCGCCCTCCTATGGAAATGCTAAGCAAGGCATCAGCTACACCTTGAGAGAGTGGCAAACCACTCTTTGGAGATCTGCCCAAAACTGTCAAGGCTAGCTCTTTAGATAGGAACTAGAAGACATGACGAGACGCCCTAAGAGGAGGAGGCACGGAGGAATGAAATCAGTGGCACAGTAAAGGACAGAGCTCAAAATAAAAGACCCTTTCTTTCCCTTAATTCTGCTGCCATGTCACATCAGCTTTTTGAGACGCTCCAAGGTTCTTCTCCTGTCATAGCTAACCATAATAACTATAAATGTAAACACTGCTCCACTGCTGCTCAGCACTTTTCAAGATAATTAATGATGGCTTAGACATCTGGAGTGAAACTCTGACCCCACTGCAATGATTTCTGACTGACTGCAAGGTGAAAATTTCACACGTTGAGACTGGGGTCTCTGGCCACTGCCTCTGACTAGCTGGAAACCTGCCTCTATTTTTTAAAATATGGCAATAGCCTACTTCTCAATATGACAATTTTCTGAAATGTTTTTACATCGAGCTTTTGGAAATGCAGCTAAATTAATCTGATTGGCCATCTTTTAGATCTGCTTCACTTAACTGAGAAATAACTGATTAAAATGTCAAACATCATTTCATAAGACAATGGAGGGGGTTAAAAATGCAGAGAGAACCAGGAGCAGCTTTAAGGCTCCTGGAGTGACACTAAGTTACATTAACTGCTGCACTCAGCAGCTGAGCTGGTTCCAGTCACAAACTGCTACTGGAGAGCGATACCACCCACTTTTTGCATGCTTAAAAATAAAGTGGCTCCTGACTTACTACGTGCATAATACTGCCAAAGTAATGCTAGATTTAGAAGGTACCTTTTTCCCTATGCACTTTATGAAGTAGAGTTTTCCTGACGAGTTTTCATAGCTTAGCAATTCACTTCTCATTTATGAGAACTTGCAACTGCAAAGTGCTCTTCAGACATTCAACACATCTACTAGCACCCCTATAAAACCAGTCCACTTTTTGGCGATTTCTGCGCGGCAGTGGCTGATGGAGCGGCTACACCGCGACCTCCTCCAGTTCCCACCGCGTCCAGCGGGGAAAAGCACGGGTGGGGGCGTCCGCGGGGCCGGGGCAGCGCGGCGGCCGAGCGGCTCCGCGGGCGCTTTTTGCGCCCCGCCGGGCAGCGGCACCTCCCGCTGGCCGCGACGGCGACAGCTCCCTCCGCACCTGCGGAGCTGGCGACTCCCCAGCCCCCCTCCCCTGCCAGCACAGGGCACCCGGCGGAGGGGACGGGACGCTGCAAACCCAAAGCCGTCTTGAATGAAAGAGGGGAAAGAAAAGTTTGCTAAGCCAAGGGAAGCAGGGGCGGCGGCGGCCCTTACCTCGGGGGGCCGGCGAGGCGGCGCGGCCCGGGCGCAGCTGCAGGGCGAGCTGCAGGGCGAGCGGCAGGAGCAGCAGGGCGGCGCCGCGCTCGCACCCCATGGCGGCCGCGGGCCGGGCAGGGCGGCGGAGGACGGCGCGGCTCTCCGCTCCGCGCCCCGCCGTTTAACGGGGGCGGCCCCGGGTCCGGGGAGGGACGGCGGCAGGCGGCAGGCGGCAGGCCATTGGCCGGGGCCCCTCCGGCCCCTGCGGGCGGGCGGGGGCCGCGCCGAGGTAGGGCCGCGCCGTGCCGTCGGGGGCCGCGGCGGGGAACGGCCGAGCCCTCCGCTGGACCAGAAGGGAGCGAACCGTCGGGGCCCGGGTCGGGAACGACCGGCGTCGGTGGGGGTGTCTGAGCCCGGGCAGAGCCGGAGATCTTGCGAGGTCCTGCAAAATCAACACCTGTCGGGATCGCGCTGGAGTCTGCCCTTTGAGGAGCCCTGGGAACTGAAACGTGTTTAATGTCATTGAATTGAAAACGGATGGGGATGCTCTGGTGTGTCGACTTGGTCTTGGTAGGAATTTATCTCAGCCACTTTTCCTAACTGAAGAGTGTCACCAAAAGGGGTCGCACAGATTGCAGACTGGGGCAAACTGGGCTGCTAGAGGACTCTTGACTGGCAAAGTGAGGAATGTATCATCTGCTCCTCCTTTTCATTTAGAGAGCTCAAACTGACCGAATTGAGGCTATTGAAAAAGGTTGCTTGTCTTAACAAACCCCCAAACCTGATGAGTTTAAAAAAAACCTTCTGCTTTCAACTACAACAATTTTCAGCATTGTGTGTGCCCCCAGGATGTCATTATCGCATTATTTCTCCTCTGCTCCAGAAAATTCTAGCCTCTGCGTTGCTGATGTTAAGAAAGCACAGGAGAAAGGGAGCAAGCGAGCAAGCCCCTTTGGGGCTGAGCAGCTGTGCAACCAGTTTCCTCCATGCCCACGTGAAAGCATCCATCAGGCAGGCCCCCCCACGCCCCCACCCGGTGCTTTCTGCTCGCAAAGGAAGGGGTCTCCCATGGGACACCCTGGCAGTAGAAGAGCTGCAAGGTGCTTCTCCCACTCAGGAGCTGGCAGCACATGGTGGGCTTCCCCACGTGCTGCACGTCCCTCTTTGTCCTGTGCCTGTCTGCGTGCCTCAGCCCTGCAGACGAACCTCTGTCACATCAGAAGAAACCCAGGAAGCCATGGCTGGCCCCCTCGCAGCTTGCTACCCAGCACGCAGTTGGAATAGCTGGAGCTGTCTGACACTATTTACATCATAAAAAGAAGGGCAACAATAGGAGGGGAATTTTATGTTAAGTAAGAAAAGTAGTGTTGATTAATGTTCAGTCACATCAGGCTTGGCATATACAGCTAACGAGCACTGCAGAGAACAGCCCTTGGGGGCTCATTGTGTGCGAGGCAAGACACAGCACGCTGCAGGGCTGGGGCTGTGAGCACACTGCGAAGGGTCTGCCCGAGCGGCTCCGCCGTGCAGAGCAGGGGTGTGGGCTCCTCTCCAATGCAGGCGCAGTGGGGTTTTCAACTAACTTCAGCTGGCCTATATTCACATGCCCTTTAGTTGTCCTCCCCACATGGTATATACCCTATAACACACCCTACTTCTTAGCTTATTTGTGTAACAGTGTTGACACACTCCTTTAGTTGCTCACTTCTTCCTCTGCCCATCACCAGGCTGGAGGGTGCTCCCCCATACCCAATGTGTCCCAGCACAGTGCTATTCCTCCTCCTTACCCTGCTGCTCTTCCATATATGTCTCCACACACCAAGAAACCCCTCAGCTTCACTCCCACCATCGTTGACCCTGCAGTGGAAGTGAGACGATGACATGGTGGTGTCAGTGGGCTGGCAGAGAGCTGCACAGTGGAGTGAGAAAAACAGGTGCAGAGTGCTATGGAGCAGGGAGGAAGAGGGAGGCTGAAAGGGGATAGAGCAGGAGGCAAGAATGTAGAACAAAAAAAGGAAGAAAGAAGGACTTACAGTGCCACAAGCTCCCTAGAAAGAAGTCTCAGTCCAGAATTCGTCCCCAGCGTAAAGGATGGAGACAACCACAGATGCTGCAGAGGCTAATACATGGACCTAGAGCAGCGCTGATGTTGCTCTACTATCTATTAAGGAGAAGCCCTTCATCACCAAAGAGCATTCTTTGAAAATATAGGCTTAAATGCCTGACACAAAAACATCATGAAGGTCTGCAAAATCATCACAGTTCCGTATTGAAGTATTCAGTGACTATAGCAGACAAAAAAAGGGGGATGAACAGATAGTAAAATTTTGCTTTCACCTAAGGGAACACCACCAATTATTTGCAACCATTCTGGGCTCCCCAGTTCAAGAAAGATGAGGAACTACAGGAGAGAGTCCAGCGGAGGGCTACGAAGATGATTAAGGGACTGGAGCATCTCTCCTGTGGGGAGAGGCTGAGGGAGCTGGGGCTGTTCAGCCTGAGGAAGAGAAGACTGAGAGGGGACCTCATCAACGCTTATAAATATCTCAAGGGCGGGTGTCAAGAGGATGGGGCCAGACTCTTTTCAGTGGTGCCCAGCGACAGGACAAGGGCCAACGGGCACAAACTGGAACACAGGACGTTCTGCCTGAACATGAGGAAAAACTTCTTCACTGTGAGGGTGACAGAGCCCTGGCACAGGCTGCCCAGGGAGGGTGTGGAGTCTCCTTCTCTGGAGATATTCAAAACCCGCCTGGACGCAGCCCTGTGCAGCCTGCTCTGGGTGACCCTGCTCTGGCAGGGGGGTTGGACTAGGTGATCTCCAGAGGTCCCTTCCAACCCCTACCATTCTGTGATTCTGTGATTTATTATGTAATTTAATTGAGTTTATCAAAACATATGAAATGTTTTCTTGAAAAATTCCCTTCTCTGTCAAAAATATTTATTAAATAATTTTAACTTATCATTTTTCACTTCTGATTTAACTACAGAGGAGTCTCTTGCACTGATGCTGATTGACCATATGGGAGGAGGATCTTGTTTGCAGTATTATATACTCATTAGTGTTACATTTGTGAGGGCCATATTCTGTTCTTGCTCTACATCTGCTTATTCTTTGTGCGTATTCACCAAGAATGCTCATGGAAGCAGTATTTGGCAAACAGAGCGTGCTGCACAATACAACATAATAGAAGGGAACCAGTTCACAATGTATATAAACAGAAGCTTAAGTCCATATTTATATGAACTTAGCCATTACACATAAAGGTCACTGCAATTTTTCCAGTTTTCATTTCTATGCTGAGTTTTATTACTGGAGTATGTTACAGACTGAAGGGGATTTTGTGCTCAAGCACAACCTTCTTTAAGGGATTTTCACAAAGTATAATGTTTATCTGATGTCTGGAAGGGGCTATTTGACCTTCTAATCATAATTTTCAGTAAAAACAATGGAATACTAGCTATTGCCTTTTCACTCTTGTGCATTCTCTGAAGTACAAACTCCAGCTTAACTTACTGGAGGTTACTATCTTGGATAAGAATCAAAGCGTGATTATTGGACATTGTGTTTTCAATAAACTTTCATAAAGCCAGTAACATTTTGTAAGGAAGTTTCTTACAGAAATACATGACACTGATTTTTTATATAGGATCTGCAAGTAAACCTCAACCGTTAAAATATTTGTCCTGCTTACTTTACATAAATCAATAAAATTCTAAGCATACAGAATACAGATAAGCTGCCAACATTATAGATTTTGCTTTACAGAAGTGTTGTGACTTGATCAAATTCCAAGTAATGGGGTAGGGGAAGTAGAAAGGAATCCCTGCTGCTTAATTCAGCTTTCATATTTTGCTCCTAATAGGCATCAGGAGACTCACTGTTTTTATGGAATTACATGGATGATTAAAAATCAGGATTCATGGGCAATTAAGATACAGAAGTCTTAATGCAAGTGAAATATCAGCTCTAAACCACATCCTTCCATATTTATGTCAACACTTCTAGGTTTGATCCTGCCACATTTTCACAGAAATTTTGTAGAACGAGGTTTCAAACATGGGTTTCAGAAGAAGTTTTGCTTTTTCAGAAACATAAACCAAAGCCCCACTTTTTCAAGTCAAGGCATATATCCATTCTCAGTGCACCTATTTGCTTTTCATTTACACTAATAGGAATTCCACTCAGGCAACCAAGAGGAAAAAGTTCCTGGAGAGCTTTTGGATAGGGGAGGGAAGATGCAGATTGCCTTTTTTTCCATCTTTGCTCTGTACTCTACAGTAGCACAGAGATGAATGGGGCCCTAAGGCAATGCAAAGAAAGTTTACCCTATTTACCTCCTAAGCCTTCTTGCAGCCTGCCTTACAAAGAGCCGTAAGCTGGCTGAGCCATAAACTGTCTCATCCTCCTTATAGAAACCGATGTTTGGAATCACAGCTGTTAGGAACCACCCTTGCCTCCAGAGCTTGCACATCTCAGTGAGGCAATCATACAGTGAACAGGCCAAAGCAAAGTACCTGGACAGACTGACTAGAAGTTAGCTGGTCCCTGTAGGCAGGAAAAGACAATAAAGGTGTCCGTAAGAATATGTACCTTAAGTACCTCTTTACAGGGAGAAATGTAATGTAGCCATTAAAAAAAAAATTGCTGTTAACATTGCCAGTGGTGTGTTTTTCTGAGGAAAAAAATGGATTCGTGTTTCTTCTCCCATGTTCCTCATAAACTGGAGGAGAATGATCGCAGATCTGTATCATAGATTTTTATCATGACACATTCTGCCACAAATTTCATGAAGATCTGAAACCACGGATCGGGGTGGGGGAGGGAAGACAGATGAAGCTTTGCCCTTGCTCTCCTCATCTCTTTATGCATAGAAGACCTGAATAAGGCTGGTCAGTGCCGTGGGTTTTTTTTAAGTCGGTGTGTGGTATTTTTTCCTTGTGTGGGAAGGATGGAAACATTTTACTTTAGTATTTAGATGTGCTGTGGCATGTCTGCACGAACGCTGAAGTGAAACAGCTGACAGCTTGATCCCTTTAAAGGTCCACAGTAAAAAAACATAGTGAATGGGTTATCATTATAACCTGGTCAAAACTGGTATGATATGGTCAGAGTTCCTTATTCTTAAAGCCAAATTGCTGATGACTGGTCTTCACATTTGATCAAAAGCCACATTTTTTGCTCCTGTGGAAAGTCACAACTTCGCGTGTAATAACGTAGCCAGAGAGTCGGGGTTCAGCAACGCGGTAGCGTAAACGGCCGTTGTTTCACGCGTAAAACGACAGTGCCTCAGGGCGGGCGGCGTTTCTTCACAGGGCAACGGCTTCGGGCCGCTGACGCCCCTTCTCCTCAGCGACGCCTCCAGCGGCCTCGCCCCCGGGCCTTCGGCATCAGGCGGCGGTGATCAGGACACGGGCAGGACACCCTTACGCGCCCGCCCCCCCGCCCCGTCCCCCCACGCCGCCTCTCGGCCACACGGGCCCGGGGGACGGCGGCGGCCCCTCAAGCGCGCACGCCCCCCGCCGCCTTCTCCCTCCCCGAGGTACGGGCGGGGGCGCTCGGGCGCCGCCATGCGAGGGCAGCAGCGCCGCGCTTCCCGGGCCGGCGCGGACGGCGGACAAGATGGCGGCTCCCATGGAGCTGAGCTGCTGGGGAGGCGATTGGGGGCTGCCGTCCCTGCACCCGGAATCTCTAACCGTTATGGTAACGGCCGGCGGCCGCCACCCGCCGCGGGAGGAAGGGAGGGCGGGAGGGAGGGACGGCGCCTCCGGGCTTGCCTGGCGCCCGCATGGCTGTCCGCAGGGCTCTTCCCCCCCGGCAGAGGCGGCGCCGCCGCCGAGAGGCGCGCCCGCCCTCGTCGCCCTGAGGCCGGGCCTGTGCCGGGCGAAGGGCCCTCCGCTGCCGCCATGCTCGGCCGGGGGTGGGAGGCGACGGCGGTTGGGCCCGCGGCGGGGTCTGGTGGGGCGGCGCGGCCCTCGGCTCCTTCCCCACAGGGAGCCGCCTTGCTGCGGACCGTTGCGTCCCTCCCCCGCGGAGCCGCGAGCAGGGCTGCTGCCCTTTCTGAGGGCGTCGTGCCTTCCCGGGGACAGCCTGGCCTCGGCCTTAACGGGCGGCATTTCCTAGAAACGCATTAGGGCACTGCAGACCGACAGGTAGGCGCATTTGCTTTTAGTCGGTCTTCAGTGCCCGCAGCTGTTTAAAACAACTTTTAAAGTGCTATCTTACACTTTCCTTACACATAGTGACGGGATTTTTTTCCCTATGATCCTTATTGCAGGCTTATGCCAAATTTTCTGGTGCTCCCTTGACGGTGAATACTATAAGTAACTCTTGGAGAGCTCCAAAAGGTACCATCTCTGCATTTTTTGTTCTTTTAGTCATAGCCATGTTACAAATGCAGCTTCAAATTTCTGCGTTGTTTCTGAGTTTGCTTTGGGTTTGTGTTCATGAGTGTAACCCACCCCAGTGAAGGCTGCTTGCTTTCATGATACGTTGGTAAATGACTACAGGATCAAGTGTGATGAATTTGTGGGAACAGAATAACGGAAGACACAAGTAAAGTGCCTCAAAGGACACTTTATTAAAATGCGTATGGGTGAAGCTGCGGACAGTCAACAAAGCAGTGGTGCCAAGTACATACCTGTTTCTGTGAGGCAGTCTAAATTAATGACATAGTGAAAGCAAATTTTTAAGCTTTTTGCTCTTTACATATTTATAATGATAGTAACTAGACTTGCATATGAAAATAGTGTTCCTTAATTATACATAATTTAATGGGCTGGTACAGTTGGAAGTGGAATGTGAGCCTCAAAGAGTATAACTTGCACTAGCTGGGATGTTTAGTACTGTGCTGAGTTATAGAGATTGACTCAGAAAAGGTGACTAACAACCTAGTTGCCAGAGAAGTTGAAGATAAGGTATCAGAGAGGAATTCTGCGTATTGGATACTTCTACTCATTGCTTATCTGTTTGCTCAGCATTTAAGTTATTGTCTTGGTGTATTCCAGAGAGGTAAAATCACTGCAGGGTTAAAATACTCTTGTCATTTACACTTACCACATCATCATCAGTTTAGGCATACTGTGTCTGTGCAGAAGTTGCATCTTTGACTCTTGCTGTTCAGTGTATTATTTTCTGTTAGCAGGAAATACCACGATCTAGCTAGGTGTACTTACCAAAAGTTAAGTGGCTTTCTTCATAGCCAAAATACATAAAATCCATACCAAAAAAAAAAAAAAATCCAAATAGTTAAGTGTGGCTCATATTTGATACTTTAATAGTATTTAGCAGCATAGTCATGTTAGGCTCATTGTGGCAGTTATGTTGTGAACATGCTATAAGGTAGCCCCTGTTACAGAGATTTTATACTCTACAGTCTTTGATCCTGCTATCTGATGAGTAAAAGCTGACCAGTAAGGTTCTGACAGAAGGGAAATACTTAGTTCTGGAGCAGTGCATGGTTATGCAGTGGTAGCTTGGGCAGTGGTTGTAGCAAGGCTAGAGAAAACAGGTGGTTAAAATGGATTTGGAGGGAAAGGGCGGGGGAAGATTGAAGTAGAAGGAAGCAGAGACCCAGAGGTGAATGAGTTGAGAGGGCAGTTGGGCTGGGTTGGAATTTTTGTCTTAAGATGAACATCTGAAATCCAGACAAGTAGCCTGGTTCTCAAAGTTCAGATATCTAGCAGAAGACATAGACTTCAGTCTGATTTGATGTGGAGCCCTTTTTTATGTATGGTTATTAGTGAAGGCCTCAATACAGTAAATGTATTTGTGACCTTGGTTGAACTCACATGCTATGTAAAGCTTAGTTTATGTGTACACATTAGAAAGATCAGCTCATGCTATGGAGAAAAGGAAAGTAGATGAAGTGGCTGATTGCTTCCTAGTTATGTTGGAACTCATCCATATAAATTGTTGACTGTTTTATGTATGCCTTCTAGGAGATGTACCAGTCCTTGTATCAGAAGACATTGTAATTTCTCAGCCAGCAAAAATACTAAACTTCTTAAGAAAGCGGGTAGGTGTCTTTCAAAAGATTTGTTTTCTCTGCCTTGTAGTGACTCTGCATGTCCCCTGTATACAATGATACAAGCTTCCGAAAACCTGGAACTCAGTTCAGACCCAGTGCTTTCCTATTTTTCATACATGCGTGAGAATTGCAAAATGGTGGATAATAGATTGCTGTTTGAAAGTTAGTTATGTGAGAGATTTAAAAACAGGCATGAGAAAATTGTTCATTGAAAAGGACAACAAACTGGCCTTAATTGAGCAGTTTCTCACTGAGCACCCTGCTCTTAATTACAACACTTTTAATGTCATTCTGGCTTTGCAGACTTAGGATATCAAAGTTTGGGAAGTGTGGTTTTAACTGCTTAAATGGGTAATCATCTCCCAGTGCTCTTTTTTTGAAGGATAATACATACAGCATTGTTTTTAATCTATGTAGTTTTTCTATAGCTTGTAGCATAAAAATGTCTGCAAGCATTTCTTGATGCACGTCATGTTATTGCTTGCCTTTTGCAGATCTCTTAATGTTTTATTCACAAAGAAAAAAGCTATAGGATTTGTTCTTTTCACAACGTACAAAGATGTCTAATAAAGCATGGCATCATCTTTGTCTTTTGAAGATGGTCCTCCAGCCCACTATTCTGCTTTTACATTAGAAATTAAGTTCCTGCCTAGTCAAGAAGATTATCTGATGAATGCTATGTTAGTAGAAGCTTTAAGTATTTGGGAGGGAGAAAAATAGAATCTAAAAACTGCACATTTGAGGTGGGATTTTAGGCAGTTGTTTTAAAATTCAGAAGTTTAATAGCCATTTGAATACCAAAGATTCCTTAATGTTGGGGAAAAAAACCCTCTTTGAGTTAAAGTATGACAATAATACGCTTGCTTTTCAGATATGTAAGGGTCAG
Source organism: Phoenicopterus ruber ruber (assembly GCA_009819775.1). NCBI lineage: Eukaryota > Metazoa > Chordata > Aves > Phoenicopteriformes > Phoenicopteridae > Phoenicopterus > Phoenicopterus ruber. The sequence continues at coordinate 25,961,846 of CM020246.1, forward strand.
CACTGACCCTTTGTTTCTAAATTAATGAAGCGAATCTCTTCTCCCCCAAAAACTTATCAACCCTTTTAATACACCTTAAAAGGTTCCAGTGTCAGAATTAAAAGCTCAGTCAGCTGTAACTGCATTAATTTAGCTGTGCATTGGGTCCCTTGTATTGTTAGCATCCAATTTCTAAACTTCTAGAATGGTAATTAAAAGCAAAAGATGGGAATGCTTGCCCTTTTTTATGCTTACATCAGCTTAAGTGCCAGATGCTTCTTCAGAAATAAAGATGGGGACTTGCCAGAGGTTTGCTACATCCCTAAGTACTGAAAAATTGCCTCTGTATCACTGGACAGTTGCTTGGAAAGCAATGGGAAGGACACACAAGAGTTATTTTGGGAATAGCAGGACCCAAAAATCTAAGAATGGGAAAGTGAAAAAAGGAGCTGCCAGGAGGTTTGACATAGCTGGTCTGAAGAAGTAAAGAAATTCTAGTGAACACATTCTTTCTGTCCCGAAAAATGTTATATTTACTAACTTGATAGCTGTTAAGTTTGAAGCAACTTTGGGTTGCATTGATCATCTTTTTGGAAAATTCTGTGTAACACTATTTGTAGTATGTGGGGTTTTTTTTTAATTCATAGAAATATAATGCTGATTATGAATTGTCTGCAAAACAAGGAGCTGATACACTGGCATATATTGCACTACTTGAAGAGAAACTGCTTCCTGCTCTGGTAAGTACTGAGAAATACTTTATAATGGTCAGGATTTTTGGAAGTGAGTGCTACAAAAGGTGGCCGACATGAGAGACATCGAAGTCTGTCAGCCATAGTCCTGGCTGGAATGTATTTGCTTTGTTAGTTCGATTTTGGAAATGCTGCCTAGCAACTTTTGAAAAGGAAAGACGTGTGTGTTTATGGGCTATGAAATAATCATGAATTTATGAAAGACATTTTAAAAGGGCACCTACGATTGTTTTTTCTTTTAGATGCTTTTTGAGAAATAGTATTCTGAAAACAGCTTATTGTAGCTGGGTTTTGTTTCATTTGATTCTTTTAAAAAAGCTTTGAGTAAGATGTGGTATGTCTGATGTGGGGTGCACAACTGTGGAAGCCTTTTGAACTGTTCAGTTAGAACTTCAGAGAAGTTAAAATACCCATCAGCAGTTTCATTTTTCAGTTCTAAATAACACATGGCCACATGCCCTCACCAATTTAGTGTAAGTACATTAGAACTATAAAAATCCACAGACATTGGATCTCTTGAATGACTTGGGCTTCAGTTTGTACAGGAAAAAATATTCTGACCGAATGATATCATAGGCTAGCCTCTTCAGCTGACCTGCAAGGTTTAGAATTCATCATTTCATGATATCTTTTATTTTAAGATTTATATAAAATTTTAAAAAAATTCTAGAAAGTTCAGACTTAATCCTGTATGTCTGCAACTTTTTTGGTAATATATTTTTTATGTACAGTGTGTGTGTATATATATATACACATAAACATGAGTGTGTATGTAATTTTATGCACGTGTGTATAGGTCTATGTAATATCTTTGTTGTTTTTCTTTAGGTGGAACATAGCTGTTGCCTTAATTATGTACTCCTACACTCAAAGGATTAGTATAATCCTTTATGGAGCCTGATTGCCTTAAATTACAGTAATTCCTGGTGCTTCTGCTTCTCTGACAGAGATGTTGCACATGAAACTTTTAAGAGATGTTTACTATTCTTACTCAAATTCTGGTCATATTTTTCCGTGTGTTGATACAGCTGCACACTTTCTGGGTTGAGGCTGAAAATTACTGCAGTGTGACAAAGCCGTGGTTTGCCTCAAGGATTGCCTTCCCACTGAGTCTGTATCTGCCTGGAAAGATGTCCAGGGAAGCGCTGAACAGGATCTTGCTGACCAGGGGAGGGCCTCCACTCTACAGTCTCATTGAAGTGGAAGCACAGGTACGTGTTGTGGAGTAAAGAATTTGTAAGTTGGTGCTGTCAAAGAACTGAAACAGTCTAGCACACTGTCAAATGATGAACGATGCTGTGCATACTAGCCTTGCTACACCTAGGGCTCTTAGACAGTCTTGTGTCTCATCAGATATACAGGGATGCCAAGGAGTGCCTAAATCTCCTGTCGAAGAGATTGGGAACATCTCAGTTTTTCTTTGGAGATACGTGAGTGTGATTTTTTTTTTTTTTTTTTTTTTTTTAATGACTAATAAAACAGGTACCACATGACTCTGGGAACACTTAAACTTTTTTTTTTAACCGGCCAGAATGTTAAAAGTTCCACACAGAAATTTCATGTCTCACACTCTACTTTTCAGATAAATCTGAATGAGCAAACAAGGCACAAACAGGATCTATAGACTAAGGCGATGTGGTGTCTCCCTTATCCTGCTTTTTTCCACAGAGAGGCAGATGCTGCCCACTGCTGCTAAGAAAATGTGGGGTGCTTGATGGGCTAGTGTAGTACTGGAGAATGCTTTTCTAGCCACTGAATGTCACCTCCTGTGCTTGTATGTAGAAAGAATGCTTTAAGCCCAAGATGTTACCACTGCCTTCATGGGAGGAGGGTGTATGTCTGGGAACACTCCTCTTCCTGTGCTACGTGCACAGAGCAGGAAGCAGATATTGCCAACAGCATAGCGCCAGCAGGTCCCAAAAAGGATGATCTGTTCCTTTAGCCACTGAAGTTGGACCAATTCATGAGAGAGGATTCTGGTCCCCTGGCATACAGCTTGGCTTTTGTGGTGCCAGAAATGTGTGTTAGAGTGGCTTGCTTATCAGTGTATGTCATAGCATGACTAGATTTTAATGCTGAAGTTACTGTTCTAGCTTGCCAGCATGTCTCTAGTTCAGAGGTGCTGAAATGAGTAGATAGTCTGTACAATGCATTTACCAGATTGACGTGAAAAGATGGAGTGCCAGAAGAGCTGACTCTGTTCTGCCCTGAGTTGTATTTGACGTACACAGAAAACGGTTACGTTGTAGAGGTCTTAATGTCTTACCTCAGTCACTTTGGTGTTGTGTTTTGTTTTGTTTTGTCACTCTTTTCAGGCCTACCACCTTGGATGCCTTTGTATTTGGTTTTCTTGCACCGATTTATAAAGTGCGCTTCCCCAGAGTACAGTTACAAGAGCATTTGAAACAGCTTCCCAATCTGTGTCGATTCTGTGATGATATTTTAACTTGCTACTTCAGGTTAACTGTCTCAGGTAAGCCGTGTTTCTTTTCCCCTTTTTGTCATGTATAGTCTTGTTTGGATTAGGACTCCAGGATTCCATCTGTGAACCAATGCAGAATTAAGAGTTTATGTAGTTTATGCTAGAGCTTCTGTGGAGAAATGAGGTAGAGAACCTTCCAAAGTTGTGCAGAAAGGATTGAAAATTAAAAGCAAAGGTTAATACTTAGTTTTAGACTCTGTCAAGCATTGGCAAAATGCACCTGTGTCTATGCTATGGCTCATGCTTAGTACTTCTGGTTTTCTCACATGGAATGGCTTTTCCACTTAAATTCTTCTTAGAATAAAAATACTGCATGAACATTCTCTCCAATGTGGGTTTATTTTTTTAAGGATTTAAAAATTCTTGTAAATACCTTTTCACTCTTCATCTTTCTGCCTTCACTCTCCAGGCCATTCTCCGGCTGGACAGGATACAGCAGATGCTAATCTGCAGAAACTCACACAGCTTGTAAATAAGGAATCCAACTTGATTGAAAAGGTTACTTTTGCTTCAGTCTCTAATTTTCCTGCTTCGTTGTGGTTACTTGTTCACAGATATTCTGGCATGGCAACTGCAGCTGTACAATGGACATTTTATTTTAATTGCTTCTTTTCTAGTGAGTTAATTTGCGTAGAGAGGCAGGAAGAATATTATGTCATTTGAAAGGAATAATTAATGAAGCCTTGTACTTAAGAAGTATTTTATTGCAATCAAAAGAACACTGTTTTGCAAGTGCACATACCAACGAAAGAATGGTGTCTTTCCTCAAGTGTACATACCAGCAAAGGAGAAGGCAAAACTCAGAAATGGTCCTGCAAGTTAAGACCGATCGCCAGCTCTCCTGGGTCCCAGCTGAATGCTGTAGTCACTAACCTACAGTCACTCTTTCTCCTGCTTGTTCTACATCTAGCTTTTATTTCTTTATATTCTTTGTTTCTAAGGCTGTCACTCAGCACCTATCAAAAGCTATGCAACCTACCTGAAAAACAATGTGAAGAATTAGTCTTCTGATGCAGACAGAACACTTTCACTAGAAGGATAGAATGCATTTCTTCCTGAAAAAGATCAGTGTATAGTGTAGGAAGTAGATCATTAGCTCTGATCAGCTTCTGTAGCGCTAGGTATTGATTGTGTCTCCTCTTCATGGTATTGAAGTGTGGCTGTGGAAGTTTTAAGGAATGAGTTACATAGACATTTGTCAGGCATGATTTAGGTAAAGCTGATCCTACCTTGAGGAGATGGGATGGACTAGACAACCTCTGGAGATCTCCCCTGTGCTGTCTTCTGCGATTCTGTTTATTCTGTAGTAACTGAACTCTTTTTGATACCACATTATACACAGGGCATTAGATTGATTTCCTATGAAAATGTAAAATCTTTATATTCAGAGATTAATTTTAACCTGTCTTTGAAAAGGTCTATCACAAATTCTTTATTAAATGCTTTGGAAATCTGTAACTAAGCTAAATTCACCCAGCACCTCCAGAACATTTCTAATTTGAAAAAGATTTGGTCTTGCAAGGTGATGAACATGCAAAAGCATCCATTGATGTTAGCAGTTGGACTTCTGATCTGTTTTGTAGCAGCATTTGGCTATTGCACAAAATTGAAACGTTGACCTCTTAGAAGAAGGTAGCAATGTTGCTTTCTTCAGTAATCCTGACAAAATGATTTGAGCAGAAGCACACCTATTTGCCCTGGGTGTGATGCACTATATGCTAATGGAATGAATAGTAGCTCTAACACAAGCATGTATTTGAGAGCAGAAGGGAACCAAGGCATCGGTTTTGGCTGGGCCTGAAATAACAGGGTAAAAAATACCCCAGACCAGCATTAATGATGGCAGCCCTGACAAATAGACTAATCGTATAATCTATATTCTACTGTTTGCCAGATCCGGCTCTCATTATTTCTCTGCAGATGGATGACAACCTTCGTAAGAGTCCTCAGCATCCCCCTCGAAAGCTAACAACGCTCAAGCTTGCTGCAGGTGGAGAAGAAAGCAGTCCATTGAATCGTTTGTCACCTTGACAGCTTTTGTTGCCCATGCACATGTGTTTGCCTTCAACTCTTGTGAGCGCCACAGTAAATTTTTTCACATGAATGTTGTTTTGCAAGGGAAGAATCTGCTAATGGGTATAAGTAGGGAAGAAATACAGCTTTACAGTCTCCTATCTACCTGTTCTTTTTAAGAAATTGCATAGTTCAGGCTGACCATACACTAAGCTGAGGCTAAAGTACACAAGAAGCTTATTCCTGCAGATGTTAAAGTGATTTTGTACAGCATATTTTTGCCTTTAGCCTAGCAGAAATGTTGACCAAAAGTTAAAATTCCACTTATGCAATGTTCACCGTTATTTTATTTTATGGCTTTTGATTTTACTGTAATCATGTTACTATATGTGAGTGGGTATACTTTTGTATCTGTATGAAAATTTCAAAGTCCAGTCGCAAAATTGGTGAAAAGACTGGGAAAAAAAAGAAATGTTGCCCTTCATAGCAGCTGAGAAATGTAAGGCAATGAGAGGAAGTTAAATATTTTTTTGGTTTACTTCCATGAATACCCTTGGATCTTGGGTTTTAAGGTTGTTTGTATTTTTGAAAATTTGTCACGTTGTACTTTGAGGGGGATTGTTGAAAAGTGTGTGCACTGTGGGGAGTACAGTGATGTACAATACTAACACTTCACGGGTACCTCGTATTAGTCCTGTGTGAAACAGGCCTAACTTGTGCGCAGGGTACTAGCACGTGCTGCAAAACTGTTAAGTCAAAATCACAGGGGACTGGTAGTGAGATGGAGAGGTTTGATTAGCTCCTGTCGGGACAAGAGACTTGACTAGCAAACATACTGCGGCTCTGGATTGAAAGGAGCTGGTTAGGGCTTTATAAGAAAGCTGATGTAGGCTTTTAAATTTGTCACAGATGCCTTTGAATTAGTTTTGGTTTATTGTTTGACAGTCTAGTCAGAGTTCTCTTATCTCTGCAAACTGTAATACATTGCAGTGCACATTTCTCCTGTTTAATTAAGGGACTTGTGTCTCATTACATTTTCTCTTAGCAGCAGTCTTGCCAGTTCTAGAGACCCGAGCAATTCATTACAAGAGAGATGCTGTAGTTCTCTACTGGCAGTGTACGGGCAGATGCTTCATGAGTGGGTGTAAAGAGAATTAGTCAAGGAGGTTGGCCAAAATGGCAGCGCTTGGGATACAGAATTCTGATAGCTGTATGTATGGGATGACTGTTCTGTTTTTTCCTTCTTCTGGCCAAATCAAAATAGTCTTTCAGCTTCCCTTCAGCTACTAATCATGTTTGAGATATATAGATAAATTATTTCCTATTTATAAAGACAAGACTGTAGATTGTGTACATACTGTACTTTCAGACTCGATATGTAAGGAATGTAATATCTTTAACATTTCTGAATTATAATTGAAATGTTGGGTTTCTAATGAGCACTTTAAAATTATGTTTAAGCTTCATGCTGTTACTAGAGTATTTGTTTCAGTGATTGGAAATTAATCTAGTTCATACTCATCATAATTGTATAAACTGACAGTCCACTACATGTAAAAGTAAGTCGAACGTTTAAAATTTTTACTGCCTGTATCTTGACACGGTTTAAATGTGATCAAGTCACATGGCTTTTCAAAGTCTTCAATTTGTCATCAAGGGTATGGAGAATATGCCTTAGTTTGTTGCTTTTGTGAATATGTACACTTAATCTTTAAAATATCTTTGTAAAAAGGTCATTGTTCCAAGATTAAAATTTTGGATTTTTAGTGGAGTTTTGATAGTGTTTTTTATGGAAATTATGTCAGGTTTTTGGAACATTTTTTGTTTTCCTCATGAAAAGGTTTATCTTGTCTGTAAAAAAAGAAATAAAAACTACTGACTGCTAGAGCAAGAAATTGGAACAGTTTAGTGTATTCATGAGGCCAGATTTTAAATTTTGATCACAGCTCTTCAGTACCAATCCTTTCTTTCCACACAGCTGCTTTTGGGAAGAGAGGCATGAGGAAGCACCAGTTTTCTCATCTTACTAAATGTGAGCCTTGGGCTGTGTGACAGCAAAATTTTGGCACACTAATGCCCGAGTGATTTCATTTACTGGATGGCCGAGGACAACAGGGCTAGAGATGACAGCAAACGTTGCCTGCAGTAATGTGCAGCATCCCAGGTGACCAGTGAGGTTGCACAGCCATGCACGAACTTCCTTTTTTTACTTTTTATCCAAGGTGAATCCAAAATCAAACTCTTTTACATGGGAAGTGTCTTCTCTGGCCTGACAACTCTGACTTGCCCATTAGTTTACTGTCTTACTTTGTGTGCCTGAGTTTTGAAGCTGGGCAGTTAACCGTGTCCAGGGTGGGATCGGTTTGAGTAACTGTAGCTATCTGCATCTGAAGTCGTCAAAGCTCCTCTGACGGTGGTCGGCTTTTCCTCTGCTGCGTGAGATTGCAGGTGGTCGGCAAACACAAGGGGTCAGCCCTTCTGGCCAAGCAGCAGCGGTGGGGCTACGAAACCCTTGCGTGCAGCCTGCTTCCCGTGCAGAGCAGCTGGCTTTTCTACATGCTGCAGCTCTGCAGTCTCAAAATACCAGGCTTTTTGTGCACGCGCCTACAACATGCAAGCGCAGGATGTACCCCCGGGTTTCCGTTGCCTTGCTGCTCCCAGGGCAGCTGGTGGGCCGCCTCCTCCCTGCCCTCCCCCTGGAAGGTGCTGGCTGGGAACTGATTACTACCTCTGCAGCGACTCACCCAGCCTGCCACGCTTTCCCTTGTGGAGGAGGCTGCCAACTGTGAGCAGGGTGAACCGCTCCGGCAGGATGCAAATTTAACACCCCTGCTGCCAGGCAATCCTGCGGTGAAAGTGTATGTGTAGATATCTTTAGGGCTATTCTGTGTCTTTCTGTCAGCTGGTTGTAGGAATGGGTATATTCTGGAAGAAATATGATGAAAAAATGTTATGAATGAATTGCTACAAATATGGTCTGTTTAACATTTCAAAGATAGCTTTAAAAATCTTTTCCCCCCTCTGAATATATTGTTACATTAGGCTTCTATATACACTTACACATTGGTGAAGTCACATCACTTTTGCTAATGTATCTTAGCACTCCATTAAGAAAAACACCCAATTGTATTTGATTCCTGGTTAAAATGGTTTCCAGACTCACTTGAGTAGGTTTCCTCTTTTGCTCAGCGTTATTCTTGGCATTGCAGTAGGAACCATTCATAGTGCTTTTTTTTTTCATACAGAAAGGCAGACCAGCTTTTTACGTGAGCCTGACAAGCTATGCAGTAGCTCAAACCTGGCTGGTCTGCGCTGTTGGCAAGAAGTTGTCCAATCCCTAACATTCTTAAAGACCGTGTTGACTAACAAGACAGCGCGTAAAAAATGTACTATTTCACAGCACAAATGTCCAGCTTTGCAAATCATTTTAGTCTGTTGGTGGTGGTTAGCCTGATTCGGCAAAATGTTGCATAATCCCGCTCAGTGCTAACCAGTGCCAGTGAGGCGATGGATTTCGATGCACTTGCTAGAGCACTGATGCAGGAGGCCGTTCAGCACAGCAGGTGGTAAGAAAGAGCCACACAGAGGGTTGGGCTAGTCAAATACCAAAGCACGCAGCCCGGAGCTTTCCACTCGGCACCTGGCGCTGTCCTCGTTCAGCCCTAACTGTGCCAGTGGAAGAGCCACTCTCCTCCACCCAGCTGGTCCAGGTGTTTTAGCCACCACGGATGCTCTGGCCCATGTTGTCGGGAGCTGCCAGATGTGTGTCTGCTGAGCGGCAGCTTTGAGCAGCTGCAGCTCATTAAGCATTTTGCCCCTGAAGGAAGTGAGAGAGCACCCGTGGGGCAGCTTTGCCTGCAGAGCTTGGGAGGGCTAGTCCCCTGGGGAAGGCAAGAAGTGGCTGAGCGTAGGCAGGTTTCTGGGGGAGAAGCTACTCCCCCCGCCCAGGCGTATGTCCAAGTGATGTTTGGCATACAGGCCTGTGGCAGATACACTCGCCCTGATGAGGGCCAGAGGTTTTCAGGGCAGCAGCGGATGGCTCCTTTTTGCCCCTCATTTACACGCCTCCAGCACCCTGCCATGGCAGCTGTCACTTACACACCTCAGCTCAGGTGTCGACCCCACCCTCCCTGGCCACTCACCTCTCCCTGTGGTGGGAGTGGGAGAGGCGGGACCCCTGTACCGGCAGGCAGGGCCCTCAGCCAATGGCGTGTCTCGGCTGAGAGAAGCTTCTAGACCTCTGACCACCCTGGGAGCCCTCGGCAGGCAGGGCCCTCAGCCAATGGCATGCCTCGGCTGAGAGAAGCTTCTAGACCTCTGACCACCCTGGGAGCCCTCGGCAGGCAGGGCCCTCAGCCAATGGCATGCCTCGGCTGAGAGAAGCTTCTAGACCTCTGACCACACTGGGACCCGTCGGCAGGCAGGGCCCTCAGCCAATGGCGTGCCTCGGCTGAGAGAAGCTTCGAGGCCTCTGACCAGACTGGCACCCCTCGGCGGGTGGGCAGGCAGGGTCCTCAGGCTGTGGCGTGCCTTGGCTGAGAGAAGCTTCTGGAACACTGATCATAAGTGACCACAGCTCAGCTCTGACCAGGCTATAAAAGGAGCCCCCAATGGAAATCCCCTTGGAGTGGTTTTCCTTGGAGCAGCATCTGTGATTGCAAACTCTCCCCTTGGGCTGAGACATCACCCAAAGAAACTTCCCTGGGATTGAGTGCCCTTGCCCTCTTTTGGTGAGTGTTTGCTTCTGGATATCCTTGAGCGAGCCCTCGCCCCTTTGGGTGAGCGATCTTATTTTTCTGGCTGCCCTTGAGTGAGAGTTTTCCCCTTTGTGAGTGAGTGTGTGCACACCCTGGGCCATCATTCTTGTGCTTTTGCTGTGTAGTGATAACATCCCTGACTGGTATATCAAACCTATAACTTGCTAAATGTTCTCAGAGTGTCATTTGGTTCCCTTGTTGTTTTGTTAGTTTTGGGTTTTTTGGATTCAGTTGTAAATTAAAAGTTCGTTTGAGTTTTATTATCTGTGTGGAGTCATTTCGGTGTATCTCTGTGACAAGGCCTCTCAGCAGCACTGCTGTTCTGCATCTGTGAGACCCAGCCATGCAGGAGTGGTGATGATGTGGGGCTTAGTGCTCTCGTAGTACCTTGTGTCCTGGTCTGGGGAGCAGGGCAGCAGCCAAGCCCTGCTATACTGGTCTCCTCCTTGCACTAGGAGGCCTGCCCAGCAATGGGGAGGGTGGGGGCAGCCCACTCTGGAGCAGAGCTCTGTATTAGAGGTACCTGCCAGGAAGGTAGCTCAGGGATGTGTTAAAGCAAAGGAGGGAAGGAGGTCCAGTGTTCCCTGTATCACACTGGTTTGCTGTTTATGCCTGGAGCAAAGCTACCAGAACAGGTCCTAGGTCCCAAGTGAAACCAGATCAGGTTGGAACGAGAAGCTGGGAAGGAGAAGGAAAGAAAAGGTTAGCAAGGGAAAGGCATCAGGGGCATCTGCTTTCACACTCACTGATCTGTTGTCTGAGAGATTTATCAGTGTCGCAGTACTTGGGACTGTGAAAGACTCTGCTTCGCTAGCTACGACATACTGCTCTTGTGGGCAAAAGGTGGGGGGAATCCAATGACTTGCTGCAGATTTTGAAAAACAAAGAAATAAATCACTTGTAATGTGCTAAGCCAGTCTGTCTCAGTGCAAGACCAAGTGAGCAAGGTTTACTGAGTTTCATTAAAAGCTAATCTGAGACCAGGAATCAACGATGGGACAACTTTAGTTCCACAGCAAGTAAGGTCTTGCAGTAAATCAGCCTATGGCACAAGGCTGTTCCTCAGCACTGTTCAGCTCCCTTTTGCTTGTTCCCTCATTAAAACCGCATGGGGTTTTTTTCATCATGAATGTCAATATTCCAAATTTTTACAATGTTGAAGTGTTGCATGTGGGGTCTGTTGGTGATTTACTGTTACCAAAATACAGAATGTTCCTGGTCCTTCAGTTAAACCAAGAGTGCAGAGAAATTGCGTGCCTTGGGTATCAAGCGGGCTCATTAAGTAGAAGCAGTCCCTGTGTAAGCATCCGGCGCTCAGCTCAAATTTGCAAAGCCATTTTGACAAGGGTGGCTAGGCAGCCTGCCAACTCACACAAACACCTCACGGTTTTTGTTTCCAAGAGTGTAGAGGTGAGAGAGGGAGAGCGCACACAAGGAAGTGTGAGTCTCTGCAAAGCTACCCAAAGCAACCTCCAAGTGATGGAGATGGGAGCCCAGCTTTGCTTGTATTGTCATTTGCTGCAGTGAATGATCATTTATCAGTTGCTGCCAGCTGATTTACTGTTGGCACAACAGCAATTGTACAAGTGGTAATAATGGCCATGCTGGGAGCTGTCCTTCGCTATTTGAGGAACAGGCTGTTGTGCTTACTGTGCTGCAAACAGCATCCCCGTGTCTGCCCTCTTACCTTTGATGTATCACTCTGTTGATTTCCACATAGTTGTTATCGCTTACTCATGTTCTTACGGGTTTTGGCACTTGCAATTATTGCTTACTTAGGTAATTATTTCAAACAAATGTGGCTGATTTTCTTTTCCCTATGCATTTTAGTTGTTTTTATTTTAAATCTTAAGTCTCCTCCTCCAACCTTTTTCCATTCCTGCAGTCAGTTATTTCAACTTATATTTAACTTGCACTTGAATATCATAGCATTAAAGAGTCAGATGCTGAGGGGAAAGTCTTTAGGTTTTCATGTGGGGTCCAGCTATGGGGTGTCTTTGTGTTCTGAGAATTGTTAAAAGCACAAAAAAAAAGTAGAAAAAGCTTTTCTTCTCACTGCTAAAAAGCAAGAAAAATATTTGGTTAAACTGGGTTGCATATGTTCAGGTCAGGATTTCCTGTTGCCTTTGCTCTTAGTTGTGACCACAGTGAGAGGCATCTCTAGAAATTCCTCCAGTAGCATGTTCCACTGCTCAGCAGCAGCCATGGGGAAGAGGAAGGGCTGCAACACCTCCACAGCCAGTGACACATGTTCTGCTGAAACTGTTGGTGTTGGAAAACGTAAATTTTTGAAACCTATATGTTCTACAAAAAATGTACGGTTTTGGGCAAGAAAGATTGCTCATACCTGGATAGGAATTTGGAGAGGGGGGAAGGGAACTGATGGATATGGAATAGGCACAAATTCACCTGGAATAGCTGATTCTTTGTGATTACGTGGGAGAGGGATTTCAGCTCTCTGCTCTGATTTAAGGAAAGTGAGAACTCATTTTGGCTGCTTCACAGCTCTAGGCAAGTGTCTGAGCCAGTGGATTAGGCTTTTCTGCAGCAGGCAGAGATACCTTATTTTTCACAAAAACCCTTGAAAGGTCCTGTTTCCTCAGTGCAGGATATGAAAAACTCAGAAATCCCCCTGACTTCCATGGGGTAACAAAGCAGTTTTCCATCTGTTCTATCCACTTCCTTAGCGACTCACAGGGATTATTCTGTTTATCTGGTCTCCTTATTTTAGCTGAGCCAGGTAGCTGTCTTCACAGAGGGAAGACTAAGTGTTGAAATGGTGTTGGCAATCAGTGGCAGCCAGTGTAGAGAACATAGCAATGGAGTGACGTGCTCAGAAGGACTGAAACAGGCAGAATGCTTACCTTTTTTTTTTTTCCTGAAGAATGTTTTGTGGGAGGCACAGTACCTGCTAGATACCACCTCCAGCAATGGGCAGGTCTTGAGAGCAATCTCCAAGGGCTCTGTGCTGTTTATAGCCCTGTCCAGTAGACATCAAATGCCACCAAAGAGTCGAGGGAGAACAAGGTCAGCTGGGATTACAGTCCCCCAGTGAAAGATAGTGGGAAGAGTAGGGCATTACCCACATTTCCTCTAGTATTACCAGCTCAGCTTTCTCTCAGGTCAACCTTAGGTCACACGGTCACACTTAGGTATACTTAGGTCAGTTTGGGGTAGAAGGCCACTGACTTAGATTGGTATGTCTTGACGCTGGTATTGTGCCAGTTTGCTCTCCTATGGTCTCACCAGCCTGAGGAAGACTGAACCTAAAGTTGCCAGCTGTCCATGTAGTTGCTTATTGAGTTTGGTTTGGGAAGTTCCAACAGATGTTAGGATGCTCCCATCACTGCTTTTACAGCTTTTGCTTGGGGATTTAATGACCGGTTGGCAGTAGGACAGGAGACGAATATGGATGCCCTGTCTTTGTCTTTGAGCATCAGAAATTCACCCGTAGCCATGGCAAGTGCTGACTCTGAACCAAGCCTGATGCACAGCTTAAATGAGAGAAGCTGGGATGGCAGTGACAGAAAAGTGAGGGCAGAAGTCTCTTTTACCAACCTGTATAGTTCATAAAGGAAAACAGTTGAAGAGGAGTCTGTGGCAATTTTAGGGCCTCTTGTTTAATGGTCAGTGTAGACATTGTTACAGGTATTTGCCCACTGTGTTTTCTCTTTTATGAAGATGGTGTCAGTCCTCTGTACTGACTATTTCCAGTGCTGCTTTGCTGGGCTTGTGAGTGGGCCAGGTTCCTGGAAGGAGGCTCCTGGATGCTGGCTGACTCATCTGGTTGCAGGAGAGGTGGGTGTTCCTGAGAAATATGAGGGTCTGGTTTCCAGGGCTGGGTTAAAGCACACGCCAAGTTTCTAAAGTGATTTGTAGTCTGGAAAACCTTTGCAGAGTATGAGTTTGCTGTTTTATCTGGCAGAGAAAAGGAAGATTTCCTTACCTCCTTCACAGTAAGGGCACGCATTTGTAGAAAAGTCCTGCCCGCATCTGCGTAAGACTGCGTTTTCCACTCTCAAGTTTCTAACTCTCAGTTCTGGCACCCAAAATTCTTGCATGCCTGTTGGTTTCTTGTGCCTGGCAAAGTCTGACATAAAAGAAAAATTAGTTTTGAGAGGTGCTTTGTTCACCATTTGAGTGAGAAAACTCCACTGGCATAGAGGGAAGTGTCTTATTTTATGTATCACAAGATGTACACCTGGAGAAAGAAACAGTTAAGTGCCAGAATGACATCTGCTTTCTGAATTGACAGGCTCTATGAAGGGGTTTCAACAACCTTAGAGCCTGCATTGTTTCACTGCATCTGCTGCTCTGTTAAAGCATTATTGAAATTGTGTATTACCACAAGGGGGATGGTACAGAACAAAACCAGATCACATTTCTTCCAAAGACCATTTGAATGAAATAAAATAGGCTACACTCCTGGAAGTTACCCACAGGATGCAAACCATCTGATTTTCATGAAGCAATTAGCTGCTAGTTCTTAACAATAGTGATATCCTTTGCATTCTCTTTCAGTCTGTTCAGTATGGTCTGAGGTTTTAATAACTTTCTTGTGTGTTTTCCGCTTTAGTGACACTTCTTTCAGTTGTAGGTTTACCAGATATACCCCTAGGGCTTGGTTTGAGGTAATTCCTACAACAATTTAGGTGATTTAACATATGAAAGTGACACATCCTGGAAAGAATTGATATAGAGTAATTTTAAATTGATATAGATGCCTTTAATTTACCTGCTTGTTTCTTCTGACTATATCTGATGGCACATCTATTAACTTGCCCCCACTTTCTCCCCTCCTGTGTTTTTACAAAACTAATTTTTTCCTGGTGCGCTTTTGCAGAAGCCTTCAGTGCTGTCACAGGTCAGACATCAACACTGAATAGACAGGATAGCTTCACCTGGCTTACATAGTTGCACTTGTGCTCCTCTGCTCTTCACCCTTTTTCAGGACCTTCCCAATTACTCAGTAGCTGAATTCTGCAAGAAGTTACTGGTAACTTCAGGTACATCACAGGAAGGTACCTCACAGTACCTGGTGGGGTGTTGCCTTTTGGAAGGAGAATAGGATATTTTCCTATGCTCTGCTTTACCATATGGATGAGGATATAGTGAACTAAGCATTTTTGCAAAGGACTGGATGTACTTCTCTTGTTTAACTCTCAGAACAAAATGACATAAATTCTGACATAACTGGTCAGGCACAAACATTGAGGAAAGTTTTTTGAAAGGGACAATATTATTTTTTGGACCTGCAGCTTATAATATTGTCCTTACAAAATGATATGCACTTAGGACTTACCTACATTGTTTCTTACTGTGTTTTAGTAGCTCCTCACTAACGCAGTTGTACACTGAAGCAAGACAAAGAGGAGTCATTAGTGCTTAGTTATGTCTATCTGAGCCACGGAGCTGTAGGCTGGGCAATGTGACAAGATTTTCCAAAAGTTGACCTCTGTATCTCCCAGCCTGATGTGCAGCTGCATCACCTCTGGAGACTGACCCCCAAGGTGCCCTTGGAGGGCCCAGCTGCTGATGGGGTCACTTTATCCATCCATCAATGGTGAAAGCAAAGAAGGTATTTTACAGCTTACAGTATTACTCCACAGAAGTTACAAAACAAGAGATGAAGAAGGCTACCGTACTGGGAGCCTGGCATCAAATAAAGACTTAGAGCAGCAAGCAGCATGTCCACAAATGAAAAGAAAGGATCCTGCATGAGGACCTGATAGCACGTTCATCACATAGAGTCAGAGCAGTCTGTAATTCCACTGCTTAACTCTTCCAAGGTGTGCTACAGCACCTTATGCTAAAAGTGTATTCTTTTTCATATACACAAGACAAAGGTATTCAGAGTACCAGAAAGGAGAGTTGAAATTTTGGGTGATTCCTCAAAAGAGCAATCAGGTAGATGTTCTAAACCATGTGTTCTCTGTTTGTTGAACTAACACAGTAATTTTTTCACCCAGAACGTTTAATGGTAAGAATTACCTGGGGCTTTTGACAAAGTGATTCAGACAGAGAAATAAAAGGATTATTTCTTGATGGAAGCATTTGTCTTGTTACCTCATAATGAGTTAATATTCGCCCTTTGAATTTCTTTGAATAACATTAGCTGTGTTAGAGCATAAGTGAATTTTATTTTCCTTTCTTTCCAAACCTCTTCCTTGAAAACTGAATGTAGTTGCAGCTGTCTTCCTGAGGAGTCAAGCGTATGAGGCAGAGCTGTGGTTTTTTTCTAGAAGGTATTTTAAAGTATTTAAGGCTTTGGAAAGAAGAGCAGAACTTCATTTGCTGTGGAAGTGCCAAACCTGACGATGCCTTGTCACAACAACTAGTCTCAGTTCTCGGCAAGCTTTGAGCAGAGCGACTGGAGATTTTCCCAGGAAACAAAATGCTGGCTGTCACAATACGAGCAGTAAATGCGCTTCAATTCTGTTCAGATTCCAGAAATCAAGTTCTCAGTCATATTAAAGTTCAATACTTATTAAACAGAGATCTATTGTATGTAAATGAGGCCAGCTCATCAGGCCCTAGATTTTGTGTCCTAAAAGTAAACCAGAGTGTCACATTGTTTCAATACCAACTCAGAAAAAAGGCTTTTTTTCTTCCTGAGTCACTAACCCTGTAAACAACCAGTATACCATCCACAGGACATTTTATAACTACTAACACCTGTGGCTTAGTTTAAAAAATGCAGTGTAAAGGTTGTGTAACAAAGCCTGTTCTCAACCCAGAGACCATTACACCACTTCTCTCCAAATTCCAAATTTGTAAGCATGGATGCTCGTAGCTAGTGGCATTTATTTAACATGAAATCTTTTCCTCCAGCTCAATGTTCCTACAGACTAATGAAACAGAACCTATACCTTTTATTTCATCAGTTGTAGTGATTTCTGAGCAGATCTGTTTGGGCTATTAGATGAGACATTTTGCTGATTTTTAACAGCACAATGAAGCTCTTTCACATTTTCTGGTATTGAGAGGAAGCTATGAAAATATTTCACCTGCAAGGGAGAGTGTGCAACTCATTATACCATTCACTTTGGACAAGCAACAAAGAAAAATATTTGACTGCATTTTCTACTGACTGTTGATGTCTGCTGATGTACAGCTCTTGCTGAACCTGAAAAATACACCTAGAAATCAAACACACATATAGAACTAAGAGAGATCTTGTTGGCTTGCACTTCAGATGTAGTTAAAGAAGATGGGATCCTAGGTTTCCTTATCAGTTTGAGCTTTGTGAATCTTTACTCTCACACTGTCTTGCTGGCCAGAAGCAAGAACACCAAAGATGCATTTTCAGTTGCCCCAAAGAACCACTATGCAAATAAAGTCTTCCCATTACTTCTCCCTCTGTGCTAATAGATCAGTGTTAACAAAAAAGCACGTCAGGTAGAGTACCTTTCACCAGCAACTGTTGTAAGAGCCTTTCCCATCTGCAGGGTGAAATGAAACTAAAGATTTATTTTGCTAGTCACCGGTATTGGTAAATAACCCAACATGAAAATTAAAGTCTCTGCTTTAGACATGGGACTCTTTCATCTATGTCAGCTCTTTAGCTGTGATCTTAAATACTGTGTAGAATAATGTAATACGTTCATAAAACTGTATTTCCCCAGGCTTTTTTCCCCCATACTCACTACTACCTTAATTAATGCAGTTGGCAGGGACTAGCGGGAGCTGATTATGCTTAACCTCTATAAACATTTGCAGCATGCAGGGTGCCTACTCCTGTTTGAACTGCTTGTAAAACTTGGATAGTAAACCATCTGTTCATAGTGTTTTCCCAGGGTGGAAATGGGATCCAGGAAAAACAGAATGTTTTGTTAACTGTAAACCAGATTCCACAATGGTGATCAGACTCCAGTTTCCTTTAATGGCTTCGAAGTCTTTAAATTTGAATCACTTAAACACATGATGCCAGTAACATGCATGCAAAAAGCATTAAAGCCAAAAAAAATGAAAGTAGCTCATTAGAGCTGATGCTTCTGTTCACGAGTAACAATGGGAGAGCAGTACTTTATGTGCACTCATTATTGTGTTCCTCCAAGAAAAGATGTTACAGAAGTTCCTTTGAAAATGGGATGTTTTAGAGACCTCATCAGTTAAAATGAAAGGCTCCATCTGAGCAGGCGCTTGGTGTGCTGTGTCACCGCTTGCAGCCCTTTGCACCATAGGAGCATCCTGGGTCTGCTGGTTATACAGCTCTTTGAGAAGGCAGAAAAGGTGTCTGGAGCTCGGGTGTGCGTCTGGCTCAGCATGAGCAGTGCCATGACTGCTGCCTCAGTGCCCAGATGTGGCCACAGCTGGTAGGGAGCATGCTGTGCAGGGGCTAAGGCAGTCCTGCTCTGGGCTGGCTGCAGGGAGACATCTGTAACAGGATGCCCAAGCCTCTGGGGAAGGGGAGGAAGGGGCCCTTGGGAGGAGTGGCTGCCTGCTCTGTTGTCTCCAGGTGGGGGCCATTCCCTACAGGGTCATTTCAAGGGAACCCAAGGCCTGGGCATGGCCTGCAGCTGAAGCAAGAGCACTGTGGTACCACCCTGCCTGCTCTGGCCACTCTGGATCACTCCCTTCTCTCCTTCCTCCAGGCTTGAGGGTCATGGTCTGCAGCCTCCTAGACCAGGGTGGTCAGACTGTGGCATACAGCACCACAACAGTGTTAGCTGGAAGGGGCTGCTGGAGGTTTCTCATCCCTCCCCACTCGGAGCAGGACTGTTGCTAAGTCAGACTAAGCTGTGTCCAGCCAAGTCCCAAAAAACCTCCAAGGAAGTGGCTCCACACCATCTCTGGTGAGCCAGCCTAGTCAGTGAGCTGAGCACAGTCCGCCGGGAGAGGTGGCTCTCCTAGTGTGCCATTTGAACCCCTACGGGAAGACCATTTTGTGTGTTATCTCTTTCTGTTGAGTTTCCTGTGAAAGGCTGAAATTCACTGCTGCATTTTCTTTCCATTCCACTTCCCAACTTACAATGCACACAAACCCCATGCAAGCAAAAACCCTACCCAAAGCAGCAGCACCTGAAGTGTTACAGGACAAGTGGGCATATATAAGCAAGCACAATTTCTTTCTTCAAAAGATCATCAGAGTAGGCTTTTCCCAGAACCTTTTCAGGGTTTGACAGGCAGAGCAGTATGCTGCAGAGAAGAGAGGGTGAGCTGAGGATTTTATTTCAGTTGGTAACACCACACTTGGAAGCTCTACACAACAAAGACAAAAATCATGGTTTAAGTGGCACACAATCGGAGCACTGATAAGTCTTCACAATGCTGGGAGGACCTGGGAGATATACATATGGTACATTATTCAGCATAACAGCTTATTTGAGGGTGTAACATATGCCAAGCAAGATGACATCAGATCTCAAGAATCTACATTGCACATTGCTGAGCTGATAACCATGACAGTTCTGAAAAGTGGGAGGAAAAGGATAAAAAGAGTTTTGAGCAGAGGGTGGCAAATGAATTTCAACAACTGGAGTATAAGAGAAGAAAAAAGTTTACTTGGTGAAATGAGGGAACTCGAGTAGCTGAGGAGGAGTCTGTCCCCTCGAGGTGTTAGAAAAATGCGGGCATCTAGAATGGGGTTTGGTCAGTGTTGCAGAGACTAAGCTGTGTGTTCATCTGGCTTGTTTTCAGTGAAGAGAGATCTCATTTCTTACTGTTAGCATAAGCATGAGTAACCTTTTCAAGAACTAAACCTTTACTATTAATAATGTGTTGGAGTTACTATAGATTTCTGTTATGAGCTGCTGGTATATTGAGTAGGACAGTATAAGCCCTATGCTATGTTTTACAATGAAGTATTTTGCAGTTTTGCTGGCTCGCTACCTTCAGCATGGATTTGTTCGGTGTTGCAACCCCAGTAGTGATGGTACTAGTTTCCAATGAATGGGATCCAAGTATATGCTACATAACATCCTTTCACCCACTAGCATGTGTCAAATAAAGGAATCGTTCAAGTGTATGATGTAACTAAATCAGATTTGAACATGAAAAATCGTTCTGTAGCCAACTGAAACAGCATGGAAAGTTTGCAGAGGTAGATGGTAACTGCCTGAATTGGAATCCAGCCGGTAAATCCAAACTAACATCCTGATGCAAAAGCTTTCTAGACACTCACTCCTACAGAGAGAAAGGCACTCCTGAAATGGGAACAGCATTAAGCAGTGAGGACTTCTCTTTCATGCCTCACGTCAAAGACAGCATTACTTGCAGCACACTCCCATCACGCTCTTTTGAAGCGAATTTTGCTTGGTCAGCCAGTTGCCGTCACAATTTGCAGCATGCCAGTCATCCTTGGAGGGCTCTTATCCAAATACTGTCCTGCTTCATTTACAAGAGATGACAAGTGATGGGGTGGTTGCTGTTGACATAAGTAAGTATTACTACCTTGCACAGATGCAGTCCAGCTGAAATAGTTTGAAACTCTACCATCTCCTAGCCTTGAGAGAGACTAGGTGGAGGCACTGCCTTGGGGGCAGCCTACCCGAGGAAGTCTGTATGTGGCAGGCGTGGCTGGGCTCACATGAAACACGCTGGCTGAAAGCCAGCGCAGAGCTCCTCAGGCAACTGTACTCTGCTGCTTACTAAACACTGAGCTTCTCCTTTTGCTGGAGCAGCTCTGGCAGGTGAGAGTGAGCCCATTGCAGAAGCATTTCAAACTGTGGCTCTCACCCAAATGCTCAGCAGACCAGACCAGCAGGCAACCCTGGACATCCTGTGACATAATGGTTGTCATATTACTCCCTGGAAACCACAAAGACCAAGATGAACCTGGGCTTTCCTCACACTGAAATGCTGACCATAGGTATGATCATGCAGGTTCACATACTGGCTTCATGACAACAGCGGGACTCCCACACGGTGAAACTTCTGGGCCAGCATGTCTATGTCCAGCCTGCTAACCATGTGGAGTGGTGCTGAGCACACAACTAAGATCCTTCCTAATTTGGGTTTTTAGATGCTATTGCCTCTTAGATATTATCTCAGCTTCGTCTCATCTCTGTTCTAATTTTTATCTCCCGTTGATGGTGGAGACATCTAAATGACGCCCATAGTGGCACACACAGCCAGTATTCATGGCCCTGGAAACCCCATATCAACCTCTCAGTGTGACTAAGAGCCACAAGACACGCCACATAGAGCAGGGAGCTGAGGTATGGTGAAGTGACTGTCAGGAAGAGGATGACCAAGGCTCCCTGCTTAATTATAGGCTGGGGCTGTGCACACAGCTGCATCCCAGGCTGCGAGATACTGGAGTCCTTCCTGCTGCGGATCCAGGCCACCAAGCCACTGCACACCAGCGCACCTCCATGAGACCAAGCCGCCTGTTTGTATGGCAGTTGCTCCAGAGATGTGGCCAGCCCTCTCTGCCTCACAGCATTTCAAAGCCAGCGTGACAAGCTCTCACAAACCACTGGCTAAAATTCACTGGTTTCACACATTTTTGCACTGTAGAATTCCTCCTGGGAGATAAAAGCAGCAGCTCTGACCCTTGTCTCTACTCTGCTCCATTGGCTTCCCAGTTTGCCTCCCTGCTTCTAGTAACGTTCACTCCAGGCAATTGGAAGAGAGATCACCTACTAGATAACACAGAGGATAAAAAGAAAAAAAAAAACCAAAGGCAAGGTTCATGGTCCGTTTCAGAGCACTGCCTTCCCTGTCACTGCTGGTGAGGTCCCCAGGGCCTCTGAGAGTGCACAGAGAACACTGCGATGTGTCGCATCTTCTCCTTAGGGGCAGGATATCTTCCAGACTGAGAAGCAGTTTAAAAATTAATCTTTTCCTGAGCTGTTTCCAGAAATGCCCCAGTTCATCCAAGCACTGACCTAGCTGCCTACTGAACTTTGCTGGTCTGTGCCCAGAATGTGCACTATTCACTGTAGGGCTCTGCTCCATGATCTGGATGGCCCTGTGGTATCAGAGAGGTTTGGGTAACACTGTGACTTGCAGGAGGATGCATTTCATGGGTTGTCAGGTTGGGAGTTCAGACACATTTTACTTTGCTTGATTCTCTTCAGGAATTGCTGTTCTGACCGACTGAGCAGGGATCTCCATCTTCGCCGGGTCAGACTTCTGCTGGGAGATCAAACAGGACCCCAGTCACCCTTTTCCGTGTGGACTGAGAAATGTGACCTGGTGGCAAATAAGCATTTAACACTGTTTTGTGGGCCTAGTGATGCTTTTTGCAGGGACTTTTGGTCCACAGCATCAGCAAGCAGTTCACACTTGGCATATGCTTGCAGGACCCTGGGCTCAAACTCACTTGAGTGTAACTGTGCTGTGATGGGAAATGATAAAGACCACTGGTGTGATTTAGAGGTATCTCAGCCTGTAGACTCAAAAAAAAGAGGAAAAAGTGCAATAAAGAAACTGTTAAGGAAAGCAATAGAGGAAGAATTTATCATCAAGTGGAAAGACAACTTCTTGAGGAATACAGAGACTATATTCCTACTGCAGTCCTTTGGAAACCAGAGATATTTCAGAGCATTTAGAAGTTAAGCTTGTTATATAAATGGCAGTAGTGCTTTTCTTATGCTCATGTTACCCAGTCAAGAAAAAAGAACAACTGACACCATACCTGAAGCTGACAGTGCCCGGCTTTCCAGGGACTCCTCGCAAATATTTTGAACTCCCTGTTATCTACCTGGTCTCTTCTTAACGCTGCTGGGAGAATTTCCACAGATGGGTTCTGGAGACTCTCCTATTCCCAGGGGCCTGCCCCATTCTGTGGACGGGAGTGGGGCTTGTGCTACGGTGTGAGTTGGTTATGTCAGGCAGCCTTTTCCCTCCAGGTGGAGACAGTGACCAGCTTTGGGTTTTTTTTTTCTTTTTCAAGTGGTTCTAGGGGCAAAATATCGCTGTTATGACTGCATTTCTGCCAGTCTCTGAAAAAGCAGATGTGCCATCTGAGCAGGGCTGATTGTTGTATAAACACTCAGCACTTTCTGACAAAAACACCCTTTGCTTCCTCCTAAACAAAACCACTCAGCTATGTCCCTGCTGCAGGCAAAAACATCAAACTTCTCAAACATCAGCGGTTTTCGAAATTTTGGAAAGCTAACACTAACTGAAAAGGCAATCAAAGTGTTTTCATAAGGTGATCTTAAGTATATGCCTTTGCATTATAAGCCTTTATCATTTCTCTGATAGAAATATAGGCCAGTATTCATTAGGACAAGCCTATCTTTCCACTCTAGTTAACTTGATGGGACACTGAACTAAGAAAAGGAAATCCTCTTTTTTTCCGGGTCAGGATTGCTTTGGACACCATTGCAGAGAGTTTATAAACTGTGGAGCTAGTGAGTCCTTCAGCAGCAAAGGAAGGTGGGGTGGGAGATCTCCTGGTGGTGTCCTGCACTGCCTGGCTGCGATGGCAGAGCCCTGTAGCAGTCCTTTCCCTGCACCCAGCATATTCCTCTATCTCCAACCCAGAGCTCCCCATCCCCTGCTACAGCAGAGATGCTCTGTCTCCATTGCCAGAAACCAGTCTGGAAGCAGCAGGGTTTGTCCTGCTGCTCATCCCCCTGCAGGGCACAGTGGGGTCTGGGGATAAGTGCTATGGCAATTTCACTGCCTGGGCCTGCAAACCTTCTCCCTAGGGCTTTAGATGAGTTGTACTGTACATAGCAGAGAGTAAAACCTATTGCAAATTCAGTGTGCTGGCCTTGACCAACTGTGGATTTAAAATATGAGCAGATGGAGAAACCCTTCATATTTACTTCTAATTACTTCTCACGTTGTTAAAACCCTCCATAGAAAGCTAAATTAGAAGAGATGGTGAGAAACATGAGATTTTAGATTTTACAAGGCGCAAAGAGCCTTCCCAGTCAACATGGCCATATGACAATCTTTTCTATCTACCTCAGCATTTAAGGATTATCGCCTCTTGAGCTAACCAGCTGCTCCATGACCCCACAGTTTGGAAATTGCTACAATAAGAAGACGCACATATACCTGTGTACAACGTCGCCTACACTGGGCCATGTGCTACTCTGTTATAATTGGATTTCTCACCGGCTCTGTGTGCTGTACTTCATTTGACAGTACTGTATCTCAAGAGTTTCTTCAGTATGAAATAGGCCAAAAAATAGCATGAGAGTGTTGTCACATACTTGAGATGCCTTGAAAAAGGGAGTTCATGCCTTTTCAGCTGGAATTTCCTCTTGGCATTGCTTCTTGACTAGATGAAGACCCAAATAAACCACTTGGACAAAGTCAACAGCAGTTACACATTTTCTCCCACCTCACCAAAATACTCAGCTAACTTTTGATTTCATCTGCTGTCAGGTGCAGGTTTTGTATCACCTGCAGCAGCTCTGAGCTTCTTCCTCGGAGGTGATACAAGGGCTAAGGTTGGTATCATAAACTAAGCGAGACCTTTCAAGACCCTCCCTATACCAATTCTACCCTGGTAGAATAAAACCAGATCTGAGCAGTCCTCTAGGATCCCAGCCCTTCACAACAAATGAGAAGCTGGTGATGAGCCCCTCTTGTAGCAGTACTAAGGCACCATTGAAATAGTAGTTAATATTGATAACTGCTGACTACGGAAATCCCACCCGCCTCCAACCCAACCAGCCTTTCTGCTCCAAGATATGTAATGCAAAGAAGAGGCTCAAACGTGGCAGCTGTAGGTAGTTAGCTCTCATAGCTTCACCTTCACACTCATCCATCCCAGGCTTGGCTCTTCAAAACAGATAGATCTCTCCATTTGGCCTCAGAAATCCACTTCTCCTGCAGGAGATGATTGTCCTTCATACAGTGAGCTGATCTCCCTTTTGCTTGTCAAGATCCAGACCTATTTCCTGGCTCTGCACAAGGGTGGGCATCACAGGACTACACTGATGCTACAGTATGCAGCAGGAGTGATTTCCAGACCACCTGACGTGGCACCTGCTGATGGTTTAAGCCTAGACCAAGGCACTTTGAGCCACCTCTCTTAGCCAGGACTGGGGACTCAGGATGGCTGTGCTTTTTGTAAGGTATAGCCAGCTGATAACACAGGAGGCAATTTAATAAGAACCTTCCTCGCTCCTACCCAGCTCCTCAGGGGTTCAACAGTCCAGTAGCCATGGAAGATATTTATTTTTCTTAGAATTAATCCAGCTGTGAGCTGGATTAACTGACACAGAGGCCTCTGATCACCACCAGATATTTGCAAAGTACCCAAATAGCAATGTGCATCTGCTTTTAAATCTGGTTTGCATTCATGAGGAAAAGGAAAGGGGGCAATAATTTGACGAGTGTTGGATTTGTGCAGTTAAGATGATAGACAATTTTGTTTGTGCATCCCCAAATCCAGAAAACTGGTCCTTAAGACCCATGGCTTCTCTGGGCTTGTTGTTTTTTGTTTTTTACCTTAGAAAAATATGATATTCAGAGCCTGGGTCTTTGCTGATGGAAATCCCCCATAGGCTTATTAAGTCAATGCAGAAGTACTGGTAGTGGTTTAAACTCATCTTCAGATACCTACTGCTTCTTATCCTGCCCCTTACCTGGTCATTTTATCTTAGCATGGCCACTGATCCCGTCATTTCTCATCATAGGTTTTGCTGACGTTACTGAGATCAATTCTCAGGCAATGCATTACTACCTGAGAGCTGTACTACAAAGGACATGCATGGGCTGACGTGGGAAGGTATGCTACAGTTCCTACTGGCACCAGAGATAAAGTTCCCCTTGAGTGCAATAGGAGTGGTCCGCCAGTCCCAAGGACTGTAATTTGCTACAACTTTGTGTAATGCCTAATGCGGAAGGACCCCAACCTAGCAGATGCTCGAGGCACTATTGCCATGAATAGTATTGCAGCAGCAGGAGCTTCTGATTAAATGAGATAGATCCCAAAATAGGTAAGAGCTTGTAGTGGTGTCAGAGTCATTACGTGGCAATGTGTATCCCTCCAACAGCTGGTGCCAAGCAGCCCATCCTGTCTCAGGATGCTTCTTTCAACATCCTCCCTCCTGTGCCACCCAGCCAGGGGAGGGGGAAGGCCTGTGCCACTTACAGCAGTTACTCTCAGCGTTAGGAGCAATGGGATTTTGTTTCCATTAACCTCCCTTCATCCAGTGCTTATAACCTGTTTGCTCTGGATTTACAGGATAACCTGGCAAACCTGTACCAGTACTGTATGTTCTTAAATAGCAAATGTTGTCCATTTGGGGATATCAATGTCCTTGGCTTATTCAGATCATAATTGAAAAAAATGTCCCATTACCTTCCTTTGGAAAAAGCTCACTTTCCTTCTCCACCCATTAACTCCTGTCAACATACACAGTGTAAAAGCCTTGTGGTTTAACACAGCTATTTTAATATTGATTCAACATATGTCAGCTGGGACTGGATCTCTACCCAGTTCATCTATTTGCCTGTCTTATCCATCTGTCTATAAATCTAATTTGTTACGCAGGCATTTCATTCCAGTGCGGTCTTAATATATACTATGGGAACAGCCTTTGCTGATCCATGCTCCAAGCAGAGAACAGCACTTGTGTTTTCAAAAGAGGTTGCAGCCCACAGGGCAAACTGTAGGTAACAATAGAGGATCACAGATGAACCAATACCTAAACAAAAGAAAAATTAAAGAACCGTTTTCTTGAATCTCAACAGAAATGTGGCTGTGCAACATTCTGGATTTGGCTGTTAAAATAGCCTTGCGCGTATTTCCAGTCAAACTATTGAAGTCTTTAATATGTTATGAAAGTAGTGACAACAATAAAAAGTGAAAATAAGGCATACAGTGACATCTTCCAGACTAGATTTCTTCATTGTTTTATTTGCTTAATAGCCCGTTACACAGAATGAAGAGTGAGTTTTCAAAGCCAGAGGATTTAGTTAGTCAATCACTGGAGATTTAAAAGGTAGAGATACAATAAATGCCTGGCCAGCATTCTTCAAATACAACCCCCAGAGATTTTAATTAAAAAAGCTGTATCAAGAGCTGGCCAAAAAATGTTTGAAAGAGTTAATAAACCAAATTATATCATCAGCCTATTCAGTATTAACTGTTTTATAAGAGTGAAACTATTTTAAAAGATAAGAATGTAATATATTCCTCCTTCTCCCTTCCTGGAATTAAAATTATTAGGTTATTATTGAAACATCAAAATCAAAACCAGCACTTATAATCAGTTTTGTCATAAACAGTACCAGCTCAGATCTATCCCTTTATTACAAATAAATTTGTCATAGTATAACCCCAAGATCTACTGCACATCTTTGCACATACAGCCTCTCCAGCATTTGTTGACAGAAAAAGGAGCAAAATGTGCCTGTTAGTCTACAGGCTTTAATTAGCTCGGATGAACAGCACATCCACAGGATCATTTTAAACACACAGGAATAGTAGGTTTCTGAAAGAAGCAAAGCAAGGATGACATTTGGATGAATTCTGATGAGAACTCTCTGGGAGCTGAACAGACTCAAGAAAGTTCATTTAGCTTGTTCTGCTTTCCACAGTTCTTACAGTCATGCTGATACTAATTAATTCCTTTGGTAGTCAAAAGACAAATGAGAAAAGACATTGAGGTATATTTTACAGACTGTAATTCTGCAAGGTGTTTGGTACCTTAAAAAATAAAGCATTACTGAATCCACAATGGCCTTAAGTTCTGTAACACCCAATTGAGGCTAGGCCAGTTGCAGAGATGGGCTTGGATGTCGTTAGCACAGCAGTCATGGCACCCTAGGGCTTACTAAGGAGCCTGGGTGACCGCAGCAGTGGTGAGCCCACATGGTAAGCTGCTGCGGCTGACGGGTTGGCTACTTTAAAACCTGTTCCCGTGCACCTGCAGAGGAAGCTCGAATGCTTCATCTGCGTAAGGTGGCTATCCTTGTGTCCGCGCACGGCCTCCCGTGGACTGCGTGGGGGCGAGTGCCAAGGAGAGGCTCTGGAGCAGATCCCACGTGCTTGTGTCCACATTCACTGTAAACCAAAGCACCCTCTTCTCCATCTGCGTTACTATGCACTGTCCTCTTCTGTAACAGTCCTTATGCTGAGCCAAAATGGCAGCAGCTACAAGAGAGAGAGAAAAGAGGGAAGGAAGGAGCTGAAGAGTAGTCACCCTCCCTGCTGTTCCTGGACTGAATAACTAATACTCTTTTTATATTCTATCACACTGCTTGTTAGCAGCACAGATGGTAAAAAATACCCCCGAATGCAAAGGAGTGCAAAATAAAGATATAACCATGTGGAACCTAGACAGGCTGACTGTGTGGGGTAAGCAAACAGAGTACATTTGAATACAGCTAAATGGCAAATCATCCATTGAAGACTGCAAAGCATAGTGTAGGTTTACAGAATAAGGGAACTCATCCCAGCAGTTTGAAGAAGGATGTAGGGTCATGGCAGGTACCTAGCTAATCACCAGCTCCCTGTGTGACATGAGGGCCACAAGGGCTGAAGGAGGACATGAAAATGGGCCTGCGTCCAGTTGCAAAGAAGTTGCCACGTGTCTGTCTTTGGCACTGGTGCAAATCCTGGAGTGCTCAACTGGCTCCTGATGCCCACAGTTCAAGAAGGATGCTGGTGAATTAGAGGCTGTCAGAGCAGAGCTAGGAATGATTAACAGATCCGAAAATGCCTTCTAGAAAAGGACTGCAGGAGCTCAAATCTGTGCAGCTTAGCAAAAAAAGAGGGGGTTGGATGTTCTTGATGACAGTCTAAGAATACTTGTAAGGGTACAGAAATAGGATGTTAAGTTTCATTATTCTGGCAGAGAATGGTATAGGCAGGTTCAATGGTCAGATGTTGAGGTGCGATAGACTCAACCAGAAATATGGCACTGTATTCTTAATAGGGAAAATATTTAGGTTTTGGGACCTCTCTGCAATGTTGTGGTGGTTCCACCTCCATGGAAACTAAAATGGAGAGGGCTGGTTTTCCAACTGGTCTGCTCCAACGCAAGCTGAAATGAATTCAGGATGCCTCTCTGGCCTGAGTTTTAGAAAAGCTCGGACTGGAAGGTCGCAGAATCTCTTCTGGGTTTTCAGCAGTGAGACACTTGCATCTTCCCTCGCCCAGCTTTCTTGAAACTACAGTTCATCTGCATGCACTAGGCCTACATTTCAGACATAGAATTAAGGCTTGGTCCTGGAAGTAGATAGCTCAAGGGATCTGGCCTACAAATAAGAGAGGAATCAAAAGGTTTCAGTGACTGAAATCAGATATTGCTATTGTCTGTAGCAGCATGCAACTTGTTTGCTAATGAGCTCATTAATCCTTCACTCTCTGAAGATCTTGTCTTTGAGGTTAGATAAAAGCTTTTCTCCGAGGAGACTTCCTCTTCCTTGGCTGCTTTTATTCCCCAGGAGCAAAGATGAACCCAGTGAAGAAGAGTGCGTTTTGAAGGGTGTTTGAATCAGGCGTTTGGCATTTGTTGAACAGGGCAGTTAGGGCATTCCCTCGACATCCCAAGCAGTGGTAACATTGGATAATTTCTGATCTTAGCCCCTGAAAGATTTAGTTTGCTTAGAGGGGGTGGTTGCCGAAACTGTTCAGCAGCTGGAGGGGAGCTGAATTGCATTTGTGAGATTGTGCTCATACTCTTGCCTCCTAACCCTGAAACTTGTGTAGATCACAAGATTATGTTATGGGGCCCTGGGAGCAGGTGACACGGGAATAAAGCCATGTGCCTTACGGACAACAATATTTCTCTCTGCTGCATCAAGCCTTTAAGAGAAATCCATGTGAGCTCAGGGGCCCCCAACACAAGAAGGACATCCTCTGTTGGAGAAAGTCCAGAGGCAGGCTGAGAGAGTTGGGCTTGTTCGGCCTGGAGAAGAGAAGGCTCTGGGGAGACTTTCTAGCAGCCTTCCAGTACCTAAAGGGGGCCTACCAGAAAGCTGGAGAGGGACTTTTTACAAGGGCATGCAGTGATAGGACAAGCGGTAATGGCTTTAAACTGAAAGAGGGTAGATGTAGATTAGATCTAAGGAAGAAATTTGTCACTATGAGGCACTGGAACAGGTTGCCCGGAGAAGTTGTGGATGCCCCATCCCTGGACGTGTTCAAGGCCAGGTTGGATGGGGCTTTGAGCAACCTGGTCTAGTGGAAGGTGTCCCTGCCCATGGCAGGGGGGTTGGAACTAGATGATCTTTAAGGTCCCTTCCAACCCCAACTATTCTGTGATTCTATGAGTGTTTCCAAAGCCCTCATCAGGATTAGCTTTTACATGTGGCCTGTTCATGCTGCTGCATTTTTGTTGCCTCCTTTTTGAGGCACTCCAGAGGCTGGAGGAAGGCATGTTAGCTGGAGTCCAGTAATGGGAGTGAGACTGTGGTCTGTACAGGTCCAGGGACTCCACAGGGACAGGGCAGAGCTGCTGAAGATCTGTATGCTGAGAGCTAAACCCCTTACCTATATTTCTGTGGGCGAACCTGATGTGATGGCTTCACTACTCCCCAGCAACATACTCGTGTTTCCCTGAAGGGGAGGTTTCTGGCTCTAGATTTGGGGTGTGGGAAGGAAAACAGTTGCAATGCTTTGATGGGGAAGAACTCATCAGTGAAGACCTGATCTTTACATTGGGGTGGAGGTGGGACTGGGAGGCAGGGGTGGGGGGGAGAAAACCTGAACTATTTTGATATGTTAAAGGTGGCAGGTGCCTATTTTCTGACACTGTTACACAACCATTTTACATATCCCTTTTTTTCCTGGCCCTAAACATATGGTAAGAACATTATTTCTTCCTTTTTTTTTAAAACAGATGGAGGCTGCTGGTCGCCACAGCTCTGTTGAGAGTCAGTTCACTATTTGGAACGTACATGGACTTGGTAAAATATATTCCTCTTATGAACTGGCTAATATTTGAAATTTAAGTTTCCAGAGTTTCCTGTACCATTTTCAAAGAAATGCAGTTGATGCTTTTCCCCTCCTCTTAGCAATCATGCTTTACAAGTCAAATAACTCAGAAAACAGGAAATTAAATGACTTACTGCAAAATCCTGCAGATGATTCTAATTTTGGTTTTACAGCTAATAAAGATAATATATTTTTATACAAAACCATAGAATAACTACACTGCTAGAATGTTTTTGCATGTAATTTATTTACTTACACTATATTTAGTGTCAGAGTCCTTTTTCTGTAACCTTTATTCATAATAAAAGAAAACTGGTATCTTTCATGTAAGGTCTTTGGAGCATCTGTCTCACAAGGACTTCATCATGACGCTCTCTGGAAGCTCGGCAGCTTATCAATGAGATCTTTTGAGCTCAGTGTTCAAGAAATATGCTTCTACACACATACCCACAGAAACAGGAGCAGTTTTTAAATAAAGACAGGCCTAGTGACAATTCCCAAAAGGCAAGAGACCAAAAGGACAGATCTCCTTAAAGAATGAAGAAAGCTCTGCTAACAGATTGAAAGTATTACTACTTGCTGTACCACTTCAAGATTTCTGTTTGCTGAAAATGATCGGCATGCCTCTGCTGGGCTCGAGACAGCAGATTGGCACAGTGTGCCTGTCCCTCAAGGGACTGTTGGGTTATGTATGTGGAATAAGTTTTGTTGGTCTCAACCCAGGCAAGTCTCATCTCAAAGGCGGTCATGACTGCTTCATATCCTGGCTGAGGCTCCGGCAGAGAAGCCAGTTCTGGATGTACACAGCAAATAAACCAACCTGAAGTGTGGCTTCCTACTGGCACGCTCCTCCAAATTAATTTGCGGTTGTTTTTCTTGGAAGAGACCATCCTCCTCCAGGCGTAGCACCTTCCACAAGTATCAGGAATGTATGGCTTCTTGCAGAATATAAAATGCTACTCAGTATTTTGTGAAAACAAGTACCAGTGAGATACCCAGAGTGGGATTGTATTGGCATTAGTGTGTGACATGGGACTATGCTTAGTTAGTGAGAAAACCTGCCATATGGTATCCTTTGAAAATCTCGACCCCCAAGCTATCCTGATACCTACTGGCAGGTGCAGAGATTTGTAACAGAAATATTACAATGCTAAGATAAAGTGGAAGTACACATGTGAAAGCATGAGAAAAAACAACAGAGCGAGGGTTAAAAGAACGGCTGGTGCTCATAGCCAAGGACATGACTGTAAACGATAAAGCTGGTAAACACAAAGGAATGTGTTGTTTACACCAAGACCAGAGAGCCTGTGCTCTGATAAAGCCACGCCGCAGTGCCAGGAGGATGACAACAGAAGTACAGCCTGGTGCACATGCCAGTCTTCTTCCAGCTCTCCCAACAGGACAACAAACCACAGCTGCACAGATACTCAAAACTAGGAAAGAAAACAGGAAACTTGCCTACATGTCTTGCTGTGAGAGTGTCAGTGAGGGAGCAACTTACACAGAGATTTGTAAAATAAAATCCCACTCCCCTTTCACAGGGTCTTGTGCTTAGTCTTCTTACACTAATTTCCTACACAGACAGTAAACAACACTTTAATTTACAACTGGGAACTTCACCTAAAGGAGCCCACCCCTGAAGCTTTGTTAAGAGATACTTGCCTTTGTCAACATTAGACCTCAAAAAATAATAATTGACAACCTATTACACCCAAAGGCCATGGGAGCTAGCTCCCACCTGCAAGACATTTTGATTGTCTGTTGCTTGAGAAGGATGACAGAAGGTGGGTAAAAAAAACCCAAAACATATTTGCACTTTCAAAATGTCATTAGTCAAATGGCTGTCTAGACCTGTAACTCCAAACATGTAAATCAATGCCCGTTTGGGAGCTCAGAGCACACACTTCTTCTCTCTTCACCTTGTAGGAAATTATCAGAAGCAGTCAGAAGGAAAACTCCCTGCTGTTCCTGACCTGGAAAGAATGCTGGGGCTGAAATGCTATTGCCTGAGGTGCCAACACAAATAGCTAGGGGGAAAAGTCAACCCCACAGGGTGGAGGGGTGGGAGAGGGGACAGGATGGGATAGGTTACTGCAATAGCAGAGAAAAGATTCAACACTGCAGAGTTCTGTTCCCGTAGTTAATGGAAATGGCTTCTGAATGAAGTGAGAATAAACAAAATGCCAGAAATCAAGCTTTATGCTTGATATGCCTCATTACTAGCTGGAAGGTACAAAGGCACAGAGAAAGTGCTTATAAAGAAATGGGAAAAGTGCCCATACTTAGAAAAATAAACAGAAATGTCTTTGCTAACTGTGAGGCAGGTAGTCTGAAGTAAGAAAGTAGCAGTAAGGGAGGGAGCTCACCCTGGCATCTGACTCTTTTAGCACTGAGATGTATGCAGAGCAAATGCTCTGAATCTGGAAGCAGGGCAGAGGCAGCTATGACGAAGAGCCCACGAAAGATGAGGTCTTGCAGATCCCCAGAAAAATGGGAGTAACCTCACTGGAAGATGGAGTAGATGAAAGCAGAGGAAATAGATCCCAAGCAAAGGTGATTAGCATGTCGTTCCTGAGATCACAGCTGAATTGCAGAACTCCTCAGGAGAGGTGGCATCTATAGCTCAGTATCTGCAATACATTTTTTATATTCAAAGCAAAGTTTATGCCAGCTGGATTGTAACAGGAGACCTGGAATTCACCTAAGATGATTCAAAACCCTTGACAAGCTGCAAAGGCAAGACACATGCTAGGTGTGCAGAAGTCTGTACAGATTTAATGAGGGACAGTGAAACAGAATGGAGCCTTTGTATTGCCCATTTGGCTTGAATCTCACTTGTGTACAATATCAATGTGTCACAGGGGCTTCAGAAACTCTTGAAAGGAGTACAATTCTCTAACACCAAGAAGGGACTGGACCTCTGTATGTATGACGTTGAGGTAGGGGAAACCATCATGTCCATAACACACAGTTAGAAGGTAATGGAGGATGCTGGACTAGAATTATGTGAAAGAAATGCACGTCATCCAGAAAAGCCAGATACTGTTCTTAGGGCCTATGACTGATATACAAAGGGAAGAGCACATCCAAAATGGGTCAAACCTGAAATGTCACCGCTAAAAGTATGTCAGAACTGGTGCAGTCCCCCATGCGATACACTTACAGAGGAATATCATGACTAACCTGATCTCAGACAGCTTCTTGAAAGAAGACCCAGAAATGTCTGTGACGATTTCTCCTGACTGTATCCTGCAAGCTGTATTTAATGTCATTTCCAAGCCCACAGCCACTGCAGCAGATGTCAGCAGTTTTGGTGGTGGTGGGTGCAATACAAGTTATGCAGACATGAGTGGAAGCCTGGAGCGAATTGTCCAGCTGGTTATCAGGCACCAAAGCCTAGGCAAAGAATATTAAGGAAACATACAACCACCAGTAAGACAATTGCTAAGTAAGTGTAGGTTCTCAGTATTGCCTAGCTGAAACACAGCTGAATATGCAATATGATAGCTGAGGAGGAATTTTCTGAAGAAATACTTTCTCTCAAAACCTGCCCACTTCAGAGTAGCCAAAAGCTTGCTGGTCTGAGTTTTTACATAGGAATTGCAAGATGAGAGTTCAGCTGCCTGTTCTTAACAGCGGTAGCATCATCAAATGGTATCCACTGGAAAGGATGTCTGGAGCTCATCTGGTCCAACATCTTGCTCTGCTGAGAGCTCTGACAATTCCAACAGTTCTCTCCTCAAGATCTACCAATCATCTTTCCTTAATGCTGTTTGAATTTCTGTGAATAATTAAATATCAGAGACCCAGGGACTGGAACCTCAGATATATGGCTGGACTGAGGAACCACTGGTGGTTCTGTGTGGATGGGACAATAATTTTTTTCACGCCAGAAGATCTTAGTCTCACCCCCGTTTGGAAGAGGATTACCACTGAAATCTTTAAAAAATTCCGTAGGGTAAAAATCCCTGGTGTCTTCCCAGGAGCACAGGGTCTAATAGGAACAGAGTGAATCTTCACCTGGTTCTAAATACAGCTGAACGTAGCTCATCAACAGTGTCATGGCCTTGGTGTAGGGAAGTTTTTGAGAAGACTTTCGGAGACTATAATGAGACACCTTCAGAATTTGATAGATGAAGGAAAAAAAAGTTGTGAAAATCCTTCTGAGTGCCACATAATTAAATCTCAATTAAATCTCAATGATGGGTGAAGCTGATGATGGTGGGAACCATTATGCTATTTTAAAAAAGCAGTTCCTATGAAAGTCTGTTCACTGTATTCACAAATCTCAGCAAGTGACCACTCAAAGAAATCAGCTCTACTGCTATTGCAGAGGGCACTCAAATGCCTGAGTCACGGAGCAGGGCTCTGTTTGGGGCAGATGTTGCACAGATGCAGGCAAACGCCAGTGTCCAGTCTGTGCCCTCACCCTTGCCACAGTGTCCTGCAACCCACGGATACCAACACCTCATCTGACTAAGACCCTTGCTCTGCACCAGAACCCTTAGGCTTTTTCTGTCTTGGCTACAATCCCATGGGGTGTGCCCATTTCTAGAACCTCTGTCTAGGTTCAGGTTCTTCTGAATGAGACATCTGTTGAGGGATGAAGGCCTGACTCAGAGGAACTCGCAGAATGGTGTTCAGACAACCTTCCCAGGGACTACGTTGCTCAAGAGATAAGGAACCAATGCCGCATGTCCAAAACGGTCATTATCCTTGGGTTCCTGTGAGTTTGCATATCATTACCAGTGTCAGTTCTTGTCATTGTGACTCAGAACAGCATTTGGGTTAAAATTGTTTAAAGGCAATAATATTTATGTGCTACAACAGGAAATGCATCTCTAGTGGTAGTTTTTAAAAATAGCAGATATTCTATCATTCACAACATAAAGACTCATGACAACTGGAAAAAAAACAGAGCAGAATTAACTGTACCCATGGTTTGCAATAGAATCCCATTGTGAATGTCAGGCATGTGCAGTCATTATCAAGAAGTAGGACATACTATGGCTGAACTCCTCAGGAAATTCCAGACCACAGTCTTGGTAATCTCCCATTTTTTCCACTAGGTACCTATCAATAAAGCTGAGGGATCTGAGAGGATATTCACATTTAAAATTGCAATTTCTATTGCTTTAAGCCTGAAAGGTGATACATATTTTTCTAGCATCTTGTAGTATCTGGAATTCCCACTGGTGATCTTCTGGCACAGCCTTTTGTGGGACATGCTTTATTTGCTGCCAGACTGCCACAGTGAAATTTCAGCTATATAAATGCGATGAAATCTAGCCTTTTCATGCATCCATTACCAGTAAGAAGGCAGAACCTGACCTTCTGAGGAATTCCTGCATCATCTTGTTATAGAGTCTCTTGACCACTCTGGTCCATTCTCAAGTCTAGTACAAAAGCTGTTTATAGAATACATTAAATGCGAAAAAAGTTCCTTGTCCCTTATGTTTCTGATACTCTCTGCAGGTCTAACAAATCTGAATTGCCGAAAAATTCCTGTTTCTCAGTCTTTCCACTTCTCCTTAAAAATCAGTTCGAGCAACCTCAATAAAAATTGAGACCAGTTGCTATTGAAGACAAAACCCATTTATCTTTTAGGCTTAGAGTAACTCCCTCTTTCTCTATTTGCCCAGACGTATCTTTTCCCAATACTTTCTGATCTTCTCTCTCTGATGGCTTATAAATCCAGGTCATTGATTTCTCCTATGTTTATACTTTCTGTGTGGTATAAAGACAGCTAGCACACTAGCACATTACATTTTTAAGGTATACAACCAGATGGGATTCAATATGGTAAGCAGCAAAGTGCAAAGGCAGGAAATCCAGTCAGCAGCCAGTTGGTAGCTGAGGGAAGGGAACATTCCTGCAGGGAGCAAACTAAGAGACAGCACAGACCTTGAGTTTGCTGTAGCATTCCTAAAGAGAAAGGCTTGGTCAAAATGCCCTCAAAAAGAGGGATAAAAAAGGTTAAAATCTCGACACTGAATGCATTTATATCTGTCCTAAATGGACAACAAATACAAGATGCTGATCTTAACGCTTCTAGGTGCGCTCAACTCTAATACAAATTCTAGATAATGTGAGTCTGGGCTGGTGCCCTTTCCGTGGTACAAAAGTTTGCAGGAACTTTTAGTTTTCAGGCTCAAGTTTTCCCTGCTTGTGCTCAGAAAACAGCTTCGCAGTAGACCACACCACCTGCTGGCCGTGACACAGAGAAGGAGATCAGGTAAAGAGCAGGTCACTATTTTGAACATTTTGACTCCGTTAGGCTGGTGTCAGAAGCAACAGGCGATCCAGGTAGATGTTTATTGGTGGTGGTGGTCTGAAAAGGGGAACTGAAATTCTCCTTTACTCTTAATTGCAAATTATGGCCAGAATATTTTCCTATCATGGATGGTGAAATGGAGTTAAAAACCTCACAACAACCCCTTAGATAGAGGAGACGGGTAACAGCTAAAAGCTGACTCAGCAGAGCAAGTCTGAATGATCCCATTCCTCTATTCCCACTTTTGCTTGGCGCAGGTGGATGTGACAGAGTAAGGGCAAACCACAGCAGGATCCAAGGCAGAAGAGTGTTTGCAGCAGGAGAGCATCTTTCTTGGCACAAATCAGAGCCAAGAAAGAAAGAAAAAAATAAGTAGAGCTTACAAAGGGGATGCGTTTTTGCAGAAATAGAAAAGAGAAGCGAGGAAGCTTCTCCTACTCCATTTGTGCAAGGAGAGATACTCAGAGGAGCCCTGTTGCTTGCAAAGCTTTGTCAGACCACAGGGGCAAAAAGATGAGCCATTCTAGGTTTTAGCAAGGACCGTGGGGCAGTCTAATCCAATACAACAGCAATACAAGCAATTAGTTAAAACAGGGCACTCACAAGCTAATCAGACTAACCACTTGGGGCTAAGCGTGCTCACTATGATACTCTCCCACTTCCTCACCAACCCTTCATCAGGCCATTTCTCCTTGTTTGTTCCCTGCAGAGCCTCCAGTGTGTCTTCTTGGGTGTCCACACTGGGGGCTAATGGTGTTCAAGCACATTTGCTTCTCCATCCTTGCTGCTGTTTTGGGCTCAGCTATTCTCTGCTTGGTATGTGATACAGAAGCATTGATACATTCAAATGGCTTTCCAAAAGCAAGAGCTATCCTCACGTTGTGCCGCCATGCACACGCAAGCCATTATCCAGTCATACCAAGTATAGTTTAGCCATCCAGGTTATTTATGTTTAGACTTCAAAGATTGCTCTACTGAGCATGGGGTATTCAGTGGTCTTGAGAACTAGTTATTTAAGTGTTTTCCTTTGAATGCTCTCATTTGACTACTACAAGCCCATGAACTATAATGAGACAGTTGTTTGAGGCTGCTACATCCCCATGCTGCTACAGAGGATCCACCTTTACTTGCCAGCATGAATTCCTAGCTCACCACGAGCTGTACTGTGTATTATGAAGGTCAGTCATTTGGGAACACATGCAAAGAGGAAACATTTTGTAGCTTTCTGCAAAAAACACTATAACCAGACTATAAATATCAGATTTCTCCACTAATGTATAGGCCTCCAGATTGATGGCTCTTGGGAAGCCTCAGGTGTTACTTTGGCAAGTACTGGCTTCCAAGAAAAAAATCTGAGCTCTTTTCTGCAATGGCTCAGTAATGAAGAGCACAAGAAAATACTTGGTAAACACATTATTCATGTAGGGGAAACAGCTCTTTCGCAGTTCTGGGAAAAGAAATTATTTAGTCTAATTTTGATGTTGGAGTGTGCAGACAATCACTCTAACATAGTTCCTTTTATCATCATAATAGTATGTTTTCCTTTCCTAGTATTTATTTTTCTCCTTGGTAGATATGACGTATTATGCTCTTGGGTTTCTTTAAGAGCTCTTTTTTCTCTCTCAGTGTTGGTTTCTAAAACCATTCATTTTTATCCTGTCCTCACTTTACTGCTTAAGCATTTGTAATGTTTTAGCATTTCATCTATTTTAATTGAAAGCTTAGCCAATCCAATAAAGGCTGTTTTCTCTCTGTTTAGACTGATGATGTGGCAGGATTAGAATCTGATCCAGGCTGCTATGGGGTAGCTGGCTTATCTTGGTGGGAGAGCTGGAACTCGGTGTTAAATTGCTGCAGGAAGAAACTGTTCCAAAGCCACACAGATTCCTCACAGCGCTTCCTACTCCAAACATCCTCACTCCTGCTGGAAAGAAAAAAAGTGCAGAAAGGTGGCAATGCTCATAAGCTGTGTGACTAGAGCAGGATCTTCTCAGAGGAACAGCCTCTGAGCAGCCTCTGGCTCCACTCACTGGCGTATGATACCCTTAATGAAAGTGAAGCTATGAGTGGGCCCTGGCTGATACGGGATGACTTTCCCCCTTGACCATACGTAACTGGTATAAAATCAGTACTCACAGCTGGTGCTGAATGCATGAGAGAGGATCTTTCCTGCCTGTTTCAGGGTTGAGGCAAGCTGAAGAGCTGGCATCTGAGGAGCAGAGAGCAGGAGCCTCCAGGAACCTGCAGCACCATCAGGAATGAGAGATGAACAAAAGCCGTAAGTGGCTGGTGGTCCCATTTAGCACTGCCCCATTAAGCAGTATTCTTTGCTAGAAAGAGCACGAACCTCAAGTATCTGCCCTTGGGAGGTACTCCAGTTATAAACTTTTCCCAATTAAGTGAGGAAAGCAGGTTTTTAAAAAGTGTCCAGTGTGGGCAACACTCAAGTAAAAAAAGTGATGTTGGTGTGATTTAACCTGGAGAACAATAAATGAATAAATAAGTACAACAGAGATCGGTCACTTTTTTTTTTTTAAAAAACTGTTTCTCCAGAGTAGCAGCTTTGTGCAAGAGCCCTTTTTCTAAAAAGCCTGTTGTATATTGTACCAGTTCAAAGGTAGGAGCGGTTTGCTGCTTCACTGTGTCAGTCAGTGTCCCATTGGAAGATGGGTACATCAGCAATTTAATTGATACGCTGTGATTCATTAAGCACAACAGTTTGGAGAGAGCTCAGCATTTGGAAAAGGAAGGTTATTCAAATGCAGATGCACTCTAGCCCCAGATGCAATCACTGTCGGAGGTCGTTGTCTGAAGTTACCCAGACAGAGGAGCTGTACTGAGGTTTTCCAAATGCCATGATGCTCAAGTCAGGATCTGATCCCCAGAGCACCCACTGTTCGCTCTTGGAGGCTTAGCTCAGTTCTCTGTTATTGTTTATTCTGCTCTTCTGAACTGCCCAGTATCCTAAGACTTTAACGCAGTGAATAAAGTGAAGGAAAATATTTCTTCTTCAAGTATTCCCATAAAATTCTAGCTGACTTCTTAACTCCAATGTGGTATTGGGTAACTAAAGTATCTAGCCTCAGGTATCCAGCATACTGATGTAGCAGACTGTAGTAGGACTATCTCTATCTTTTCTTCGATTGAGTTTCCAGATGATCAAGCATCCTGCACATAATGGATTTAAATTCCTAGAAGCCAATCTTCTGTTTTCCAGAGGGATATGAAGCATTATGTTAGGCCATAAGACACACTTCCTGCATAAGGAACTTCATGCGGCAGAACAGGGTTAAAACATATCCCAAGCAGATATTCGTGGACAACAGGTTTGAACTTGGCCTCTTCCAGATCAAGGCTGCTAACAGACAAGGGGTTATCTCAATACATTACTTTGTTAGCTTGATTGTGCCTTAGTTTCCTATGTCTTTCCTTTTTTTTCCTTGATGAATGCTTTTTTCCCCCTCAGTCTTCTTGGGATCTCCACTTGTCTTCATGTTAAGGTGCAAGCTTCTTAAATTACTCATGGTACCTGCACTCCCCCAGCTCTTGAGATGTTCCATTTTGAACAGAAAAGTAATGCTTTCAGCAGACAAAATATTTTTGCCTTCTGGGCGGAATATACAAAAAAAATCTGCTTGTTGTTATTCCTTCTTAATATTTTTTCAAAAGAAAACCCCGGTAAGATTCCAGGTCCACATCTGTCAAGCATATACACAGACCAGAACCATGCCACCAAACAGTGAGCTGTTGAAAAAACTTGCTTTCAAAAATTTCTTAGTGCATTAAGGCATTACCTGATATAAGAAACTTTCCACCTAACATGGACACAATTAATTACACCATCAGTAAAAACAAACATCATTTTTCCAGTCAAACATAATGAGTTAAGGCAAGTCCACTCATTTCTGTTTAATAAGAATCCCAAATTGTTTTGCAAGTATACTGGGTTTGTCTTAAATCCTATCAGTGCAGTAGGCAGAAACCAATTAGCAGTTTATTAGTGTGTTAAGGTGTTAGTAATTCTTATTATATAATGAATCAATGTTTCTGCATTAGCCTTTTGTCACTGGTTAAACAACACACTTAAACACAGACTTAACTCCAATTATGGGAACAGTCCTCTGAAGTTAGGCATGTGTTCAAGCATGTAAATTCTAAAATTCATGTCATGTTCAACATAAAAGCTATAAAACCAAACGCACTCTGAAGCAAGGAAAAATTCAAGCCGACATGTCTCCTACTGTTGTAGCTTTTCAAAAGGTACAGATACTTCCATTTCTGTTCCTGTCCCTACTACCACGTTGTTAGTTAATGGTAACTCAATCCAGAATAGCCTTGTGGGGAGAGCAGCAAAGAAAATTGCTGCAGGTCCTAGAGCAGGGTGTTAGGTAGCAGTGCAAACCGCACAATGTAACAGTGGTAGAGCTGATGTGCCCAGACCTCTCATCTGCTTGGAGCCCCTTGCACTATCATTGTGGCTCTGAGCCATCCATGTATAAGAGTAAGCTGAGCAAGGAGTGCCCTAAGCCTGTAAGCATGGTAAGGCATGAAGAGGGTACTTCTACAAAGAACTGTCTGAGTTTGGAGATAAGCAGTATATACTTCTCACTGAGGTTTCAGATCTCGGCCCATGAAGAATCAAGCAGAGGTGAGCAGCGCCTACGGAGCAGTCATGACTCTGGTCAATGCCAGGCTAAGCCAGGTGCTTTCAAGATGACCCAGCAGAGTTCACCACCGACAGCAGGATCTGGAGTGGTCAGTCCTGACACAGGCAGCATGATTGCCTATAGGGTTTCTGTACTACCACACTAGCAGCCTGCCCATATTCATCCCCCCAAAGGGGAAATGCAGACAGCGATTCAGAGTTAACAACAGTACCACCTTGCATATGTCTTTTATTTGTAAACAATCACTGAAGCAGGCAAGTTTGGGGTTTTGGTGGTTGGTTTCTTGGTGGTTGGGTTTTTTTTAAAAAAAAGCCAAAAGATTTCATCTTCTCCCTGAAGTGATTCATTCTGGGAAGTTTCATCCTAAATGCAATAGCAGACATTTAAAGATAGGTAACATTTGCTGTATCAGGGAGTTTTATTGCTTGCCTTTATAGCACTGCCATTTCTTGGGGCTG
Organism: Phoenicopterus ruber ruber; assembly: GCA_009819775.1. Taxonomy (NCBI): domain Eukaryota; kingdom Metazoa; phylum Chordata; class Aves; order Phoenicopteriformes; family Phoenicopteridae; genus Phoenicopterus; species Phoenicopterus ruber. The sequence goes on from CM020246.1 coordinate 26,004,031, forward strand.
TCCTTTATTGTACCAATCAGTGACCTACTAAATGGTACCAGCTTAATGAAGTACAGTAAATTCACGGCTTTAAAAGCCCTGAACTTGACAGAAATCCTCATGTGAGCAGAATAACGCATTTTGAACCAAATAACTCATTTTAAACATGCTTTTCTTATGTCAGTGAAAGGTAGTAACTATTAGAGAAAAAAAAAAGGTACAGCTCTTACCCAGTACTTTTTGCCATGTCTGTGTCGGCTCTGTTTCCTCACTTTGATATTTTGGGGGTGGGAGAATTTGACTCCTACTACTATATCTAGTAGAGAATTTGTGACCTAGCTGATGTTCTTACCAAGAGGTAAAAATGGGATGACTAAGATCAAAAGTGATTTCCTCTGTGTTACTGCTGAAGGCACTCATTATTGTCTCACTCATTTTCAGAAGAGAGAGGAGAGAAAGAAAACTTCCTTGTTCCCTTAAATCTGTGGACAACGTTTTATCCACTTAACTAACAAAGCATGATATAGAGGACCACTGAGTTCATCATATCTTGCCCCTTTACTGGGCTGTGAAGCCTCTGAAGGCATTCAGGCACAATGCTGCTCCCCATGGAAGTATGCAGATGCCTGTGCCCCTCAGACCTTCCGAGTCTGGCTCCTTGCCCATGCTTCTGATATTTCTATGACTCTTCCACCATGACTCCCAATTCTGCTGAAATTAGAGGAGTACAGTTAACACGCTCACTGCCTCCGTCAGGTGGGTTAGGAGTCTGTCTATTAGTAACCCACAGGTGGGTGAGCTTCATGGTAGCACAGTGCATCTCTGGCATCTTCCGCCCCAGAAATATCCTTCCAGCCCCAAAAGCTGAAGGTGGTGTTGGATGGGGGAAGCTCTTCACACAGTTCTTGGGAGCCTGCACCACATAGGAGTGGTGGAACTGCTGATGGTCACCCTGTGTCTGGCAAACAATGCAATTTCATCACTTTGCACCAATGCTTGCCCTTCAGAAATGCCACTGACAATGGCAGTGTTGCAGTGGAAACATCTCTCATCTCAGCCACATCAGTTTGTCTTTTATTCCTCTATTGCCAGCGCCCTCTGGTTTTGCAGGACAACCAAACCTGAAAATTCTCATCAAAGGCCCTTTTGTTTTTGACTGTCTCGTTATATGAGTACTCAAGCTGTAATCACAAGGATCTCCTTATCAGATCCATGGTTCTTTCTTCCTGTTACTAGCTCCCTGTGCTGAGGAGCATGCTGCAGAAACATGGGTGTAGGTGAGGGCAAGTGCAGTGCCCACTGCTGTATTGGTGGCACAGGCAAACTTGCCACTCTCCTTTCTCATTACCAGACCAAAGTTATCACAGATACCTTGTATGTATGGTTTTTTTCCAGACAATGTTTTTTCTTTCATGGGCCCAAATCAATTGCTTCTTTGACAATAAAATAAAAGATCGGTAAGATGCTTATTAAATCTACAGCTGGTAAGAAGCATTGCAAGGCTGATAGGCATTGCCATTTTGGGGTCCTGCAGCATAGTCATTTACTCTGTGGCTGTAGCCACCTCATGATAATGTTTCTGAGTCAGCAGTCAGAATATCCTTTCTGGAGACCTACGTCAGTGTCTTGGAGATACAATAACTATTTCAATTTCATGAGATACAACTTTCTCAGGAGCTGGTCTGAGACCCTGGAAGTTGCTCTTCAGCCATGCCAGGAGCTAGGGAGCATCTCAAAGCTCAGTGGTATTTACTCAAAGTGTGAAGAGTGTTTTTCAGAGTTTGCCTTCTCTGATGTGAATATACAGCAAAATCAAAGCAAAACAACCTCCTCTAAACAAGCCTCAAGAGCTCACCAGACCATAAACCATGATCTCTCCCTTTGGCAGAGAGGGTGACATTATGAACAATATACCAGAACTGTTAATTTTATTTTTCATCAGTTCTGGGAAGCGTTTGGGTGTCAGAGCAGTACACAGCAGGCTCAGATGAAATACTAAGTCTATCTCGGCTCCCTAGAGGAATGAGGTGCGATTAATTTTTATGCAAACATTCACATCACAGTTACTTGTTTTCACATATAAGTAATCAATGTACTCTTGGAGGAACTTGCACAGTCTCACTTGAACACCTATCTTAGTGCCTAAATTGGGGTTGTAGACTTGGGCTCATCCCCTCCTATCTTTAATCATGTGGCTGAGGTGATAAGGCTGGGAATACTAGTGCTCTTTGACTCACTAAAGGGACTGGGGGGAACCTGTGGAGGAGAAGTTGGCCCAACTGAAAGCCGAATCATCTTCTCAGCTGACACCTCTCTCTACTCACCCCATACATATCTCTCTGGGCAAACACACTTCTAACTTAGGCATCTCAGTCAAGTGGGCCTTGCATCATCCATATAGCTCTGTACAGATGGTAGTAATGTATCCAGGGACATGCCTTTAAGTACTTGTCCTCAAGCTTTGGGATCAATACCACTAATTTGTGCCTAAATCTTAACCATTACTGTGCATTAAATCTCCCAGATGCAAGTCAATATATTGTCTTGCTAACAATCTCCTTCTGTCTTCTTGTTGACAAGCCTTCCTTATGGCTTCCTTGAAGTAGCACAGGTTAAATACATACAAACTATTTTTAAAATAAAAAGCTTTAAGAAGATGGAAATCAGAGCCTATATTACTGTGGCAGAACATATATTCAGCAGTGCTGAATGCAAGCCGAGAGCTCATTGCTGTGGGAGGCGCAGCACCGTAGCAGCTACTTGCCTTTCATATGAAGAAAGTGCAAGGAGGAAAGGCTTCTGCACCAGTCATGAGACAAGACTCTCTCTGGCGTGCCAAGTCTCTGTCCTAAGCCCAAGTATGCCCAGAGGCTGCAGCACTGAACTTGAGATGCAAGAGAACTGCAGTATGAGGACTGAGGAGGCTTAAAGCACTTTTTGAAGTGGTAGAGCAGCCAAAGATTGCAGAAATGTCCCACAGGTTGATTCAGAGCATCCAGGTCCGGAGCTTCACCCTATTCACTGAATTGACAGCAAACTCAAAGGGAGAAGCCTGGCTTTAATCTGGGTGAATTGTGCTTCCCAGTATGTTCATGTATCCTTGGAGTGCCCATTTCTCATATGAACCTTTTCTTTTTCCCTGTCTCATGCTCTTTGATCTGTAAAGGATAGAGAGTCCTTGACTGTAGGACCCCACTTCAGCTATTTCCTACCCATGGATATGTATGGTATGACATTTACAGATGCAAGCTCTTATGTGCGTGTTTACATGGATGGGAAGTCAGTGGCTAGGCTGAGGCACACCTGGAAGTGTATCCATACTCTGAGCCCATTTTCTGCCTACGCTCCTTTTCCTTTTTGGCTCTCCCCTGATGATTTCACTCCAATACTATTTTTGGGTTTTAATGTCTTTTCTCATCTTCCATCCATTCCTTTCTTTTCATTCACCTCTGTTTCTTCTCTAAGCTCCCTGAACACCTTTGTTTCCCACACAGAAGTGGCAGCATAGGGGTTGCTTGTCTATTTTTATTTCCCTTTTGATTTTTTTTTTTTTTTGCCTTCTCTCCAGTATGTGTTTTTCTTCTTTTAGTTTCCCCTTCTGAATCACTTTGCTGTTTTGGTCTTTGCAGAGCCATTATCCTCTGAATCGTCTTTGCTCTTGACTATTCAACACCCTCTGGGCTGACTCAGCCCAGGCTGTGTGGGAACTGATTGGGAGTGAATCAGCAGCTCAGTGCTCAGAAGGGAATTAACAATCTATTTACTTTCAGATGATTCTTGTCTCTCCACCTCCATCTCCAGTGACCGTTTTCCAAATAAAACTATTTATAATCCTCAGATATATGAACAGGCAGAGTGCTAGAGTGAGGCTGGAAAAGTTGCGTTAAGGCAGTAGGTGGCTGAAACCATTAAAAGTTTCAAGTGGCAATAGCTAAAATTAGTCCAAGTGGAGAGAAGATTATTAGCTAGGAGACTTAAGGGTCCTACGCAGCAGGTGGTCTGTTTCCAGAAATCAAAATGTTCTAAAAACCAGCAAATATCTTTCATATTCAAGTGTTATTTTTATTCAACTCTAATTACAAAAATGGTCTTTCCTCATGCAGAAGTATCACAAAGCAGTAACAGCAACAAGTACGTATGCAGGGTGAGAATTTTTATAGTATACAGAAACTTTTTGTGATAACATTTTGAAGTACGGTTTCTGAATACTTCACTTCAAGCACAAAGACCCTTTTCAGACATGTACTTGGAGCAGTGAAAGGATGAAAACCACAGAACATGCAGAAGATATTCTTCAGCAAAGCCAGATTCCTCTACCTCTGCCTCTGGGGAAATGCTCTTGTTAATAGAATGCTTCCTAATTCTCTTTTGTAATTTAATACTATTGTACTGCCTGGTGTTCCCACTACATTGGACACATGAACATGTGGGAATATACCGTCTACTGTTGACAAGGGGATAAACCAGGAGCTAGTCTATTAAAGTCAAGGTCTTAAAATGGCATAAAGGGGATATAAGCGATCAGAGGACTGATTCTGCAGAGGAGAGGGAACAGTTTCTGAATGGCTATTTCTGTAATGGCTGCAGTCTGAATTTGACAGATGCCTCTCTAGATGAAACTGTGAGGTCTTTCCCTTGTTTGTAATGTGATTGGAGTTAACTTGTTCTGTTTTGTTCCCTTTTAAAATGACTGTAATCAGTGGCTCAGAAACAATTAGAAAAAGCAGAGTCTTGTCATTTCCCTGAGTTTTTAGACTTGCAAAACAGGATGGTCATCCATGAAAAAAGCTTCTTGAAAATTCAACAAGACTCTTGTGCTTCACTCTCTGTGCTTTGTCTCAGTTGAACACATGTCCATGGCTGTCCTGTAATTACAGTACTGTCCAATGGAACAAATTGAAGAGAGAGTACAAAATATAATACCAAAGCTGGAATAGAAAGCATTTGTTTTGAGGAAGCATCCTTTGATTTGTGAGATGGAGGGTCCAAACCCTTATTTAGGAGGAAATGCCTCAAAATATTCTCCCTCTGGCATCTGGTAAACATTAAGTTTTTAACCAGTTCAATCTGAAATGGCCTTTGAATGTTAGTTCTAGAAGCAACCCTCCTTGTAAATACACTGTCTCAGGCCTGCCACAGAAGAATGGCAAGAGACCAAGCCAGCATAAATTGCTAATAACCCAATTAGTTGAAATAAAAATGTACCACGGGACAACCACTTGTTTGGCTTCCACTTACAAAATGATTCCAAGGTGATTAGAAAGCAGCTTAAGAGAGCTGTGAATACAGAAGAAAAAGAATACAAGATCGTTTGGGTTTTTGACAAATTTTGTGGTGCTCACCAAGTCAGGTAATACACTGACTTCAAGAAAAGTTCAGCAGATAGTTGAAGGAATTACTGGTCCTTCAGCTACCACTTGTACATCATTAGAGGGGAAGAAAGAGAAATATTAGTTTTTTGAAGCAGACAAATAATTTCTTACAAGTCAAACCCATTTCAACAGGTTTTACATTTCAGAGGCTAAGGTTTTAGTTAACAACAACTGAGCTTTACAGAGCAGTCTCTGGAGAAGAACAGTTCAGTTGTTCAGAAGCACACTGACCTGCTAAGCAAATATCTGGAGGGCTGGAAATACAATATATTTTAGGGTCAAGGAAATAAGAGATATTACTATTTGCCTTTTCTTCTTCAGTACTTTACTCAAGGAACAATCCCATTACAAACATCATTACAGAGAAATTGTCTAGCTCTTGCACAAATAGATTATTAATGAAAATGTATCCTAAGAAGGCCAGCTAAGTTTTCCAACTGACAGTGTGTTTCAGTGTCACATAATGTGATTTTGTTGCACATTGGTTACTGAGAAAAAAATGAAGGAACTCTGAGTCAAAAAAACAGAGCTGTTTTCTCTGCAGACAGAACCAGTAAGGGATGGACATTTCCATTCAACAGAGTAATCGGTTGCATTAGCCTTTCAGCTGCTCATGGTCCCAGTGCAGTGGGAGCAGGATACAGACTCATTCTCGGCTCCTTTCTTCTGCCTGAACTTTCTTTTTGAGGACCATCTGTTCTGCATATCAAATTCATAAGAGAAAAATCTTTTCAGTTTTAGAATTTTAAATCACTTTATCTCCCTCTTCCGTTTTCTTGGTCTTGTTATTTCTAATTTTAAAGATATATTTGATATTAAAAGTCAGAGCGTATGTTAAAGTGAGGAGTTGTGTGGCCAGTTAGGGAGGCTATATACACTTAGGGTTTAAGGATGCACCTTCAGAACTGAGTCCTTTAGTGCTCATTCTGCTTTGGTTTGCTGCAGCCATAGCAGAGGCAGTGTGATGGGGTGGCTCACAAAACCACACATAGAGGTCTTCTGAAGCCCACTGTCTCAGATCCCGGTGGGAAGCAGGGACATGTTTGTAGCCGTATGTGAAGCCAACTAAGCAGCAGCAACTACCTGCATAATGTTTTACTGGGGCTAAAGGTCCAGGCTAGGCAGTACAAATATGAATCCACCATATATTCCGAAGGGCTCAACTTCTGTCAGCACAGAGCTTGGCCTGGATTTTCTGAGCCATTTAACAAGTGGCATAACAGAAAAGTCAAATGGAGAGATAAATCAGAGTTCCACTGCTGGTGGCTGCTGCTGCCTAGAAAGGAAGAGGGAAACAAAAGTAAAAAGAGGTTTAGGCTGTGCAGAGGGGAAAGGACAGCATCATGGAGACTAAAATATCTTTTTATGGACCTACAGCATTGGGGCATAAAAGGTATGACTGCCAGATGGCCCATTCCAAGCCTTGGGAAGATGTGCTGTGCTCCACATCAAGATCCCCAGCCTTGCGGAATGGCAGGGTAATTGCGAGGTCACTCCTCTCTCATGCTATTTTTCGGCAAAGGAGTGAATTTGTTTTCCCAAAGAGATGATCAGGACTGACTCAGACTGCCTGGTATTTGAATGATATTGGGAAGCTAGCTTCTGTAGAAGCTAATGACTTTAGTCATTAGCATAGTGAAGGCATTTATTGCTACCGTTCCTGGCATGCATTCAGAAACATTACCATACCACCAAAATACTTAAGTAGTACAATTTGCTCAGTGTGGACTTTCAGATGACAGCAGCTGGAACCAACCAAAGCCTATGAGAGACTCACTTCACAGGTGCAATTCCTGGCCTCCAGTTCACAATCACTGTCCTCAGCTAAGGGGATCTGGATACTGACTTATTCCTCAGATCTTTCAATCTGTATCTAACAGAAAAGAGGGCAAGACTGCCAGGGTCTCCTCTGCATGATTTTTCTTCTGGAACTATCACACAGTGTCTTTTCTTGCATATCACATAGTACATGCCTTTCAGGACAGGGAATGATCACTGCTGTCATCTGACCGAGAGCGATGTAAGCTAATTGTGCAAGTGCACATCACTGTGACACACACAGGACCACACTACCACTTTTGCACCACAAAAAAATGACAAGCCATGTCTAGCACAGGCAGACACCCTGCGTGCTGCATACAGAGGAGTACTATTGGCAGTGTAGTCCTGTGTCCCACTCCAAGACTGTGGCACAGGTAAAGGAAATAGGATATGGCTGGAACATCTTCTTCTGGCTAATCTCAACTGTTGGGTATTGACGGTACCTGGCCACAAGGCTTCTATATGTTATGTGAAGGATCAGAATGGTCCAAGAATGGCAAAGTCACATATGAGCTAGAAAATTATCTTGCCCTCTCCCAGATCTATACAGAGCACTGCTATGAGATCATAAAGGTGGATGAACTGTCAGTGAGCTGATCTAGATTTCTCTTTCAATACCACTGAGAGGATATTCCTCCTGTAATCTCATTCATTTCTAAAATGGAAAAATCTTTTTTTTCCAAAATTGTATAGCTCCAGCTGAACAATATTTTGTACTAGTTCTTGATAAGGCGTATCAGAAAGGAAAAAAATGTTGCCCTGTTTTCTTACAAATAATTTTTTCTCACCCTCTACAGGAAAGCAAAAGATAAAACCAGCACAATAGTCCTAATCAAAGGCCATATTTGTGCAAAATAAAACAAGCTTCTCAACAGCCATCAGACTTAATACTGGTTTTGAAAACAGTAACACCATAGGGTTGGGATCCTTCAAATTCCTTCTCAGATAAAAAAAAACCAGAGACACTCTGGTGGGAAAAATAAAGATACACCCAATCTTGGGACCTGACAGCACTTTCTGTACAGTTCAACAGGTTTTTTCTTGCCATATATTGCCCTCTTATGGACAACAGGTGACCAAAACCAGCAACAAAATGGATTGTTGAAAAAACTCTGTTATTTATAAATTATTTATTGGAAAATATGTGTTTCTTATCTGCAAAATATCCAGACAGAAGAAAGATTAAGAAGTAGGAAGTGGAGACCAGGAGAGTTGCTGTGAGTCTGCTGCTATTCCAGAGTAATTTTGATGGCTTGGGTGCTGGAACAGGAGCCTACGCAAGAGCCTGATGATAGTGACAGTGACACAAGGCTGCTGGAAGACAGAAGCAGAGCCCAGAATGACCCTAACAGTAGCAAGAGAGTGAAGATTCAGAAGAACAAGAACAAATACTCTGAACTTAGGTAAGAATATACAGTTACACAGGCAAAGGGTGGGAACAATTTGTTTTGCAGTAGTATTTCAGGAATGTCTCTGTAGGTTTCACTGGGTTGTAAGCTGAACAGCATTGTGCTATTGGACAAAAAGCAGACATTTTATGGGAGTACATAAACATAAGTAAGACTTAAGGAAAAAAACTCTTCTTAACTGAGTACTAGATGGTCTCCATTTCTTGTATTAGGCAGTAGATGTCAGGAAAAAAAATGCAAAAAGAGCAGACTGGTTGGAGAGCAGAGAAAGAAGGGTCGCTGTTCAGAGGTGTGGAAAATATAACTTCTGAGACAATAGAATAAAAATGAGATTTAAGCAAAGAAAAGATTGAGCAGAGACACAATCATGTAAAAAAAGTGTCTGCAAACTAGAAGACAATAGATGTCTCTGCATGTTACTTGTAAGAAAGGTCATTGCTTATATCATAGCAAGGAACATTTACATTTGGCACAAGGAGAAAATCTGGAGCCACAGGGAACATCAAGGACTAGATTGCTTGTCAGAGAGGTTACAGAATTTAAAATATTACGGGACAAGAGAACCTCCTGGAGCAAAGCGATGATGAATTCAGCACACCAGCCTTCAAGACTGTGGGCCTAAAAATAGCTCCAAAATGTTGCCACAGAGACCATGTAAGATGCTGGTTAAGACTGCCTTAATATTTATAGAAGGAATTCCAAGGTAACTTCTTAATATTTACAGAAAGGACTCTAAGAAGTGGCAGAGCAAAGTAAATCACACATCAGAATGGACCTATTAAAGGATAATGAAAATGACAGAAAAACTGAGTATTATGAGATAAGTTAGCTAGGATGCTATCAGAGATTTAGAGTCAGTTTTTAACATAGAGAATATTTGAAACATGGCTGACAAGCATGTTTTTTCCTTTTGTCTCCTCTTCATATACAGTGTCTTGTTTTCATGGGAGGGAAAGATGCAGTAAGAGGGAAAGAGAAAGGGCACATATTCTTTACCCTCCAGAAGAGGTGCAAAGTATTAATGGGAGTCCCACTACAGGCAGTATTGATAACCCAGGACAAGCGTCTTTTTGCCAGTGATCCTGCAGCTGGAGCATACTCTGGACTGTGCAGACATCTCTGGAAATGCTCGTTACTCACTGGAAAATAACCATTGCTCCCAGCAATTGCTCCTTTCCTTCATCTGTCTCTCTGCAAGGCCAGTTCTAGAGCTCTGGAGGAAGATCAGTAGACACTGCACCTTATGGAGCAGGTCCCCTGTGGTAATTTTACAGGTGAGGGGACAGATCTCTGCTGCACCAAGCAAGTACTTAGCCTCAGCTGGCCTCAGCTCCCCACTAGGTGCATGGCCAGTGTTTCTCAAGGCTGGGCTACTGCTACCTGGGCTGGAGAAATGAATAAACTTCACTGAAGTGTTTAAAAGAGGACAGACTTTCAGAACAGCCTGGGTTCTGACAGCAGGACTCCTGTTACAGATCTATAAGCAATAATCTCACTGAGGAAAGAATTGAGCCTTCCTCATGTCCTCAGACCACCAGGCGAGTCTGCAGGGCAGTGACTGGCTCTGAGCTGTGCTTGGTTCTGACAGTGACACAGATCGTGGTGTGAGGAATAAAGCCATTGGTATCTTCTTGGAGATGAATGTGCTCAGAGCCACTCACTTTACAGTTTCAGCTCTCCTCCTCCTTCCAGGATGGAAGTCACAGCAACCAACTCCCAGGCTGCAAAGGATTTGCTTTCTCCTGAAGAAGCTCTTGGTTGCTAAGCAGTAACTATGTGGGCATTAGATCTCCACAAAATCTTGGGGATCTGCCTCACCAGAATGTCATGGTGAAGCTCAAACATCCCACTGAGATGTGATTACATGCAAAGTTTCCATTATATAGTGCTAATTTTACTGTAGCAACTTAAAATAGTTTTTTTGAAGGGGTTGGAGGGGAGACTTTTGTTAAGAGTTTGGGCGGTGATCATGCATGGTGATCAATGGTATGAAGTCTAGTTGGAAGTCAGTAACTAGTGGTGTACCCCAGGGCTCAGTACTGAGTCTAATATTGTTCAACATCTTTATTAATGGATTAGATGATGAGGCAGAGTGTACCCTCAGCAAGTTTGCTGATGATACAAAACTGGGAGGAGTGGCTGATATGCTAGAGGTCAGGCTGCCATCCAGAGGGACCTTGACAGGCTAGAGAAATAGGGTGAAAGGAACATATCAAATTCCACAAAGGGAAATGCAAAGTCCTGCTCCTGGGGAGGAACAAGCACCCGTATATACTGAGGACTGACTGACTGGAAAGCAGCTGTACACAAAAGGCCCTGGGGGTCCTGGTGGTCCATCAGGACTGTGGACCTCTGCTTGGAGTGCTGCCTTTGTGCCAAGCCTTGGCTGGCCAGGGGTGCTACGGGTCCTGCACAGTGGCTGTGCCAGGGCTGTGGGCACCACTGAAGACTCCCAGCCAGTTCCTCTGCCTTCCCTGACCGCCTCCTTCAGGTACCCTGGGCTAGCTCCAGTCGTGCTGGTTGGTTGTGGGAAGCAGAGGGGGTGGGGGTCTTGGACTGTGGGCAGTGTCCCTGGGGGGAGCCGAGGGGACAGGCAGGTGGGGAGGACAGCCCTTGGGGCTGGCTGTCCCACGGGGCTACTTCTGCTGCCACTTTTCAGCCTGCAAGGAGACCCTTCGGGAGGCCCTTGCTTCCCCTCTCCCACGGCTTTCTGGGGCTTGCTTTGCTTTTCCATTCCTAGTGCCAGGAAAGCTCAAGCACTTTGAACCTCTCTCTTGGCAGGCCATGGCATCGGGTGCTGAGGAGGCTGCGGCGCGGAGCAGCTCTGCTGTGACGGCTGCCACCAGCCAGCTGCAGCGGGCACGGCGGTTGGAAGCATCAGCAGGCAACCTGTGCTCCATCTGCTTGGGCGAGATTGACAGCGCAGCCCATGTCGATGGATGCTTCCACACCTTCTGCTTCGTCTGCATCCGGCGGTGGGCTGCCACGAGGGCTGTGTGCCCACTCTGCAGGCAGCCTTTCGACCACATCCTGCACATGGTGAGGGCGGACGATGACTACCAGGAGTTCGTGGTTGGCTCGTCCGCCCGCCGGCAGAGGACCACGGCCAGGGAGCGGGTGCGCAGCCGGTCCCCGCAGCGACGCTACCACCTGCGCCCAAGGCCCACCGACGACGAGCCCGCTGCTGGGAGAAGGGGGCCTGCGGGGAGGCACCAAGGGGCACGGGCTGATGCAGCTCCAGGGCGCTCCAATGCCCCCACCCCATGGGCTGCAGGGGAGCGCCCGCCTAGCCGAGCGGGTAGACCCACCCCCCGCTATGACCTGCTGGCGCTGAGAGCACAGCTGTTTGATTTTGTGGAAACTGAATAAAGTTCTAGAAGCTTTCTGGGTGTATTTGTTTCCAAAGCAAAGCACAAGCCATTGCAGGGACTGGTCTCCAGCCTCCCGACCTCCTTCTTCTAACCACTGGGGCAGAGCTGTCTAAGTCCCTTGTTCATCAGCCGGGCCACCTGTCCTGAAGACCCTTGAAGCGGGGTGCCATGGGCAGAGGCCATGCTGACAGCCCTGTCCCTGCTGGGTCCTCCTGCTGGCACCTCCACACCCAAACAGCCCCTGTCATTCTCCAGTCACAGCCCTCTGAGCCTTTCTCTGAAACTTCTCTACAACAGCAGCCCAACTCCTCCAGCCCCAAACACTGTGGCTGTGGCTTGGCAGCAGGAAACAGCAGGAAACACTTTTTTTACCTTGAGGGTGACGGTCCAATGGTACAAGTTCCTCGGAGAACTGACGGAGTCTCCATCCTTGGAGATCTTCAAATTGTCCTGGGCAACCAACTGTAGGTGGGCCTACTTGAGCAGGGGGGTTGGACAAGATGACCTCCAGAGGTCCCTTCCAACCTCAGCCATTCTATGATTCTGTGATTCAGGTGGTGGGGCTTTTAGATTGGTGGATCTTTGGGATTCAAGAGGAAATGGCACCATTTTCCAAAGCAGCATATATAATGAAAAATATAGGCCCATGTTGTTCAAGTTACTGAGTAACTTGGAATTATGTGGCTCAGAAACATTAGTCTTCTGCTGTTCCTCCTGGAAGTTCCACACAGCCCATTTCTCTGCGTATGGAATAGTCTTCTTTTCCCCTCAATCTCAGTTACAAGAACTGGTGTGCTGGCATAAAACTGCCCAGATACTCATCGGGGGCACCAGGGTTTTACAAATTTGTCAGTCCTTGTGAAGCCATACTTGCAGGATGTACTCCCACGCATGCATACTTTAACTCTGTAGACTAAAGTAGGAGAAAGTGAGAGCGCTTCTCACACGGCTGCAGTCATTGAATTAGACACTTGCTAAAACAGTGCTGTCACTACAGGCTGCAGGAGAAATGAGAGAGAAAATGTGATACCTCCTATGGCTGCTAGTTTGCTTACTTGTAGATGTTACTGGTTGTAGACATTACTTTTGGTGGGTGCAAAGACACTGCAAACAAAGTATAAACATCTTAAAAGTAAAAAGCAATCATGTACTGGCTAATCCATGAAAGGTGGGTAGAATTGAACAAGCTAATGAGTGACTGTCAGTATGCTTAGCACACTGGTGAGCCAACCAGTCTTTGCTAGCCAAGAAGGCATCATTCAGGAGGGATGATACACCATATACTCTGGTGCCATACCAGAGCTGGCCTGGATTCATGGTACAAGCACCTTCCCTGCCTTGGAGAGAAAGGGGAAGCTCATAGAAGGGATTACAGAGTGCTAGCTGCACACAGCAAGTCAAGAATTTCCTTATGAAGCAGTTTCTCATTTTAAAAAAAAAGCCTATTTATCGAAGCTGGACTGTGCAGATTTCAGTGAGACTTGCAGAACGATAATTGCACTCTTCCAAAATTACAGCAAGAGACATGTGGCTGTGAAAATACTGTAAGTCGAGTGAGTGCACATCACACTTAGCCACCATTTTTGGCTGCGGTTAGGAGTTGTTGCTTTGTGGAGACCAGCTGTTTCACGTGCCAGCACATTCTGTACTCTTTCTGCCACCTGATTTGAAACTTGCCATTCTGTCATTCCTGGGTTTTTGTTCCCCTAAGTGTAGACACAAAGGACTGAGAGCTGTGATTTAACAGTTTTCTCTGCTGCGCCTCTGCAGGGCTAAGAAACACCAACTGCACTCCAGCATCACGGTCCTTCTCGGCGCCCCCCTTGGTGCCAGTCCTGAGGAAGCCGGCCCTTCTGGCAGCGTCTGTCTTTCTTCTCTCTGTTAGCCTCATTTCTGCAGTTTTATTCTCCTTTGTCTACAAACGGGACTGGAAGCCTCAGTTGAAGCAGGCAGTGAATCGAGGACAGCTGTTCCACAGCTCTCAGCTGCAGGGGGTGTCCAAGGAACCGGACTATGTCAAGCCATAGTGTGGGAACTGTTGCTCTAGATTCAGTTCAACGCCCCGAGTCTGATATAATGTTTGCTTTTCCAACATGTACATATGTGATCCATTGGGTTCATATACAGTCTAATTAACTGTACATTAAAAAGATGAGTTAGATGTGCTGTTACACATGTGTTACAAGTTGACAAAAATAAGCCCCTGGTCCTAGCATCCAGCCTATCTCTCTTGCCTCTTCGCTCCTTTCTTTGTGCAATAAAAGTTAGCACTCACATCTTCCTTGGGTTATGACTCTGTAACATCTCCAGGCTTTCGCTTCCCTATGCTAACATCCTGCTGTCTACACATGGGTAGTGCTGGTCATGGATTTGCTGTTTTGTTAGCATCCTCTCGAGGGTTACAGCCACAATGCCTTTGCCTTTAACCCATTACTTCATAGTCTTTAATGTGCTCCATAACCACTGCACTGCAGATAATAGAGCTGCCTTGCAGTTTAAAAATGGTATGTGAGCAGAGCATATATACCACCTTAAAACAGATATATACTTATCTATAAAAGGCAGATAACTATTTTAAGCTTGGAAAGTTAAAGCCAACCTGTCTAACTCAAGATCAAAACTATATTAATTAAGGGAAGAGTTTCGCTAATGTGAAGATCTTGTATTATTTCTAGTCTTGTTTGAAAAACAACAGCGTAAAAGTGATGACAAAGACAGAGCTCTGTATAACTGCTTGGGATTTCTTGTAACTCGTTTTACTCTTAGCAGAAATCCTGCTTTTTTAAAGATGAGGAATACTCTACAGAGTGGTTGGAAAGTGATCATTCAGTAGCAGAACAACAAATGCTTCCTTACAGTGGGCCACAACCCCGTGGTACTTGGTGGAGTAACTGGGGAAGAGGACTTTTTTTTTTCCCACTCCCCCTGGTAAATTGAATGTGACCTACTTACCTTTGTCCTATTAACTCAAGCAGAAGATGAACTTCAGGCATGACTAAGGCCCAAAGCAAGTCCTTCTAGCTTGAAGGTTTCTTGCAGCAGAAGTACTGTTCAGATGGACTCTAAATGCTGTGCTCCTTCCGTGGGGATTTCCAGGGTCCAGCAGCTGTGGAAGAATAACTGGAAGAAAAGCTGATGGTATTTTTCCACCATAGATATGCAGGTGTCCTGGGAATCCCACACTTCGAGGAATTGTCTGATTTAGTGCTCTTTAATTGCCTAAATCAGCCACATGTGATCACCAAGCCCAGCCTATTCAGGCTCCACTGAACTTACTGAACGTGTGCAAAAATAACTGCAGTGCCATGCAGCAAAGCTGAGTCTTGCTGCATTGCAATCGCAGAACATAGCACCGATTTCTGCTGGAGAAGCATATAATAGAAGTATATGGCCCTGAGCTAAAAAATGCAATTTTTAGCTTGGGCTCAATGACACAATGGGCTTTTTTTTTTTTTTTAACCCCTAAGAAATGCCCCAGTTTAACTTTCAAAATCTGCTTTTATACTCTAGAGAGTAATGCCCTTTCTGTACCTGGGCAGGCTATTAATATGTGTTCGTGTGTAGTTCTGCTGTGACTGAACCACAGAAAACTCTTTACTTATCTCAACACACATTCTTAGCTTTGAAAGGAAAGCCCTCACTTGGTGCATTGAATACCCATACAGATTACTTCCTAAGCACTAACAGTCATTTAACAGTTATTTACGCTGCTAGTTGCACATGTTGCACATAATATTTTTATTAATGTATGTTTCAGAAAAAAACCCTTCGTGGGTAAAGAGAATGATACTGGTAGCCAGCGTGTGACACCAACACCAGTGGATGCTGGTGGAGCATGTGCAAAAGCTCCCTCTCCTGTTACAAGGTATTCAGGGTTTAATTTGTTACTTTTTTTCTGACGGCTGTGCGTCATTCTAGAAGTATCATTTTTCAGTAATTTTCTTTTTTTTTTTTTAAATAAAAAGAGAGCAGGAAGCTAACAGACACATATCTGAAACACAATTACAGAATTAGGTAAAATAATTTTACTTCAAAATGCAGTTCTCTTCTTCATGGTGAATATAAGAGTTGTGGGACTACATACGCACCGTGCCTTCTGAGCCAGGCTCATGAAGTGATGTGAGAGAGACTTTTACAACCTCAGAAGGCTGGGCTATATAAAGTGATGCTCAGATAAAAGTCTCCTTTTGCCAGCCCCAGCATTAAAAGCCACACTGGCTTCTTGCTTGCTCAGCAGAAGCCAGTTATCTCCTGTACCTGTTGTGGCCGGGGTCCATCTCTCCATCCCTCACTCCTCAGTAGTGTGGTAGCGGTCTGGCAGGTTGAAATTCAGCTGACCACCCCATTAACAGTGCTATGGGTGACTTCCATCTCTGCTTGCAGCACTGTTTCTTCAGGGTTGAGAAGAGTATGTATTAGAAATACAGCGTCTCTGTAATACAAGTCCTGAAAAGGAAGGTGTAATTTCTGCACAGGTATTTTCCAGACTGGAAGTGCACTTGAAATTATGCACTTTAAAATGCTGACAAAATCATTGCATGCTCTCAGGTGGACACCTGTTCCATTTCCTTCCAGGTTGTGCTCCCGTAGGAACCGTGCTGCGGAGTGGTCTTTGGTTCAGCAAATGCTGCTTTCCACCATGGCAGAAAATCGGACAAACTCAACGTGAAAAATGAAGGTACTTTTCTAGTTCAGTCTGTCTTCCACAGCACGTGGCTGGACGTGGAAGAGTTGCTCTCACTTCCTTGCTGGTTGTGTGACTGTCTGAGCATATTGAGCTTCTTGATAGCTAGTAAATCCATCAGCAAAATGACAGTAATGGAATTGTGATTCCACTACAGAATGTGATTTTTCAAATCCAGTTTAAACCTCAACATGGCAGAGGTCGTATTTATTATTCTGTAATGAAGATGATTCAAAAAGATCATAATTTCATATTATTCTTAAATCCATCTTTACATGCCTATTTAGAACCCTGCAGTGCTAATAGAAATCATATTTCACATGTATATCACAGACAGTATCACAGTACTGTGGATTTAGCAACAATTTATTGGTACTATGCCTTACTGTCTCTGTCTTACAACAGGCTTAGTGATAACATGTACTTAAGTTCCACAATAGTATTGGGGGGGGGGGGGAAGTTAATGTACGTATTTCTAAAATAAGGCATCACTAGACCATTTTCAGTATAAACAGTTATATTTCAGTGACATTTCCCTTTTCAGAAAGAGCTAGTGCAAGAGCAAAGTTGTGCCTGCCTGCACGTCCACCGCGCACGCTGCAGCAGGCAGACGCGTTGCCAAGTTCCTCCGCCTGATGTTGCACAGAAGCATTAAACTCTGGAGCAGAAAGACCTAAGCGAGGTTTGTGGATCAATACTACTGATGCTAGCAATATTCCAGTTCAGCACTATTTTGACAGTAGAAATTAATGTTTCTCTTTGTACACTCAGGCCTATATTCTCATCTCAGTGCACAAGGGTTTACGAGCCTAATCTAAAACCTGCTGAAGTGAAAAGAAATCGTTCCCTTTAATGCAGTGTGTTTCGTATCAGTCCAAATATTTATTAACAATATTTACAGTGTTAGGCATCAGCTTTTGTGCTTTCAGGATGGAAATAAACCCGAAATCACTGCTGAACTCTTTTACAGTTCTTTGTGTAACTCTTAAAATGCATTTCTATGTAATTCTAAGCATGGAATGGTGACCAGACCATACACCACACAACCCTGTCAGCATTTTCATGAAGTCTTAGTTACTATCAGACAAAGCTAACTAACATCTTTTGCTGAAAAATAAGTCACGCTATTCTTGAGGTATTTCTAAACGCTAAATTCATCAAGCGCAAGAACAGTACAGAGACTGGGAGTTTTTTGTCTTTCTCTTCTAGTATATAGTTACAAACTACAATGGCCAGAAAAAAATGGATGCAACAAGCCTCAAAATCTCAGTTCATCTCAATGTAAAGTTATATGGACTGCACTGTACCTTCAAGCATCTGTGGAGAAAGTGAATTCCTGAACTTGGTGCCACTTCATGCCCATCAGGCAAGTAGAAGATCGCAGCAGATGTACCTCTAGGCTTTCCAAGGGAAGGAGAGTTTGCACCATGTATTATAAGTCCTAGCAGCTTAATTGTGGCTTTCAGGATCTGCTTTCCTCACTAATACGAATTTTCTCCCTATAATGAATCTTAACTCTTGTATATTGTTTTTTGTTTAGTGTGCACTTCGTTCCATCTCTCTGAACAGGATATTCTCTAGGCATTTCTTCATCTGGCATAGCTTAATGCAGACCAGATTTAGACATTCAAATTAGTACTGTTTAGGCTCTTTGAGTGACATTTTCAATTTAAAATAATTTATCCAGCTTTCACATAAATACAGTTTTTGATACTGCCCAATCTAAAAGCTGAATCTTATACAAAAATTAGCAAGGAAACAGAGTTAGGCAGTTTTTCAAAAGAAACCAAATATTTCTAAGAATGAGGTGCCTCCAGTAAAAACATTTTGCCAAGCTCAAATGTTGCGGTAATACCTGAGTAATAATGCCTGACAATAGACAAGGCTTTCGCTTTTCACGTTAAAACTGCTATTTACTAATACGCAGTTACCTTCGACAGGGCAATTGCTTCTTGCCTTCATTGAAAAAGCCACCCAAATAATTTCATGTCATTTTTCTCTGCTTCTCACTGGCTGTCCCTTTGGCAATGTATCACATTGGTGTCCATGAAGCAATCCCACATTTGGGACAGCAGCGACCAGGGTGAGGAGAACACAGGTAAAATTGCCCCAGTGCTGGGATTTTTCAGGTTTAGCTCAAAGCGCCACGTTAAGCTCTGGAGATAGCCAAACCTCACTGGCTGCGGGAGCCTGAGGAACGCACCCTGCCGACACCACTGACCTGCCTCTTAGTTTATCACCATCTGCTCTGTGTGAGTTTCCAGCCTGCCTTCTGCCTCCTCCTCCTCAGCCTGCATGATAATGCTGCCTCCAATACCCTTTCTGTCTGTCTTTCCCAGTTAATCTTGGACCTTTTTCTCACCATCCTCCACACCTCTACAAAACACTCGCTTGAGCCACAGGGCACTACCCTGATTTTTCATTCCCCTCTCTCCCCAACAGGAACTCAGAACTGGCACTCTGATTGAAATGCCAAAAAGAGCTCTGGCTTAAAATAAATGGTCGCAGGATCTTGTTTATCTTGCCTCAACCACCTCGCCTGAGCCTGCTATGACAGGGTGGAGTGTGGCTCCTCTGGGACAGAAAGCACACAGCAGGCTAAAGCAGCAAGCACATGCCTTGACGGTGTTAAATCATAAATAAAACAGCAGCAGCAGGCACCTCCTCTGAGCTTAAAAAGCAGAAGCTTCCCTGTAACTCATTTATGTCCTCTCTTCAGAGGCAAACCCTCTCTGCTAGACTTCTGAAATCTGCTTAACTTCGGGGAGTACAGCTCTTCAGCTGAGCTCAGAAATGAGTCCGGCAGCACAGTCCCCTGCGGCAGAAATCTCTAGAGCAGGCACAGCATGAAAAGCATTGCCTGCCTGCCTTAAGATTAATTTCCCCCCAGCATTCACTCGAGTTCAGCATCACTGGCATTCATGCATTCAGCCCTTGGGGCAGGCGAGAAGACAGTCGTACCACCAGTGTGTGAAGTGCTTGGAAAAATGGTTTGAAAAAGCCAAGGGGGAGAAATCGGCATCCTGTTCCTCTGCTGACATCAACCATTTTTAGCCTGTCTGTTCCGATGGCCCTGAAACACTGCATCTTGCTGCCATGATGCTGGTGCTAGTGTAGGTAACAGGAGAAAGCAGAGCAGGTGCAGGAAAATGTCCATAAGCCTGAAATTAGGAGCATCAAATCTGTAAGTGTAAAGGTAAAAAGCAGTGATGGAAAAAGGGTGACCCACAAGAAGGTTGCTGGCAATTTGACTATTCTCTAAGGTCCTGGGTGGCAACCTTCCCTTCACCATCAAAACCACTTACCCCACAAATTGAGGACGAAAAACATAGGGGAAGACTTTGACCACTACTATCAAGTTTCCTCATACATGTATTTCATGAGTAGCTATTCACAGGCACAGATATTTACTGACACAGTCAGGTAGCTCTCTGTTAGTCTGCTGTGAGCAGGTTAGGTAGGTGTTGCATACTCAAACTTTACATGACTGATTTGAAGACTAGTCTGGGACTTAGAAATCTGCACGTTTGCAAAATGAGTAAGTTTCCAAGTTTTATGAATTTGTGCATTTAAAGAAAAGAGCTGGCAAACATAACACAAGATATATTAACCTGCAGAATGTTTCAGTTGTTGAATTTTTTGCACATTTTTCGAACACATCATCTTGGATTCGGGTTTTGACTGTCCTGGCAAATGATGAAATGATGGCTTTCATGTATTGCAGTGAGAAATGCATTTATTTCATACACAGGCTCATCATCAACTTTAAAAAGACAGCTAGCACTATCATTATTTTCACAGGGAAAGTACATTTCCCCCCCTCTTAATGTTCATATCTAACAAAACTTCTTTTTCCCCTTCAGAAGTACTGCTATGTATATCACTAGGTGCACGCTCCATCTGAAGGAGTTGATTTTGTCCCCAGGCTCAGGGTGATTATGTGGCTGAGCACTAACTACAATTACTGATGATGTGGGGGAGAGCTGTGTGCGTAGCATTCATCGGTGAAGACTAGACATCCCTCCCTGGCACCCCTCTTCCCCTCCCTGTCCCCTGATGCTGTAATTGTCGGTTTTCCTGAGGCTGTGAAGCAGAGGACTAGCTGTGCTTCACGAACTCCGGCAGCTCCATTCCCGTGCGCAGGGTAAGCGCTCCAGCCTTCTCCAAGGCAAAGGCCGGGTGAACAGCATCAGTGAATTTGTGCCTCATGGCGAACAGCACCAGTCCTGTCTCTGCATTGAAGAACAACAGTCTGCCGCCACTGTAATCCAACAGGATGCCGATCCTGGCCGGGTGCTCTGTCACACGGACATCGCTCATCACACCGGTGTGAAGAAATCTGTAAAGAAAGCTGCAGGAAAATGGAAACCAGAATACAGTAAGCCTCCTCATGGTGATTTACCAGAAATAACCTATGGCTTAATTCCCACCTATTAACAGGTAGCCACATACAGCAGCGTATCACGTGGCAACAGCATTTTGCTCAGCGTGTAAGCAAAGCAAATGTGGCATCACTTCAAAGCCCTGCCTGGCATGCTGATGAGCCCTTTCACTTGGCATCTTTGGACTCTCCGGATAAAAGCAGACTTGCTGTAATCATATTCATCTATAGCTTTCTTATTACATGTCTTTGTGAGGATTTAAGTATGAGCTCTGCTTTGACAAAACCCTTTACATCTCAGATTTTTCATTTAGCTAGTTATGTTGGTGCATCTATACCATTTCACACTAAAAAAAGCACACTTGTTTAGATCAAGAGCACCTTTACACCATTAACAGAGTTATGCCTTACAAACGTCCAAGCAGCCTGGCCCTGGCCTGCTGAAGACTACCCTAGCACCCTGCAGTCCTGCCACAGTGGCAGATGGGTGCCTATCGCTGTGAAGGACAAGGCAGGAGAAGGCATTCCCTATGGAGGCTTGACATCTCCTGCAGATGGAAAGAGATTCTAAAAAGACTGCATTTATGGAAATAAGTACACTTGCTGGGATTTTGTGAAGCAGTTCAGGATATGAGCCTGGGAATGACAAAGCAGTGGCAAATTAATTTTTCAAGTTTTATTCGCTGGCTGGGTGAATGGCAGTAAACTCGTCTGTTTGAGATTCATTTTATTTTTTAAGGTGCTTTATAAGATTTTTTTAATTAAGAGAAGGTCTAAAGCTCCTTTGTAGTTGTCCTTTTCTTAGTACTCAAATTTGCAGAAAGAAAGCAGATGGATCCTTTCTGCTCTCATGATTCTTGAAGCTGGCCAGCTTTATTTACATGAAGGACGAGTAACTTCCCAAGCAACTAGACTGACTCAGCTTTACCTGGTTTGTGTAGGACAGCACCGCATGCACCAGGAGGTATCACTCAGCCCCAGGATGCTGCTCCGTGATACTGCCTCATAGCAAATCCCAATCCTGTAGCTTCTGCAGGCAGAGACAACGATTTCCCAGTAATGACGTCCCCGAGCAGGCAGAAGTTCACCCAAGACTGAAGGAAACCTGTTTGTGGAAGAGGCGTACAGTGAAGTGAGTGTGGTGGTAGACTAATCATATTGTGATATTTCTTACAGTCACATCATGCAGCATCATCTAGAATTACTAATGGATTGCACTCTGTTCTTCTAACTGCAGGGTTTTATCAAAGATTTGAATGCCGTCACTGAGAGTCATTTCATCTTTGCACTGAGATCAACTCATCTTAAGGAGTGAAAACATTGCAACTTTACCCAAAATTGTATGAAGCTAGCAAAAGGTGGAAAAGGTGACTTTGGAGGCAAAAAATGGACCTCAAATTTAGAAGGCTTGTTCAGACTAGAAAATATGGCTGTTTTAAGTAGACACAGTGACAAACATCTTGTGTGTGTTCAGCTGTAACAGTAAAAAAAGTGCTTAAACCAGTAATACCTCATTACCTTTTAAGAAGTCGTATCAGTATGGCACAACTTATACAAGTGGACCTGTGCTTGTGATGGGACTGATATCAGCATGTCAAAAAAAAAAAATCATGTCTGCAACGGATGGAGCTAGTCTAGTACAACTGTTCTAAACATATCCCAGGAGCACTTCCTAGTTCTCCAAAGCCACAGATGCTTTGGAAAACGTTACCAATAATGCCCTCAGTAGAGGAGCAAAGTATGGAAAATGGATTACTTCTAGCCACGATATATTCAAAAATAAGCCCACAAATCTGGCCTTCTTGGGGCAGCAACATATTGCTTTGAGACTGAAGTGCTTTGAAGAATTGAGCAGTGACCATAGACCGAGGCAAACCTAGCAGGCCCAGTGGGTACCACCGCCTTTGACTTTCTGGTGGTTCCTCGGTGCGACACTGAACTCTTCCCAGCACCTACATCAATGCTGCTACTGACTTTATTGAGATATTGCAGTGCTTTAAAGGGGGGTCAATCACACAAAGTCCAGGGGCTGCATGACTGAAACAATTCAGTTGTTTTACAAAATCAGTTAGCACCATGTGAAAGCCACCTATAGGCAAAAATAAGAGTGAGGGACCCATCCTGAACCCCGCAGGGTGGTTGTGCTCGTCATGCTGCTACTCACCCAGTGAATTTGATTTTGTCGGGAAGGCAGATCACCGTTGCATTGGAGGATATTTGCAAAGCGGGGTGGGCTGTGTCGCTCAGGAGGCGAAATCGAGTTCCTGGTACAATTCATGACAAAGAAATGTAAGTTCTGAGAGGCTAGCAATGTTAACATGAGATGAATCATAAAATATTAAGCAACAATTACTGCCATCTTAGCTGGACAGAGTTGTGTCTGCTGGCAGGTAGGAGTGACAGAAAATTGGGTGCAAATGCAAGGAATCTTCCAAGCTGTGCCCAATTGAGAGAGCAGTCTAATATTCAGAAATGTAGCTAGGTTATAAAGAAGTCTGCAGTATTTAAGAAGGTTGAATAATTTTCAATCAATTGCTTTTTCAAGATAGCAAATTTGAATTTTGAGACTAGTTTGGAAGAACAATACATGATTTAACACTATTTATTTGGAAACCTTAAAGTTTAAATCATCCATTACATTTTAAAACTCCTCAGCATGCTTCCTCATGTCTGAAACCCAAAGTCCATAAGGTTTTAATTGTGAGGGGTTTTTCTTAAGTTCATGGCATCTTTTATCAGAATGTGCTCTGCTAAAATCAAGCAAACTGAGATCTCGGAAGAATATCTAGTATTTCATACGTCTGACAGAACTC
The DNA here is from genome assembly GCA_009819775.1 of Phoenicopterus ruber ruber. Classification (NCBI taxonomy): domain Eukaryota; kingdom Metazoa; phylum Chordata; class Aves; order Phoenicopteriformes; family Phoenicopteridae; genus Phoenicopterus; species Phoenicopterus ruber. The sequence continues at coordinate 26,027,861 of CM020246.1, forward strand.
AGCGTTTTTGCTTCTGAGATCACATCAGTTTTACATTGACATAAATACACAAACTTCAAGTGAAGTAGTCCCTGATTCTGCTAATTTTAAGCAGATAAAATACGGTCCCTTTTATCTCAATAATCTGCTCTCTCTCATATTGGAAAGTTCAGGTATGATTTCCAGACGAAAATGCCATCTTTGGCTGCTTTGCCCCTCCATCCCATTGTTTTGACATCAGAAAATGGTGATCTACCTTTAGTTGAGATGAGAGCTGCTTCACTTTGTTCACTTGCCCCAAATGGGTTGACAGCCCTCAAGTAGAAGAAATAGTTCACATTGGGCTCCAGGGATACTTTCAGTTCAGGTCTCTTTATACCAGCAAAAGATCTGCAAATTTTGAAGATTTTCATACATGAAAATGTATGCAGGTATCCAAACCAGGAAAGATTAATTTACGCAAACAGCTAAGCCACCTAACAGTATTGTTGGCTACTGAAACAACACGCACCATTGAGAAACTCCAAATGGAAAGGCAAACACTCTTTTCACAAACAACTGGGTTATTTAGGAGCTTCGGCATTTTACTTGAGGGATTCTCCTTACTTTGTCTGACAAATTTCCAGGCCTTTGTTCCTGTACCACCACCTCACTCAGTGCAATCATTTGGTGTAACTCACTTTATTTTGCAGTGTAAGTCATCACATAAAATGCAAGCAGCACAGAATCAAATTCTCATCTGCCTCCTGTGAAAAGTCTGCTTTACAAAATGAACAAGCTTCTGAAGAAGAAAAACCCTTTTAATGAATTCAGTTGCATGGTAGTGTATGCACTTGTGTTTGTACTGTCTGGGCACAGGCTCCAGATCCAAAAGAATGGATACCCTTATCTGAGGCCGCACAGAAACGACGCACTTTTATTATGAACTCCTTGCTCACAAATTGTTCATCAACAGAGCCTTGGCTCTGTCTCCCTCACAGTGCCATGCACTCTGACAGGCTGGTTTTGCAAGAGGCAGCAGCAGGGGAACTGCCTTTGCACAGTGCCATGCTTTGACTAAGTCTCCCCTCTGTGGCGCCTGAAAAGCTCCAGCCCTCACATCCTCCACCGCTGATGTCTTGACACACTGCCGGAAAGCGAGAGTCAGCACCCACTCAATCTGCTTCGCAGGCGCTTAGAAGTGCCAGTGAAAGTACTTTGGATGTCTAGAAAGATGCCAGTTTTATTTTTCATATTGTCAGGAGTATGAAAGATTGGCTTAACAAATTCTCATATACTGGATCCTGTTTTCCTCATTTTTGCCTTTTATGATAACAGCAAAGCCAGAGAGTATATACCCACTGCACTGTATGCCTGCAGGTAAAGACTGTTTATCTGTATAAAGTAGATAATTTCCTCCCAGAAATGCTTATAGGAATCTTCAAGGCAAGTACTTAAATTCACAAACAGGAGACGTTGCCTTTGGAGACCGTGCAAGGCACTTTCCCTTCCACCTCAGGTTTGAGAGTGGAGCCCAGGATGGTCTCCCTCCTGAAGGAAATGTCTCTATGGGAAGATAGATTAAACAAATTACCTTCTCCAGCACTAATTACTGTGACCCCAGAGGAGGTAAGGCAGGGAAGTCAGCAGTCAGATCAGATCGTTGCTATTCATTTGTAGTGACTGTTTTTCTGACTATGTCCCACCAGGGAGCAGTACAATCTGAAGAATAATCAGTGCTCATCCATCAGGATTTTTCACATGACTGCATTTATCACATAAAGGTAAAATCCCACAGCCCTACACACACCAAATTGCTGCTAACGCCACATAAGGCTCTGTGTCTAGGAGGATGGCATCCTGGGGAAAGACTGGTGCATCATCCTTATTAGTCTGTAACAGGTATTTCATACTGACAGCTGTCATTAAAAGTGATTAAAAGTGTTGAGAAAAAGCACTGGGTGCTCCTGTGATCTGTCTTTTCAATTTGAAAGAATTTCAGAGAGTTTGGGGCTCTTGCGTGATCAGTGAGGGGCCACGTTGCTTTGGGGGAATGCGTTACATTAGTGCTGGAACTGATGCAGTCAACAGAAGTGGGTTGCCCAAACATGGTAGCAATTGCACCGTTTGCTTCACCCCCATGACTAACCAAAGCCTTGACCACGAGAGCACTCCAGCAAGGCACTGGGAGTTTGGCAGGCTGGTCGGTTCTTACTGACAGGTTCAGGGAAGAAGTGCAACCTGATGAGTTGCCTGAGGAGAACCTGAGACCTTTTGACTTGAACGAGGAAAAAGGCTCATCTGAGCATAGGGGACAAGAGAAAAAGGAAAGATGAGTCAAAGAAAAATACAAGATGGGAACAGAGCAAGGAGGCAAATATAAAAGAAGTGAGAGAAAGGAAAACCAGGATGGAAGAAGAGGCAGGGGAAAAGAAGTGGGCACCTAAGCTTTGATGAAATTTGTCCATGCTTCCTAGACAAGTCTCACCCAGTCTATTCCTTAAAAGCACCATCCTGACATCTTTGATGTGAATCTGAAGCACAGACCACCAGAAAGAAGTTTTGAGCCAATAGTTACAAGTGAGATGAAGGGAGGATATGCTAAGGTATTTGGTGGAAGCTCTTTGTGGCAACATGTAGATCAACACGTCTTAAGCACAGTGATGCCCTCTATATGGGTCCTTCTTCTGGAAAATACCATGTAAGTCAATATTCTTCCAAAGAAATCAGGAGATCTTCTTGTTCACTATGTGCTATTTAACTGATGATTAGTTAATAAAACACAAAATTGTTTCTGACTCATTCTGGTGTAACAAGTAGACCTGGGGTATTTGTATTCTGGAGTCTGGATCCCAGAGCCTGGGTATTCAGAGAAGACTTTGGGTCCAGTCAATTGCAGAATAGCATCAGCCATCAAAGTTCAGACTTGTGTCTCTTTCAAATCTGAAATTCTCCAAATCATAATTTGGTTTCATGTTTAAATCTGAGATCAATAGCATGCCACTTTTCAGTTGTAATAGTGAGACAGAAAAGTCTGGACTTTAAGCAGATCTGATCAGTAAGACAGTGATCAGATTTTCAAATAGCATTCTCTGCTTGGTAATCTATTTTAGCCAGCTTTAAGCTGCCTAAGAATAAGACCCCATCAATTTTAGCTATGATTAAGGCTTAAAAAACAGTCCCGCTGCTGCCAACTAATGAAACAGAACATGCCAACAAGAAGGAATTTCATTTGCAACACTCTGAGCCGGGTCCAAGCTCACAAGAGGCTGCATGCAAAGAAGAAATAGGTTTTGCTATCGCCTCTCCTTCTGTCTAGAGGATACGGTGAAGGGGGAAAGTGAATACTGAGGGGTCCCCAGCAATCACTGTAGTTTGTCATGTTCCAGGTTGACCCTGAAATTATCAATCAGTGATAAAAAAAGCAAGGATGAGGAGAAGGTATGACTACTGCTTAGCTTACAGCATACAGGCCATGTGTAGGATAAGGGAAGGGAAAATGCATCCTGACTGTGTTGGGGGAAGCCTGTTTCATTTCCGAGTTCTCCTAACAAGCATTGCAGCTAGATCTTCCTCAAGCTCACCTTAAGTATTGAACTGTGTAATTTTGGTCATGAAAGAAAAAGAAATCCACCTACAACATTTTTAATGTCAGCTATTTTCTACTTTAAATACACCTGCCCACTTTACAGATGATTGGAAATGTAATGATGTTATTATCAAAGCATGAGGCATCCTGGCCTTTAGCCTAAATGTTATCATATTTGCACTGTCCCCACAATGTCTTGGTATCGTGATACAGAATTCAGTGCATAGAAACTCAAGAAATATTTCAAGTTAAATATTTTAAGTATCTCCTCTTAATCTCTCTCTTTATAAGAGAAATCTTTAAGTCTCAAAATCCAGTCTCCAAATTTCAGGTACGTGCTATTCAAAGCAGAACAGAAAAGAGTTACATGTTTATTCACCTTTAAATTGCCAAGGAATGTTATAGTAGCAGTTGTCTGCTAAATTTGTGATTTCCCTGGTTTTAGGGAAATCTGATGCTGTGTTTTGATGCATGTTTCTCTCATCAGCATACTCATTTATTTCAAGGAAACAATGTCTAGAGGATGTTTTTTAATATTGCATGAACCCAGCAAATGATACGCTTGACAGTGATTCAGAACGCCCTCTGTGCCATAATTGTCATTCCCACCCCCAAGATCCCACTGAAACAGCACCTCCAGACCTGTGCTAATACCACCAATGTGGAGTTAGAGCTGAAAGTATGCAAGCTTCTCAAGATACGTTTAGAAGCACACAGAAGGGGTGCTCCATGAGCAGAAAAAAGCTCTTGAAGCTAAAAATGAAGAACAAACAGCTCTGAGTTTGCTCCCAGCTGTGCTGCATGCTTCCTTTCCTCTCCACTGTCCCAGCTCTGGCTGTTTTGGGGTTACATGACCAAAGCACCACTTGCAGTGGTCCTCGCCGCTATTTGAGATGGCAAGCCCAGCACAGCCAGAGGGGAGGAAAATTCCGTATTTTCCATACCTTGTTTCCTGAGCTGGCAGGACAGTCACATGGGCAACGCAACAGGAGGGAGGCTTGCTCTCCTTCTTCCAGCATTAGACCTGCTCTATAAGTAGATGGAAAATTTCGGTCGCTAGCAGTGCCTGTCTCGCATTGGCGGAGAGGATGACACTCAGTCGCTTCCACTTTTATGAACTCACTGCATACTGTACTAATTTCTGCCTCCCTGAGCCTTACCAATTTCTCATGATGTGATACATGGTTTCCATCTGAACAGCCCACACACCTAATCCCTGGACTACATTTCTCGCACTTTTCCATCTTCCACCCACTGCTCCATTGACTTCTCAACACAAAGGGGCAGAACGGTGAGAAAATAGCAGAGCGCTGGAAACTGAAAGAAACATTTCAAAGCCTCATAAAGACTCTGGAAGAAGAATCAACGCAGGAAGGAGCTTTAAAACCACAGCAGCAGGCCAAGGACTCATTGTTGCAGAAGATCTAAGATGGTTTTGTATGAAAACATGTCCCTCAGGTGGCAAGCTGGCAAGGAGAGAGAACCCAGAGGGGAAAACAGAGTTGGTTTTTTTTTTCCCCCGTAGTATTTAGAAGGAAACTTTTAATGAGGATTTATTTCCAGATGTGCTTCAAATTCTCTCCCTGGGGAGCTGGGACTGCTCCAAGGACCTCCTTGGAGATACTCAAAAGCCGGCAACTGGCTCTAGGTGGCCCTGCTTGACCAGGGGTGTTGGACCAGATGACCTCCAAAGGTCCCTTCCAACCTCAACCATCCTGTGGCTCTGTGACATGCCAAAGGCTACAGGGGGCTGGCCCAGACCAAGAGCTTCACATTCATCTCTGGCTGTTCAATGGGGGCATTTCTCCCTGCCTGCTCCCTTGGCAGTGTCCCTTGCCTTGGGTGAGCTCCCAGAATGCCATCTGTGAAAGCAGCGTTGTGGGATGGGACCATGCTGCTTTCTCCAGGACTTCCCTTGGGTCTCCTTCCCTCACCTCTGCTTTCATGCTGTGCCTCCAGCAGCAGCTGTATGAACTTTCCAGTGTTGCTGAGAACAGTGTTTGAATTCCCACCCAGGGACTGGGAAATAGCTTAGCTACAGGGCCACCGCAAGCACGAGAAGCACAGGCTGTCTGTGGAAGGGCTCCACATTTAGCTGGTCCCCAAGATCAGTGTTGCTCAGGAAACCTGCGAAGGACAAACTCCAAGATTTCAAGGAAAGCAATCAGAAGAAACTACAGCATTTCTAGGCCCAAATGCTAGGTGTGCATGAAGACACAGTTTTATTCCACCTGATATAGGTACTTGACATAGGAACTGTAAGCTCCCTACAGGTACTTCCAGAAGGCAGCTTCTCACTGTGTCAGTTACATAAGGAACTGATTTCTAGTCCTAACTTGCACCTTGGGGGCCTTGGACGGGAGCAATACAGGCAGTATGCTCCATCTACCAGTGGGCTCTTTTTTCCTTGGCTTTATGCAAAAAATTAAATAGAAATCTTAAAAAAAATTCTCCATCACCGAAACATCTTGTGCCATTACAGAAGACTTCCAGGTTAACCTCGGGGGTTGCTTTTGGAAAAGGAAAGAGGGGCATTGCTTTGAGGAAAAATAAGTAGTAAAAGATGGTCTTTGACACTGTAAAAAGAGGTCAGAGCCCTTCTACAAATACAGAAATTTAAACTACAGCAATTCTGAGAAAATTCATTATTTTGTCCTGTGGGAATTTTTCACACTTGTCACAGTAAAAGGCCAGCTTCTGCCTACAGGGAGGCCAAAAAGTCAAATGTGACTCAGTATAATTATAAACGTGTTAGATTTTACACAAGGTCACTTGAGAAAGGGAATGGGTCAGTTCTGGCAGCTTTTTGCCACAGTTACCACCACACAAGCAACTGCTTGGTGTTACTGACACCTCGCTCATGGATTACAGAAACCAGCACACTTTCTGGTTCAGTTTTGAGAAAAAGAGGCAATTCCAGTTAACAGCAAAGAAACTCGAGGGCAAATACACAGCACAGGTTCGGGGAGCAGCTACATTATCCCTGACCAACAGTGACTTTGGCAGGTTGACAGGGACCTGATGGCCTCGTGAAATATGTATGAAACGGAGCAGGTCGTGGCTGCCCTCTGAGAGGCAGGAGAGCTGGGCAAGACCTCTCCTTGATTGCATTAATGCAGCACGCTGGTACTGCGTGAAAAAAAGGTCTCCCAACCTCGCAGAAGTTTTTTATTTCAATTTTTAGCCTACTTTTGTAAGGAGCAAGGTGTGCACAATTTCACTGTCATACTTGTCTACTAGAAACCTGTGAACCCTTTAGTCTACTTAACTAATTTTGACTGCAGGGGGTGGAGCTCCTTCCTCTCTGCCACGTCTCCGTGAAGTCCATGTGAACTAGCCCCCAGGTGAAGACCCTAATCAGGCTCCTCGGGAGGTAAAGGTGACAAACTCAGCTGGGTTGAGGCTCTTCCACAGGGTTGCATATGGCATGTCACAGCCCCCTCCCCCCCCCAAGCTTCTCAGACTTTTGCAACTGTATTTTGCTGGAATATTGTTGTCATTGTTTTAAAAAAACAAACAAACAAAAAACCCCAAGCCCCAAGGACACACAGAGCACCAAATAATTTTCTCTGCATTTCAACACAGCGCATGGCTTGACGGCTCAGTGGTACCGACGTCCTGCCTCGCCCTCTTCTCCACGCAGCACAGACTTAGCGTAGGGGAAACCAGAGAGGGTCTGGCATAAGCAGACACCACCCCCGCTTCCAAAGCTGCTCTTTGGGTTGCTCTTTGACCCCTGTGGCATGCCTGCACAGCCGGGCAGCGCTGACCTCAGCCGTGCTTTGGGAGGGATCTGCCCACACATCCAGACAGCGCAGATGGGTCACCAGTATTACTGGGACACCCGTATCACCCTCGCTGTGCCCCAAGCTGGCTCCTATCTTGTTCACCACAAAGCAGAGAGCACACTGGGCCAGGCTCCTCCATCCCGCTCCTTCCCATGGAGCTCAGCTGCCCTCCCCTGCCGGGCCCGGGGCGGTGGCAGCTGCAGGGCAGCAATTGCTTCCCCAGCCAGCACAGCCCTGCAACTTCTGGTTGACTGCAGACAGTGCAACGTCTCCAGGGTTTTGGCCCCAAATGAAAGGGATTGCCTGGTTAAGCAGAATAAAAAGGAGGTATTTTTATGTCTCAGCCTAATCTCGTGGATTAGTGTCTGTCCTGTAAATTCCTGAGTACGCAGAAGCAGATTTCTTCCTTGCACGGTTGAAGGCAGAATAATCTGTTGCATAACGACCCACAGTCTGGGGGACGCTCATTAGCAGCTGCCTAATCTGACCGACCGGCGCTTGCAACCGCGGCACTGACCTGAGACCCTCTCCTTCTGGCGAGTGCTGTCGGCAGTACTCCAGGGTGAAGGACTCCGCCGATGCCGAGCCGGTGCACCAGCGGACAGTGGCCATGTCCCAACACACTGTGCAGTCCTCGGCCTTGATGGTGGGGACGGCGGGTGCTGGGGACACAGGGACACGTTAGCTGTGGCATGAGGAGGGCACCAGTGCCTGGAGGGGGATGCTCGAAAAAGAAAGGGTCACCTCCCCCAAACCCCAGAGGAGAGTTAGTTTTGCCCATACAGCAGTGATCTTTTGCTTCTTTGTGTTTCAGTGGCAGAGGGCTACACTACGGGGGAAAAAACCCAGGCTGGGAAAGTCACTGTGAATATTTGTGCATTTCTGCACATCCTTAGAATGCCCATGTAGATTTTTATGTCTTTCCTTAAGTACATTTTCCTCATTTCTGCCAATCTTCAAGAAGCAAAGCACCAAGGCAGTACCGCCTACAGCTCTCCCTGCATCACCTCGATCCTGTCCTCAGCAGTCGCTGCATGAACTGCATCAGAAACAAATGTGCTGCTGCTGAACTGACAGGGAGATGCTGACTTTTTGCTTAATTATGTGCTGTTTATTTTTGCAATGCTAAAATTTGGTCCTGTAATTTCTCTTTCTTACAGCCTCTTACAGTTTAAGAACTACAGGCCCAACTGCAAGACAGAAACCAGGATGTAAAATAGTGCACTGAATGCAAGTAATCAAAAGCTATTGTCTGAAATGGCACATCCAACATTGTAGGCTGAAAATGGATTAGTTGTATTCACTTGCCCTTTCCCTTTACAGGGAATAGCAACATAAACAAACCTTACAACCGGTTGTTGAAACTCGCATAAACAGTCTTAATACCAACCCTTGAAAGAAAGGTTATTAATTAAGAAAAGGTCATAGAAAGTTATTTTGCTTTTAAAGAGATTGGGTTCCAAGTAGGAGGCCTCATACAAAAGTATAAATTAGACAATTTTATGACAAGATAATCTTCTAGAACTGCATCAAGCACTACAGATGCATTCTGTTTTGTAAGAAAAATAATCTGTTATTCGTAGAAAAGGAAAGAAAAACACCCACAAGTACATATTGATGTCCTGGTTTAGTGAAAATCAGGAGGTTAGTAGTTCAGGTTAAGATGTACTTGATGTTTTACTACAGGAACAGCTAATCTAGGTATTCAGCAGAACAATGAATCTGTGGGACAGATTCTCATCTGGTAATAGATCTGCGTAGCTCCCTTAGCAATAATGCCTTAATTCTCTTCTGGCATATTTGATTATCGTATGTTTTTAAATGCATCTGTCCCTAAAGAATGCAAAATTAATAGCTAAATCCCCTAATACCTGCATGCAGCAACTGACACACATACCTGCATTTATATATGTGTAAACAGTATGTCACAAGACATCAAGCTGTTTTTTTTTTTTTTTAATTTGAAATTATCTGTCTAAAGAGTAGATAAGTTGTTACTGGGCTTCTGAGACTTCTTTTAACAAATTAACTGCAGTTAGAATATATATCTGATTTCCTTGTAATATTCCAGCACTCATATAAGTGATCTCATAAGAGGCAAAGAGCCAAAAAGGGTAAACTCTTACTCTGTCCCTCAGATACAGTGTGAGAATCGCATAGGTTTTGAATAATAGAAGAAGGTGTGTTCACTCCTATGTCTTTAGGACTGCAAAGAGCCTTCATCCAGAGATCAGTTTGAGACAGACAGGGAAGAGGGCAGGTAGAGGGGTACTTGCTGCCTTCAGCATCATTCCCTCACAGAAGATATTGCTTGGAAACAGCGTGTTCCCCAGGAGAGGGGAGGACAAGCTGTGCGTTTGAGAGGAGGAGGAGCAGGAGATGGGAGGTGCTGGGAGGATGCTGCAGCAGCACCCACCTGCGTTCCCCACAACTCCCCAGGCCCACTGTCACCTCCATGGGTGAAATCCCAACAGAGAAACCTCATGGGGGTTCCCAGCACTGCTGGTATATGGGCTGGGGGCTTGTATTTGGAAAGTTGTTTTATTTTGCATCAGTGATCAGTCACCTGGAAGAGGCACAGCTTTGATCCACTATTAATGTGTAGATTCCAGTAACTGCATATACCAGCAAATTATTTTCTTGTATGTGCCAAATTTTAATCTGAATTACGAAAAATAAACTCTAAATTCTCGCTTCTGAGTTCACTGGGCTACTTCAAGGTTCAAAGTATTCTAGCTTTATACCAAAGTAGCTGGGCTCACACTGAAGAACTGATTTCCATTACCAGTGCTCATCTTTCCGCCTTTGGTGTTAGGGGAATGCAGCGGTTTTGCACCAGTCAGTGCTCAGCAGTGTCCCCACAAGTCCATCTGGGGCTCAGTGCATGCCAGAGGGAGTTCACCTCAGCTTGAGGGAAGGTGTTTAATGATCCCTTATTTGATGTAGTTTATTTGTTTTCTTAAAGAAACAGGCCAAAGGAAAGCATCAAGACTCAAGGAAATTACCTTCTTCAGAAGGCTTCAGTTTGGGGAAAAAGAATGGTAAACCTGATGCCAAAAGGCAAAGACAGTTCTTAAAAGTAATGGCTCCAGAGAGGTGAGAACCCTTTTTAAAATTATGACTTATTAGCTAGTAATAACTCATTATTATTTGACCATTTCGCAGAAATTCTGCATCATGCTCACAATTACATTGTTGAGGCCATAAAATTTGAATTTCTACTTTGAATTCTCTGGAAAACAATCTTTGCTAAAAATGTGGACAGCAAATTGAATATCAAGGAGAATTATTAACAAATTTGAAGTCTAGTGGATTAAGCAAAAGACTTGAAGCTGTGGTTGCTGCCAAGTGATTTCAACAATACACTCAGTATTGTACAGACTTACTTCATTATGAAATTGTTAAATACCCTTGTCTGTATTTTGTGACTGCAAGAATGGAATGATTGTTTTTATCCTGTAGCACTAAAAAAATTGTCTGGCAAGAGGGCCTCAGATACAAGATGCTTCACCTTGCTCATAATTCAAGAAGCAATAGTTTTGTCAATACAAATTATTAAAGAAATTAAAGCTCAGAAAAATTAATCAGTCAAATGAAGCTCATAGGCAATACTCGTCTAATTACTCATCTTAATTTATACCACTTAAACAGCAGCAGAGCCTCTCAGCCACACCTGAGATTTGTGTCCCACCGAGCTAGACGCAGCACGTAACCTCCGTAAAGCAGGCCTTCCCTTGAAAAGTTAATAATTTAAATCAATGCAATGTAGATGTATTTGGGAGGATGGCAGAGAGGCAAAAAATGTAGCCATCGCCTCCCTTTTCCACAGGAGAAGCAGCAGCAGCAGGGAGCAGCTGGGTGGCTTTCCCGGAGCATTGCAGCGCACTCAGAAGAGAAATTCATAATGTGCTGCCCCAATGCCCCAGTCACGAGGCTCAAAACTGGAAATGTCTTCAAATCTGAATGCCTTCAATTTTCCTCCCAGGATCAATTATGCTGCTATCTCTTTGCAAAAAGGGAAATGATCATGAGTTGCCTGCTATGTGCCAGATGGGCTAAAAGAAGCAGTTTCTCCTCTTTCAGTAACACTGTGGACTAGAACTGGTCTAAGGACCTGAAGTTTATAATAATCAAATGCCAAAATAATAATCAAATGCCAAAATATGTACGTACCTGTTTTAAAAATGGCTTTTTCACTGGGTAAGCTACAGCCTGTGCCATTCACAGCCATGACCCACACACTGTAGCAGCGATCTGGCTCCAGGTCCTCCAAAATGCAGTGGCTCTCCTTCACCGTCACTCTGTACTCTTCCACTAAACCTAGGAGGAACACACACATGCATGGGACGTCACACTCATGTGTTGCACTGGTAGGGCCTACAATGGTGCCCCTCAACTAACATGTAAAAACAGTCAATTAAAAAAATCCAGAAAGCATTACTAGCCAAGATCTCCGTATTTTACTCTGACTCAGTTTTGACAGAAAGTTTCTGATGTGCCCTTCAGTTGAGTGCACTCAAAATCCATTGATGGCAAGGGGAGATTATGGCCCTCAGTCCTACTGAGGACTAGACTGCAAATTTGGGACATACAATCAGCGTTTATCAACCCTGGTTTCACTGCTCTATAGCATAACAATTTCTCATGATGGACTTTATAGCCCTTAGCTATAAATTAGCTCTTATAAAAAGCCTTTAGCATCCACACACATCCACACAAACGTACATACACACGTGCACACATGGATTTGTGCAGAGCTCAGTTGCTTAAAGTGACTTTATGATCAGTCTGAGCTTTTTAATGAATGACTATTTCAATCCTCTTTTCTCAATTTCTAATTTAACATCTGAAATATTTTAATGTCATTTTGAAAAAAATCGCCATCTACATGCGGGAGTACTGATTATCTTTTCCTGCCTTTTTTTTTTATTAAGACACATTTCCAAAGTACATGCAGGGCCCTAAAAAGCTAATGAAGCCCATGCCTTTGGGAGCTCTATCTGCAGTCCCCATGAGTACCCACAGGGCAGCATGGACACATCCTCTCTGAAGGTCAGGCCACTTCATAAAAGGGCCCCTCAACAGAGATGTTGCTGCTTCTTTGCAAACAACTGCCCTGCACTTTACAGACCATGATATTTATCTTACATTTTGGGGAACGAAGGGGAGGAGAAGGAACAGCATCTCCCCCATGTTCTCCTCCACTGTTACCCATCCTTAGTCCTATGCATGATGTTTTCACAGCCCCTCTTCCATCTGCATCCTGGGCCCTCCCCTGCAGCTTGGCCTCCCCTCTGCTGACCTCAGACCAGAGCAGAAAGGACTCCTAGCGTCGTGAAGGCAAGACCTTACGCACCCCCTGCATCTTTGCTGGCTTGCGGCTCCTCCATACAGTAGACCTGGAAGCAGTCAATGGCATCCCCATCGTTCACAGCCCAGTAGATGGCAATGGAGGTGCTGGTGGCTGAGTTTGGTTCCTGAGGTACGACAGTTGGTGTCTGTGGGACTGAGAGGAAAGTCTCCAGTTGTTATTCACACTCCTGTATTTTCAGCCAAATTACCTACAGCTTCGTGATGCAACCTGGTTGCTTATTTTCACTCAGGTTGCTTATTTCCACAGAACAGGTACAGCAAGTACATGAAATATGGAATACTGGTGCAGTTTTAGAGCAACAGGTCCTCCTAAACTAGAAACAGAAAAAAGTAATTGCTTAGCGTTAGAATCTGTCCATTTCCCTCACAGTCTGGACAAAGTAAGATCCAGTCCTACTACTGGGGCCACCCGAACCCAGGGCAAAGCGTGTGCCCACGCTCTGCCCAGTTCTTGGGGTTCTTCCCTGTGGGGCAGGGCTTTCATGCAGATAAGTCACGGCATGGCTGTTCATTTCCAACCTCCAGCAGGGAGCGTCCCAGGGCTGTGGAAATCCTGGACACACAGAGCTGTCACACAGCTCCAGCGATCCCTCTCTTTTCCCCAAGAGACTTGCTCCCTTCAGTCACACGGAGAGCTCTCCAGCTCTGCGCTCCACTTTGAGGTACATGTGCTGATGAAACCCAAAGAGACTCCTCATAACTTCAGGCCGCCTCCTCAGAAAGGCCAGAATACCCTGGAGGTTAACGCAGGCTCCTTTGGGTGACCACCTTCTCCATCACCTGACCTTGCCTTGCAGCACAGGCACCAGAGGAGAGGCCACCCTATGAAGAGGATTCCCATGAAAGCAGAGACTGAAAGCACTTGTTTGTAGCAAACAGCATGGGATAGCTCACTGATGGGGAGGGGGACCTTGCAGAAGAAGAAAGCCTCCTCCAGAGACAGACATATGTAGCTGACCCAGAAAGGTGGGCAGGGGAAAGGCCCTGTCACACCAGGAAGGGATTCATGCAGCATGTCAGATCGACTGACATTGACAGCAGCAGGGATGTGCTTTAGGTAAAGGAAGGCTCTAACAGCACTGGGGAGCAGGAGGCTCCCTGAAGCCTTGGGTCCACCCCTGCCCAGAGACGGACTCGTACTGCAGGTGCACAACCAGGTGCTCCTGCCTGGCATGGTCATTTTCCCCACAGACCCAGTGGACAGAGAATCTTTGGTGCGCAGGTGAACCCGAGCTCTGCCAAAGCACCTGAGCCCCATGGGACAACCAGGAGCATCCCTCACAAAGAGTGCTTCCAAGACCTCCAAGGCTCCCCAAATTTCATATAAACTTTGTCTCCTGATGAGATATTGTTCCCCTCTACGATTATGGCTTAAAAGAGAGGGAGGAGAAAGAAAGAAGTAAAAAGCCCCAAAAGATGTTCATTGTTAAAGTGATTGCAGGGAACGAAAATATATGGTTCTATTTCTTCACTCAGTAAATTTCCATATTGCATGAATTCTCTTAGAATCTCAGCAGAAAGCTTTTTTTCAGTTATCTTCACAGTAATGATGATGATCCCCTGTGGCATGAACAAGGCAAATGCAGATGCTGGCTGTTTCCTTATGATTTATACAGAGAGCTACTAGTACAGTAGGATTACATCTGCTTCCCATTGAAAAAAAAATTAGCCTTCTCATTGCTAAAAACAATCCTCATTTTGTCTTTTGACTGCATCTAGAGTTGGTCAATTTAAAAATTAATCATCTTTAGGAAAAGACTTCCTTTCAGTGGACCTGGTGGGGAAACCAGCTTTTTTTTTTTTTTTTTTTCCTGTGAAGTTGCCTAGAAACTGCTATTTATGATCACAGAAACCCCACAACTGCAAGATTTATTATTATGCCAAATCTGAACAGAAGTTAGCTTTATGAATGAAACTTCTGGAAAAAAAGTTATAGCTCAAAATTCAGTTCGGTAACATTGAGAAAGATTTGATTTCTAATTTCCTTTTGCATAGTATGAAACAAACTTTTGAAAGGAAGTAATTTCAAAGCAAGAAGTAGAACTATTCTCTTCAGAAACAGAACATATATGAGTTATCAAAGTGCTGGTCCCTTTTTAAATGAATTTTAGTCAAAGAGATATTTGTACCACAAGTTTGACTAAAACATATTTTTCAACAGAAAAGTGTGACCTTTCCTCATCAGTTCAGTTTTCATTGAAGTGCTGTGGTATAAGGAAGTTTTTCCTTCATGCTATCTAATCTCCATATCCCCCAGGAGAAAAAAAATAATAATCCCAAGTGTTTTATGGATATTTACCCCTTTCCAATGCAGTGAGAAATAACATTTCCTTGGCTTTGTGGACTTGAAGAAGGAGAGCAGTTACCTTCTTCTGTGACTCTAGTGGACGATTGTTACAATAAGCAAAGGCCCTCACCTTCTGGTATAAAAGGGTACGACTCATGGTAGGCTTTGGAAATAATAATTCTTTGATTTTTAAATTATTCCCATTCTTCTTGGGCCTGGGTTCCAACATGCTCAATGGCATGCTGCAAGGGGTTTTTTATACTTATGCATTTGTTAATGGGGGCAGCTTACATGAAAGGAGGAAGAATTTGAGAAAAGGGCTTTTCATTAGTGGATATGGAAAATTGGGAAATGGAGGACATTTTGAAAGAAAGATGCTTCTAAAGTGGTGAAAATAAAGTTCCATGAAATTGTTCGGTAAAAGACTATACTTTCTGAAGGAAAAATATGTAGATTGGAGAAACAGGGCAAATTCACATGTATTTCATCAAATGGCTTCAGTCAAAAAAAATTCTGAGAGTGTCTGACATTTGCCTCCAGTATGCAATAAACGATGTACTCAAGGCGTTCAATTCCAAATAAAGTTTCGTGTAGGCATTTACCTCTATTTTCCTTCAGGAAGGGTGTAATCTTGAAAAAGAAACATATTTTATCTACTGCTCACCAAAGTAAAAATCACAATAGCAACTGAAATACTTGGTAGTGGAAGTGAAGAATGAAAACCAGGCATTTTAGAAAGAGGAAGAGAAGAAAGTATAAAGGATGAGGACCTTTGAAGGTCACTTGCTAGTGGACATTCATTTCCAGTTTGTTCAAGCAAACTGGTCTGGAGACACCTGTTGTTCAGCAAACACAGTAGCTAATGCAAATCAAACTGAAATGTGGATCTCAGTAGTTTAGGGAAAAACATGTTGGAGTCACTTGTGGGAAAAGAAAATACAGCATGACAAAATGGGTCTGTCCTCCTGGATGACCTTACCAGTAGGTAGCAGCCCAAGAGGGAAGAATGGTTGCACCCATGGGACTGCAAAAGGAAGTTTAGGAACAAAACCAAGACATATAGCACATTTGCACCACTAAGTTAACTCTGACTGAGAGTGGGTTACAAAAAAGACCTTTTTATCTGACTTCCTAAAAAAATGACACTGAGATAATGCTGCATGCACAAGTGCCTGTCCAACTTCATCTGAGAAGCTTTGAATGCCACAAATTCATACAAATCTGACAAGGAAGTTAAGGTCTCAGAGATATTCAGTTCCTCTAGGTCTAATAAAAGTAGTGGTGTGGAGGAGAGAGACGATCTCCCCATAGTGACGCTGCTGAGTGCACTCAGCTTTTATTAGACAGTGGAGATTCTGCACAAGATGGCAATCCTCCACTGTCCCATTAGGCACCTGAAAATCCAACCAGGACACAAAGCACCTTAGGGAAATGGACAGTCTAGTTCGCGTGCTCAGGGACTGAACACGTGAGAAAGAGGCTTTGCTTGAAACTACGATGGCGGTGGTGCGTATGATGGTGAATGGGAGGTCACAAAGCATGACAGTGAGATGCAAGATCCCTAAACAAACCTTCTCTTGAGAAAGAAACACTGGAGTGAGTCCCTGTTAGGAGGAAAATGAATCCTCAAATTGGTGCTGACAAACTTTTCATTGACAGCTGTCCAGATCCAGATAATTTCTGTAGGTGTACATACAGGCAGAGCAGAAAGCCCACACAAGCAAGCTTTTTACAGGCCATGAAATATCAGATAGAGATGAATAAAGCCGTTTGTTATGTGCAATTTTCACTAGTGCCCTCTGAAGCAGAGGCTGTTTCCAGCTACAGTTAACCACTTTCCCGTCACGTCCCGTGGGGGTTTGAGGTGCCTCCATTCACTTGGCACAAGCCCAGGGACCTCAGCTGTCAGCCAGCCCCCTGCTCTCCTCCCCACATCAGCGATGCTGGGACTGCCCTCCTTGGAGGAAGAGAGCTCAGGAGACCCTTTGATAGCCTCTTCTGTCCCTGCCTGCAAGGGAACAGCAACTTCTTTGGCCCTGGGATATTTACAGATAAAAACCTTCTACTAGTCTGAGGTACAGATACCTGAAATGATGCAAGAATCTGCCACTTTAGCACTTTTCCCTCTGTTGCTCATCTTAGTGTCCTACTATAAGCCAAACACTTGTGCACAATTAGAGTTCATTTTACATTCAACTCTGATTGCTAATTACATGGTTTGCAAATTTATACTTCTCAAATAGATTCTGTTTTTAGCATCCTAAAATTTCCAAAGCGTTGCCAAAACATTAGCTTTTGTAGAGACGATATTCAGAGATTCTTACCAGCCACATGTTTTAAGGAGTGCTGGCTGCTTTGTCCTGGACTGTCCGCATAGTGCTCGAACAGTGAAAAAGCACTGGGCACCTTTTCTAAAGAGAGGGTAGTATCCATTGCAGAAAGTAACCTGTTTGGAAGAAAACACATAGCTGTCCATATAAATCCCTTGTGGCATCACAGAGTTTTCCAAAGGCCAGAAGCAAATACCACGCGACGTATGCTTCTCTAAATATTTCCCACGAACTTGAGGACAACACGCGAGGAGAAGCTGTTTCCCTGATTTTGACCATTTAGAGCATACTGCGATTTCGGATGAGGAGCACAGTGAGTGCACACGGTCCGTATACACTTGACCCGTGAGAACGTGAGGATTTGAAGTTCACAGCAAGACTCCCAAGAGCACAGGGGCTTGGACTTACTAACGCAGTGCCTTTAAAGGTTACAAATCTCAGAGCTAAACTACAGCAGCTGACTCCAGAGACGTAATGTAAAGCAGCTGCCTGTGGCAAGCAAAAAAAAAACATGAGAAGGAAGATAGATTCCACTTAATTAGCCCATATTTGCTGAGTTCATTATAGGAAAAAACCCAACATATTTTTAACTCTGAGGCAGAAGCAGCTTCAAGGAAATGAAAGACTATTTTTTTCAAGGCAATTGAATTTTACCTTTCTCCCCTTCCTTTTTTTCAGTCACCAAAGTAGTTAATTATGCATAATCTTAACAAAGCACAACAAATATAAAATATACTTTCTTTAGAAAAATATGTGTTGCTATATAGACTT
Source organism: Phoenicopterus ruber ruber (assembly GCA_009819775.1). Classification (NCBI taxonomy): domain Eukaryota; kingdom Metazoa; phylum Chordata; class Aves; order Phoenicopteriformes; family Phoenicopteridae; genus Phoenicopterus; species Phoenicopterus ruber. Next base: position 26,045,957 of record CM020246.1, read on the forward strand.
GTTCTTAACCTTTTCTAGCAAGTCAGGTATTATCAAAGTAAAGTAATAACCAAACTCATGCACAAAACAGAATAAACTTTAAGTTTAGTGTATAAGTAAACAAGTAAAGATCAAGTATGCAGAAAGCCTTGGAAAATTGTTTTGTCCCATTATACCTGCTCTATTCTTACGCAATAAACTACATGCAGATACGTGGCCAGACTCTCACATTTTGACTTACAACAGGTGAGTCCAAATTTATCGTCCTAATTCTACAGATTAGTAGGAACCATGAAGGGGCGTTTGGCACATTCTTTTCAGACCTCTTCCCTGGGGTTGTAATTTGACCGCAAACTGGAACCCTCATGTCATTGTCCCTGTGGGCAGGCGTATCGCTGTGACGGCTGAGGCAGCACTGACAAGGAAGGGTATGTTTGACATGCACCGCGCAACGCTCAGGCCCTTTGGGCAAAGTCAGCGGTGCTGGTGCGGGCAAAGCGGGTTTGGGGGCGTGCACAGGAGGACCCTGCAGCCAGCCTGCCTGAATAGTTGCAGTTCACCTTGGAAAATTTACTGGGGGAATACGGGCTTATAATCAAGCACTTCTCTCACAAAGGATGAGTCTCACCAAAATGACCCCCTTGGGGCAATCGCACGTGGCAGAGAACTGTTTGCGATTGCCTGTGTTTACTGGTACGTGCAGGCGGGCCAGGATGCAGCTGCGATGAGGCACCAGCCCTCTGACACATCCTGAATCAGGCAGTGCCGATGAAAAGGCATGGGAAAACATCAGCCCGTAGACTCCTGGTAAGCTTTTGAAAGCTACTTAGTCTCATTTTTTTCTGGAATTGTGTTCAGAAATATAGTCCAACAACCCCAGCCATATGAGTGACACTTTGCATTATAACCTTTCGGAGACCAGGTAATACAGAACCAGACTAGGGAAGAAAGTACATATTGGTGTTGTCTGAGAGACGGAAGCATGGTCGAAATGGTTTTTAGTATATGTGTGTATAATAATAACTACAAGGAACACCTGTTTAAAGATGTCTGTGTAGAGATTTAAAATTGAGCTGACATTTTAAAATGCTACTTGTTTAACAGATATATTACAGAACGTGTGCAAAACACTTCAAAACCAGTCAGTTACAACAACAAGTATAAAACCGCTTCTCTTAATTTCATTACTTGTAAGGTTTATAAAAGTAGCTATGAATATTAGTGTGTTTTCAAAGCTTGCAAATAAAAACAATGAAGCATCCAGCATGCTAGGTCTAGTACTCACTACAGTGCACTTAACCCATACTTCATATACCTTTTATTCAATTCTTTAGATGACTAGAAGAGGAAAAAAAGAAATGTATTAACAGTTTTTAAAATCCTGAAAATGTTGTAGAGTCACTCCTCTAACAGTCTTGCTACTCTACACAAACATAAAATACACACGACTTTACTGACTTAATGTTGTCTGGAATGCTGCTTATTCACACCAGCAGAGAATTTGGTTCCTTAAGAATATTCCACTTCAAAGCTCTGGCTCGGCAGGCTATTAGTGTCTAAATCTGGTTTTAAGCTCCTGAGGGGTCAGTATTCAATATTCAAGTTTAAAGCCCGGAACACAGTCAAATACTTTCTTAAACCAAGGCTTTTACAGAAAGAAATCACCTGCACATTAAGAACAGTTAAATCCAAATTCTGGCTGAAATCTCCTTCATAACTTCTTATTACTAGAAGCTGAGTAAGATTTGTACTCATGGAGTGAAATTTTCTCCCATGCTCCATGAATCTTCAACTAACGTTTCCTGGCTTGTGGACAGAAAAGTTCCTATCCTGTGTCACTAACAGAAAGCGGCAGGGAATCTAATAATTTTCACACCCCACAAAAGAATTTCAGATTACAAAGTTATCTTTTTTTGCCAAAGCAGTGATCCAGTACCTCACAAAGTTCAGGAAAATAAGCTGTATTTTTCATCCGAAATAGCCAGTCTACCACAGCATTCACGTGGTTACAGGACACTAAGACACTGCGTAGCTTGGAGCAGGGGAGGAAGCCAAATATGGCTCCACCATTTCTGTAACTGCTGGTATATGGGCTGGGGGCTTGTATTCGGAAAGCTGTTTTATTTTGCGTGAATGATCAGTCTTTAGACAGTAATTTGAACATTTCATTTCTTGCATCCCAGGATAGTTTCTCTGCAACTTCCAGACTACGTGCTAATTCCCTACGGGAGACAATTATTGTCCCAGAAATCCCATCCCCTTCAAGACTGCTGATACACCTCTATAGAGGAGAAAGTGCCACAGCTCACCTACGGACAAGTCTTGCAGCACAAGAACAATCTTGGAGGACCCAGGCCATTAATGATTAACCTGCAAGACCCTCTGAAACCAGTTTACGACCAATGACCGTATGAGCTAGGTAACTCCAGTCATGCAGATTCACAAGGGGTGTTTTTTACATCCAGAAAGGACGATTACAGTCAGGCACCTCACATGCACATTCCTAAACCTAGCCCATTGTCGTGGTTTAACCCTGACCGGCAACTAAGCACCCCACAGCCGCTTACTGGTTTTCAGCAGTAAACATTTATTACAGCCTCAGTAATTTGAGTGCACAACTACGGTCTGTGTCTGCTCACTTAAAAAAACCCACAGAAAACCCACAACCCAACAGCAACTCTGCTTCGGATAATTTTCAATTACACGTTCTTGTTTCACCTTTATTTTTCATACAGTAAAGTACCTTTTACTCTAACATTTCTTACTCCTCAGTGGATAATTACTTCTAGATAAATTATGGAACTGTCTCTTAGCCTTCTCTTCACAAAACAAAACAGAACCATTTTAATGGCATAAGTCACGTTTTCATCCTGTACGTCATCTTTGCAATTCTCTCTGAGCATTCACATGACAAAAGCAAATGATCTAGCAGTTTCAGAGTGGAATAGCTAGGCTTGCAGGATTTAGCTATCTTAAAAAAAAAAAGGAAGGTAAATAACTCATTCTCAGCCTAGGTACAGTATAAGTGCTTCCCTAACAAGTATCTTGAAAGCTACAGTATGAAAGCCATTTTTACTTACATTTAGGAAAACAAATCCATCAAGTTCTTCCACTTCTTTTACTGTTGTCTCCAAAGTTTCCTTTGCTGAATCAACAGTTTGCTGGAAGTTAACCATCTGCTCATACAGATACTCCATTTTCATTTTCTTCACTTCCTCAAAGTTCTCTGATTTCTCATCATATTGTGCTACCACTTTCTTAAGCATCTCTTCATTCTGCTTTTCCAATAACTCTGCATTTTTCTTACAGTTTTCCTGCAAAATAAAAACAGATGCAAATTGATCTGCAGAATAAAATTACAACGTTTAATGAATACACAGAAATTCTCAACTACCCATACACGAGCCATCCACCAGACTCCTTCTGGCATCCTGACAATTGGAGAACTTGATTTCTGTAAGCAAGCTCATCTGGGAGAAATAACACTAGAGAAATACTTTAAAAACAATGGCAGATTTTTTTTTTTTTTTTTTTACTGTTAGTGTTTAAAATTAAACTTCTGTATTTAAGCACCGAGACAGGAAGTCTGACTACAAAATAGCTAAAAATCCATGCTTTCAACTGAAATTAATACAATCCTCAAGGCTTAAGAACTTGAGCATTAAGAACTGAAGGCACTGGGCAACTCATTTAGATGCTTCACACAGGATTCTAAATAAAGACACAAACAGTGTGAGATTTTATAAAAAAATGAAGGGAACTTTTTCCTCCAGTGCTGACAGTCACATATTCCACTTGGCAATAATGTGCAAAAAAAGCAACCTTTATCTTATCCTAAAGTTAACACCTTCCAGTGGGAGAAGTCAATTTGAGGACTTGAGAAACAGCCCATTTCAGCGGAAGCAATGGTGCTACAAAACAAGGCAAGTATATCCTAGAAGTAATTTTGTAGAGAGAAAGAAAACTAGTGTGATAAAACACTGGACTTACCTCAACAGACTTAAATAGCAATTCAATATCACTCACAAACTCTTCAATCTTCATTGACTTTTCTTCCAGTGCTATTAGCAGTTCACTTAACTGATCCTGAAATTTAAAATATTTCAGTAACATAAGTGTGTTATTTTATAAAGTTTTTACACGCAGCTTAGTTCAGGTGAATATATTTGTTTTGCCGTGAGCCACCATTGGAACAATTGCTAAATTAAGTTCAAGTATCGCCCTGGCTACAAAGACAGGCACAGAAATAGCAACTGGAACAGTCACAAAACTGTTTCCAAACCAAAAAAAGTGAGCTCAGTTGGACAAGGTGCTGAGTTGCTGAATGTTATGAATGCCAATCCAGCTTTGCTAGAGACTGAGGGTGCTCAGAGCCTCATGAGGGTCCTTGAGAGATCACAGGAACAAGCCCATAAAAAGGAAGATAATTCAGGTAATTATGAGGCTAATAGATTATGCAGTGTCATTATTTTTTTAATTAGAATTTTAAAGGTATTTTCTATGAGACAGAATTCATCAAAATCACTGGTTGAATTAGATGTGGAAACAAAAGCAGTTCAAGGGACAACAGGCATCAGAGACGACTCAGAACTTTTTCTTAGTCCTTCTTGACCTTTTGTGAAAGCAAGCTGGCCATCTGCTCGGGTGCCGTGTATGATTTATAAAAATACTTAGTTTTAATGAGCTGGCATAAATCTAAAAGGAAGGTTAACTTCCTTTGGTAACAGCTTCCTATTATGTCAAACTTCTACTGCTAGAATATGACTTTCCATTAATTATAAATGTCACGTTGGACTGTACAATTGAAAGCTCACTTTATAAATATTTAGGGCCAATCACCAGGATTCAGAGTCAAACTTCTGTTTGTCAAGATAACCTATAAAATCTGACAGATGCCATCCATAGCTCATTTACCGTGAAGCTATGCTCCTACAGTTAAAATTCAGGTGACAAGCATTTTGCTATCTTAATGTTTTTCGGTAATTATGCAGAAGTAACAAGAAACATACAAATGCCATCTCGGAGTAACCTGAGCCCTGAGTGCTAGAAATCATGTGAAGCCAAGCCTGTGTTGTGGCCAGATTTAATATTGGCTTCATGTTCGTGCTCCACAGCCAGGGAGTGATATCATAGGATGTCTATTTGCAGCTTAACTTGACTCGCTGCAATGCAGGTACATTCGAGGGATGGCTGGAGTCTGTGGCTTTATTACTGACTTACTGGTGGCTAACTATCACTTTGAAGTCAAGCATGAATGGCCATACATAAAAAGCAACTCTGCTGTCATACATTCGCACACCACGGAGACAGATAGTTTGTAAATACTGGTATTTGAAACTGCCACATTGACTCCTCCTACTTTTAATTTATCTTTTTTGCATATAAGTTACCATAAAGATAACATAAATACCACCGATACAAGCCCCTATTGAATTTTAGTGAAATTACACAAAATCTGTATTACCATCAACTGAACATGTGCCAGGAAAGAGACCTCACCTTTCAGATACTGGAGTGAGACTGAATAGCTGGTAACCAAGAAAGGAACATCTGTATACTTGTACATGAACAAATCTGACACGGGAAAAGTGAGTGTCGTGGTTTACCCCCAGCCGGTAACTCAATACCACGCAGCCACTCATTCACTGACCCCCTCCCCAGTGGGGTGGGGAGGAGAATCGGAAAGAAAGGGAAACTCGTGGGTTGAGATAAAGGCAGTTCACCAGGACAGCAAAGAAAAAGATAATAATTATATACTAAGAATGATAATAATAATAATTTAAAAAATCTATTGATAATAGAATATATAAAATGAACAATGCACAATTTCTCACCACCCAACAATCTGATGACTGATACAGCCCGTCCCGAGCAGTGATCGTGGAGCAAAATCGAGCAGCAATCACGGAACAGTATGCTCCCCCTCTACTCTGCCCTAGTGAGGCCCCATCTGGAGTCCTGTGTCCAGTTCTGGGCTCCCCAGTTCAAGAAAGACGAGGAACTACTGGAGAGAGTCCAGCGGAGGGCCACGAAGATGATTAAGGGACTGGAGCATCTCTCCTATAGGGAAAGGCTGAGGGAGCTGGGGCTGTTCAGCCTGAGGAAGAGAAGACGGAGAGGGGACCTCATCAATGCTTATAAATATCTCAAGGGCAGGTGTCAAGAGGATGGGGCCAGACTCTTTTCAGTGGTGCCCAGCGACAGGACAAGGGGCAACAGGCACAAACTGGAACAGGGGAAGTTCTGCCTGAACATGAGGAAAAACTTCTTCACTGTGGGGGTGACAGAGCCCTGGCACAGGCTGCCCAGGGAGGGTGTGGAGTCTCCTTCTCTGGAGATATTCAAAACCTGCCTGGACGCGGCCCTGTGCAGCCTGCTCTGGGTGACCCTGCTCTGGCAGGGGGGTTGGACTAGATGATCTCCAGAGGTCCCTTCCAGCTCCTACCATGCTGTGATTCTGTGATTCTGTGAACAAGAATATTCCCCAGCAGCGATCTCAGAACTGCAAGTTCCAGAGAGAGTGCGCGAGGGAACGAACAGCCGAACCAAGGAATGAAAGCACAAACGAATGAAAAGGCCCCTGGCCCACTGGCCAACCCCCACTATATACAGGGCATGACATCTATGGTATGGAATACTTTCTTTGGCCAGTTTGGGTCAACTGTACTGGCTGTACCCCTCCCAGGTTTTTGCACCTGCACATTAGCAAAACCTGGGAAGCTGGAAAATGTCCTTGATAGTGTAGCAGCACCTAATAACATCAGTATATTATCAACATTCTTCACATAACAAATCCCATACTAAATCCAAAACACAGTAGCTACTGGGAAGAAAATTAGCTCCATCTCGGCTGGAACCAGGACAGTGAGACATCACACGCATGCTGTTTTCACAAGCAGAACTGCAATTTAATGAAGAATAGCTTCCACAGAAACGAAAGTATTTTCACTGGTATTGATAGCAAAGGACTAGGTGACTGAAATGGAGGACATTTTTATCTGTCTTTTAGAGTGGTACAGCTTAGAGATAGTGGGAAGAAGCAGGACTAGCTAAATGCTTACCTGCACTACAGCTAAAACACTATTGGCATAGATGAACAGGAACTGAACAGAAAATGAGGGTGGCCTTTCAACAAAACTGTATAAGTGTAAACTGTGTGACTTGTCTAACATCTCTGAGCAACCAACACACGTAACTGGGACAGGGAACACTTTATGATGATACTGGTCCCCACATATGCAGGTTTCTGTACCTTGAAAGTGAAATGAGCCGCTATTACTAAAATTTCCTTTCATAGAAACAACACTCTTCCCATTTATCCCCCTACACCTACAAACCAGAACAAACTTAGACAGGTGAGAAGGCTAAAAGATGGAAAGTCTGGTAACAGCTACATATTAACAAGATCATTCAAACTTCTGAACTAATAAAAATACCAGCTTAGCAAACCTAGGACTCTGGACAATACCTTAATAAGACAGTCTCCCTTCAAGACCTCTAACAGATGTTTAGGAATAGTTTTTATTTTATAGATATTGTGACTTAGCCTCTGGACTGCTCTCTGAAGCCTCTCCCCTGACAACACAGGAGGTCTGGAGAAATTAGCCTCAGTAGCTCCTTCCCTCACCCAAATTAATTCTTACCTTCATCTTGGTTGCAGCATTATCTAGTGTTGTGACTTCATGGTCTTTATGTTCTCCAAAAAGCTTGTCGATAGCAGATATTGGGCATTTGCAGTGGTAACAATATGTGTCTGCTTGCACTTTCTTCAGTTCTTTTTGTGGGCTCTCAACTTGAGGAATGCTTGTTGCTGATTTTTCAGGATACATTACCACAAAGCCTGAATCTTCAAGCTCAACAGGTGTTCTTTGCTCTGGCTCATTAACAAATTCGTAACTATCACCAGCATGCTCAAAAGAGTCCCTGTCTTCAAATAATAGCTCCTCATGTGTTAATTGAGACGATATTTCATCTTGCAAAAGTTCTTCTTGTGTAATTACATCATAGTCCATTGACTCAGCAGGATCTTCATAAACATCAGGGTGCTGCTCCTCTCTTTGCAAGTCTGGCTTCTCTGTTTGCTGAATGGTAGGGACACAGGAAAGGTTTTCCTGAGTATACTGATCATCTTCACTGTCTTCAACAGGAGTCCTGACATATGGGACATGTTTTTCCATTTGAGGAACTGCCGTTATGTCATGCTGTTCTTCCTGCTTATTACCAGCTTCTTGATATGCAGCTCCCCGATAATCCACTACTTGACTATATGCTTGATGACTTGATTGCTCTGGCAACTCCTCAGTTGTTTCTACAGGTACATTTTCTTCTTGTCTTTGTTCAGTGGTATCAGTTCTTGCACCTGAAACAATTACTTTGCTTCCAAAAGGAATGGCATGCATTGGTTTACAAATTGTTGCTTCAATGTCACTGTCAACCTGCACTTTCTCTCTCTCCACAACACCCCTTTCTGGCAGAACCTCAGTTCTGACACGCTGAACATCACCAGATCCCTGGTTGTATTTGTCCTCTGAACTCTGAACTGAAATTCCTCCACTAAAGGACTCGTCCTCTGGTATTTGATCCTTTTGAGGCCCTATGGCCTTACTTGGAATTTCATCTTTAAGAATGTATTTTTCAAAATATATTCCAGTTCCATCATCTGTGTCTGAATTTCTACTAGGAAAAGATGCGTTAGAATTACCACTTTCCTCATCAGAGGGAGTCTCATCCTTTGTCTTTTCTCCTACTGCTTCTGCATAGAGGTCCTTGTATAAAAATGACAGAGCAGGTGGCTCCTCTAGAAGCTCTGGATTAACGGCAGCAACAGTGGTAGGGAACAACAGAGATCGTTCTAGCACTCCTTCTTCTGAATCAAAGAGTGGGGTCCCTGGTGACTTCCGTTCATCTTCTACATTTGTAACCTTTTTACTGCTAATATCAATTGATTTCTGCAGAGGTAAAGGGTTTGGAGCATCTGCATAGGACTGCATTTTGCTTTCTCCTTTCACAGTACCATAAAAGACTTCATCCAGATCCTCAAGTAAGGAAAAGTCCTCTTCCAAAGTAGCTACTTCAGCGCTTTCTTTAAAAGACATGGCTTCTTCCACAGGTTCGTTGGGATCTTCTGGCACAGGAAACAATGAACTTGGTCTTTCAAAATGTGGCTTAATTGGGGATTTGTCATCAATCAACGTATATTTTTCAAAATAATCCATATCGGCCATACCATTGTTAGGATCCAACACTGCATTATTATTGTTTTCTGGCAACATGGGATTCTCTTGTTGTGTTTCTCCAGTTTCCTCAACATCATCATTTTTGGCCAATTCTTTTAGTTCATGGCTTGCAGGCTTTCCCAACACTGAGATTTCTGAAACTTCTGTGGCTGTTCCAGAAGCTAGGGCTCTATGGCCATCATCAGCTAATTTTCTTTTAAATGAAGGATTGGTTTCCAAGTATTCTAGTTTATCTGGCATGTGTTTACTTTCTTCTTGATCAACAGAAGAAATACGTGTCGGAGCATGAATATTGAGTATTTCATAACCTTCTGAAATGATATTAAATAGATCTTTTTGTTCAATAGTCTCTGGCGCATGCTGACTGTCTTCTACAGCACTCGCATGTTCCATTTCTTCCTCTTCTCCGCTCAGGTAATGTTCAGGCACTTCAGACGCTTTGTCTGCCTCTGGATGTTGCATTGCTTCCATTTTTGTAGGGTTTCCAATGCTAGTTTCATGCTTTGGAACTTTGTCTGGACCTGGATTACCTCTTACCAGAGACGGTAAATCATACCTTTGCGTTCTGTGACTAGTGTCTGAGGACATTCTGTGCGAAATTTCACTTGACACTGAATCAGAAACTCTAAACATATGTCCTTTATTTTTTGTAGCGCCATGACCTGTAAGTTCTGTGCAACTTGCATCTGGGAATTGTTTTGATCCAAAATCAGAAGCTTCATTTGGAGAAAGTTGAATTCCTGGCCTGTCTACTTCTGCAGCTCTTACTGGACTAATTGAGCGAGCTTTCACCTCTTCTGCCAGCCAGCTAGCTAGCCCAAAAGATGGAGTATCTGGATGCTGCTTTTCATCAGAACTAGAGCTAACAGACTTCATCTCTGCTGAAGAAAGGCCCTGTTCACCAGAATAATGCTGAGTTTTGTGTGTCACAGTTTCATAAACGCGATCTGATGAAACAGCTCCCAGATGCTCTAAGGATGTATGCTTTTGGTCTGCAAAATATGGTTGCATTTCATGTCTATCGTCTCCTTCAGTATAAATGCCTGAAATTATGTTAGATTGCTTTCCGAGCATGCCTACTACATCAGATAAAGATGATGGAATATTTTGTTTCTCTTCATCATCAGTGAAAGCCACTGATACTGACTTTTCAGGTAACGTATGAAAAGGTACAAATGAATCTGATGACACTGCTTGCTGGTCTGCTGCAGCAGTCACCTTTGACGCTGTGGTCACTGACCTTGGCACTGTCTGCACATCAGGTTGCATTTCTTGCTTATCCAGCTCAGTAGTGAATTTGGGAGGACATCTTAGCTGCTCCGGTGACAAATATTTGGTGTCCAACAAATGATCTTGAGATTCTTTCTCATCTTGGTCTTGCGTGTGCGTTAGAGGCATACTCTCCAACAGCACTGTCTTCAAGCTTGCTGGTTTAGGTGGACAGAGCTGAATTTTTTGCAATTCTTTTTCATCATGTGGTGGAGTTACATGTTTACACTCTGATTGTGCAAACTGGGGAGTAAGTGGCTGCATGTCTTGCTTTTCTTGTTCAGCAAGGGACCATGTGGGAACCAAATACTCAGAGGCTGGTTTTGAATAAGGTGGAATTTCTCGCTGACATGTTTCATCAGCTGAATAAAATGGAACTGAAGGTTCAGACTCCAGTTTTGAAGGTACAGTTAAATAATCTTGACTTTCTAGAGTTTCTGCTTTATCTGTGGAATATAATAAACCTAATTGTTCAGATTCTAATTGCGTAGCTGTGTGGAAGTAATGTGGAGTCTGTTCTCCCTCTGTTTCAGGTAAAATTACATGTTCAGCCTCTGACTGTGCAGCCACAGGCAAATGTAGATGATCTTTTGTATTCTCTGCTTCTTTTCTTGCAAACAAGAAACCTGACTCAGGCTGGGCAGTTTCTGACTGCTCTGTTTTAAAGTGGGTGTAAGATAAATCTAAGTGCCTGGGAGACAGGCCTGCAGTTACAGGTGAATACTTCGGACTTCCTTCTGGTTTTGTTTCAAAGACAGAACGTGAAACGGCCAAAGGTACAGACGCTGTTTGTTCAGTAAGAGATGAATACGGTTGAATTTTTTGGCTCCCTGCTTCCTCAGTGGAAAAGGATAAATCTTCTTGTTCAGTTTTCAGCTGAGCAGTTAGAGATGAAGCAGCCCCAGTGTCTCGCTTCTCTGAATGTCCTGCTCTCAGCGGGGCCATTTCATGCTTTTCTGCTTTGTCAGTAGGACTTAATAAATCTGATTGTTCAAAGTCCAGTTTTGTAGTTCCCTGCTCCTCGGTCCTGCCAAATGTATATGATACAGAAAGTGTTTCTGGTTGCTCTGTTTCAACAGCAGAGTACTGCAAATTAATGCCCTGCAGTTCAGGTTGGGCCTCATCCCTCTGCTCTGTTTCACCCGTGAAATATGATGTCTCTGGATGCTCCAGCTGGGCAGTCTGTGGTTGCTCTGCTTTGCCATAGGAGTACAATAAATCTGGTGGGTTCATTCCACAAGTCTCTGCTTTGCCAAGAGAATAGGACAAATCTGGACGTTGTGATGCTAGTCGTTCGGGTTGCAACTGCTCTGCTTTTCCTGTAGAATATGAAAAATCAGAAGGCACAAACCCTGCTTGTGCAGCTTCCCGTTTTTCTGTTTTGCTAAGCAAATCTGATAAACCTGGTTGCACTAAGTCTGACTGGGAAGCTGGTTTCTGCTTTTGTTCACCAAGGGAGTACAAAAAGCCAGGCTGGGCCATTTCTTTCTCCTCTAGTTTGCCAAAGGACTCCAAAAGCTCTGGCTCTTGCAGTACTTCTTGGGCAGGTTGTGAGTGCTCTGATTTGCCAGCTGGATAGGATAAATCCATGTCTTCCACCTCTGGTTGTTCAATTTCATGGTGCTCTTCTCGACCAATAGAATATGACAAATCTGGATAGCTTGATTTCTGATGTGTAGCTTCCTCTTCTATTTCTCTAACAGGGTAAGATAGCTGTGGATGTCGCAACTCTGGCAACACTATTTCTTGTTCTCTTTTGCCAGAAGAATACAATAAACCTGTACGTTCCAGTTCACCTTGCACAGTTTGCATTTCATCTGTTTTACCAAGGGCATATGTTAAATCTTGTTGCCCTAAGTCCATTTGTGTTGCTTCTTGTGACAGTGTTTTGCAAATGGAATATGATATACTGGGAAGTTCCTGCTCTGGATGTGCCATTCCTTGTTGCTCTCTTTTTCCAATGGGATGGGGTGTTACAGGCTGCTCTGATTTCCGTTGTGTATCTGGTGGCTGCTCTACTTTGTCACTGGCATATGACAAATCTGGATGCTCAAACTCCGGTTGTGCTGTTCCTTGCCATTCTGTTTTGCCAGTGAAACGCAGCAAGTCCTGATTCTCTGCTTCCACTTGAACAGTTTGTGGTTGCTCTGTCTTCCCAGGGCAAGATGATAAAGCCGGTTGTCGTAACCCAAGTTGTGTGGCTTCTTGTTGCTGTGTTTTATCAGTGGAATATGATAAATCTGAATGCTCCAACTCTTGTTTTGCCATTTCTTGTTGCTCTTTTTTGCCAGAAGAATACAAGAAGTCTGGGAATTCCCCTTCCAATGGGGTCCTATTTGGTTGCACTGCTGTGCCACGAGAACTTGAAAAGACCGGCTGTTCCAATTTCAGTCGTACTGTTTCCTCTGGGTGTAATGTATAGCTTCCCTTCTCCTGTTTGACCTCTAGTTGTGCACTTCGTTTTTCTTCACTAACAGAAGAGGACAAATCAGGGTGCGGTACTTTGCCCATGGCATCCGAGATGTCTGGATGTTCAGACTCCAGTGGGGCAGCCCATGATGGCTTTGTTTTGACAAAAGAATGCAACAAATCGTGTTCTTTCAACTCTGGCTGTGTTGTTTTATGAGGTTCTGCTGTGCCAACAGAGGATGACAAATCTGCATATTCTGATTGCGCTTGGGAATTTTGCGGTCCTTCTGTTTTCCCCATAGCGCACTGCGGCTCAGGGTGTTCTGCCTGCATTCCTGCACCTTCCCATTGCTCTTCTTTGCTGAGAGATGATGAAAAATCACCTGGCTGTTCCTGCTCTGGTTGAATCTTTTCTTGTTGCTGTACTGTGCCAGTGGAATGCAATAAATCCGGATACTCCAAATCCACTTCAGCAATTTGAGGTTGCTGTGTTTCAGCAATTGAACATGATAAATCCATTATTTCTGCCTCTGGTCGTATGATTTCATGGTGTTCTAATCTGCCAGCAGATAAATCTGAATGGTTTGATTTCACATGTGCAGCTTCTCGTACTGCTTCACTGACAGAATAAGGTAACTGTGAATGTCCCAATTCTGGCTGTGCTTTCTCACCTTGTGCAGCTTTTTTGAAAGACTGCAAGAAGCCTGGCTGCTCCTCTTGAGCAGTTTGTGTTTGCTCTGCTTTGCCAGGCCAAGATGATAGATCTGGTTTTCCTAACACCAGTTGTGTAGTTTCTTGTGTTTGTGTTTTATCAATGGAATATGATAAATCAGGATGCTTTGGCTCTGATTTTGCCATCTCTCTTTGCTCCACCTTTCCACTATGAGATGATGCATCTGGAGCTCCTAGTTTCTCTTTTGCAGCTTGTGGATGCTCTGCTCTGCTGACAGACTGACCCTCATCAGGGTGTCCCAAGGCTGTGTGCTCCATCCCTCGCTGCCCCACTTTGTCAGCGGGGGATGTCAAGTCTGCGTGGCCCAGATCCAGCTGTGCAGGTGGGAGTTGCTCTGTTTTGTCACGAACATACGACGCATCTGGTTGTTCCAACCCCAGCTGGGTCGTTTCCTGCACTTTGTCGAGGGAACGTGCTAGACCAGGGTGTTCGGGTTTCAGCTGTGCAGTTTGCAGCCCTCCTGCTCTGAAAACAGAATAAGGCAAGTCAGGATGTCCTTGCCCTCGTTTTGCCATTTCTTCTTCTTCTTCTGCCATACTCACAGAATGGGCCAAAGGTGGAATTTCCACTTCTGGCTGAACCGTTTTCTGTTCTGCTTTTCCAAAGAGGTAAGCTTGCTCTGTTTCTTGTTGTACTCTTTGTTGCATCTCTGCGTTGTCCAGAGGATATATCACATCAGTGTGCTCTGCCTCTGGCTTGTCAATAGAAAACGATAAATCTGGTTGTTCCAAGTTCTCCTGGGCATGTTTTAATTGCTTTGTTTTACCAGGAGAATGTGATAAATTTTCTTGCTCTAACTGCCGTTTTGTGGTTTGCTGCTGCTTTTCTCTGCCAACAGAAATTTTTCTGTGTTTCTGATCCAACAGTACTACTTCTTGTTGGTTTGTCTCATCACTGGAATGTGACAAATCAGGATGTTTCATTTCCCCTGTTGCAATTTCCGGCTCACTTGCTTTGCCAGGGGAACATGTCAAATCTGGATGTTTAAACTCTACTTGTGCAGTTGCTGGAGAAGCTCTTTTTCTGGCCACTTTAGGCAATTCTTGATGTTTAGACTCAAACTCTTGAGTTGCTTGTTCTTTGGCTTTACCAAAGGAAAATGATAAATCTGGATATTTTGAATCCAATTGTGAAGTTTCTTGCTGGTTTCTTTGGCCATCAGAACACGACAAATTTGGGTATTTAGATTCCACTTCCATACTTTCATCTTGTACTGCTTCACCCAGGGTTCCCAGTGAATCCAAAGGTTCTGATTGTCGCTGTGTTTCTCCCATCGAGTATGAGAGCTCTGTATGTCCTGACTCTTGCTCTACAATGTCGCTTGGTTTTGCTTCACCACTGTCGCATGAAAAATCTGGATGTTCCATCACCAGTGGTGCAGTTTCTCGTTGCTTCAAACAAAATGGTAAGGCTGGATGTTTCAACTTCTTTTGTTGTTCAGCTTCATGAACAAAATATGACAAATCTGGATATTCTGAACTCATTTCCATTGCCAGTGGAGCTTCTTTTCCACTGGAAGATGGCAAAAATGTTTGCTCCAGCTCAGGATGTACTATTTCTTGTTGCTCTGTTTTGCCAGTAAGACATGAAAGAAATGGTTGCTCTGATTTTTGTTGTGTTATTTCCTCCTGCATTCCTGTACTTATATAAATTGTCTGTTCTGGATATGCTGGCTCTGTTTGCATTTCTTCTTGCATTTCTTCACTGAAAGAATATGGCAAAGATGGTTGCACTAACTCTCGTTGAGCTATTTCTTGCTGTGACAAATTAATTTGGTCTATGACCTGTGGCTCTTCTTCTCCCCAGGTTTCTGACAAATCGGAATACTCCATTTCCATTTGCATAGCTTTTGGTTGGGCTGTTTCCTGCTCTTCCAGCCCTCTTTGTACTACATCTTGCTGTTCCATGCTGCCGAAGGAATATGATATATCTGACTGGGCCACGTCCAGTGGCGGGGTTTCCTGTTGCAGACCAGCAGCAGTGGAACAGGAGGGAAGCGACTGCTCCTGCTCCATTTGTGCCATTTCCCAGGGCTTTGCTCTGTCAGTCAAATGTGAGGACCCCAAAGATCCTGACTCCACTCCTTCTTGCATTCCTTCTTCCGTGGTAAATGGGAAATCCCTGTTTTCTGAAGCTAGTGGTACATTTTCGTGTTGCTCTGCTTCGCTAATGAAACGTGATGGCTCTGGACCTTCTAAGTCTCTTTGTACAGCTTGTGCTGTTTCTCCCTGGGAATATGGCGAATCTGCTTGCTCCAACTTTGGTTGCAATATTTCCTGCTGTTCTGTTTTGCCAGTGGAATATGTTGTCTTTGGCTGTTCTGCCTTCAGCTGTGAGGTTTTATGTTGCTGTTCTTTTCCAGTAGAATATGACAAAACTGGATGCTCTGACTGCAGGTGAGTAGTTTCTCCTTGCGCTCCCTTGGCACGGGAATGCAGCTTACCTCCAGGTTGTGAATCCTGCTGTACAGGCTGTGGCTGTTCTCCTTTGTCACCAAAATATGACCTAAGAGAATTGTCCAAATCTGCTTGCGCCAAGTCTTGCTGCTTTGTTTTATTTGCAGCATATGGTAGATCTGACCGTGCTGTTTCCAGATACCCAGTTTGCTGTGTCTCAGCTCTTCTGGTGGAATCAAATATATCTGGATGTTCCAACTGGAGTTCTGTAGTGTTTTCTTTCTCTGCTTCTTTCATCAAACATAATACATCTGAAGGTACCAGCGCAAGCTGTTCTTGCTCTGCTTCTTCAGGGGAATAAGACTCTGGCTGTTCCAGTTCAAAAGGAACAGATTTTTGTTTTTCTGTGTTTTCCCTGGAAAAGAAAAACTCCTCATGTTCCATTTCCAGCTGTGCATTTTCCAATTCCTCCACTTCTTCCCTGGATAAAGAAAAGTTTGGATGACCCATCTCCAGCTGTGCACTCTCTGATTCCACCATTTCTTCTCTGGAATATGAGTAATCTGGGTGCTCTGTTTCCAGTTGTGCACTTTCCAATTCTTCCGCTTCTTCCCTGGAGAAAGAAAAGTCTGGATGCACCATCTCCAGCTGTGCACTCTCTGGTTCTACCATTTCTTCTCTGGAATATGAGAAATCTGGGTGCTTCAACTCCAGTTGTGCACTTTCTGATTCTCCAATTTCTTTGGTGGAATATGGGAAATCTGGGTGTTCTGTCTCCAGCTGTGCAGTTTCTGATTCCTCCATTTCTTCCCTGGAAAAAGAAAAGTCTGGATGCTCCATCTCCAGTTGTGCACTCTCTGATTCTTCTGTTTCTTCCTTGGAATATGAGAAGTCTGGCTGCTCTGCCTCCAGTTGAGCACTCTCCAATTCCTCTATTTCTTCCTTGGAATATGAGAAATCTAGATGCTCTGTCTCCAGCTGTGCACTTTCTGATTCCTCCACTTCTTCCCTGGAAAAAGAAAAGTCTGGATGCGCCATCTCCAGCTGTGCACTCTCCGATTCTACCATTTCTTCTCTGGAATGTGAGAAATCTGGTTGCTCCAGCTTCAGTTGTACACTTTCTGATTCCCCATTTTCTTTGCTGAAATATGAGAAATCGGAATACTCCATTTCCATTTGCATAGCTTTTGGTTGGGCTGTTTCCTGCTCTTCCAGCCCTCTTTGTACTACATCTTGCTGTTCCATGCTGCCGAAGGAATATGATATATCTGACTGGGCCACGTCCAGTGGCGGGGTTTCCTGTTGCAGACCAGCAGCAGTGGAACAGGAGGGAAGCGACTGCTCCTGCTCCATTTGTGCCATTTCCCAGGGCTTTGCTCTGTCAGTCAAATGTGAGGACCCCAAAGATCCTGACTCCACTCCTTCTTGCATTCCTTCTTCCGTGGTAAATGGGAAATCCCTGTTTTCTGAAGCTAGTGGTACATTTTCGTGTTGCTCTGCTTCGCTAATGAAACGTGATGGCTCTGGACCTTCTAAGTCTCTTTGTACAGCTTGTGCTGTTTCTCCCTGGGAATATGGCGAATCTGCTTGCTCCAGCTGTGCATTTTCTGATTCCTCCATTTCTTTCCTGGAAAAAGAAAAGTCTGGATGCTCCATCTCCAGCTGAGCACTCTCTGATTCTTCTGTTTCTTCCTTGGAAAAAAATTCTGGATGCTCTGTCTCCGGTTGTGAACTCTCCAATTCCTCTGTTTCTTCCCTGGTGTATGAGAAATCTAGATGCTCTGTCTCCAGTTGGGCACTCTCCGATTCCTCCGTTTCCTTCATGGAAAAACATAATTCTGGATATTCTGTCTCCAGTTTTGCACTCTCCAATTCCTCCATTTCTTCCCTGGCATATGAGAAATCTGGACGTTCTGTCTCCAGCTGTGCACTTCCTGATTCCTCCATTTCTTCCCTGGAAAAAGAAAAGTCTGGATGCTCCATCTCCATCTGTGCACCATCCAATTCTTCTTTTTCTTCCTTGGGAAAAGAGAAGTCCAGAGGCTCTGTCTCCATCTGTGTTCTCTCTGATTCCCCAGTTTCTTTTCTGGAATATGAGAAATCTGGATGCTCCATCTCCATTTGCCCACTCTCTGCTTGTTTGGTTTTTTCAATGGAAAAATCAGAGTGATCCAAATCTACTGCTTTATTTATAGCTGAAGTTTTCTGAGTTTCTTCTGTTTTTGTGCGAATAGGATATGAAATGCCAAAATATTTAGAATCTATCTTTTCAGGAATAGGTGGATTTAGTTTAATTCCTTGTTCATCTGTTTCCTGAAGGGAGGAGGAAAAGTCTTGTTCGGACTTTGTTTGCTTCTCTAAGTGAACATTTTTGGTTTCTGGTGGTGGGGTCTTTTGAGCCTCTTTTTTTTCAGCAGAATAAGATAGACCTGAAGGCTCAGTTTCTGACAGTGCAGTTGCTGATGAGTGACATTCAGTTTCTTGCTTCTCTGTGTCATCTACAGAATGTGGTAAAACCACAAGTTCAGGCTCAGATTGTGTAGTTTCTGATGACTGAGGAATAATATCCTCCTGTCTTGTTTCAGACAGAGTAGAATATTTGGATTTAGCTGATGGAGCACTAGGTAAGTAAGACGGAACTGCTGATTTCTGTATGTCCCTCTCAGGATGTTCTGACACGGATGCTGTAGGCAAAATAGGTTGGGTACTTTGTCTATTTAATTCATTAACAAAATCTGCTGAAAGAGACTGTGGTGTAGATTTGGGCTGAATTTCCTGCTCCTTTGGTTCATCTAGATGATCTGATGCTGTCAGCAGGGATTGGTTTGGTTTCTTCTTTGCATTTTCAGCTGAGGGAAGCGGCACTTGTTTCTCTGATTTATCATCAAACTCTAATGAAACAGAAGTTGTTTGCTCTGTTACTGGCATTTTGGCCGCAGGTGAATAACTTCGCTGCTTTCTGGCTTCTTCAGGAGGGCAGGACTTCAGTGAATGTCCTGATACCCGACTTGGAGTCTCTGAAAGAGATTGTCTGTCTTTTCTTTCTTCATGTTGAAGAGTTGTTTCTGCACCAAAGCTTGAAAATCTGCTTGGTTTATCTTTCTTTTTAATGGGTTTAATATTTTCAGATGAGACATCGTCTTTATTAGTAAGCCATTTTTTAAGAGGCGTTGTTGGTGAAGAATAGCTTTGATCTGCACGTGCTGTGGGTTGTTGTCTTTGCTGCCGCCTTCTCTCCGATGGTGTTTCAAGATTTTTACTTCTTGCTCTGTGGAAAGGTTTCAGATGTGTTGCTTCTGCAGGTGAACTGAACTTCTGCAATCTTTCTTTTACTGATGTTTCAAGGAACTGTTCAGAATCTCCTGAAACTGAGTTACTTCTCTGGCTTCTGGTTTTCTCCAATGTTTCAGGGGCTGGCTCAGTCCCTCCAAAAATTGAGTTGAACAGCCGGATTCTAGCTTGTACTGGTCCTCCAAGGATCGGCCCTACTTTTCTCAGTCTGCTCTCTCTAAATATTGATCTTATTGGAGCACGTTTTACTGGCTCTTCTGCGATGTCCTCTAGATCTTCTTTGTCATCCAGCATTTCCTCATCTGTGTCTTGTGCTTCCACCTGTTCAACGTTCAACACGGAGGCCTGCACATCTCCTAGAACAGTTCTTGGTTCTTGCCTCTGCATTCCAGAAGAGTCACGTTTTTTATTGCCCTGGCCTCCCTTCAGGCTTGTAGCCATCGGCAACCTATTTGAAGATTTGCGCTTCCTTTTCCGAATAATCTTACCTTCATCCATGATAAAGATAACTTTTCCTGGAGGAGAACCTACTGGTGAACTTTCCATACTGTAAAGATCAGAAGTTGTACTAGTTTCTGAAGTCCAGGGAGTAGAACATCTGCTCGAGCTTGTTTCCCAGGTTATCCCACTGTCTTCACTTTGAACTGTTACCATAGAAAAGGAAGGGTTAGTCATGATGTACTGCAGCTTGGGTTTCACATCTTCGCTTTGGATAATATCTTTTAAACTAAAAACAAAAAGAAAAAAAGAGAAAAAAAGCTGTAAAAACACACAACTAATTAAATTATTGCACTAAAATCGAAGCAAAAATACTTTCCAAAGTTGTAAAAATACTGCATACGCATACATTTTGAAACACAAGAACAAGCAAAACCATATTTCATCTGACAAATGTATTTTAGATAAATTTTTGTAAAGCTGCTTGTTGCAAGGTTAGTTCAATGAAGGGGAGGTGTTTAAATGCTCTTGACAATGCAGGAAAAACAGTCTTCGATCTGACCTTGCTTTGCCAGTGTGAAATTGAGTCAATTCTGGGGCTATTCCCCAGTGCATGGTTATCTCACAGTATAATTTAAACCTTGCATTAAACACTTACAAGACACTGTCAGTGTTTTAATAGCACTCACACTGGCTTTGCCGAAGTGTAAATGATTATACAATGCTCAAAGAAGTAGAGAATCTATCCACCAGTTTGTTAGTCTTCTCATATGTTTCATCCTCTGAGCACTCTACACATTTAACAAAGTAACTTAGAATACGTTCATCAATAAAAATATACTAAGCCCTCCCCAAATGAAATAACAATGTTCTATAAAGCTAACTTTAAACCTTATGATATGTAATCAGTACACTATCATATGCTGCAATCAAATCTCTCTCAGTTAAAAAAAAAGGCTGAAGAAACATTTTCTGGGAAGCTTTAGGAAAAAAACCCAGTCTTAGAAATAAGAGTGTAAAGAATACCAAAAGCAATTAAAAGACATAATATTATTTTTTTAAAGAAAGTATTTTTAGGGTTGCAATAGTTATTCCAAAAAATGCATAGAAAAGGTAATCAAAACACTCAACCCCAATCTTTCTTGAGTAGAGAGTAGTTCATTTAGAGAAATCATAGAATCATAGAATCATAGAATTGTTCTGGTTGAAAGAGACCTCCAAGATCCTTGAGTCCAACCGTTAACCTATCACTACCAAGTCCACCACTAAACCATGTCCCTAAGTGCCACATCTACACATCTTTTAAATACCTCCAGGGATGGTGCCTCCTCCACTTCCCTGGGCAGCCTGTTCCAATGCCCGACAACCCTTTCAGTGAAGAAATTTTTACGAATATCCAATCTAAACCTCCCCTGGCGCAACTTGAGGCCATTTCCTCTTGTCCTGTCATCTGTTACTAGGGAGAAGAGACCAACACCCACCTCACTGCAACCTCCTTTCAGTTATTTGTAGAGAGCGATAAGGTCTCCCCTCAGCCTCCTTTTCTCCAGGCTAAACAACCCCAGTTCCCTCAGCTGCTCCTCACAGGACTTGTGCTCTAGACCCTTCACCAGCCTCGTTGCCCTTCTCTGGACACGCTCCAGTACCTCAATGTCTTTCTTGTAGTGAGGGGCCCAGAACTGAACACAGTACTCGAGGTGCGGCCTCACCAGTGCTGAGTACAGGGGGATGATCACCTCCCTACTCCTGCTGGCCACACTATTTCTGATACAGGCCAGGATGCCATTGGCCTTCTTGGCCACCTGGCTTGGCACACTGCTGGCTCATATTCAGCCAGCTGTCGACCAACACCCCCAGGTCCTTTTCCACCAGGCAGCTTTCCAGCCACTCTTCCCCAAGCCTGTAGCATTGCCTGGGGTTGTTGTGACCCAAGTGCAGGACCCGGCACTTGGCCTTGTTGAACTTCATACAATTGGCCTTGGCCCATTGATCCAGCCTGTCCAGATCCTTCTGTAGCGCCTGCCTGCCCTCCAGCAGATCCACACTCCTGCCCACCTTGGCGTCATCTGCAAACTTACTGAGGGTGAGCTCGATCCCCTCGTCCAGATTGTTGATAAAGATGTTAAACAGAACTGGCCCCAATACTGAGCCCTGGGGAACACCACTTGTGACCAGCTGCCAACTGGATTTAACTCCATTCACCACAACTCTTTGGGCCCGGCCATCCTGCCAGTTTCTTACCCAGCGCAGAGTATGCCCATCCAAGCCATGAGCAGCCAGTTTCTCCAGGAGGATGCTGTGGGAGATGGCGTCAAAGGCTTTACTAAAGTCCAGGTACACAACATCCATAGCCTTTCCCTCATCCACTAAGCGGGTCACCATGTCATAGAAGGAGATCAGGTTGGTCAAGCAGGACCTGCCCTTCAAAAACCTGTGCTGACTGGGCCTGATCGCCCGGTTGTCCTGTACGTGCCGCGTGATACTCCATAACCTTCCTGGGCACCGAGGTCAGACTGACAGGCCTGTAGTTCCCCGGATCCTCCTTCCGGCCCTTCTTGTAGATGGGCGTCACATTTGCCAGCCTCCAGTCAACTGGGACCTCCCCAGTTAGCCAGGACTGCTGATAAATGATGGAGAGTGGCTTGGTGAGCACTTCTGCCAGCTCTTTCAGCACCCTTGGGTGGATCCCATCCAGCCCTACAGACTTGTGCGTGTCTAGGTGGTGTAGCAGGTCACTGACCATTTCCCCTTGGATTACGGGGGCTTCATTCTGCTCCCCATCCCTGTCTTCCTGCTCAGGGGGCTGGGTGCCCAGAGAACAACTTCCCTTGCTGTTAAAGACTGAGGCAAAGAAGGCATTAAGTACCTCAGCCTTTTCCTTGTCCCTTGACGCTACGTTTCCCCTCGCATCCACTAAAGGAGGGAGATTCTCCTTTGTCCCCCTTTTATTGCTAATGTATTTATAGAAACACTTTTTGTTGTCTTTTACGGCAGTAGCCAGATTAAGTTCTAGTTGGGCTTTGGCCCTTCTAATTTTCTCCCTGCATAACCTCACAACATCCTTGTAGTCCTCCTGAGTTGCCTGCCCCTTCCTCCAAAGGTGGTAGACTCTCCTTTTTTTTCCTAAATTCCAGCCGGAGCTCTCTGCTCAGCCAGGCCGGTCGTCTTCCCCACCAGCTCGTCTTTCAGCTCATGGGGACAGCCTGCTCCTGCACCTTTAAGATTTCCCTTTTGAAGAATGTCCAGCCTTCCTGGACGCCTTTGCCCTCCAGGGCTGCCTCCCAAGGGACTCTGTCAACCAGACTCCTAAACAGGCCAAAGTCTGCCCTCTGGAAGTCCAAGGTGGCAGTTCTGGTGACCCTCCTCCTTACTCCTCCAAGAACTGAAAACTCTATCATTTCATGGTCACTATGCCCAAGACGGCCTCCGACCGTCACATCACCCACAAGTCCTTCTCTGTTCACAAATAACAGGTCCAACAGGGCACCTTCCCTCGTGGGGTCCCTCACCAGCTGTGTGAGGAAGTTATCTTCCACACACTCCAGGAACCTCCTGGACTGTTTCCTCTCTGCTGCATTGTATTTCCAGCAGACATCTGGCAAGTTGAAGTCCCCCATGAGAACAAGGGCTAGCGATCGTGAGGCTTCTCCCAGATGCTTGTAGAATACTTCATCTGCCTCCTCATCCTGGTTGGGTGGCCTACAACAGACTCCCACTGTGAAATCTGCCTTGTTGGCCTTCCCCCTGATTCTTACCCATAGACACTCAACCCTCTCGTCACCATCCTCGAGCTCAAGGCAGTCAAGACTCTCCCTAACATAGATCATGTTAGTAGCTGATGGAAAGAAAGGCAGAGTATCTGCTGGCAAAGGCAGAGGCTTCAGTAGAGCAGAAGTGGTGAAGTCTCTGTCACTCCCGTGGAAGGATGCAAACCTACGGCCATGCAACATCCTACTTCCACTGAACAGAGGGAAGGGTCACTTTCCAGGTGATTAGGATAAAGCACTTCTTCAGCAAGAGTGAAGAAATCCGGCTCCTCACCATGGGATTGGAGAAGCAGAACCCATCTGACCAACTGCCCCTAGCTGCGACCCAGCACCACGCAGGTGCCAGGGACACCTGCAGGCTGCAGAGGCAGGGAGAACACCCCTGAGGAGCAGTCGGCGCCACTCCGGAGGGTGTTGAGCACCTGGCAGAAGGCAGAGGTCTTTGAAGGAGAAGAGGAAATCCTGAGGAGAGCCATAATCGCTTCATCAAGCAAGCTCTCCGAACTACACGTTTTTTGTAAAGGACACTCAGCAAAACCGCTCAGTACCTATCGGAAACAAAAAGGTAATCCTGATGCTAGCAGTGCTGGCTTCACCCTTCCATGAATTTGCTCTCCAGAGCACAGAACAAGAAGGGCTGCCCCATGCTGAGGTCTGTGCAGACAGATGCACAGACCATCTCATCTCTGATGTCCTCGGTGCTAACTGAAGACTGAAGCCACCCTGTGGGACAACAGCCCGACTGGGCAGTGGTGGGACAACAGGGTATCAAAATCCAGTGATGGGGCTTAAAGCCAGTTGTGGTGACTGGGCTGGCCTGGAGACCATGACGAGCAGGACAGCTTGGACTAAAGCCCACAATTCACAGCAAGTCTGGCAGTGCAATACTAAATAATCACATCTTAGCCAAAAAAAAACCCCAAACCAGCCCTAAAACAGATACAAAACCCAGGATGTAGAGCTGATTATCTGCCTTGGTGTAGTACTCTCTAGCAAGGCTAGCTCCATAAAGTAAAATTTACGGCTTAGAGGAAGAGGCAAAGCAAACAAATCTATATCAACTTTGCTGCTAGCCTTTCCTTTGCCAGTTTCATGGCTTGGCATTAGGCTGACTTAGGCATAGCAAAATAAAATAAAATAAAATAAAATAAAATAAAATAAATCAATAGTGATAGTACTAAGGAAGCTTTCAGGTCTTATTTGAGTCCACAATAACAGATGACTAATCTTTTTTTAGATTTTTCAACTTCTAAATCACCCTCATGTATTTTTGAATCTATTTTTCTGCATTACTTGGTGTTATTAAATAAAACTCCATGCAGAACAGAGCAGTACTCCCACTTCAGGTGATATCAGTGAATAAGAATGGGCTGCTCTGGCTCTGCCTATGCAAAAAGCTTGAATTATTCACATTGTTGTCTCATTTCCAAGGTTGCGGTCACAGTCCATATTCCTCTACAGTGTGATGAGATGATACTTTATATTTTTAAGACCAGAATGAAAGACACATAAGTCAAGCATTTCCTTCCAATATACTTCCAAATGCTGCCCTAGTTTTGCATACAATTTGCATGCTGCACAGTAGTAGCTGAAAGAACCCTCTCTAGTCAGAAGAAGTGTCTGCCATTGCAAAAAGACATTTGCAATGTTTAATCTCCATAAATGCGGATACGAAGCCACTGACATCCAGGGACAAAAGCCAGCGCTGCCTTTTTTCCACATAGACGTTTCACACCCAATCCTGTTGGCACGTGTGCTGTCAGTTTGTTATTTTCCGGCTAGGACATTGACTCAAAACTTTTATGACTCTTGAAGACACTGACAGCCAGTTTTGTGCTTCCTGTCCTAATAGCTCAAAACCAGATTTTTCTTACCGCCTCCTTCTGCTTCTCACAGTGCTCTGCTCCTCACTACGACTTCCATGCTGTGTCCACTGGGATTTCAGGTTTCTAGTCCAGCCCAGCAGGCTGGGCACACATTCCCTCACGTATCATATCAGGGAAGAGTTTTCACCTCCCCAGCTGCCAGCGCCACCGTGTTCAGACACGCTGAGTGAGGTCTGTCCATCTGTGCTACACCACCACCATCACAGAGCAGCACAGCCAGCCCATCAGCTGTCTAAAATCCTCCAGAGCCCCCCTTCACCCTCTTCATATCAGACCTTGTCACTCCTGATATCATCAGAATTTATTGCTGTTTGCTGCATAACACCTAGCAATCTGAAAACAACCCAGACAAAATGACCGAGATGTCAAGCTGTGGCAGTGGCCTGCACTGACAAGGTCTCTCATTCCCTGAAGGCTCCTACTTCAGCCCTGCAGGCACAGTGCAGGGGAGGTGGAAATTGGTACTGGCCAGCTTGCCTTCCTAGTTGAAGGACATAATTTATTTTTCCGTGTTTGTGGTTTTGTTCTGTACATTCCTGTAGTTTCTGCGTTTACCACACTGCCCCATTCCCCCTACAGCAATCAGTATGCTCAGTGAGGTCTCCGCCCGTTGCTCTGCGTTTCCTAGGCCTATAGCTTGTCCATCTCCTTCTTCAGAGTAAGAGAATTAGGAGCTATAGAAAATCACTATTTTAAACCCAGCCTTTCACTTGTTAACCTACTGCTAACTTTCTTCAGTGTTAATCACAGAATGGTAGGGGTTGGAAGGGACCTCTGGAGATCACCTAGTCCAACCCCCCTGCCAGAGCAGGGTCACCTAGAGCAGGCTGCACAGGACTGCGTCCAGGCGGGTTTTCAACATCTCCAGAGAAGGAGACTCCACACCCTCCCTGGGCAGCCTGTGCCAGGGCTCTGTCACCCTCACAGTAAAGAAGTTTTTCCTCACGTTTAGACGGAACTTCCTGTGTCCCAGTTTGTGCCCGTTGTCCTGTCGCTGGGCACCACTGAAAAGAGTCTGGCCCCATCCTCTTGACACCCGCCCTTGAGATATTTATAAGCGTTGATGAGGTCCCCTCTCCATCTTCTCTTCCTCAGGCTGAACAGCCCCAGGTCCCTCAGCCTCTCCCCAGAGCGGAGATGCTCCGGACCTCAATCACCTTTGTAGCCCTCTGCTGGGCTCTCTCCAGCAGTTCCTCGTCTTTCTTGAACTGGGGAGCCCAGAACTGGACGCAGGACTCCAGATGGGGCCTCACTAGGGCAGAGGAGAGGGGAGGAGAACCTCCCTCGACCTGCTGGCCACACTCTTCTTAATGCACCCCAGGCTGCCGTTGGCCTTCCTGGCCGCAAGGGCACATTGCTGGCTCATGGTGAATTTGTCATCCACCAGGACTCCCAGGTCCTTCTCCGCAGAGCTGCTTTCCAGGAGGTCAACCCCCAACCTGTACCGGTGCATGGGGTTGTTCCTCCCCAGGTGCAGGACCCTGCACTTGCCCGCGTTGAACCTCATGAGGTTCCTCTCCGCCCAATGCTCCAGCCTGTCCAGGTCTCGCTGAATGGCAGCACAGCCTTCTGGTGTATCAGCCAGTCCTCCCAGTTTCGTATCATCGGCAATGATGTCCCTTCTGGCAACACAGTGGCTCACGCATCTGTCCAAATTCAAATGAATAATAATCTAAAAGCAATAACACGGCTGCTTGCTCTGCTACAAAGCTGATTTTTATTAAGAGCAGCTGGAAGCCAGGAGCTGGGGCCGTCTCACACATTTTGTTCCATCCTCGATGCTTGTAAATGTCTGGGAAGGGACACAACCCTCTGCGGTGCGGGTCTCTTTTCCAGACATCAGGTCATGGCACGGCCTGGCGGCATTGCCGGTCACAGCTTCGGATGCTGCTTGAGAAACCGCAGCACCTCCGTGCCCCAGAGGTCTGCCTTGCTCCTGCATTCTGGATCCTCCACCGTACAGGTCGTGGAGGGAGCACAGGTATCAAACACACACTTTGGTCTGGGTGGGAAACTTCCTTTACACAGGGATTTAATCACTTTGTTGAGACCTAATGGGGAACATCTTGAAGTCTGATTGTTATTTTAGATCCAAACTGCAATGTAGACCTTTATCAAGGACTCAGTTAATATTATCTAAAAGGCTGAAGAGAAACAAAACACGGAGCGCCTGGTTGCGGCTGCTGGCAGGGGCCGGGATGTGCGGTGGGGTCACCAGCTGCACCGCTCCCTGCTGCAACACCCCCACCTCGACGTTTTGCCTCATTCAGCTGCTCCCGGTGCCCTTTCGCTTGAGCCTCTGCCCCACTGCACCCAAAATGGCTCGTGTGGGGCAATGGAAAGCCCCCGCGCTCGCCTTCCCGCATGTGCGCCTGCAGCGGCCAAACAGCCCTGGCAGCCCCGTCCACCCCGGCCCAAGGCAGGCGCTGCCTCATCTAGGGAACTAAAATCACACACCCGTTCCCCACACCTGTCTCTGCTTTGAGGAGGGTATGGCAAACTTTTCCTTGGGAAGACAAATCCCCAGCACTCCCCTTCCCATCCCTTCTTTCCCGCCATCCCATTTGCTATCATTCCACTCCTTCGCTCTCCTGGATGCTGCAGCATCCCCCTCGTGGCAGGCAGTCCCCTTCTCTGCTGTGCTTCCCCTTTCATCCATTTCACCCATCATTCTAAGCTACACTTAGCTCTAAAGCTTCCACACCTCTGATCATCTTGTACAATGACTGCTTCATTCAAAAAAAAAAAAAAAAAAAAAAAAAATTCCAGAACTCCAGGACTTTCTCCCCATTCACTGCTCTTAGGTCACCACTAAATGAATAGATAAAATGAGCCCCATACCCATTCCAGGCAAACCAGCTACCTAAAAACACATAAAAATTGGCTGCAGAGCTGTTTTTAGGTAAGCCCTGCACACAGACACATCCAGAGACCTTCCCACTGCAAAAGGAAATCGGCCAGGAGTGGTCCAAGAGACAGAACTGTGTCTGAGCAGCTCACCCATCATGTAGTTGTTAGAAACACAGATATTACAGTGGGTATGTCAACCAGTTAACCAGTAAACTATTTTCCTATAGCTAGACTTAATTCTCACCATTACCAACAAAAAAATTAGAACCTATTAAGTTCATACTCATGTTTGCCTTAAAACACACAATACATGCTTTCAAAATATTTTCCCTGTTTAGATGATTAATTCTACATGGAGCTAGAAGCAAAAGACATCTGCCACGATCTGTCTATCTCAGATAGTAAAATGCCTGAAGGCAAGAAAATATTGCATGAATCCTCTGAAGATCAGTGGGTTATTTATGCTGACAAGGATATGATGCCTTATTCTATCTTTATAATAGGTTCTGATGCTGCACGTTAGTCTCATTACTTGCAGAAAAACTTGTGTTAGGAAACCAAATTAGTTAAAGATTACATTAAAAAAGGGTAATAAACATGTGAAACCCAAACTCTTCTGCTTTTTATGTGCATGCATCATAATCTTGGGGCAAGTCATAAGCTCTCCTGCAGCTTTTGGGATTTCATTCCCTGCAGCTGCTGCTGAGGGACTGGTGTGGAAGCGGAGCAGGTCGGTCAGGGCTCAGGCATTGGTGTCCCGGAGGAACATCAGGGCTCTTGTGCTTCTTTCACAGAGGCACTGCCTGACCTTGGGCTAGACGTCTGGCTGCATAACTCTCTTATAAAATAGGTATGAGGATATTTAGCAAGCTGGAAAGGTGGAAATAGGAGCCAATGGGGAATTTCCTGCTGACTGCAACGTTGCACAACCAGGTGCTGCTCAACTGCATGCAGAGGAGGAAGACAAAAGCAGCAGAGAGCTTGGGGCTGTTAAAAATAAATCAGTGACGGCAGCGTCCAGGACAGGCTG
Organism: Phoenicopterus ruber ruber; assembly: GCA_009819775.1. Lineage (NCBI taxonomy): Eukaryota > Metazoa > Chordata > Aves > Phoenicopteriformes > Phoenicopteridae > Phoenicopterus > Phoenicopterus ruber. The sequence continues at coordinate 26,075,241 of CM020246.1, forward strand.
TCTTCAGCCAACTTTGCATATTGGTTACACCTCCTCTAAGCTACTTTTTCGAAGCATACACATACAAAAAAATCTGTTCTGCAATGAGGGATTGAAAACTTGTTTGTCAACAAATAATTAGCTTACAGCCTGAGTAAGTATGTCCCAGGGGCTCGGCCCGGCTGTTCTTGCTTAGCCAGCACCTCCCAGGAGCTCTGCCCAGGCACTCAGCACAGGAGAAGGCCTTCAGCTCAACAACTGTGCTGACATTTGCAACAACAAGATTTAAGCAGTTAGAGTCAGTTTTATTTAACTTTACTAAGCTATTGCTGAGCGCTTGGTGCAGTTACCATATCTGTGCCAAACCCAAAATTTTACATCTCCTTTAGCCTAATTAAACTAATCAAATTGATTTAAATATACGCAGTTACCACTGAGCACAGCTGTTAAAAACCTCTCCGGTAGACTCTGACCTCTCTTACTAGTAAGTTGGTTAAGGATAGAGAGAAACTCTGCAACGCTTACTACAACTGAGAGCTAAAGGGCATGGTTGCTGTGATTTAATTAAGCAGTGAGATGCAATGCCCGAGTTTGCGTTGCGGAGGCTGCCAGCCAGAAGCAAGACCCAGCTGCGGGGAGCTGCCGACAGGCACCTGCGGAGAAGCCATGCTCCCAGCACAAGCAGGAAATAACTGCGAGGCTACGTAGTTTTCCTTCCCTTTAAGGGAAAAGTTAGCCATTCCCACTTCTGGTTTACAATTTAAGATTTATTATTAGCCATTTAATTGCAGATTGCATTAACTAATATCCAGTCAGTTGTGGTTTAGCTGTCGGCAGTGAGTAGCTGCCCTCCACCGACTCCAGCTGGTTTTCTCGTAGGGTCGCACCCATGCGCAGCAGTGTTTATCGGCACATAACCTCTCTCCCTGCCAGTCTGGCACTGAAGAGTCACCACCTCCCTCGGGAGAAAAGCAGCGTCACACACAGGGGGGTGCCCCCCCGCTTCTTTGGAAAACTGGCTCTCTATTTGCTCTGCAAGGAGGTTTTCCTGCAGTCCTGGGCTACGTTTCCCCGTCTGGCTTTCGTTCCCGCAGCACTCGGGGTGGGTTGGGCTGCACAGAGCCCCCCCACCTCTCTTCTGCCATCTTTTTTCTCCCAGTGACCATCAGCAATGTTAGAAAGCGCTTTGAACTGTGATACACCTGGAGCAGTTTGTAAACGCAGGATGGCTCCACAGCACTGAGGTTTTAGGAACTGTATGACCCAAATTTCTTAAAAAAAAAAGGTTCCTGGAAAGACCTTAAACTAACAACATTAATGTCTTTGGTTCTTCCTACAGTATCCACCCAAAACTGATAAGCTTTACTCAAGACAAGGAAGAAATCTTGCGACTCGATACGCGCCGGGTGACTCTCAGGCCTCACGGTCTCTTTTTGAAACCAAGAGCGCTGGCACGGCCGGAGAGGTCCGTCCGTGCGGATCAGGTTGCAGACGCCTCCGCATCCCGCCCAGGACCAGTGCCATGCACTGGGCGCCGAGCCACTGTCTCGCTCGTTATTTTCCTGATGGTAGGAGCACAGTATTAGGACAACAAACTGTTTCTGTGCAAGAGTTATTAAGAAAAAAATAAAATAAAATAAAAATAAAAAATCAAAGTGATAAAACATTCCTCACTGCACCGCAAAAAATCAGCCACCCAAATCGTGACCGGCAATGGCGAGCACGTACAGCAAGTTTTTCCTTTTTTGGGGAAGAAGAGACTGAAGAGGGAGGGACAAGCGGGAGAGAGGATAGGGCCGTAAAAAGGAAGAAATTTCAATGCGCCATTATAATCTTTGACCATTTTCTCCCTGACAAGCAAATCTGCAGAACATTTAAGATCAATATGTGACAAAGAGTCACCCAGAGAGGGAGGAGCAGAGGGAGATGCCACTTGAGCTGGCACACCGGAGGACCTTTAAATAGAAAAGCTTTCAGGGAACTCAGGGCAGGCACTTGCTGCACAAAACTTAATTACAGCCATACCAATCTGAAACACCCCTCATTAACAGCACCCCCCATTTTTATCTGTGGGAATTGGGGAAGGGAAGCGTGAAAGGCACTAAAACCAGCGCCAGGCCCCAATCCTGGCATCCGCTGGGGCTGGTGCTTTGGGATGGGGCTGCCAGCTCCCCCGGAGGCTGCGAGTCCCTGGGGAGGCAGTACCTGTTAGTCAGCTCCTCCGCTTCCTCCGGGTCCACAGCCTCTTCCTCCTCTTCTTCCTCCTCCTCCTCTTCTTCCTCCTCTTCTTCTTCATCCTCTACGAAGGACGAGGTCTCCGACGCCCTGTCGCACTCTGCGCCGCGGTACCCCTCCATGCCCTTCCCAGCTCAGGCCCTCGCCAGTGATTTTTACCCCCGACCCTGTCCTCCCCAGGGTTGCCTGAAGCAACTGTCATCCCCAGCAGCTCTCGCTTCTCCTGACTCGGGGCAGTCTTTAAATAGAAGGCAGCGAAGTTACAGCGCCGAGTCGCTGCTGGTCCTACCCTGGGTCCTAGCACCAACCGGGTGCCAGGGCACGTGGCAAAACCCGACAGCCGTCTGTCCGGCTGCTCGCCCCCTTCGCTGCCAACGAGGCGTTTTTACAACAGAGACGGGGGAGCCGGGCAGCGGCAGGGAGGAAGGAGCTGGGGCCACGGCAGACCTTCCCAGGCCGCCTCCTGCGAATTTGGGGTGGATGGCACAGATGAAGCAGAAGGACGGGGTTTTTGTGGCCCCCCAAAAAGGTGCATTTAGCATGTTCAAAAGCAAGTTCCACCCCTGGGCATACCGGGGGACCCAGAGTGCCTCAAATTTGAGCTAGAGAGGACAAATACAATTACTAGTGGACGAGCCTAGGACACACGCCTTTAATAATCAATACCGTACTGTAAGAGGTATCAAATGCACTTTAGTTTTTAACAACACACAGGGAATATATATGAACACCCAAATTTGTCGATGTGTTAAATCACAAGACATTTCAAATTTCCATTTTGAGTGGACTTGAACCAATTTCAATTTAAAGCAAAGACAAACATTACCATGCAGGGTTTAGGTTAAGCCACATTTGTCCTTTATTATTCTGCATTTCACACAAAGTGCAGTGCTTTTCACGAACAAAATGGAAATATTTCCTACCGGTACTAGCCAAAGTAATGACTTTTTAAAAAAATATTTTGTAGAAGAGGGGGAGAAGCACTAAAACTCTGATTGTAAATAAAGAACTTCCAAGTTATTTCAGGTATAAAACATTGTATACACAGCATAAACTCTAACCCCATTTTTTTCCTTTTTTTTTTGTTTGTTTTGTTCTTCAAATAAATAGCTGGTTATAAATCAATCGGCAAACTCTTCCTCAAGTTGTAAGTACAGAAAGAGCCAAGCGGGTATTTCTGAGTACAAGCTCTCTCTGCAGTGCTAAATTAAAATTCTACGGACAGATTCACTTGAAGTAAAATATTTCCAAAACAGTATGTACAGATAAAACCTGTCTGCTCTCTCGACCTGCCCGCTGAGGTACACAATTTACAAGGTCAGAACATAATTTCTCAAAGAAGTGTACTTGACACAGATACTAACTTAAACTCCAGATTTTATCATGAGCACAGAGGCAGTGTACACAGCACAATGAAATTTAAGGTAGAGGACTTCACATTCTTTACACATGGAAGACAAGAGCATTATCATCTTCTAGAAATGCTTATATACAAAGCATACATATATTGCACAAATTTTGATTCAGTCTTCAGCACAGCAAGGGGAAGGTGAGTACCCTTTTACCAGAACCACTTCAAATTCTTTCCAGACCTAGTGCTCTCCCTTCTGTACTTCTCACAACTTAATTTGACCTGTAAGTTGACCAAAACAGCATATTCTTTCATGCTGTTCCTACAAGTATCATACTCGGTAAAATCACTGAGGGAAAGATTTGTATCGAAACACACAAGGATTAGAGAAAACAAGACAAACATAACAAAATAAACACTACAAAATACACGTGAGATAACCCAGAGCAATTAGAGTCCGTTAAATCAAGAATGACATTCTCTGATGGACTTAAATTTAACACCAAATGTACTGTGAATTGAATCCGGTGACCCAAGTTCAAGTAAAGCATTAGTTCCAAGAAGTGTTTGGGACGGTATTCACAAACATTAACTTTCAGGTTATCTACAAATCCACTTACATCCTTTTATCACAGCTGCCCATTTCTCCCAAATAACCATGTCACCCTTCAATTTGAGTCTTGAAATTGGTTTATATTGAATTCTTTGTAAGAGATTTCTTAAGAAATAACCTCTCATACTGTGAGAACACCTTAAAGTACAGAGAGAATGCTTACACAATCACATTTTAGGAGAAGTGGGAGCAAGAGAGCTAGAAGAGAAACTTGAAGCTTCGCAGTATACAGCCCGTGACAGTTCTGGCACTGCTGTTACTGAATAGGAAGCCTTGCTCACGTCTGCTGCTCCCGTACACCTCTGGGCCTGTTCATTACAAGCACTGCTAGAAGACTAAAGAGAGTTCCTAAAATCCTAGACGAGACACTAGTAGTTTCCGACATTAAATAAGGTGAGAAATGACAGGCAAACCCAATGCCAAAATGAGTAGTCAAAACTAGTCCTAAAATAACAAACAGAGCTTGAGTAAATCATTTTTATTTCAAGGCAGTAAGAAGCCTCAGAGATGCTGGCATCACGCACACACGCTGAAACCTTGGTCAGCCATAAAAACACCTTTTACCAACGGTCTCCCAGAAAAACGTTGTGCTAGGGTGTACGCCAAGGGACAGGGGTGTGAAGGTTTTTATTTTGAGGTTGAGGAGAAGGGAAAACTTCACGCTAACACTAAGATTTATGATACCCATTAGTGGATTTCTCGCTCTGGATACCTGCCCAGAGTAGGTGAAAATCCAGGTCATTAAACCTCTGAACAGCTTCAGACTATGCAGAACTCAATCCAAAGTTAGTTAAAGTTCATCTCCTACTCACTCTCCCCAAACCATTTATTTTGTGGTATTTTATCTGAAGGTTTCCGATGAAAGTTGCAGCCCACCATGTAATAAATATCATGATGTTCACTCATCAACATTTCAGCTGCCTGGCACTTCTACGGAAAGTGGTGCTGCTGTTCTTGTTTGCCTTGACAGAAGAATAATACAATATGACATCTGTTGAAATTTGTTTTCCAAACCTCTCAGATTATTTTTTAATTGTGAGAACACTGCTACTTTCCATGCTCTTTCCAGATTACCCACTAGCTTCTTTTGCTGTAAGCTAAACCAAGTTACACCACCTTGCTTAGCTAACACACTAAATTACTGGGGAGTTTTCCATTGCTAGAGAGGATGCGACAAACAGGCTTGTCCCCAAACAGTTGGGAAAACTACCATCCAGACTTTGTATTTCTGATTATAAATGTCACTTATCAGAAGTACATCACCTCAAGGAAAAAAAAAAAAAAGGCAAAAGGATTCTTTTGAAAGACACAGGCCATTGGGGTTACACATCTTGGCTTGCATTAAAAAGATCGCCAAGATGGTGGGTCAATTTTTATGGAGTTGCACAGAGGTGCCACAATTTTTTTAACTGTCTATTTTAAAACAGGAAGCGGCAGTTTCAAACATAAAGCAGTAATTTAAGGTGTGAGATATGTTGACACCTTAGGTGATGCAATGCAAACTCATGAGAGAGACATGCATAAAGTTTTGTGCCTCACATCCAGCTCACTTGAAATACATTTTTTGCCAAGTTTGAGCATGTGTGTCCCTTCTTAGTTATCCTATGTTAGCAAAGTTTTATATTTTTAGACAGATAGCCAGCACCTTTTTTCAAAAGAGCAGCTCTCCCCAAAATCCCTCTAGGGCTTGCAGAGCATCTTTGAACCCAGACATCACCCTGTACTAAAAACTTGTGCTTCCATTTTACATGAAGCAGGCTGTCCTGGTTGCGGCTGGGATAGGGTTAATTTTCGCCAGAGCTGGCCGGGGTCTATTCTATACCACGTCACCGTCACCTCACTATATAGAGGGGGACGACCGGAGGGGCGGGGGTCGCTGCTGGGGAGCGGGCTGGGCGCGACCTGTCCGGGAAGCACCGCTAAGTACGCGCTGCTGTTGGTATTGTTGGGGTTTCTCGCTTGTTTGTTCTCTTTCCCTTTGTTGTTCGGTTAAACTGTTGTTGTTGTTAACCCACGAGTTTTTGCCTTTCTTTGTCCCGATTCTCTCCCCGTCCCACCGGGAGCGGGGGGTGAGCGAAGGACCGCGTGGCTCAGCCTCCGGCTGGGGCCAAACCACGACACAGGGCACAGTGAATCTTTCACCGAGACCAAGTCCACCATTTTATAAAGAGCAAAGGCAGTGAGTGGGAACATAGGCATGGAGGGAGAACATGTTAGTGGATTGCTGGAGTCGGGTTAAAACCGAAAGACCGTTTAAATTGCAGAAGGAAGCTACTTTAAGCAGCAAGACGAGGTGATGATGAAGTGTGTAGTAAGTAACCTCACAGCAGGCAAATAGTTTACGGTTTCTAGAACTTCTAAATTGTAAAACTTGAAATAAATTGGAACGTAAAAGTTTGTACAAGAAGAGATAATGCTTGCTATTTTACACAGTTATAAGGGTTTTCACAAACTTGGTAATGACAGCAATAGATGAAACTCTTACTGTACACAGACACAGTGCGGAACAGCCATATAGAAGTTTATGATTTGCAACAGGGGCCTTACCTTTACAGGGCATTTCCTTTTCCACTGAATTATAGGAAACATTTTAAATATACAGTACAAAATAACATAAAATAGAAAAATAAGCTGTATCTTCCATATATAAACTTTATTCGACTTGACACCATACAAAATATTAAACTTAAAAAAAATGAAAATACGAATTTGACATCAATGGTAAGTACAGTTTTAACAATGAATTGGTCTTCAGTAACAAATATATGAGAGGCACAAATTGTGCTACAGCAGGTCTAAAAGAGGCTTCACAACTTTTTTTTGGAAAAGCTAAAATTTTCAAGATCGCTTATTTAAATCCCATTTACAGTAGCTGGCCAATTTACAAATATTTACACAAAATCAAAACAGAAACCTATCTTATTATAGCAGTGGTAGGGTTGCGGGGTGTTTTGTTGTTTTTGTTTTGTTGGGGTTTGGGTTTTTTGGGGGGCTGGGGGGGGTGGTTGGTTTGTTTGTTTTCAAAGCAGACATCACTACTCCTTCAAATATGTAAAAGGCAGCACTGAAAATTATCTTGCCTGCTCTGTGTGAACAGGAAGCATTTAAGTATATTGATTTGTCCTTTTTTATTTCAACTTCTTTGTAGTAGAACTGTTGCTTGAAAATTCCAGTTTAGATTACAGTTCTTGATATCCAGAACACTAACCACCATAATCTATCTTAATTTTCATAAATTGTTGCTTGCTGTTCCATGTAGAAAGGAACTAGAACTGGAAAGTGCCAAGTTGAGGAAAAGTGCTTACTGCAATTAAGCAGATAGAAAGCATGGGCTGTCTGTTCATCGTGAAGTGTGTACTGTGCACAATGCCTTGAGGATACAGTCAGACTTGCACATTGTTTAGCTCTGAATGCCTTTATTTCATGGTTAAATATGTCTGAATTAATGATTACACAGATTGTGGTAACAACAAGGCAGTACATTCCCATACTTCCCTTAAAAGGATTTATTCTTGTGGTTTGCTGTTTGAGTTTCTTCTAGAAGTCAACAATCAAGCATTTTCAGAAAACACATCTTCGAATGAACAGCTGCATTAACAAGTGTTGATAATAAAATATGCAATCTTTCTTATAAACATTTCCTTAAGAAAAGTTTACAGAGAAAAACATGTCATAAAAAATCATGGGGTAACTGCCTCGTGATTTTGACATTGTTCTTTATTTCAGCAGGATCCAATAAGAAGAAAGAAGCTGGTTATCTTTTTTGTGTGGTTGTTCTTAGAGGTAATATACAGTGCAGATCTTTCTTGTCTCGTAATACCTGCCAAGACTGACGAAAAAAGTACAAGGTTTTAAAAGGCTAAATAATCTTTGCCATGTATACTTAAATACCATTGTAAGCAGTAAGCCTCACAGATCCACAAAAATAATGTTGATATTTTTCCCCTTCTTGAAAAGAGAGGTGGTTTGGGTTTTGTTTTGTTTTTTTAAGGGAAGAAAAAATCCTAACGCAATGCACTATTGAGGAAGGTACATCCTTTCAAGAAGAGAGTGGATTTGTGGAGACTGAGATGTTAACATTATTTAAGCATTACATTGATATTCTGACTGCAAAATAATTGTCTCAAATTCACACGTCAAATTTCCTGATACAAGATGTTACACTGACAATTCCAGAACTTAATTGTGTCTTTAAAATAGGTTATTTCAATTTTCTTCTAAATTTTATTGTGAATTCCAGGACACATCTGTCACGTCTGTTAGGCCATGAACCTGTAAATAACTGCAGTGACTCTCCTGTCTTTACGCAGTATTCATTTAAACCACAATGTGTAATGAAAACCATGGGAAGAATAATCTCTCAAAGGCAATGAGACAAACAGACTCCTTAGGCTTCTTAGAAAAAGTACAAGATATTAAGAAGTCCTTGCAGTTTTAAGCAACTGTCATTCCTTATAGCTCCTAGTAAAGAGGAAATTCTTTCAGTGCCATAACACTCTAGTCTATAGGCTTCTAGATAGCTAGGATCAAACAACTGCTTTTACATTTTTCAGAAAACCACAAAGGTTTGAAACCAATTTTTTAACTGAAAACTCTGAAAAGAGAAGTTCACTCTGATTCCATACAACAGTGAGAGTCCAAACTACTTTGTAAAACACTGCTTTAGTAGATTCACAAAATCAAGTATTTTATGTAAAAGTATGTGAACAGTTCAGTATTTTGTATGCTAACATGGTTAAATAGAAGGAAGCTGACATTTCTGAACAGAATTACAAGGCAAAGAAGTTATCCTTAAGGCAACACCTTATAGCATTTGTTTTATTACAAGTATCTGGCATTGATTTCCTTTTTGTTGGAGAAGCCCTCAAGATATTTAAGGACTTCATTAACTGGAGTAAACAGGAGCCTCCAATGACAGCATAGCAAGGGAGCCTAACTAGTTAAAGCTGGAAGCCAGTTGTGTACACTAATCCCTAGTCATAACTACATTATGACTAGTTAGAGACCTCAGAAAACTAGAATTTGTGCTGCAATTCCAAATGCAATGCCTGTGATAGGAGACAAGCATAAAAGAGAGCTGGTAGCAGGGATTTTTACAAAAGCATGTTTAACCAAGGCCTAAATCTCTGCTTGCTTCAAAGCGTCCATGCCTCCTCCACTGACTGGAAGAGTGAAAGCTTCAGTTTGAAATACTAAAATTATGAGTGTGGTCTCCCTAAAGAAAAGTACCAATTTAATTCAGTTGTCAAAAACCAGCAGAAAACCATTGGTGGCAATATTTATAAAAAAGGCATAGTAAGAAATATAAAACATTGTTTATTACTAGTCAAATTCATGTAGGAAGAAATAATGAAGATTAAGTTGTAATTGTAAAGCTATTAACGATCATTAGAATTTTACACACACAAGAAAATCTAAGACAAAGGGTTTACTGTATCAAGTACCCATTTCAACTTAAGCCTGAGGCTTAATGGCAGACATTGATAAATACCCTTACTAAATAATTTTCCACAATTTTTTCTACTACAAAGCGTAAAAATACTCTTAACGCAAACGTCAGAAACAGGCAGGTTCAAGACTAGCATTTGCAAAACTATGTTGAAAACCAAAGTGATTGGAAAAATTAGATCAGATGTACTTTTTACCTTTAGAAATTCAGCTCTGATAATATCAAACTTCTGTTTTTCATGTACAGCTCTAGCAGTGTTTGTCCCATCAAAGGGCTCTGCAAGATCAAACACAAACATTAACAGTGTTAAAAAAACCTAGAGCTAGGCTGTCTTCACTGAGCAAGTAATCAGACAAAACCCAGAAGAGTCAACATATCATTGTTTCCCAAGAGTGTTCTGAGGGGCTGATTCCACTTTGCTTCTCAATCTTTATTTCTACGTAACATTCATCCAAAAAAAAAAAAAGCCCCAAACCCTGAATGCTCTAATGGTATGTAATCCATAATAAAGTCAGGTTATTATATCTATTGAAGCACACTATGATTGTGCTGAATTTATGCATCAGTAATTATTTGTTACTGCTTAATAGTCTGTGATGACATATCAGAATATTATTTTGCATATTAAAATGTTTTGAAACTTACTACACATGTGCCTCTTGGAACTGTTCACTTTGAATTCATCTCATTCAACAGCTTCTCAGCAAAATACAAGGAGTTACAGTAAATATTTTACTGTAACATTTTTTATAAGATGTATCAACTGCTGTAAAAATATTTTATCAGTTCACACCTACTCTACAATATCTATTCATAAGTTAAGAATTTGGGGTTTCCACCTTCTAACAGACTACAAATTTATGTGATGTTTTCCCTTTTTTTTGCTAACATAATACATACTTTGTTTTTTTTTTTTTTTAAATTGAAGGATTAAAAAAGTACTCCTTACTACTGCCAGAGTTGCCAACATTAAAGCAATAGATACTAAGAAATTATGATGCAGAGACTATGCATTACAATGCACCACAAAACAGATTTTATAGTCTTTTTTGCCTTACTAGAGAATTGATTAAGTAACATGGTATATTTCACACTGGCAGAATGTATGAAAGTCCTTAAGGGCCACAGAACCACAGAATTATTTGCTACATCAGGTAGCTTTTTTGTTTATTTGATTATGAATTGCTTTTATTCAGACAGGGACATATAGTAAAATAAAGCATTAAACAGACATCAGAAGGGCTTATGCCATTATGGAGACTGGGACTGCAAATTTGGAACTTGCTTCATGCAATAGATGTTGTATTTGGTAGGTTTCTAAAGGTTTCTCTTCAAACTACCTATAAAGTTTTCAGTGGACATTTACAGGCAGATTTATTTTACTTTAGAATGCATCGTACATTTAGATTGGAACAAAAAACTGGCAATCAAACAGAAAAGGTACATAGTCCTCTAAAGTCAGTCACATAATTTGACACAGTGACCTACTGCCACTATGAATTCCATGTCCCTTACCATGGGAAGCAGTATAGCATTTCTTTTGTGTGTGTTAAACGTGGTGTTAACTGTTTTAACGCTAGGACCTTTATGTACTTCATGTTGAATCATGAGATACATACTTTTTAAAGCAAGAAGAGCAAAGCTGTACAATCTTCTGAAACCGTCAGTGGGAAAAAAGGTACTCTAGTCACAAAAGCTGACTCACATCTTCCCTTTATTCTTCCTGCATATTTACTGACTGTCAAAAGAAACTCATTCCCTGGAGTGCAGCAAGAGTAATTTTGCAATCAGCTACTATTTACACACCACTAAATTTTCTAACCGTCAAGACACTGAGTCCATCATAAGTTACTTTGTTCAGACACAGAGATGAGAATATTAAAAGAAAAAAGTAATACAACTTCACCACTGATGCTTAAGGGAAAAGCTAAAGGGGATCATCTTTCCAAATGAAAATACAAGAAATCATAAAACTTCAGAACTGCTGCAAACCAAGACCTGAGGAATTATTTTTAGAATTATTTTTAACATGTGGATCTGAAAGATTTAAAAGTACAAGCATGAATCAGGTGCAGCTTAGACAGCTTCTGATCCAGTTTCCCTAAATGACTATCAATTTAATTGTCTCCCAAAATTGCCATGTTTCTAGCTTTTCCAAACCGTGTCTTTTTCAACAAGAGAGTGTATGATATTATTTGATATAGACAAGATTTAAACTGAAACCATAATAGTCACTAGCAATTTAGAGCTGCTGACAAGGAATGTTCACAAACATTAGCTAAAAGCAGTGTTCTCTGTATCCCCGTAACAGTAATAGTCTGCCAGATTTTAAACTGCCTGAAAAGAGCATCTCTACTATATTTGTTTCTCTAACAGCAGAAATGCAAGTGAGAATCAATCAGTCTTGAGGCCAATAAAAATTAAAACAGAACACAATTTTTTCTTTGAGCGAGCCTAAATACAGTGCTACATGCAGAATTATGGCAACTTGCAGGCATGAACTTGTGTAATCTATCAACAAATATATTTAAAATATTAAAAAATATATGCAATAATACCAATTACTGAAATTTTAGTCCACTAACTGGAAAATCTGACAAAGACTGGGAAACCAGAATATGTTGACATGTATACCTAGCTTTTAAAAGCTTCTTCTCAAAGTACACAGAAGTTTATCTACATACTTTGTTAAACTAGTTCAGCTTAACAGCTGTTATAAACATGAAATCTACTTTGAGTTAAAATAAGAAATTTAATTTTTCCCTTCCAATTTAGAAGTAAAGACTTGGTATGTGAGGCTAAAACCCACTCGTAATAAAGTCTTGAAGCACATTGTAACAGGAAGGAATCACATGTGTCACCTATACATAATGTTGCTTTTTTAATAGTTCAAATGCAAAATGCACTCTTAAGGAAAAGTTGTATGTAATCAAGCCCATTTAATACAAATTTTAAAATGCCTATTTTGTATGCTGATATTCTATTTTCCAACCTGACAGAAAGAAAACCTAATTATTCAACCACTTTGTAATGTCATAAAAAAATTGAGAGCTTGAAACACACAGCCCCCCTGCAACACAGCAAATCAGTATCATGTGACAGGAGCAGACACAGCTGCCCAGCATTCCCACCTCCCACATTCAGACCAGAGCCTTGGCAATGCCTGCATTATGCTATCCTGAATCATTTCAGCTGTGCAGACACTCTTATTCTCACATTTCTCAGCTCTGAGACTGCAGAGTCAAGTGTGCAGTCGTCTTTCAGTGTATTCTTTCCCTATGACTGGTAGTTGATTTTTTTCCCCAAAAAGTCAAATAAAGAACAGAAATCCCATGATGTGGCTTCACACAGCCATTTCAAACCTTCCCTCTTCATCCCAGTGTCCTAAACCACCTTCTTCTAATTCTGCTCCCATTCCACCTTGGTTCCTTATCCACAGTCCCTTGTCCAACCCCTTCACCTGCTGCATTCTGATTCTCACTCCTCCTTCTTATCTCTTTGTGATAACTGTTTCCAGTTACACAGCACCTCTCAGTCCCTTCTCTACTTCTCTTTTCATTCTCCTAACATCTCCATCCTTCTCTTGGTCTATTATCTTCTTCTTCCCTGGTCCAAACTTTGTCTCCTACACATGCTAACCGTTCATCTTCTCCACGTAGATTCCCCATGGCACCTGAAAGGCATCAAGAGCACACCAAGTAGGCTCCTGTATACTGCTACTGCCCAGTTCAGCCTGCGCTAAGAAGGCTGAGGTCTGCAACTCCAAAAGGTAGCCTGGGTTTACCCTCCAGTTCTGGAGGGCTTCATACAGTCTCTGCAGAAACTGTACATTCACTAGCCAGCCAAAAATAGTAGCCACAAGGGGATAGACATACGCATAATCTAGTCACTGCTAGGACTTGGAATGCTAGAGCATTTCTAGAACAAAGAATATTCTTAGAGAGGAATGTGAATATGTGCCCGCTGTGTTTTTTCAGAAGCTCAGTCCTTGCAAAACTGAAGACTATTTTTGCGGAGCAGGAAAAACACACACTACTGTCATAAAGGCCATTCCTTGTCAAAGTCCTAATCCCTGTTCCAAAAGTAACAGGGCAATGAGTGCTCTTGAAGAAAAGGTCAGGAGAACTATTTTTAAACACTATAGAACTTAAAGCTTCCTTCTCAAATGTTTTTCGCGAGACTGTTTCCAAAACTATTTACATTGCTTAAGCTTAATTTTCTACATAAATATAATACACATGTGCATTATCAAAACACAACTAAGGTAACGTCTAATTGACAGATTCAGGTATTTAGTGCCTTAACAGTTAAAAATGATAATGCAGCTTTACATTTTACCTTCTACACAAATAAATTTGTTTCTCCATTCAATACCATCAGGTCTTGGAATAGCTTTGGCCTCACGAACTGAAATCATTTGATGGCTCCAACTAGGGAAAAGGAAAACAATTTGCAGAACTTAATTCTTGATTCTAAATTAATAATATCAGTTTACATTAAAAAATTGTCAAATTGCTATGTCATAAGCCTGGATAACACAGTAATTTATAATAATCAGTAATTTAGTGTAACAGTCTAATCTTGTAATTCACTATATAAGAATAAGGAATGATGGGTAAGAAACAAGAAAAATTTTCCACAAAGAGAAGTTTATTTACAAAAACATCTGCAAAACAGAACATCACAGGTATCCATGAGTTATATATATTCGCGACAGAATAATTTTTTCCAAAATCAAAGTCAACTTGAATAGGGACACCTACATTTATTTCTAAGTTCAAAAGAAATTATAGCCTCAAATCTATCTTTCAGAATTTTCTGTGGGAAGAAAAGGAACATAAGGAGTTTAAGTGCAGATGAAGTCACATACTGCATTCCATTAAAAAATATTCAACAGTATAAAGATATCTAAAGATAGCTTGCTTACAGGCCAACATTCCTGGTGCAAGAAACCTATTATTAGAAAGCACTAACACTTTGTATATGCTGAATTTTAGATCTCCTACAACTGCAACAACTCAAATATGCGTTTGAAGATACTCTACCGCTTTCCACACACAATTTTACAACAAAACCATAGGAAATGATCACACTGAAACAGGAACAGCAGGCAGTTTACAGGGCAATCTTTATGATGTGCCAAGCATCTTCATGCTTGGCACAATATGCCAAATGTAATGGAAGCCAAAGCAACCACTTGCAGTTTTACGTTCTTATCTACGATGCCAGTTTTCAGCTGCTCTTAACTAAATCAGGGAACTACCATATCAGCGAAAGGCCTGGATGTGTAACCATATGCCCTGACTAAATGGGGCTTAGAAATTGCTGGGTAGCGTGCTGCTAGCTGTGGTGGTGTTACGTACACCTGATGCAATCTGACTGAATCTATCTTTTGGCATAATGCAAAGAGAGAGGAGCTTGGCTGGGTGCATCAACCACCTGCAATAAATCTGCAAATATCAACTGTAAATCAAAATACAGTCTATAATTCATCACTTAAATTTGGAAGAACTCTATGCTGCCTAGGCCATAGATCAGCTGTCATAACTCTATTAAGCCAGTGGTGATAAGAGTTTACACCAGCTAAAAACCTGTGCCTATAATTCTACAAATTATCTTGGATACAACTCTTATGAAAGTCAGCTGTTTGAATAACTGTACTTCCATAGAACACGTACCTTATTCTTCTATTTAAGAATATGAATAGGACCTATCTCAAAAAGATGCAGGACACAGCATATTAAGCATAGTTTAGGATACCTCAGATTACT
The DNA here is from genome assembly GCA_009819775.1 of Phoenicopterus ruber ruber. Classification (NCBI taxonomy): domain Eukaryota; kingdom Metazoa; phylum Chordata; class Aves; order Phoenicopteriformes; family Phoenicopteridae; genus Phoenicopterus; species Phoenicopterus ruber. The sequence goes on from CM020246.1 coordinate 26,090,639, forward strand.
TATTCACCCACTGCTGTGTATATTTAGCTTTCTCGATATATTCTTTATAAAATTAGTATAGGTGATGATCATTTCTAGCATTCAATGCAAACTAAAGCTTTCATTCTAACCCATCACTCTCCCTCTCCTTAATTCCCATAGTAGACTACTTTTGCAAGAATTAGAGATATTGTGAAGCACCAAATACTTTCCTATCATGTCTTTTCAATAAACTGCCATCAAGACAAGCTTAACAAGAAATTCATATGAATTGCTCAAAAAAATCCCAAACACAAAAGACAGACCAAAGAGAAAAAGCATGTGACTAGAGCACCAAAGAAGATTGAACTGCAGCTCCAAAACATTGGTCATGAGCAGAATTTGACAGTTCAACTCTTCTGCTTTTTCTAAAAGTTTATTTAAAAATCAGAGATATTCAGGCCAGTGCGAAAAAAGAAGTCACGCAATGAGTATTTGATCTGTGTTTGGTTAAGCCAGGCAGTATTGTTTCACTTCAAACACGTAATTCTTCTCTTGACATCTTTTTCTCTAGCTTATACTTGGCTCGATTCCTCAGCAAAAAATAAATGCATTTCTAATACAATGGTTTAGCAAAAAGCAACAAAAAAGTGACATTTCTAGCTATTTAAACAGCTTTCTATTTAAACCTGAAAACAACTACTTTATCTAATAGTCTGATTAAACCTTCACTAACCCTGCCTTGGTACCAAAATCAGCCTGAATTAGAAATGAATGACCAATAGCAAATGATTTGTGTATCAATTTTAACCATTTTGGCTTGCACACAATAACTTCATTATTGCCAATACAAAGCAAATATTCTCCTCGTACACACTTTCAATCCATACGATAACAACAACCATTTAAACAGCTATTTTAATCATCAGTTATTTCTGGTGTCACTGCCTACATAAGGTACATGCTCCTCATGGAGAAGGCAAGAATTTGAAAGAAAAAGACTAGGCATTTCCAGGTGTACGTGTGTATGAATACACTACAAATAGATTAAAAAGCTTATCTTTTCCATAGCATTCTTATAAGCCATAGCCACTTGCATAAACACACTAAGATGGGTACAAATTGCAAGCATATTTAATTAAATATAGTTAAAAAGTATGATCCTGATAATTCTACCCTGAAGAGAGCCATGAGCAACTATGTTCTATTTTGTCACGATAATCTAACCAATCTTTTATCATGTCCACCACATACAACTTGATCAATGAATGATCTTAAACAACGCTACATAACTTGAAACAATAAATTTAAGAAGTACAGCCCAAAGGACAATCTCTAGTTTCCCTAGCAGGGAGCAAGGCCTTGCTTCAAGGTCTCGCTTTGTAAAAAGACAGCCAAGTGAAAACCTGCTGCCTTCACTCACAGCTGCAAAAATGAAATCAGACACTCTCTTCAGAGGGCCTGGTAAACATGGACCAGTTTCCAAATACTTTCTTTTGAGAACACCTCCATACATTTTTTACTTGGTCACATTCACTGTGTGATCAGCGGACCTTTGATAGTTTGAAATATTTAAAAGTTAAAATGAAATTATAAGCATACTTTTATCCAGATAAATGTATCATGCAAAATAGTATGCAGACTTGAACTCTTATGGTAAGCTAATTATACAACCATGTCGGCAAATCCAGTTTTGCCATATGTAGTGTGTAAGTCCAATATATGCAACAATTTCCAAATCACACTTCTGGTAACTTATGAAGGGGGATAAGAATTACTTCTTATGGACACACTGAAAATCCAAGAGTAGGACTGTGGAATGGGCACTGTATAAATATATAGTAATCAGCAATTTTCTGAAAGAGCTTATATTCCAAATAAATAAAGCAGATTGAAAGCATAAGCGAAAAAAACACAGCACAAGGAGATAAAGGACATAAACTTATTCATGGCTGCACAGCATGCAAAGCTCCTGTTTCTTCCTTTGTGCCCTACTCTTTGGTCCCATCCTGCCCTTAAGTATTATTCACTACATCAAGTAAAATAAAACAAGAGATTTTAACTGAAATACCTACTGGCCTTTGCTAGACTGAGGGGGAAGTTTAAAACAATGTATCTCCATCTTCCCTTCATCTTCCTGACCAATACATGTAACATAGTTGATCAGTTAAGCGTTCCAGGCAGGTGGCGTCAATGACTCATTCTGTCCAAAATGATGATCTTCACACATGATCTGATCGTTCTTGACTGCATGCTGTTCTTTCAGCAAAACAGATCCTGTGTATCAAACCTGGTAGTGCTGTGTCCTACTCCATAGATAGGAATCTACAAAAGTCACTTTTATGAAAATTGAAGTAGTATTCTCTTTAGTAATCTTTTCATCAAACACATTACAGTTCAATAGTTAAAGTTCACTGGCACAGTACAGATCATTTAAATGTGACCTAACGTAACAGTCACAGTATCTGAAATATAATCTCAAAATTTCTGTGCATAAAAACACTAGTAAATGTTTTACAGGAAAAGCAAACACTGCAAAAAAATAGTGATTACAGAAATGAAAATAATCAGCATATTCAGGAATAAAATACTAGTTCTTCCATGAAAGGCAGAACTAACAGAGCCTCATGTTGTGTGTATTTAACTCTTAGCCTCATTCCCACCTATAACGTTGCTTCCATCAGCAACCTCAAAGCAAAGTTAACAGATACTGTGGATAGCGTGACACAATACTTGTTCTCATTGGCTGGCTATCACACGCACAAAAAATGTTTAAACACCGTGTTCTGCCCGCCTTTTCCCCTGCATGGGCATTAACTTGGGTTTCTCTTCTCCAGCCAATTACCAGTTTTTATGAAACTATATGGAATTTTAGTATCTTCAAGACACACACCCTGCTCCTTTCAAATAGGATTTATAGTTGTCAGGGATATGGTCAAGTGAACAGTACACCTGACTAAGTTTTATTTCTGTAGCAGAAAGAGTTAAAAATAATGTAAGTTGCTGCATTAAGTGTGTCATTTCCTGATATGACTTCTCAGCTATATAACATTTTCAACATAAGACTTCTAATGGCTATTTTTTACACTGTTTTTTTTTTTGTTGGTTTGGTTTGTTTGTTTGGGGTACTTGTGGTGTTTTTTTTTTTTTTTTTTTAACAAGAGTATTACTAGTTAACTGTTTAAACACTTAACAGGTACTTAACACTGGAAAAACAAGCCAGATATTCCCTTTTTGATTGGTTGTTTTTTAAAAATCTTTTCTTCCCTTGACGTCAGCGACTATCCTATCTTCATTGTCCACTTCAAGCTTTGTTTTAACCAGAAGCTTCCCTATGCCTCTGTGATTAAATTTAGGTAACATTTTTTTCCTCATTTATGGTCATCATGAAAAGTAATATTCAGGGATTACCACCAGCTCAAGTACTGATATTGCAGCATGGTTAGTCTTCATACTTCTTAGGGTAACCTGCATGTCTAACAGCAGACAAAAAGAAGTCTTCCTGGACCAGCTACCAACTTATGCAGAAATGTGCTCTTGACTATGTTCACAAGCACCCAAACCAGAAAAGTCCAAATTAGGTATTTTTCCTGCATTTGGACAAGATCTTCTCTGCTAGTTTGTACAGGAAAATCAGCAACTTCTTCCTTAGTGGAAAAGATATTTACTTTCACATATGAGAAGATTAACAGCTTGTTATACAGACTAGTAGTAAAGGATGCATCTAGTATCTCACATAAATTAGGAACTTGAGGATATCCTCCAGCAGTGTCTTCTAATTTACCTGTTTAGCAAACAGCACCTTGCCAGCTGAAAAGACAGGTACTCAGGAGAAACGTTTAGGACAAAAGACCATTCTCTTATCTGCAGACATCATTGAAGGAAAATCCTTTATGTGAAAATCTCTCAGAATCAGACTTAAGCATGCACAAAGTGCAATGAGTTCATGAATTGCCACAGGCCATATGGATTTAAGTGTTCCACACATGGTGCACGCCCCAGTGGTATTTTCTTTTAAGGATTTAATGATCGTTCACTTCTTACATTGACGTAGAACATGAACTCAAAAATTACTGAGTATCCAGCAGTTACACATTTTGTTCTCCTTCCAGGAAATGGCTGTGATGCACATACACAGGACAGCAACATGTATGAACCAACTGCCTCAGAAACAAGTTCTCTGGAAGATCTTTAAGCTTATTGAAATACGCCCATTTGATATTTTATATGGACAAGTACTTTTTCTAAGAAACTCTAGAGTGACAATTGGGCAAAATGTTCATAATCTACAGCTTTCTCAGATGCCCTCACAGCTTTAGCTTCCTCTTCTCTTCTACAACAAAGTCCAGATGCCAAAATTAAACTCAGATTCTAGCAAACCAACAAGGTTAGTGAACCAACTATATTCAGGAGAATTCTTCACTAGTTGTGGCCTATACTGATGTATATGACAGGCAAAGTAAGGAGCCATCTGGTCAGTTACCTCCACTGACTTGGTGCAACAGAAGACAAGCGCAGCTATTAAGGTCCAAATAATTCATATCACAATCAATACCTTAAACTACAGCTAAGAAGAACAGATCTTTCTCACACAGATAGGCAGTTTTAGAATAGTGTAATATAATAAACCCCAGCTATTTCTAAAGGACTAAGATCTCTAACTTCCAGCAGCTATTTTACAGGATAGGATGCTTGGCTAAGCAAAAGATGTCAGACACTTGATCAGCATTATTGTTGTCCTTTAGTCTTTTTATCCATTTCCTCTCTGTCAGCTACCACTCCTGCATTACTGCTATTCTTTCTCTTCAAGGGTTATAAAGTGTTGATATATTGAACAGAAGGAATCAAAGTTTTGCATATTCTAAAACACTGAGATAAGCTTATTACTTACTCAAATTCTGTGGCATAATATTTGAAGAAGCCTATTAGCAAATCCCCAAGGCTTGATCCATTTTTCGAGAGGTAAGGAGGAATGGTACATGGAGCTTGATGAACAAGATGCAACTGCATAGTAGGATCAAAAGAGTCCTGTCAAAGTAAAATTAGAGAGTATATATACACACATACACAGCCTTAATCTAGGTGCATATATTTTTCACAATAAAAAAAACCTGCCTATCATTTGCTTATTAGAAGTTCAAGGACAACTTACAAGCAAAGGGCCCTATTTCTCTTGTGCTACTCCATTAGATACTAGTTACTCCCCCTGAACTCAGGTGGAATCATCTTGCATCATCAGGAGCATCTGAGACCATCCCTTGCTTTCAGTTTGCTAAAGAACTTTAACATGGGAGAATCTCTGAACTGGACTTGTGTTTACATGCTAGTAAAACCACATGAGCAGAAGCCGAGTAAGGTAGCCTGCACTGAGCTGGCTGCAGTTGAACTAAGATATGGTGGGTGAAGCTAATGCACTTATTGCCAAGTTCCCATAACTGTGGTACAGAAACAATCCAAAAGGAAGGTCTGATTTATTTTTCCCACAGCACAGAGTTAAAATTGCATATGAAACCCACTGGCTCTAATATGAACCTGCATCCTCCCACATGAGTTCAAAGACTGCAGCAGCACCTCCTCTAGCCAACCTATCTGAAAGAATAAACAAAAAAGGCAGTTATACAAAAAACCTGAATACACAACAATGCAGTGTTTAAGCTGCATGTGGGGCGCTGGGGGAGGGAAGTCAGGTTTGCTATAAACAAAAGTCACTATTGACAGCTTAAAAAGGAACCTACACAAGACTAAATTAACATGGGTTTAGATCTGCTATACTGTTTGGATGTCCATTGCACTGTTTAGGTTCTTCTGAAACACCGGGGTATATGGAGGAGAACATATCTTCTCTTGCTAGAGAAACAATTTTTAAAACCTAGTAATACCATGATACTACATTTTACAGCAATGTCGTGTACTTTAAGGAGAATGAACCCAAGCTACACAAAAGCAAGCTTTACATTCACATAAAGAAATACATCTATGTAAATTTAGGGACCTGTTCAGTCATTACTGAATCTCCCCTCCCACTCCTTTGTTAAAGAATAGTATCAGGCACGACTCAAACCTTATAGTACTAGAATATCACTGGAAGCATTGTACACTGTAATGCTATTTCCATGTTCACAGCTGGCAATGCTTCCTCTGAGAGAAGTATAGTTAGCGATCAAACCAGTAGGACTGGAAAGTCTGGGACTCTTGTCCTCTTTTGCCAATTCTAGCAAAACTCCCTGGAACATTGCGTAACACCTTCTGGGGAAAAAGGCCATTCTTCCAGCTACAAAGAATTTCAAGTCTTGTTCTCACATGATAGAACTTTGCATATAAAGTATTATTATAGTTAGCAGAGCTCAGAATTTAACAGCTTACAATCCAACAGAACACACCAAAAACATGGAGACAGATAGACATAAAAAGCAGATGGGCAGCATATAAAGATCGAAAAGGGCAACAGTTGTTCATACGTTATACAGCATATGCAGTTTTAACCCTAAAGTCAATCAGACAGGTACTAGAGTGAAAGTCACTCCTTGCTCATTCCCACAGAAAGCTGTAGTAGAGTCACAACTAGTGAATTTAGTAGTATAACAGCTCATGAGGAAATGGACACAGGAAAAATAGGAATGAGAACAAGGGCTGCTGACCTCCAAACAATGCAAAACAGAAATGCAATGAAATTACTACAACAGATGTCTACTAAGACTAATAAGTAAATGTTTGGAGGCAGCTGACATTTTTGAAAAGGAGAACAAGATTTTTTTTTTTTTTTAATGCTTTGAATGTCCAAATGCCTGAGAACTTCTCAATTGCAAGAAAAATCTGCCACCACAGTGAGGCTGGCATACTGAGCAGCTGAAACATTAGACTTTGGGATATTATTTCTCTAGAATAATAAATAAGGTATTTTCTTTAGCACTATTACAAGCTGAGAGAGGATATTGCTTTTTCTTATCAATCTTGACCTTCAGTACATTTATGTTTTATATATTGATCATGATTATTAGTGTTTGTACATCATTTGAATCAGCAAAAAGTCAACAGTTATACTAATAGCAAAAGACAATACAAATATAGTTGTAATAAAACTTACTGCAAAAAGGAGAATACATGTGTGCCTGTATGTGTATGCTTACATCCAGAAAAAACCCCAAAAGAGCAAAAGGATATCAAATAGAATTTATCCAAAGATATTTTTTCAGTAAGATTTTTTAGCATTTAATGAAGTAAGAAATTACAAAACCTTGCAGAGTTTTAAAATCACAAATCTGTATTTTTAAAAGGACAATTATGATAGAAGCATAGTCCAGATGAAGGCATTTTTCAGGATATTTAGTTTGCCTGTTTCTTCACTGAGTTTAAAACTGATCAAAAGTCATGTAAGCAGCAGTGATAAAACTGAAAGACTCCTCATTTGAGGAGCAGGGATGTACCACATTTCAAAGATTCCCACTCATGGCAGAAGAGATAAAATTTCTAACCTGCATTAGAAGGCAATTTTCTAAATCTTCCTCTAGTAATTAGAATTAAAACTCTTCAATTCTACAATCTAAAATTATGATGTTTAAATTTTTTTTCCAACAGCCAGTTCAATTTTATGAAATTTGCAGTTCCAAGTTTTACCATGTACATTGAAGTACACTTGCCTCACAAAAGTCAGGCAAATCAAAGTTTTCCTTCCTCAGAAAGGCATTTGCCTTCAAAAAATAAACACATATTATTCTATATAAGTGCTCTAGTAAAAATGCAAGTTATAGTCTATGGCAGCTAATCACTAAAAAAAACCCAACCACCTAGTTTAAGAGACACAGGTAGTTACACATAATTCCCATCTCCACTTACTTTAGTGGTTATACCACTATGAAAATGACTCTTAAAAAGACAACTAAGTATTACAAAATGGAAAGCATGACTGAAACTACTTTTCTGGAAGAAGATTTTTTTACACTAACTAAAGCAAACAGTTAACCACATGTTTCTGACATTGTTAGTCAACTTAATTTTTTAAATACTGTGAGTTGCTGATCACCACACGTAGCAGAAAAAACCGAAGGTTTCATCTTTCTGATATACAGAAAATTTGTTATGGAAGAAATAGCTATCACCAGATTAGAAAGTTTTACATGTAAAACCAAATTAATTATTACTTAAAATTGAGTATGGGGAAGATTTAATTAAAACTTCTGTCAAGATATATCAATGTTCAATATATCAATAACCAACAATATCGTTTGTTTAAGGTAATTTCTTAACAAAGCAATCACTCAGTATCCAGTGAACAAGAGGTCAGACCAGCCACAGGATACCTAGGCTCATTCTTCCGCTTTGCCACAGACAACCCATGAAAATCTATTAACCTCACCCCACCTCTATTCACGTATTGTAAAACAGGAATAACCGTACTCTTCTAATTCTGCCACAGGGACTCAGGGAATAACTAGATAAACAGAATAAGGTACAGATTATAGATTCTGCACATAAAAGCAGTTGGTGATAAAACAGAATTACAAAGCATCCTTCAAACTACCTTAGTTTCAAGTAGGCCTTCCCTGTAAGCTTCCCCTTCTTAACTTGCTCTAGAAGGCAAAAAAATTCCATCTTCTTTTAAAACTAGTCCCTTATTTGCTTGCTGTGTCTTTGCCTCATGCTGTCTTAAGAAATGGAAAAGAAACTCAGGATCTGACTGAGCAGCAAAGATGAATGAGCTATCCATTATTTCAAAGTACCCCAGAAAAAGGGACACTGAAGTCCTTTTCTTTTTTTTGCTAGATCTCTAATCTTTACCTTGGTTGGCTGATTTCTCAAGGAAACACTAGCATTCAGCAACATGCTTCATGTTCAAACTACATAATGCTTACACATATTCTCATTCCACCCTACACATTGGAAAGGAACACAAGTGTGCATTAAAAAAATCTTTACTTTTGAATATCTTGATGTATAACAAGTTTAACTCTGTACAAGATTCTTCCTTCAAAAAAGCCTACAGTGGTAACATCAGCATAGTATCTTGCCATTTTTGATAGTTATCTATATTTGCACACATAAAATACACTTCCCCAGTCTTACAAATGAAGATTTAACTCATGTTTATACTTTTTAAAAGTGCAACTCCAAGAGTGAAGCAAATTGTGTCTGTCCAAGGACTGACTCCCATGCACGAAGGAGCTACAGTAAGCACCATCCCATCTTCTGCCCCACTCTTTGCAAGATATGACTGCTCATGAAGCTGAGGCAGCAGAAACAAAAATGTGCTCATGCTAGAGTCCACAAAGTTCACAATCCAGAGCACTAGTGGAGACCCACCTCCATCTGGATTTAAGCTAACATGCCAGGCTGCTCTGGAACACTGGAGACTGAGGCATGCATTCCCTTCTGATGCTCAGTTGCAGCAGTGTTCACCTCCAGCAAACACACAGGCAAAACAACCAGAAGCCATAACAGCCTAAGCCACCACAGGTTCTCTAGAGCTCATCTGTAAAAGTCCTAACTTGGAGGCAAGTTCTATATAGATTTCAGAACCGATCAACACATTTTGTGGGCTACTCTCATCTACCCCATCTGGCTGGGGGGCCAGAAAGTCCCAGAATCCAACCCCACATCTGGTATGCCCCAATACTCCCTCTAAACTAGCAGTTGGAAAACACATTAGCTCAGTGCCAGCTGGAGACTCCCCCATGGCAACAGAATGCACAGGTGGGCAGATCTGGTGTCTTTCCAGGACTTCACGCCCTTCACATCTGCAGTAGGGATATACTGAGTCACAGCATCTGCCTTTTGATTCTCGCTCAAGGTAAGTACGTCTCTTACACGGCACCTACAATTTAAAACAAGCAGTTTCCTTCAAAGTGCAGAATTATTTTCAGTCTGCAGAAAGAGCTGGAAATTTCATTTTGAAAAAAACAGATTGTAAGTAGGGTGGTTTGTTTCAGAAGGGGAGAAGCAGTATTTGTGTAGTATTAGGGTGCAGACACAGCTTTGACCAGCTACAACCAGAAGAAAAACGTATGGTTTCTTTGGATACTGACATTTGCCTGTGCTTTGTAATTATTACTGCAAGACCAGAATTGTTTTGTTGTATTTCTCATTTTCATTTTAAAATTTCTTTGCAATATCAGTATTCAGAAATTGTAACTTTCACACTTTTTAAACACTTAATTATATTCCTAATGGAGACAGTAGACCAAAAATATATTTGCAAACTTCTAGAGTAATTTTTTTTATCTTAATCCATGGTTTTGATTTGGTGTTATAGTAAGCATGTATAAAATATTATTTTTATTTTATTATCAATCCTAGAATATTTAGTCCATCCTCCAAAGGCAAGATAACTAACAACAACAAAAGATCTACGTTGAAACAGGGTAAAAACTGTTATTCTTACAGCCATGTTCTAGAAACACAGGAACCTGCAAGTAATTTATCACTTTCACAGGACACAAGATGTAACCGTGCATTTAGTACAAATTCATTAGATTTTTTCAGTTTATGGCTTTGTATACTTTTGCTTTAGTCATTTAAGCCATTAATATTTGCATAGTGCTCTGAAGGCCTTTACACAGTTCAAACAAAAGAATTATAAATGTTTGCATTATTATTACAAAGGAGTTGAAAGTTACCAATTCTTACACTTGCTTTAAATTACATGCTCCACAAAACTTAAAATACTACAGCATATGATTTTAGGCAAACATAATTAGCAAATTTAGCAATTAAAAACCCCATCAGATAAAGCTAAGTGTCCAAGAAATGAAAAACAGCTTCAAATGCTTTTGAGCACTAACAATGAAGAAATTAGAAGGTATATAGCACAGTGAAAAATCAGAGGGAAAATAAAGACCACAAAAATTTAGCACAGGTATGCCCAAGCAGGTTTACAAAATAGAAATAAAACTGTGGTTTACTCTATCTTAAAGCTTTCTTCTGCATCTCAATTATCCTAATTACCCAAAGTGACTGACACAACAGTATTTTCTCGCTGATGTACAGTGTCATCAAATATTCCCATTTCAGCATTATAGGAAATGTATGCAAAAGAAAGAATGGCTTTCTGATACTACCTCGGCACAATTACCAGCAACAGTAAAAAACATACATAGACAGGGAAACCAAACTATGGCAACTATGAATAAAGAAAAATTTAAAAAGTGACATGTGATAGGAAAGGTAAGGAGGAAAGAATTGAGGAATTTCTGTAAGTAAGTTATAGCATAGAACTATGCAGCAATAGCTCTTTTGTCCCCAGACAAATATTAGGAGGGTAGCTCTTATTTCTAGGTAATCTTCCTTAGATTAAGTCTCACTAATTACAGTCCTAATTCTGCAGAGGATCAAAGCATACCAATTCACAGAGTTCTCTGGTAATGACAGAATATGATCTGTACATAGCAGCAAAGTCCCAAAAAGGCATTTTCTGAAGCCCAATTTTGTGAGGTCTCAAAAGTCTCCTTAGTAAATATGTATCATTCACTCTCTGCACTCAAAAGTATCAGGCAACTCAGCCGCTGTGGGAAGGTATGGAATTCTGAAACATCATAGTTGGATGGAAAAAACACTACTTAACATAATAAGAATCAGAAAGTTATAGATGACACAGGGATATTTTCAGGCTAGCATAATGAGAATTAGGTCAGCAGCTCTCATTAGCACGCGTTTCCAACTGTGTGTGAAATCTTCTCATATAGAACAGACTGTTTCCACTAAAGAAATAATGAAAAGCGGCAAATAACCTTCTTCACACTTACGTTTAGTGTATCAATGACCAGGCTTACAGACTATGTTTAACTTAATCTATTAGAGATATTTAAGAATTCATATATTTTAGATAGGCAGCTTCATACACATATATGATGTAGTAAATTCATAAGAAACACTTACTGGGTAATTTTTTTGGAGGGATGGAAGGATGGGTTCAGGTAGGGCTATAAAAAAAAAGTTTAAAGTTGCTGTGATTCATGTATTCACAGGAAACAATATCATATGAACTACACCAAAGAGTGGACTGAAATTCTATCTTAAAAACATCGATCAAGAACTTTCATGCATTTTGTAAAATAAAAATTATTCAGCAAATCTTTCTATTACTATATTTTCTATATAGCATTATAAGGAGTTAATTCAGCTAAGGGAAACTGTTACTAAGATACTACTATTTGTAGAAGACAAAAAATTCTACAGCAGCTGGGCACAAGTTGACTTTTAAAATCCATGTTAACTCATGGCTATAAGAAGCTCATCTAGATTCCCTAAAGGAATAAATCAGAGCTTCACTCATCTTTTTTTTTCCTACATCTAACACATTATGATTCTATCACAGAACAGGAAGTCTCCATATGCTGCAAAAGTACACAGTCTTCAGCTGCAAAGTATTACATACTGCGTCTCCAAAAGTAACCTAAAGTTAAAATGCCCAACACACTTAGTAGGCTTTGCTAGCAAAATCCCCATAAAATACATAAATACAGTCTACTGCTGTTAGCTGGTCTGCTAAACAGCAAACGGTTATAAAGATTATGCAGACATCAACGATACTAACAAACACAAAATGAACTAAACAATTGTAACTTTAATAAAAGCCATGGATGGGGAGAGCACCTATTGCATAATACAAATAACAAGGGGAAAACAAAAAAAACCACTTATCTCCCAGGTTAGGTGGTCCTACAGATAGAAAAAAAATCCCAAAGTATTCACATCCCACTCAAGCCTTAGAGCAACTACAGAACTGTTAGAGCAGTCCTCATACTAAAGCTTTAACATCACATCTTCAGCGTGTTTTTTTTTAACAATTGGTCTACATCATTCACTAGGGAGAATGATAATTAAGTTCAGCACATAGGACTTCAACTTGGGACTTAATTCACCCTTCAGACAAGGTCTCACAAGGGAAGAGATGTTACAGAATCCTTTTTCCATAGGGACTAAGAATCAGAACAGCAGAATTCTCAGAACATGCTTGGGCTATCTTCAAAGAGTATACTATATTAACTAGCAGGACTGCTAAGAATATGATCACAGCTGCTTTAATAATATTTTTAATTTTGTTTGTGGGTGTTTACAAATATGCAAAGGCATCTTATTTCTGCAAGATCTTGGATATCCAGTTCTCTGACACAATAAAGTAAAAGGCAACAAAACCTGAGCAATATGAGCAATCAAGATATTTTATCTGGGTCTGTATGCTATACTAATAGGGTGGAGTTACGGGGAAAAGTTAACACTTACCACTAGCATTTGCCACATGAATTTTCCCTTTCTTAGTGTACAAGATAGTTGGACCTGTTATCTGGAGGAAAGTTCATGTACAAGGCACCAATGTATCTACAAAATAAACTCAAGCCACACTAACCTTAGGTCCAAAGACATCCACACTAGCATAATATGGAAATGGATTAAGTAGTAAAGGAAAGAAATTTGCCTAGTGAAGACAGGGACACTATTTACTGTGAAAGAAAGCTTTTATTTTTATTTTTCCCCTCCTGATTAACATCAACAAAAGTTCTGTTAGAAATTCTATGACTAGGACACAAGCTACTTTCAGTAGCATCACATGCACGTAGCAGATGTAAAAAAAAAAGGGGGGTTAAAATCTGCATGAATACATCAGACTCTGAAGAGCTGGTGCTAAATACATGTCCAGAGCCACACTTCTTTACAGCCTTTATTAGCAGAAAAGACTGATGAAGCACAGGTAAGAGGCTCCTCTTTGGTCTGTGGACTGCTGATCCTTCCCAGGCAGCTGACTGATCACAGCTTTGTATGAAAAGGATTATTTGAGCTTTTTCCTCTCCCTAGACAGCTGTGGCAGCTGCCATAGATGACTACAGCAAACGCCCTCATGCTTGCAGGGTTGTTAACATTCTGGCAAGCCTACGTATTTATACTTCCTTGTAACTCCTACTCTCTTCCCTTTTGTGCGTTACTTTTATGCACAGCTCAGTAATTGGCTATCCATGACTGCACACAGCACCCAGTACAAGTCTCTAGAGTAACTGTGATACAATGAAAATAGATTTGGAGAATAAATTTCCAAATGAAAAGGCCTGTTTCCATTAAAAGTGTAACACTAACTATCAGATGCTTATCAAGTCACTGTTAAGACAGTCACTAATTCTAGACCATGTAAAGATACTTTTTCTCCTCTGCTGCTTGTGCTTCACCTTTGCATAGCAATCTTCACATCCAGTAGATCTCAACGTTTTCAATCTTCTATCTAATAATCACTTTGGTATTTTTAAGTTGATTGTCATTTCATCTCCTCCAAATCAACATTTTTTGTTTGATTTTTTTTTCCCCTGGTGTATATTAAGGATCTACATTGAAGTACTCAGTCACCTGCAGTATGGTTTCAGAGCTGTGACAACAGACTTGGCCACATTTTCTTTTCTTTCCACAGAAACTAAGAAGTTTATGGAATTCCACCACAGTAGATGTAGAGGAAAAACCATAGTCACTAGATAAGACTAGCTTGTGTCCTACTATCCTCATGATGGGTACATTAACAACAAGCACACAGGATGGGCAAAGAATTCAGTAACCCAGCCATCTGGGTCCCAAATACATAAAAATGCCCTCCTAGGTCCTCTACTACAGATACTGTTCAGCTGAAAGAAAGCCACCAGCTTGAGTTAACTGTCATAAAAAGCTTTCCACCCTAGTACAGAGTGAGTGTAGTGCAATCTTGAAACTAATAAATAGTTGGCTACCCACTTTATAGCAAGTATCTACATTCCAGGCCAAACAAGCTGCCAGAGGAGCTAAACATTATTTCTACCCGTTTTTTAAAAAAATGAAAACCTACACAAACTGACAAAGGGGAGAAGTCTAAAATGAGAGCCACATTGTCCACAGATATGATCATAAAATGTTAGGAACCAGTTGTCATTAAAATAACATGAACAAGAATGATCAGCACATTACAAAAAAAAGTTAAAGAGATGTAGAATGAATACAAGCAGCAAAATACACAGTCTATACGTGAACTGACAGGAATTAAGAAAATACTTCTACAGGCATGTTATTCCACAAGATGTACCTTTCAGGCGTTCCTTGCCTTCCTTTCTGAAGCCACTTATCTACCAATAAACAACCAAGAAACTCATACTGAGCTAAGGAATCATTTAAGTCTTAAGCAAGAATTGCAAACTACAGGAATCACCAATGTGGACTTCCTCTAATGAAAAAAAGAAATAGAGGGATAAACTCATTTCAATCTATTCCTCGAAAACATTTCTGGACTCGATGGATTTCTTGAATTCTCAACAGGAATCCTTAGTTTCTCAGGTAGAGCTCTCCAGCTCTATATAGATGTTCAGTGTTTCAACATATTGAAGTCACAAGAAAAAGATACTGCCACTGGCAGTCAAATATCCCAACTTCTAATGGTCTTTGACATCTGTCACCTTACAGAAGATAGTAATCAGTGGAAAAAATCTAACCACATGGTAGTGCATTCTTGCATATACATAACCCCTACGTTCAGTCCTTCGCTCAACAGAAGACAGAAAAATGACCCCACAGCATTTGTTGTCCCTTCAAATTTTCTTGGAAGTTCCCCCCAAAAAGACAACAAAAACATCCAACCAAAACCAAAAAACACTGAAATGTTTATGTTTAGGTTTTTCCCTTTGTTAAATGGCAGATTTTTGTTAACTAGTGCTTGAGTTTATTTTATAGTTACACAGCATCCTGCAGGTACCTTGACTGATTTTTATCATTTACCTTTTTAAAGCTGGTAACTGCCTCCAGAGAAGAGGTCCACTTGTTAAGAAAAATGCAGCGCTAAGGAAATGGAGTAAACCCACTTTATTTTCAGATTTTTCTGTGGGCAAGATGACTCTTGCTGGTGTTTAATTTTATTAAGGAGGAAAACTACACAAATATGATCTTAAAAGGGATAGTTTCAACATGTAAAAAAAATACTTACTCTGTAAATAGTGCAAAACCATCAACACAAGACTATAGCTGCTTAAAGTACCACGACTGGCATCATTTATATCATGAAAATTCGCCCACTTCTTAACAACAAGTACTAATGGACGAACTCGTTTCTCAACTGCAAGTAAAATAAATACATCTCAAAAAAAGCACATTTAACTAGACAGCAATCAATCAATATTCGCTCCTACTTGACCAATAGGATATTCTTGTATGCTAAGGTTACCTTTTGAAAACATTTTATAGAATTTACTTAGTTACTCTACAACTACTATCCATCTTATAAAAAATAGAAATAAATATTTGCATTTGAAAACAGTCTTTTCAGTACTAAGATCCACAGACACATTACAAGGGGTATGCTGGGTAACTTGCAGATAAGACAAAACTGGATGCATCAGTCAATGTAGCAGCGTCACACTCTACATTAAGTTCTCTCCAGTTCATTGTATTAATTTTCCCTGAATTAACTTGCTGCCAGGACAAACCACATCTGGTTTGTTGGTTTGTTTGTTTGTTTGTTTTTTAATTTTGGTTATGTAAACTTTGAAGGAAGGGAAAAGAATTCTCCTGGTTGGAGCACACGAAGCTCATTCTTAAGTTTTCCTCAGGATCCATGAAAGCAGTAACCCCTGCATACAAATATTAATTTTAAATTTGCCTTGTCCTCAATAGCTTTTTATGTAGATGAGATGTTAGATACAATAACTCATTAATCAAGACATATGCTTTTCATGACGAAAGACATAAATACAGGCATATTCCAGGTATGATCTTCTGAATTTCTGGGGAATATAGACAGCCTTCTAATTAAGGTAGTAATGTGTCGTAGGGAGATGTGACTCAGCACCACCTCCTAGGGACTTTGCAGTGTACTTAATTTGTTATTTGTAGATATGTGGAAGCAGATCATCAGCTCAGTCAAGTGCCGCATGATGGCCTTATAATGCCTTATATGTTCTGGAGTATCTTTTCTAACCTGACATCATTATGCAAAGTTTTGTATTCTGCACATCAGGACAGGAATATATCAATAGGTAATCACTTCCTCCAGGACAACAGACATCCTACAACAGTACCAGTTGGGGTGCTCTCTGTTATTCTGAAAATCCTGTCAAATGTGATTTTCTCAACCTGTTCACAGTGGTTCAGCACACATGCCTCTGTAAGTGGTACTCTTTTTCTCAGAAAAAAAGTGTCCTAGGTCTGGAAGATCTCTTAGAAACAACAAAATTCCTTACCACCAGTCATCTCATTCCTGACATTATTCACCAGTGGTTGAACTGAAAAAATATGACTATTAGTACAGTAACCGTGAGATTCAGAAGAATTACTGTACAGGCATCATATGAACATGCATTAAGTGAAACAGGATTTTTCCATGAGAGAAAAATGCAAATAGGCTCAAATTCCAAACAGGACACTCTTGTGTGTGTATGTGTCACAGTAGAAAAGATCTCTTTTTAGTTGACCTTATTCTGAGATAAGGTTTTCTGTCTGCTAGTGCCTGTAATTAGCATATAACAAAGTTAGTGTGCAACATGGCCAGTAAACTTTTCCTGATACTCTTTCATCAGTCAACAAGCTACCCCCTCAAGAAAACGCTCAGAAATGTCATTTGCTCAAAGCTAAAAGGTCCAGCTTCCACTAATTGAAAAATACCTACCATCAATTGCTGCTTTAAATGCAGACATGCCTCCTTAGGTAAACAACAAATAATACAACAGCATAGACTTCAGTTTCTAGCTCTGCTTAATCTACCTACATTTTCTGTGGACATTCTGCTTCACTTAGCCATATGATCTCTGATGTTTTCTATAGCACCTATGCACCAACATCGAAGGGCTGATTTCAAAAAAAGACAGAAGAGCATCCACAGAATTTTTTTTTTTTTTTTTTTATGCTCACTAAGATAACCAGTCCCTTGTTTGCCTGAGCATCTAATTTGTTCTAATGGAACAGAAAGACCCATACATCTTCCACGAGAGGTAATTTGATCTTTTTTTCCTCCCATGCATGGTGAAGCCCTTCAGTCACAAATTTAAGTGAGCAGGCTAATACTTTTAATGCTATCCACCCTGGTTGATATGACTTCTAAAAGTATGCAAAGAGACCGTCTGATAAAAGTTGCCATTTACTTTTGTTTGCCTTATGTCACCTGAGAGTTTTCTGGTCCAAAGAAGACAAGACAGACTATGCTTGATACAATTGGCCTATTTAAGAAGGTCTAGCACATTGAGGAGATAATCTTTTCAATCCTAAGCCTCCCTTAGCCTTTAACTTACTCCTTGACCTCGAGAAAATAACAATATTTATCCCTATCAGGAGACACAAAGTTAATTTTGCTGGCCTTATAAAAGCAGGCACAAGGCAGAACGGAAGAAAAGGTGGGACACTAGGACCCCTTCCACTGCTCTTTTCACATCTAGACTCTTGTCTGCCCTACAATCATTTGCTGAGAGGAATAAGGGAAACCTGTGGCAGAAGCTAGGAACAACTGTATCAACATTAGACTTGGTGAAGTGACCCCTCACCTGTAGCCGTGAATGACAGACATTATTTCCCTAACCTTTTTAAGCTTGGAAGGAAATCCTTCTCCAGGCACATGCCTTCCTGGACATATGAAGAAATTACAGTTAACCAACTGATCCAGGACAAGTTGTAGACTCTCCTAGTAATGTGAATATGGAACACTGAAACTAGTCTGACTGAAATATTAGTAAAAATTAACTAGTAAAGGTAACGTCTACTGATAACTTCCTACTCTAAATAGAAACTAATTCCTGCATGCGAGAACTGAAGAACATGGTAAAGGAAGAACCACAAATGGCCTAGAAGAAGTAGCCTGAGGTCCATTCCTTATGTATTTATCTGCCAAATGACATTGTGATGCTAAGTAAGAAAACCTTACTTCAGCACTAAGAGTGCTGTTCTTATTACTTCCCCTTCAGAAGTCTATTTCACAATCTCTCCCTAAAATCCAAACTCCTGAGGAGACACAAACCAGTTTTGTTTCGGGGTTAGTATAAAAACTGAAGTAGTATTTTGAATTTTCCAAGGAAAGACTCTATAACAGCATACAGACAGCTATCAGCCACACATACCTGTCAGTGGCTGTAAGGAAATAAAAGAAACTGGAGATTATACCACTAGATAATCATTAGTATAATGATCTCATTATCTGCAGAATACTGAAGCAGCCCTTGTAGTAGATATGTGGACCTTAATATAAAGAATCTTTCGTATTATAATATTCAATTAAAAACATACCTAGCTGATATCAGTTTTCTCCATATATTTAGAGTGAGCAACAAGAAGTTATCTTAAAGCTATCTAATGCAGCTCATTAGGTAATTATATATATAGTAACCTAATACATTCAACCGAATTTTAATAGTCTACCAATATCAAAATACAAATTTAAAAAGCACAGTTTATAGAAATAAGAAAATACATAAAAAACTTACTGCATGCATAGGTTCTCAGAAGGAATGTATTTCTTATTCCTACAACATTGTTTACATTCAAGTCAAACTCCACACAGCTATTGGGGAAGAGAAAAGAAAAAGATTCAAGCATCATGGTATTCTATTTCAGAATATTTATTACCTACTTAGTGACAGAGGTGGAGAAATGTAACTTTAAGATAATACTCTAGAAACTTTCTTCAGAGTTTTGATGCTGTGATTTCTACTCTGGTTTTGTTTGTAGTACTTGAATTCCTTATAGACTAGAATTCCATTGTTATAAAAATGTAATTGTTTTACATAGAGAATACATGTAGATCCAAATTTAGACCTTAGGACAACTTGATATATCTTTTTTTTTAATATAAAAAATATTGATATAAAAAAACCCTGCCCCAAAGTTTAAGCTCTATATGCAGTAAGAAATTCAACTACTCACAATACTCAAGAAACAATATTAAATTCATAGTCAATAAGCTATAGCAACACTGTAATTTGCAACAAGAGCTTATTGTTGACAAGAAGTGGCTATCTGCAATGTACAACTATTTCCGTTTTATATATCCAAGCCTCATTCACATATCATTTGTTTGCCTGAATATTCCTTTGGATTTTCTTGAATTACTGTAAAGGGAACATAGACCTGGAATTTATTAAACTGGATAACACACATTAATTTGATGCCTACAAAAGGTTTTTGACATCATTAACTACATTAAAACACCCTTTGCATCAAAAATATTACATAATTTTAAATCTAAATTAGTAACAAGCATGACTTTTTAGATGTTTTAAGAGCATAGTACATAATAGTGCAGGAAATAAACAAGCTTGAGCTACTGCTTGACAGTTGTAAAAATAAGCATAAACACCAGTAAGAATATTAGCTGTATGTGCAAATATAATAAAGAAATATATCAGGCTGCATGTGTAATTCCAATTAAGCCCGACTGACAATATTACTATTTACCAGATGCTGATTAAGCAAGTTCTATTGCAGTTATTTTATACTTTAATACACATATTTAATAGAAGTTGCAATTATGGCAAGTGAAAGGTTTTGTACTGTTGGGACTCAAGTTCAAGGTCTTACAAAAATCTAAGCCCATAAATATAGGAAGATTTGAACACTACTCAGACTCCCAACCAATTTGAGTACTTTGCACAGTTTTTTCCTCTGTCAGATACTTTTATCGCACACAATAAGAAATACATTGTTCTCTGTCCTAGTACATCCCTCTTGATTATTCATTTTCATGTCTTCATAATGAAGATACAAACACAGTAACATGTAACACATCCACTTCTCTCCAATTACTTCCCCCTTCTAAAAAAAGAGTCCATAAAATGAGTACCTAACACTGTGAATGGAACATGTAATACTACTCTGTTAAACAGAGAATACCTCCCTAGAAGGCAGAATATACTCTTCTAAAATGAACAAAAAATTTTTAATCCAGAAAACAATGTAATCACAAGAAACTAAAGTTTTAGTGTTGTTTGTATAGTGTAAATGCTGTGAGTTAGTCATTAAGTAGCTCAATAGTTATGTTTGCACAGCAAGCAAAATTATCTTTCACAACAGTTTTCTTCCCACTGTTGTCTTTCTGTCATGAACCATTTGTAAACTGAAGTCCACTATGTACAAATAACCCATAGAAATACATTATGTACTGCTACTAATTCACATCACACAAACTAAACAGCATCTCAACCACAAGAGGTGTTTCAGGCCATCAAGGAAGTAAGCTGACTGCCACTGCAAGCTAGCTGTACAAATTTGCAATACAACTATAGTACAACACAAATAAACAAAGCGTGACTTTAGTGGGACTAAGTCATATTACAGTACTTTTCGGTCTCAGAGTAAAAAAATGATGTTGAACAGAATACTTGCCTGACTTTATCCCTGAACTTCACTATTGGCACTTTTGCTCGAATCAGCTGAGGTCGCTCAATGTAGCTCGCTGAAAGGGAGAAAAATATACAATTAAGTTTCACGTAAGATGCTGATCTTAAAATAAGATCCTAAAGTGGAGTCATATTGACTTATGTAGAGCAAATAGTAGCTTATTAAATTCAGCAAAAATGTTCTCAGAAGAGTTGCGCTAAGCTAAGTAACCTTTAGCAACTGCAGCAAAAATACAATCTAGGAAAGTATGCGGAAAAAAAATGCACTAAACATTAGAGAAAAACATTAGTGGAAGATTTTTCTGTGGGAAGTATATTCAAGAAATTTGAACATAAGTAATGCACTTCTAAAGTGCTTTCACTGAGCAGTACTTGTAATAGAAATCCTGAGTAGTTATAATTAAGGTTCAAAAAGAAGGGAGCAAGAACATATCCATCCAAGATGGCCAGACACTTAAGCCCAGCAGGACATTGTAGCAACAGGCACATGATCAGCTGCATACTTTGTAATCACGCCTAGTTTGCTGACAACTGAAATTACGCATTTTACTGATCAAAAAAATATTCACATAAGCATAACCAGTGCATAGTAAAGAACAGTTAAAACTTCCTTTAAAAACTGTTTATTGGACTGATAAAGTACACACCAAGAAATAATTTCCTATCCAATTGTTACTGACAACACGAAAACACTTTCCATCAAAGATGGGATAAGCTTTATTTGCCTTTTGCTTTAATGGTGATAGGACATGCAATAAATATACAATCACGGGACTGCACCTCAGATGATTATCCACATGGTATAGACACGCAGGCTCAATGCTGGACCATCCAGACCCAAACATAGTAAGCTCTGCCAGACTCATACAGTGCCGCCAAATGCACCTTTGCGCTCAGCTCCCCAAAACTGTTGGGTCAGCCATAGTATCTGCGATTTCCCTATTCTTGATGATATCTCAGGCTATATTTAGTACTTGCCCATAATACCGAATGAGAAACGTGCCCAAGAAAGTAATGGAAAAGACAAAGAAAAGCAGAGCCTGTAGGTTACATGATATGAATTTGGACAAAAGGTATGATTTTAGTAATTTCTTTCTGTTGCAAAATCTAGGACCACTTGAATTTGCCCATATCTAACATCATACATTTTCCCTTTGCTTCTATAAATTAACCTCAAATCAGCATGAATAAGTATGCCAAAGCTAGAACTAATGTAGACTAAAAATAACCTTAAATAAAATCTGATTTTCACTTTTTTGGGAAAAAAAAAAGAGGTATTTCTATCAGTTTGGATAGCAGCCTTGATTAAACAGTGTCATCTCCATTGTATTTGGATGACAACTTCAGGTTTGGTAAAACCCTACTGTGAAATATTCAATTAAAACAAGTTTTACTTTTTTCTTTTTTAAGACTTTCTGGAAGTGTTTTATGGATACGCACATTTAGACAGATTTAACCTGAGGTAATCCTTTATCTGGATTTGAATGCATTGTATGATCCTAAGCAACACACAGACTGCCACTCAAAAAAAGAGATAATCTTATTAACTTACTAATTTTAAAGGAAGAATCTTACAGAACTCCAATCCACGTTCACTGAATGTACAATCTAGTACACCTTACACAAGGGTCCCCTCTTTTCCACCTGCATCTGCAGACACATGCAAGCATCCCTCCTCCAAGATCCCAGAACATTCTTAAAGCGAAGCTATGAAGTGTGTAGAGCTCTCAGCCTCCTCTCCTTTCACTACCAAATTTAAAGACAAAGATGTCCAACACATTAGTGCATGGTAGACAATGGTGGGTATCTATCTGCATGCCATAGCAATTCAACTTTCCTCACTATGACCTTTCTCAAGCACCCTTCAGACGTTAACTGAACGCATTCCAGTGGCAATCCACTTCCAAACACATCCTTGTCTGCAAATGCCTCCCAACACTTGATGGGTGCTTGTGCCAGATCAGTTGGCTAAGAGAAAAAAAAACAACTCCAAAATGTAATCCCAATCTGTTTCTCAGGGTGAAACAAAGCAATGAGGATGTTAGAAGGCAGTGACTTGCTGTTGGTACCCTCTTTCTTGGCTCACACCAATGACACTGCTAGCAGAATCTCTATTGTACAGTAGATTGACATACATACAAGGGAAGAAACAGTCACAAACACAGGACGTGGAATTCTGAAATACATACGGGTTGAGTAAGTGCCTTAGTAAACTGACTATCTGACCTTGAAGGTATGACCAGAGCGGCTACACCAAAAAAAAAAAAAAAAAAAAAAATCACAAAGAATTCCACATAGCTGCTCCACAGTTTTGGGCATGTCTATGAAAAAGTCACAAAAGCCACTTTAGCTGTAGTGAAAAAGAATATAACCACTTCAAAGAAGGCTAAGCACTGTTTCATACATAACTCATTCATGCAGAATTTCAGATTAAACAGCTTAAGTTTCTCTTTTCTTTTACAGAACAAAAAAATTAAACGATTGTACAAAATATTAATCCCAAACATGGTATATGCCAAAAAGATCTTTGGCGTCCTGCACACGTAGCTCGCTCTCATTGATAGG
Source organism: Phoenicopterus ruber ruber (assembly GCA_009819775.1). Lineage (NCBI taxonomy): Eukaryota > Metazoa > Chordata > Aves > Phoenicopteriformes > Phoenicopteridae > Phoenicopterus > Phoenicopterus ruber. The sequence goes on from CM020246.1 coordinate 26,114,467, forward strand.
GTTATACTATAGAAAGAGAAACTGGGTGACACAGAAGTCTGAATTCAGAGTCATGAAGAATCTAGGAGGGTACAACCCAGCACAGGATGAATTAATTGTTGATGTTTGGAATTCCACCTGCATAGTCTTTCAAGGTCACTCAAACGAGTTCAAGTTCCCTTGCTTATCCTAGCTGTTGCATGTCCCCTACTAGAAAACTGTTAGGTGATTTCCACTCCGATATCCTTGTCTCAACACTACTGTATCTCTTTGTATAACTAAGAGAAAATGAGCTCTTTGTTATTTATTCAGATAGTAAACATCAGTCAACCCAGTACCACTAAGTTGTGGTTCAAATAAATCCTGCCTAGACAAATTTGAAGAAAGTAATCAGTTTGACATTTACTCTTAGTGGTTTGGATTATACTCTCTTCAATATGTTACAACAGTTATCAGTCCAAATTCATGTTTCGTACTTCTAAAAGACATTGGCTTGAGCATACAGTTCTAGGAATGTTAGCCTTTATTGTAAAAAATAGATATGTGCAGGTATCTGAACAAATACGTCGAAAAGTTACACGTACTCTGCTAGTCTTTGAGGAAAATGTTAGGAGAGGCACAGCTAGAAAAAACTCCTGAGTTTCTGAACTGAAATTATCTGGAAAAAGCCTAAAAAAGCTCTAGAACATTACCTATGCCACAAATGTCCTCCTTATTTCTTTTTGCCCTTTAACTCTTTCACAAAACCAGCCCAAGAATTTAGTTTCAAATAACATCTTACCTTTCCTCTTCCTCTTTGTTTCTCTTACATCTTGGCACATATTGAGTTAGCTTTCATGTTTGGCCCAAACTATGTTTATTTCTGTTCTCTTGTGTGAGGCAAGGATTAAGTTTAATGACAGCTCACACACTTGTTGAGAACATGTTGCAGTCTTTCTTCCACAAAAGAAAGAGGGAAATACTTAACTAGCATTGTCAAAGAGGGATTACCTTAAGATTACAGGATAGAATCATACATATTAACTGGACAGCACAAAACTTATGATCAGAAGAAGCTTCATGCCTTTTTGGTTGTTAAAAAACACATGCAATAAAAATACAGAATACTAAGAATTGCAATTTCATTCAAACAAAGAAGCTTGGTACAGACAAATCTTACACTTGCTTGTACACAGCAGCAGCATACATGCACTGCTAACCCTTTAAAAGTTGCAAATCTAGAATTCTGGTTCAAGTTGAAGCAACGTCTCAAAATAATTACAATTTCTGTAGGTTTTTTCTTTAAACGCATGTACTTGTAAATCCCATCATCGGTGATTAAGTGGCAGCTGACTTCTGAAGACAGTAGAAGGTAGGAAATAACTTTAAAAATTACAGTTCTTTTAATAAAGAACTTAGCAGCCAATCTGGAGCTGACAATGAGCAGCCATTTTTAAGCACATAAACCTGACTCCACAAACCTGCAGGAATGCCAACAGGACACCACTGATGCCCATACTGCTAAGATCATTTCCCCAGAGGTGAAGAAAAAGCACATGAATCTATTAGCTTCTGAAGTCTAGCCCAGGGGAACTCCCTCCCTGCCCCCAACCAAAACCAACCCACAAGCTATTTTGAAATTACGGATGACAGCAATTATATTTGCCTAAATAAGCTTTAATCAAAATAACTGGGCAACCCTCTTGTTTCATAAGTACTGAACCTTAGTATAGCTGAGCTACAGTTTGTAAATGAACTAAATCCAAATGAAAAGACCCATATGTCAAACCCTTTTCATTTTGAATCAGGTGACCATTTTAAAACAACTTTTATCTACCAGTTCCATCCACAGAACCACCATACACAGACACAAGGACAGATGGCTAGGTACAGGAATTCATGCCCATAGCAACGTTAAGATTATGAACAGATGATCTAAGACGTCTACCTACCACAACTAAGAGTCTGACAGGAGCAGTACTATTAGCAGTGTTTTGTCCTGCCTCAACTTCCAAGCAACATTTTGATTCAATGAAGGTGAATAAAGGCACTTGCAAGATAATACAGAATTAGGAAAGCATGAAAAATGAGCAATGGCACAAACAAAAGTCTTTATGATGATCATGTGCAAGTGATCCCTGTCCTTCTGATACTTGTATTCCCTAGCAAACAAACTTGATTTTGTCTAGAGCTCTGTCACAGAACACAACCTCTTGAAAAAAGAACAGGATGATAGTTTATTTAGATTCTCCCTTTCTGATCCCTGAAAACACAACTACTTTATCACTGTGTTTTTCAGAAAGCACTGGAACGACTTGCATCCTAGGCAAACCCAGACTAAGTTCTGGGCTCCTTATGCAAACATCAATATACAATAGTAATAAGCCATTAAATATCAGATGCCTATTCTGCAATGGATCTATCAAATCTCTTAACGTGAGCTGTTGAAATCTGGGTATGCACACTCGCCAATGAAGAATCTGAAGTCTGCATTGAAATTTATGGTTTGTTTCTTTCACCATTGCAGGATTGTTCAGAACAGCAATATAAGGAGTGGCATCAAAGAATGTATCACAAGTCTGAGAAGTAGGGGGACACAGCCATTGATATCAATAAGTGACAGGGTCTTTTATAATTCAAAGGATGGTACAAAAGCCTCTTTGAAGCAGGAGGCTTTCACGTTTAAGTCAAAAACTGCCTATGTGAATTCTTCATCTGAACTGAGTCTAAACAACCACTTGTAAGAACTATGAATTGACCTGTTTCTCCTGTATGTGCTGGTACTGTCAACATTTAATATTTTCTTCACTAGGCACCTAAGTTGATTATTTCACAGGTACCAAGGCCCCCAGAAAAACCAATTCTACACAGTCTACTATGAGTGACATCTTACTTTACAAATTCTTAAGAGTATTGTCCCCAGGAAGGCACTGTAATCTAAAAGAGTAGTAAGAGTTCACTAACAGAGGTTTCCCAAACAGAAATCTACTTTTTTTTCCCCACCTCGAATTGTCGTCCACAATTCAAAAGCCATTTTAGATGCTACTTGTTCTTGAACTCCACTAGTTTGCAAGGCAACGGTTATGTTTTTTTAATTACTATGCATCAGCATCAAGATAAGTAACATTACTAAATATTTATGACTTTTCTCCAAACAATACTGTGATTAGAAGCCAGACAAGATGCAATTACATAAATTAGTTACAACTGCGCATCAATACTTTTTCCAGAATTGCCAATAATCTTACCACCTCACTGTAGATGGGAACTTACAAAGTTTAGTACTGAAGAGTTTTTGGACTAAGCTGAGTATATGCCTTGCTTCAGTCTTCTGATTTACCTGAAATACGATATTAAAGTTAAAGAAAAAAGTTGGTATCTCTCATTCAGAAGTTCCAAGTAAGCATGTTCTATTTTCAAATAAAAATTATTAATTCTCTGAATAAGACATGAACATGTATACCAACACATTCCACAGCCTACATATACGTTTAGTGCAGCAAAAGCCAGACAGAAAAATGCGTATTCAATATGCAAAGTTACTATCAGACATTCAAATATTAGAGAACTTGAGGAAAATCTATTCCCACTTATAAAAAAAGTCCTTTCCTTCCTTTTCAATGATACTTCAATTATTTAAAAATTATGCTCTATTTAAATTTGGGGTTTGTTACATCTTTTCTCTCAACTTGAATTGTACTCAAACATTTTCTCTCACCAAAAATACTTAAGATATTTTGTGTATGAAATTCCTTCTTATGCCTGCACACTAAAATCAGTGGCTATGGATCTAAATAACGAAATAAAAACATTGTACTTATTAAAAGTTGTTCCTGCATCTAAAATGAGTTAGAGTTCTCTAAACAATTTTCTTCATAGAATAGAATCATAGAATCGTTTAGGATGGAAAAGACCCTTAAGATCGAGTCCAACCATTAACCTAACACTGCCACGTCCACCACTAAACCATGTCCCTAAATGCCACATCTACACGTCTTTTAAATACCTCCAGGGATGGTGCCTCCTCCACTTCCCCAGGCAGCCTGTTCCAATGCTTGATAACCCTTTTGGGGAAGAAGTGTTTCCTAATATCCAAGCTAAACCTCCCCTGGTGCAACTTGAGGCCATTTCCTCTCATCCTATCACTTGTTGCTTGGGAGAAGAGACCAACACCCACCTCGCTACAACCTCCTTTCAGGCAGTTGTAGAGAGCAATAAGGTCTCCCCTCAGCCTCCTTTTCTCCAGGCTAAACAACCCCAGTTCCCTCAGCTGCTCCTCACAGGACTTGTGCTCTAGACCCTTCACCAGCTTTGCTGCCCTTCTCTGGACACGCTCCAGCACCTCAATGTCTTTCTTGTAGTGAGGGGCCCAGAACTGAACACAGTACTCGAGGTGCGGCCTCACCAGGGCCGAGTAGAGGGGGACGATCACTCCCCTACTCCTGCTGGCCACACTATTTCTGATACAAGCCAGGATGCCGTTGGCCTTCTTGGCCACCTGGGCACACTGCTGGCTCATCTTCAGCCGGCTGTCGACCAACACCCCCAGGTCCTTTTCTGCTGGGCAGCTTTCCAGCCACTCCTTCCCCAAGCCTGTAGCGTTGCCTGGGGTTGTTGTGACCCAAGTGCAGGACCCGGCACTCAGCTTTGTTGAACCTCATGCAATTGGCCTCGGCCCATAGATCCAGCCTGTCCAGGTCCCGCTGTAGCGCCTGCCTGCCCTCCAGCAGATCAACACTCCCTCCCAACTTGGTGTCATCTGCAAACTTACTGAGGGTGCACTCGATCCCCTCATCCAGATCACTGACAAAGATATTAAACAGACCTGGCCCCAATACTCAGCCCTGGGGAACACCACCTGTGACCAGCTGTCAACTGGATTTAACTCCATGCACCACAATTCTTTGCGCCCAGCCATCCAGTCAGTTTTTTGCCCATGATTCTAGGCAACTTACTTCTCTGTTCCGCTGTGCTTTTTTCACTTGTGGAGTGAAGGTAATGCTTATTTTTTGAATGTTGTGTTGGGTTAAAGGGTTTATAGGGTTAAATTCATGCTTGCAACATTATTGGGCCCACAGTTCACAGCTATTATGAGTGCAAAAATATGTTATTAAATCAAAAGGATTTGACCATTTGTTTCTCATTTCAGAATCCAGCCTTATAAAAGCACATACATTTAAAAAAAATAGATTTCATTTTAACTGTGTATTTTTTTAAATTACTTACTGGTTCTTCTTTAACCACTAGGCACAAGTCACCATCACTGCTACGAGTGCCAAACCCATTCAGCGAGGACCCAACCAAAAAGAGTCTGCTCTCTGTAATAGAAGAATCACAGAATAAAAACTGATGCGACATATCATAGTTTAAGAGGAAGGAAGAACTGCAAACATTCAAACTGATATTAAGTAATCAAATTCAAAACATACGTGGAAAAATCCGTTTAATTTCTCTCTGGAGTTCTGTTCTGCAGAGCTCTTTTCTGTTCAAGTCACAGGTCTGTTGCTGACATGCTCGAAACAACTCCAAAACCTGTTGACTTAACTTGACACACACATTCAAAAAGTAAAGATACAGAAAAGTGAACATTCTTTCTTGCCAGAGATGCAATTGCACAAAACACAGAAGACCGCATTAAAAAAAAAAATATCCAGCATCATTTTACATGATCTATTCCATTGTCAAGAGTTTTACGCACTTGAATTCATATTGAACAACTCCTGGAAGAAATCTGAACAAATTTTAAATTTAAAAACTTTGCAGAATCTGTTATGTCTATCCACAGAAAATAATTTTTGCCTCAGCAATATCTGCAGCCTTTCAGGGAATAAGCAGTGAAAGAGCAGAGATATCTTCTGCTGACTTTAACGCCAACAGTTTGCCTACCAGTAATAGGGAGAAAAATAAATATTAGCTTGCTTTTTTCATCCCATACAAACTATTAAAGAAGTAGTCACATCTTTGGTGAAGGAGGTATTAACTGTTTCTCTTTCACAACACTGTTATAATCAACAGGCATATTTATACTAAAAAAAAAAAAATCTTCTGTCACGCCGGTGCAGATAAAGTATGAAGATTGATTAGCCACGCACTTTTTTTTTAAATTAAAAAAGAATAAAAAAATCACAGTTCCAACTCCACTGTCCATGTGAAAAAGACATCCTCTTCAATATTCCAGAACAGCTAGGACAGTAACTTTTATCTCCTTCTGAAAAGAGGCAGAGAACATCTTTACAGGCCCCATACTGTATTTATTCAGAATGGGCTTCTCTCACATTACTAGGGTGTGGGGCTTTTTTCATCAGGATTCTCCCCACACCCCAATCATGTGACAAAAGGACCATCCCTCCAATTTCTACTTCCTGGAGCAGACATGTAGGTTTCCTGACATTAGTATGGAACCCAAACAACATAAGGAAACAACAACCCTACCCACCAAAAATGCTCCAAACTCAAAGGAGGCTACGTAAGACCATAGCAGCAGCTGCATTTATTGCTATTCTTTCTAATGACAGCTCAATGACAGAGACCCCATGACACTGTCAAAGAACCTTGCAGAAATTTTTGTGGTCTCCCACTGCACCATTGGACCCTGCCTACTCAGAAGACAGATGTAGAGCACAGGCACAGAAAGATACTACCTTGTCTTTGGCCACAGGGAGCGTGGTTTCTATAGGGTCTGGAAACAAAGCATCTTGCAACGGAGGGACACATCCAGTTAAATCTGGTATGTAATGTGCATGAAGTAGTGGAGACTGAATTGATCCTGGAAAGGAATATCTACGTTCTTCTGGTAAAGGCACTACTTGGTTAACTACAGTTGTTTCAGAACGATGTGAATGAAACCGCTGCCGTTTGACCCCATGTGGAACACTTTGTTCACTCAGTCTCCTAAAAAAATAAAAAAGGAAAGAAAAGGAGGGAGAGACAGACCTACAATTAAAAGACAGTTGCTACAAAGTACAAATACCAATGCTTAATTATGTGCCTATTTCACTAAAAGCAAGTATTCTACAGAACAAAAGGCATGCCCATCCAAGATACAAGGTGAAATAAACCTGCGATGGGAAAAGAGAACACACAACTGTAAAAGTGCAGCTACCCTTCAAGTGAATTGACCCAACTGCTTTACAAGAGTGTCTGTATTAACCAACTGAAACCTAAACGACAAGTTCAGTTAAGCAGGACAGCTTAGAAAGCTGGTCATACTATTTCGGTGACAACATACTTTTTTTTTTTAAATACATACAGACTATGTAAGGGCACTTTTCTTTCAAAACAACATAAGTGCAGTGAGAAGTTTTGTGAGTTCTGAATACCCAGTGATGAATAAAATAATTTCAGTAGTGGTGAAGGGAAAAAGAGAAACATCACCATAGTCATTCAAAACACATTCACATTTGTCTGTGTCTTAGACTGTACAGACAGTAAACACTAATCTGGGAAAAAAAGAACCACTATTCATTTGACAAATCACACTAATGATTGTATTAAGCTACACAGGTCATAAAACTAATGCCTCATTTTCAAACACTAGTCTATATCTCTTCATTAAGTCATTTGTCACAGGAATTCAAATACATTTGAAGAGATACAGTGATCTTGCAGACAGCCCCCTGGCATCTGAACTCTTCATTAAGAAGAAGTTGTACTGAAAGCTGACCAGTGGTTGAATACTGCAGTCCATCCACAGTAAAAAGTAAAAGAGGACATCCATGTTTTGTTTATACATCAAATATTGCATAAAGTTAACCAGTGTGGGGGTAGTCACACATTCTTTTAATTAAAAAGCATGAAATGAAACGTTCATCTGTATCAATGAATTAACTATTAATAAAACTATAATAAAACTACAGTCATTTCTTGTAGTCAGAAAAGCTGGCATCAAAGTAGTTTGGGGACCTGGACAGATAGTATTATTAATAATAAAAATTTAACTGAAGACACCAAGTCATCATTTCAGTTTCCAAGTGTGAGAGAAGTTCTGATAACATTACCGACCCACAAGCTTAAAGGAACTCATAACGTAAGGTTAAATCAAAACATAACACTGGTTCAGCCTATTTTGACTGAAAAGAACTTGCATGAACTCATGTTCAGCAAAAATACCTTAAGATGAGTCGACTTAAGATCTAAGGATTAACTAGCTGACTGCAAATCTCCTAACACAGCATAGCTTTCCATAAACCAGACTGGTCAAGATGAAAACATGCACACAGCATGAAACCAGGAACTTCTTTAGTTCATGCAATAATTACATAGCTTAATACCATATATTATGGTATTAATAGCTTAATACCATATATTTAATTGTACTTATTTTCTCATCTGTTAAATCTGGAAGAGAAATAGCATACAGGAAACAGTTTTGAGGACAGATTACATAAAGCTTCCTCCCTATCAGCTGATTCACAGAATAATTACAAACACATATCAACTACTATTTCTGAATTGATAAGGAGAAGTAATTTTTTTCTAGAATGTTAAGAGAAAATAAAGCCATACATTAATCTGAAATTTCTGTTGCAACTAAAGTAACAAAGGGAGTTAAGTAAATTCGAGTAAGTTTAGCTTTTGAAAAGCAGAAAGTCTTTTTAAGAGGAATTTTATGGAAACACGAAGAACTTGCATATACTTGAATTTAGGACTTCAGATTTGAAAAATAAAGCATCACATAATTAAGAAAATCAGGAGAAACATCTAGTGTGTCATCAGAAAAACGTTGCAATTCCCATAAAACATCGAGGGTGCAGTCTTACTCTTAACTTGACAAATTAACAGGAAGAGAACATTCCATTTATTGACACAAACCCTCTTACAGTCAAGCACGCACAGACTAGAATCTCCTATAGTATTAAAATAAAACACCCAAGTCACAGGTCTGTAAGGCTACAGCTGTTGGAAGAGAAAAATGACACATACTAAGTCACTTACGAGTACTAAAATTCTCAAAAGCAGGTACATGAACTCTTTAAAGAGCCATCACACGGCCTCTTTCATCAAAAAACCCATTTTATTCTGTATTCTTGCAATTCCTAACAAAATTCAAGTTGAACAAGAAATTGGTATTAGACAAGGTTCACCATGGGTACATTACAATCAGAATTAATCACACACACAAAGAACTTACTTTCTTCCTCGGAACGATGTGGGGGTATCAGGCGTACGTAGCGGACTGCCATTTCCATAAGTCATTGACTGCAGTGTAACAGCTCTAATAGTTGCAAGGTTCCCACTCAGAAGAGCCCTGGGAAGACTACAGTCCATAACTGTTATTCATATGATACCTAAGATGCTTTTTATGGGTTGGCAGTTTTTCTTAAGTGAATATTAACCTCAGCAAGTCCTGCCATTTTTTTTTTTTTTTAGAAGCAACACATCTGTCTTTTCTATCCAAAATGAAGAGAGATTTCAGTATATTTTTCATTAAAAAATAGAAGATCATTCTCCACAGTACATGTGTAAAAAGTTAGCAAAAAACAAATTAACTTAAGGTACTGTTAAATTTAAGAGCCTAAAGGACACTATGGCGTCTTCAAATCTAGCCCCAAGAACAAATGTTTCTTCCCCTTCTCATCTCCTCCCTGTTTTATCATAGAATCATAGAATTGTTCTGGTTGGAAGAGACCTCCAAGATCATCGGGTCCAACCATTAACCTATCACTACCAAGTCCCCCACTAAATCATAGTAAACAAATAGAACAAAAATAGTAAACAAATAGAATTGAAGATCTTTAAAACTGAACTGTGGTTTATTAACTCTAATCGTGCAACTCTACTCTCATGCATTATGCACAATGCAGGAGAGCATTAAAACTTGCAGAGCACCAACAGAAATGATACAGCTCTGTTTTACCTACATGACACCTTCCTATTTGCTAAAGTTTCATGCAGTTTAATGTTAAAAACATCCTCCATAAACATAAATATTTCTTTCAAAAGACTGTTAACTCTCTTTTCCAACCCAATTTCCACTATCAAATCTTACTGTACTTACGCTGCATTCTGAAAGTTAAACCGAGCATCAATAATTTGCTGGTGTGAGAGAAGTGTAGGTGGTATATTTAAAGGAAGCTTATTGAAGAGATTACTCTGTTGTTGATGTTTTGGAGGGAAGGGTGGACGACCCAAGTTGGAGGGATTTGGGAACATGCTCCTTTCTACTTGAAGTGAACATGTATCCTTTTACCTACATTTAAAAGAAAAAAAGAAATTGAAATTAGGCAATAACAAATACTAGTTACCTTTTAAACTCTTGGTTTAAAAATTCAAGTAATCTAGAATATATTTCTAGAAAGTGCTTAAAAGAATTGTAATTGTGGGCTAGTTTTAGCTCCTTTCAGGACAAAACACTAAATAAAAATATGATATACTTTTAAGTTCACACTTACTACTTTATTTTTGTTTAAAAATAAACATTTTTAAATGGTTGCTTTTGGTTGTTTTTTTTTTTTTAAGAAAAATTACATGACACAAGACATAAGAGTTTTCATCTCAAGGAAAAGTAACATATTACAGTAGAATATGTTTCTTATGTCAAACATTCCACAATGACGTTCACCATATATGGGAAGAAACACTTGACTACATCATAAGAACATGAAGATGCAGCTGATCATGAACTATAAGTAAAAATTAATTTTTTTTCATGACATGATATGCAAAGAAGCAGCCAAATGACGACAGCAATTGGAAAGTAATCTACTCATGTTTTAAGAATATCATATATATAGTGTTACCTTATGTTTGTGCTTACAGAATGGATTCTGTGATAGAAAAATGTAGGTTTATTATCTTTTAAATTTAAAATTGATTCTGGCACAACTGACTGCTGTTTGATCTTGTATCATTACATGCATTACACATTAGCAGAAATGTTAGATGAAAAAGAAAATATTTGCCTCTACAATAGGTTAAACTGTGTATTGCATCCGTTTTGCAAATCATCAGTATTTTATCTTAAGCTCAACTTATATGTTGGGAACAATAAAAGTTCAGACTTTACATTGGAAAAACCATATCAGAAAATTTTTTACATCGGCTATCAGTACTGTACATATCTCTTAGCCGTAGTGAAAACCTGACATTATTTTCAAGTTTCTTCATTTGTTTTTTACTTTGGTCTTAAATAAGAACCCTGCAAACAAAGAAGATGTGTCACTGACAAACACCGTTGTACATGACTGATCTCAATACTCTGCATATTAATATTCACCTAATTAGTGCAATACAGGGATTCAAATACAAGAGGAAGAAGTTTTTTCAAACAACTTTTAACTGGAACATTTAGAAGTCAGAGCAACGGCAGTATTTCCCTAATTATTACATAAAAACCTTTTCATCAACCCAATGCTTCAGTAATACAGTTGGAAAAAGTGTTGATAGACCCATGCCCCTGCATGGAAATCCTATCACCAAACAGTAGTCTAAGTTTGGTATAAAATTAAAGTATCCCTTTTAGGTTCTCTCAATTACCAAACTAAAAAAAAAAAAAAAAAAAAAAAAAAAAATTGTATTAACAGTCACATTAATAGGCATTCTCTCATAAACCAAAATAAAAGTTAGGAATAACTTTACTGTAGTAAGGTCTCACTGCTACCACAGCCTTGAAGTCTGCTTTCACCTACCACTGTGGACTGCTGTCATGTTTTGGTTGTGGGGGTTGTGGTTTTGGGTTTTTGTTTTTTTTTTTTTTTTTTTTTTTTGGGGGGGGGGGGGGGGGGGAACCACGACAGGGGAGGGATAGAGAGGAAGTATTGTGTATTAGTGAAAGATATTTTTGGGATCTTTACTTTCAATTCTGCTGAAGAAACAAAGCGGAATTGCATGACAAGAAAGTCACCCGACATCTACATTTAATCTGAGCGATATCTACATGCAGTCTAAACTTTTCCATTTCTAGTACAGACAGGCAATGTAACAACTGTTAACACACCTCATTCACCTCTAAGCAGCCCAGGCACTCTCAGCATCACACACAGTATGCACAAGCAGTTTACGGATATAATTCATCAGTAACAGAACCGTGCGTAGGAATTCAAAACTGAGTTGCAAAAGTAACACGTTCTTTTTAGTCTTGGAAGTTGTAAACAGCGTAGTAGCACCGCTACTCCCAGTAGCTATGACGGCATCTACCGTGACTTTCAGCAGAGACTACCGTGGCGGAAGTTGCCAGGCTCTCCAAAAAGAGTTTCAGGACGGTTACAACTCAACTACGCTTGTCCCAGTGGGCACTTTTTCCAAGTAAGCGTACTCTTGGGGGAAGCACACAAATGCCGGTAAACGCCGGTACGCTTCCCGCGTAGGCAAGCCCAAGCGCACCCTCCGCTCCCGCGGCCACCGGAGCCCCGCCAGCCCCCACCCTCAGCGCCTGGCGGCCCAGCGGCAGGCGGCCGGGGCCACCCTCCACCCCTCGGGCCCCGATCCCGCCGGCGCCTCTCCCCGCAGCACGAGGGGACCCCGCACCCCGCCGGGATACTCACGCCGGGCCTGGGCGGAGGCAGGCGGGGCGGGCCCGCAGGCGGCACCGAGCAGACCCCTCACCAGCGGTCTGCCCGCGGCGGCGCGGGCCGGAAGCGGACAACGACTCCTCCAGCTGAGCGCTGCCCTCTCACCCGGATGCAGAGACGCCGGCAGGAAACGACAGCCGCACCCGGCTCTCGCGCAGCTTTTCACCGCCGCGCCCGGGGCCTCCCTCCCCCTAGCGGCGCGGCGCGGCACGGCGCGGCGCATGCGCAGGGGCGGCGCTGCGGCGGCGGGGGCGCAGGGCCGTGGGGTCGGTGGCCGTTACCGGCGGCCAGCCGGCCAGGGCGGCCACCTCACCGGCAGGCTGGCGGCGTGCGCGGGCCCTCGGCGGGGGGCCGGGCTGGGGCCGCGGCAGCTGCCCGCCGAGGTGCTGGGGGTGCGGGCAGGCAGGGGCGGCGCTGTGCGCTGCGGAGAGCGGGCGGGGCGGGTGGTGGCCTGCGGCCGCACCGGTGCTGCGCAGCTCTGTCAGACGGGGGAGGTGTCGGCTCGGTCCTTACGCTGGGGCTGCGACAGCATCACGTCCCGGTAAAGGCGGAAACCGAAAGCCCGGCCTGACGGTCTGTCTTTTCTCTGTCCCCAGCTGTAATGATTGGCGAGTGGCTTGTCTGACAAATATCTGACGGCCTTTCTGTGCTGACGAAGGAATGACAGGCAGAGGTTACAGCTCACAGTGCTGCACTGACAACTAGTTCTGGCTAAGGCCAGAAGATAAAAACAACAGCGCAGGTATTTTGCATTTCAAAGTTATGGACCGATTGTAATTGAACTACTGTTCAGAAGTGTGTCAAAAAGATAATATTTGAATCATTAAGTTAGGATTTGGCCACCAGAGATTGTAGGTATGCTAGGATAAATCCAAAGTAAAGAACAGGCTAAAATGCTTGCACCCTGAAGGGTCAAGAGTTCAGAAGATAGGAGCCAAATCAAGATTTGATTCCTTTCTCTGGACAAGGACAATTACCATAAGTGAACTCTTGGCATTGAGTAAGTACTGAAACAATGAGTTTATGCACACACAGACTGTTGAAGCTTCCGTCTCTGAGAGGGAAGGGGTACGTTGAGGGCTTGCTCAACTGAGAGCTTCTTGCTTGAGGGCTTGCTCAGCTGAGAGCAGGCCACAGCTGGAGTTGTCGTGGCTTAAGGCTCTGGCCAATCATGGATAGACTTAATGAGTAAGAGACAAAGCACAGGGGCCCAGCAGAAGTGGGGCTGCAAATGGACTCGCAAGGGAAGGTTTGGGCTGCAAAAGGAATCCTTCCCTCAGGACTTTTTCATCTTGGCTATGGCTTGGGATCCTTGTATAAGGGTCAGCCCATGGCTATGGTTAGCATTATGTTTATGAGAGACAAACCCTAGTGGCCTATATGGAGTAAAGCTGCAAAGGTAGTGCCAATGGAAAGTTTAGCCACAAAGAAATCTCCCTTAACAATTTTTCATTTTGGCCATTGTTATTTATTTGAGGTCTTAGAGTAAGGCTCAGCACATGGCTTGGTTAAGGCTAGAGTTTGAGTTCAGAGAGAGACAAAGCCTAGAGGTCTAGGTGGAGTGGGATTGCAGAGAAGCTGCCAAGGGAAGGGTTGGGCTGCAGAAAGCGGGTTCTGGGCAATTTTAGGGTTAGAAGAGAAACAGTTCCTAGGGGTCTAGGTGTGGTGGGTCTGCAAAGGGGCTGCCTAGGGACAATTTGGTCTGCAGAAGAATCACCCTCAAAGACTTCAATCAGGGCTTTGTTTGGGTTTACCTGGCCCTGGGCACATTCAGGGTAAGGACAGGACAGTTCCTAGGGGGTCTAGCTGGAGTCAGGCTGCTGAGGGAAGGTCTGGGCTGCAGAAGGAATTCTCTGAGGACTTTTTTATCTGGGCCATGTTTGGGGCTGTCTGGTGTTAAAGCTGTGCACTTCTAGCATTAAGGTTCGAAGAGAGACAAAGCCCAGGGATCTAGATGAAGTGGGCTGCAGACAGGCTGCCAAGGGAAGGTATGGGCTGCCAAACCAGTTCTCTCCTGAAAACTTTTTCATCTGTGCCATGGTTTGGGTTTTCTGGGCTTAAGGGCTACCTGACCACTTTTAGGGTTAGGATTAGAACAGAGACAAAGCTGAGGGGTCCTGTTGTGGTGGGGCTGCAAAAGGGCTACCAAGGGCGGGTTTGTGCATCACAGAGAATTCTCCCCTGAGACCTTTTCCATCTTGGCCCTGTTTTGGGGTCTTTGGCTAAGGTCAGCCCACAGTTAAGATCAGGGCTAGGGTAAGGGATATGGTTTAGAAATGTTACAAAGTCCCGGTGTGTGTTGTTTGGCGGGGGGGGGGGGGGGTGGGGTGGGGTGGGGGTGGTAAGTATTTGAAGTGGGAAGTATTGGGATGAAGAAAGAGTTCTCTCCTGTGAAGGAATTCAGTCCCAAGAGAGCTTAAACAGAGGATGAGTAGCATAATAGATCTTTAGTTTCATTTTCATCTGGAACTCAGCCCTCTTTATATGCGCTTTGTTTGGAATAAAAATTTAACTTTCCAGTTTCTGCTCAAGGCAGAAACTTTGTGTCTTAACTGTTAAAGTCAGTGTTAATGACCCCTGATAGCTGGAGTTCCCCATTTGGCCCATTCAGACAGTGTTCTCCAGACCACTCGACCTCTCCTCTCACCATAATCTATCCATTGACCAATAACATGTCATTCTTCAAGGTTTCTCACATTTGCCATGGGGCCTACAATAAATATAACCTGACATAATCAATATACCTGGTAGCAGGCAGTGTTTATAGCAGTGTATTAAGCATCAACATTTTTTGTACAGTGAAAAGGAAAAAGAAAGATTTAGGAATGCATTTACCCAATTAAAGTAACTTGCGTTGCTGTGGTTTCCCTTGTCTCCTTTTCCTCCGCTCCTTGGCATAAGGCACTCTGATATTTTGTGTTTGCCTTAATCTAGATACTAAATCTAACCATTTTTTTTTTGGCACAGACTGTTCACTCTTAAGGATTTTTCCCCATGTCTTACCTGCATCCACTTGTTAAAATAGCTACGTGTTTCAGTGAGGTACCTGAAATAACCTGATGTTTTACAAATTTCCAACAGCCTCTGAGACAAACCTCTGTGCTTTGATGTGCTGAGAGCTGTTCTGTTTGTTTCAATATGTGCCTTCTTACTTCCTAATCCTGTGATCTCAGAAAATTAACAGGTTAGATTCTCTTCTGTCAGAAAAGACCTGCAAAGCCTTCCTTCTGGTTTTAGTCATTCAAGCAAAGAATCAGACCGCTGGTCAAGAGGTAGTCAACTGAACAACTGTACAACGAGGAATTTGAGAACTAGCACTAGAGATTCCACCACATCCCCCAAAATAGAATAGGATTAGGACCTATCTTGTGTTTCTGCCTCCAAAGAGAAATACTACTTTACAATAGAAATGGTATATTTATTGTAACAGAACAGTTTGTAAAACTAATTATTGGAACAACAGCAAAGAAACTGAATGACCAATGAAAGAAATTTATGATCTATAATAGAAGCAGAGGCTGAATTCAGCCTCTAAAAGCTATAAACAATATTTAATTCTGATAGATAGAAAAGAGAGTGGTTTCCAGAAGTCATTAGCAAAGAGGTCTCTGATAAAACCAGCTGCAATCTCTCTCATACAATGGCAACAATTATGCAACATTAAAGCTCCTGTTTGGTACTGTTTGCCATTTTCTGAAACTTCTAGAGCTGAAGCGCTCCAGGTATAGTTGCTGTCTGAAGGTAAATAGTGCTGGAAAGTTTGGTCAAAGCAGCTCAAAGTTCAGTAGTTCAAGGAAAAAAAATGAAGGAAAAAAACCCATTCCTTTATGGAAACCTTTGTCTAATCTTAAAAAGTCTATAGGGTGTTTTTCTGTCTCTTCGCACCAGATAAGGCCTATGGGAACTGAGACAGGTGTATGTTTAGAATGTGCTTTACCATAGCAAACAGCCTTATGAAAGAGCAGTTCATACTACTGCTTTTAACAGTGTTACCTAATTAAAAGTGATTAAAGGCATGTGCTCATGTACTCATCCTTTCCCTATTGGGAAATTACTCAACTTACTTCAAACATTTTTCAGTTTCAAAACCAGTTGTAATATATAATCATTTATGATGTTATTAGTCTCCAGGACCAGGTCTGAAATAATGAAACTTGTACAGTGCTTTATTTTAAGTACGCCATTTTCATATTTTGTACTGAGACCAAACATGGCAAGTATATTAAATTAAGAAATATAACTCCAATGAAATAAATGGAACTATAACAGGGATTAATATGGTGCAGGATCCACAGTGAAGACTGCAGCTTTTTAATCATGATACCCATATGATATGCTTTGCAGTTTGTTTAGAAATCAGGATATTCTGGGACTGAAGCCAAACCAGAGACTTAGGTCTAAAATAAATTTTATGTACCAGGCAAAAAGCAGCTTTCCTCAGGAAAACAATACAAGATTTTAATAATAATACAAAGAACTGAAATTAGATTTACATTAAGAAACAATATTAAAAAGGCACAAATCCATTGCTGAAGGTTGGCAAGTGTCCATGTAAATATCTACCGCATTAAAAGCAAGATTCAAAAGTTCAGCAAGTAAATACTGAAGGAAAAATTAATAATTTCCTTAATTAAATGCACTAATTTTTTTTCCACTGTGCAGCATCCTAGTTCTGAAGTTGAGTGTTCAGCCAGGTTCAATGAAGTTCATGTATGCCTTTATATGCTTTCTTTAGTGCTTTTTAAGTGAGAGATCAGTTGGTATATTTCTTAAGTACAACATGCTAGTTTTTATATATGTATATACATATCACATAATATACAGTACAGTATTTATGAAATATAGTGTATCATAAGCATTGATATGAAAACGTTAATTAAGTATGCAAACACGTATGTGGTATCTATGAATTCCAACTTAAAATGATACAGATTTTATAAAGCTATTGTGTTGATTTATAGCAAAATATATATTTACAGTTATCTTTATTTGGGATGATCTAAAAAACATGTCTACATATGAATGATCCCTGTATCTTTTTCAGGTGAGTTGTCTATACTGCACCATTTTAGATTACTGTTGAAAATACACTATTTGTTTTTGATGAGAATTAAGGCTGTTGTGATAAATGGTTAATGCTGTGCACTGGTTAGATTAATGAGTATATTTGCTAGTAATTTCATTACTTCAGTGCTTTGGTTTTGTAAATTTTGTAATTAAACTCCTTTAAATACAACTTTTTTAAAGGAAGGTCTAAGTTCTGTGTTTTCCTAAATTTTAATATTTTCTCTTTTGTGTGAATAAAAATAAGTTTTAAAATAAATAAACAGGGTCATGAATTTTGATTGAACACAGTGGATGATGCCAATTAATTCTGCACAACTCTACAAAACTGTTTTTTTCACTTAGTTTTGTCTTAATCCATTGTACTCTTGGGAGGCTATTCATGTTCCCTGAGTCCTAAACTAGTCAGTAAAGTTTTTGAAGGGTTTGCCTGATATGTCAGTTCCTGAGGGTTAGGTATTTAAGAAGGAATTTGATTATTGTTACAAAGGTCTAGCAGATATTTCACTGTGGCCCAGTTTTTATCAGTTGCTGAGAAAAATTGCTTTAGGGTTAATGGATCTGGAGACAATACCTACTCATTAACTTAACTTTGTGGATATATTAACATCCCCAAACTGGGGGACAGATGGATGCAACCTTTTTTCTCTCTTGAACTAAGCATTTTATAGAGACAGTAAGTAAGTATTACCTCTATTTTATACTTGACTTTACTAAATTAAGCATGCACTTAGAAGTTATGAGGTCTCAATGAGCATATTGAGATTTGAACAAGTTGGGAAGGTCCTACTATGAGTTATTAAATAAAATATAACTTGCTACCTGCTGTCTTTTTTTCCTAACATTTCCTCTGTGCACTGCCAAAGGTTGAGTAGGGTGCAAGAGCTAGCTGTTGGTGGTCAACTTAAATTCTGTTGTATTATATTTCTTCACTGTCTTCTTCAGGTTTTTATGTCTGGTTTTGATTGCTTACTTGTTTGTGGAAAATGCGTCTGAACACCCAGTTTATTTGATTCAGGAGTTTTCCCACATATAAGAACTAAATTTCGTCAGTTGGATGTAAATGGTGACAGTATTTTATGGAAAAATACTTTATGTAGTGGCTTTGCTGGCAAAGATGTGTGCCTGTTACCGAAGAAATTCCTTAACCTTATACCCCTGGAGCAGATTATTTAAGGTATTACTATTCTGGGTATTACAAGCCTCCTTACACAAAAGCTATTGTGAAGTTTGCCAAATTTCAAATACATTTGTCAGAATGAGGAACATTTTAATGTACCACAAAAACTTTGAAATAAAATGTACTAGTGTTTAAGAGTTTTTACTCAAGAAATCAGAACATTTTTGTTAACAAGTTTAAAGATTACCTTAAACTTTACAGTATGTGTAAATGTGTTTTCTTCAGGGCTTTTCTACAAAGCCTTACAATAAGAATAACTAAAACCATAGTTTTTACTTAGCATTTAAGTAAAGCAGCCTATAAAGAGTTGGACCTAGGTACTTTGGCTCTGAAAACCCAGGTCCCTCTCTCTCAAGTTGCTAGCATTCATGTTACTAGTAAGCTATAAAAGTGACTTTCATTTTAAAATGGAGGCAGCCAAGAGATGGATACATATCTGTGTGCCCATAGACACTCTTGCTGAAGTCAGTTACAGAAGTCAAATCAAAAGTTACAGGTTCAAAATTGGAACAATTCTGTCTACTGCAGCAGTAGTCCACAGCATTGCTTTTATTCACAACCAGCATTTTTCCAGGTGCACTTGGTATATGTTCTTTAATGAGTTGTAATTCAAATAAAGTCACTTTTCCCATTTTACATTTGCAGACGTTTTCCTTCTTGCCTTCAGTTTTAATCTGGCATTTTTCAGGCCAGATAGTTTTTCAGCCAGTGTCACAGAGGAAATGAAACAGGGCTCCAAAGGGAAGCTGCCAGCACCTTATCTATGAAGAGGCTACCACATATCCATAATACATTACACCAGCTTGAGGCAAGTTCAGTCTTTGTTGTGAGCTATGTATTATTATAGTTTCTTCTGAATAATTTATAATGTTGCCGTGCAAACTGGGTTAGTATTAGGAGCCCTAGAAATGTCAGGTTTCAAAATAATCCTTCTATCGGTAAAACTATTCAGTGCAAAATACTATATTAAAGCAACACCGAAGCTGAGCTTTTGAAATCACAAAAGGCAGAAAATGCAGAGTTAAGGTTGCTATGGAAACCTTAACTCTACACCTTTAGGTAGGTAGTATGCTATGGTTTTAATTATTTCCTCTTTGTACAACTCTATATAGGTGTCCTCCTTTTATTATGTGAATTATAATTATATTGAATGCTATTTATAATACATAGTAATTGCACTGGCTACTCAGCAAACATCAGAAATCAGATGTTAGCTGTGGCTGACTGTATCGTGCACTCTAATATTAAGGTGACTGTATGATGTGTATCTGGAAAAGAATATTATGGCTAACTTACTGGCCAAAGTATTAAAAAGTGCTTTTTCAGAGTTAGAATTGCACGGTATAGCCATCACATTACAGACTACCATCACAAGAAAAGCAAAATCTTAGAAAACACAGGCAATTTACAGGAGAGAAACTGAAAATGGTACCTCATGGAAGTTTAACCAGCATGATGGTACACTTCCAGCAAAGCATGAAAATACAGCATTACTGCTTTACAAATGTGCGTTATTTCCTTTCCATCCAGGCTACCTTTGGTTCCCTAGGCAGGGCTGGAACGAACATTCTGCCATCAGCAAATGCTAGTCACACAAGATAAGGAAGGGAGAAAAAAAGCTAACAAACTACAACATGAGGACTGAGAAGACCATCACCTCAGAGGTTCTGCCATGCTAAGGCATGAGTTGGAGGCCGGTAACTAGCAGTGTACCCTAGCGTCAATACTGGGTCCAATATTTTTCAACATCTCCATTAATTAATTGCATGATGGGGCAGAGTGTGCCCTCAGCAAGTTTGCTGATGACACAAAACTGGGAGTGGTGGCTGATATACCAGAGGTTGTGCTGCCATCCAGGGGGACCTCAATGGGCTGGAGAAATGGGCTGAAAGGAACATCATCAAGTTCAACTGGTGGACTTGAAAAGTGCTGCAATTGGGGAGGAACAAGCCCACGCACGAGGATATGCGGGGGGCTGACTAACTGGAAAGCAACTTTGCAGAAAAGGATCTGGGGGTCCTGATGGACACCAAATGGAAGATGAGCCAGCAACGTGCCTTGGCGGCCAAGAAGGCCAACAGTCTCCTGGGCTGCGTTAGGAGGAGTGTTGCCAGATGGTCGAGGGAGGAGAGAGCTGGGGCTGCTCAGCCTGGAGAAGAGAAGGCTCAGGGGGGATCCCATCAAGGTGTACGAATGTCTGGAGGGAGAGTGTAAAGAAGACGGACGTGGGCTCTTGCCACTGGTGCCCAGTGACAAGAGGCAACAGGCACAAATGGAAACCTCTGAATATCAGGAAACACTTTTTTACTGTGAGGGTGACGGAGCAATGGCACACGTTGCCCAGAGAGCTGGTCGAGTCTCCATCCTTGGAGATCTTCAAAAGCCACCTGGACATGGTCCTGGGCAGCCGGCTCTAGGTGGCCCTGCTTGAGCAGGGGGGGTTGGACAAGATGACCTCCAGAGGTCCCTTCCAAGCTCTGGGGCTTTCCCATGGCAGACAAGGGGTGAGTCCTTCTTCGCTGAGAGCCCTTGGAGGAGCCCAGTCAGGGTGCTCCCTTGGCACCAAGGAGGTCACCGGGGTTCCCCACCTGCATTACTGGACTGCCCATTGCCAGATTGTGCGGCAGCCCCAGAGACCCCTGTGATGTCACTGGGGGGCAGCTGTGACATCCCCAACCTCACTATTCTTCAGCAGCTGCAGGCTCTGTCCCGGCGCCTTTGGTCCAGGGCTCCTGCGAGTGCGCACGCACAGCGTGCAAGCTCCATCAGGACTGTGGACCTCTGCTTGGAGTGCTGCCTTTGTGCCAAGCCTTGGCTGGTGGAGGTGCTGCGGGTCCTGCACGGTGGCTGTGCCAGGCCTGTGGGCACCACTGAAGACTCCCAGCCAGTTCCTCTGCCTTCCCTGACCACCTCCTTCAGGTACCCTGGGCTAGCTCCAGTCGTGCTGGTTGTCTGGGGGGAGTGGGGGGGGTGGGGGTCTTGGACTGTGGGCAGTGTCCCTGGGGGGAGCCGAGGGGACAGGCAGGTGGGGAGGGCAGCCCTTGGGGCTGGCTGTCCCACGGGGCTGCTTCTGCTGCCACTTTTCAGTCTGCAAGGAGACCCTTCGGGAGGCCCTTGCTTCCCCTCTCCCACGGCTTTCTGGGGCTTGCTTTGCTTTTCCATTCCTAGTGCCAGGAAAGCTCAGGCACTTTGAACCTCTCTCTTGGCAGGCCATGGCGTCGGGTGCTGAGGAGGCTGCGGCGCGGAGCAGCTCTGCTGTGACGGCTGCCACCAGCCAGCTGCAGCGGGCACGGCGGTTGGAAGCATCGGCAGGCAACCTGTGCTCCATCTGCTTGGGCGAGATTGACAGCGCAGCCCATGTCGATGGATGCTTCCACACCTTCTGCTTCGTCTGCATCCGGCGGTGGGCTGCCACGAGGGCTGTGTGCCCACTCTGCAGGCAGCCTTTCGACCGCGTCCTGCACACGGTGAGGGCGGACGATGACTACCAGGAGTTTGTGGTAGGCCCATGCACCCGCCGGCAGAGGACCGCGGCCAGGGAGCGGGTGCGCAGCCGGTCCCCGCAGCGACGCTACCACCTGCGCCCAAGGCCCATGGACGACGAGCCCGCTGCTGGGAGAAGGGGGCCTGCGGGGAGGCACCGAAGGGCGCGGGCTGATGCAGCTCCAGGGCGCTCCAATGCCTCCACCCAGCAGGCTGCAGGGGAGCGCCCGCCTAGCCGAGCGGATGGACCCGCCCCCCGCTACGACCTGCTGGCGCTGAGAGCACAGCTGTTTGCCTTCGTGGAAATGGAATAAAGATCCAGAAGCCTTCTGGGCGTGTTTGTTTCCAAAGCAAAGCGGAAGCCATGGCAGGGAATGCTTTCCAGCAGGGTCGCAACAATGTAGGAAAGCAAAAGGGGAGAATTTCTTGGAGTGTGCTGTGAACTTCCTTAATGTAAATGCCTCAAGAGAGCCCTGTTCACTCACGCCCTCTGTGCCTTCCCCCTCTAACCACTGGGGCAGAGCTGTCTAAGTCCCTTGTTCATCAGCCGGGCCACCTGTCCTGAAGACCCTTGAAGCGGGGTGCCATGGGCAGAGGCCATGCTGACAGCCCTGTCCCTGCTGGGTCGTCCTGCTGGCACCTCCACACCCAAACAGCCCCTGTCATCCTCCAGTCACAGCCCTCTGAGCCTTCTGTACAGCAGCAGCCCAACTCTTCCAGCCCCAAACACCGTGGCCGTGGCTGGGAGGCAGGAGGGGGTTTCTCTTCTCTTCTGGGGACAGGCTGCCTGCTTCCCAAAAGCCATTGCAGGGGAATGAGGCCCATCTGTTGATCTGCATGCCTTTGCTTGGTCTCAGTCAGGAAAACAAACTCCAAACCTCAAGCATCCTGGGATTTTGGCAGCAATCCAGAGGCAGACTGCCATTTGAGCAAAGCACGCTTGTGCCACAGGCTGAAACGCGCTGCTTCCCCCACATCCGGCGGGACCCATCCCAGTCTCTCGCCTTTGAGCCTTCCCCCAGAAACCCCGGCGTGAGCCCTGCACGTTTCCACAAGCCCCTGAACAACGGCACAATGTCCAAGTGGAAAGCAGTAATGAGTGGTGTCCTCCAAGGGTCCATACTGGGACCAATGCTGCGTAATATCTTCATCAATGACACAGACAGTGGGATCGAGTGCACCCTCAGCAAGTTTGCGGATGACACCAAGATGAGTGGTGTGATGGACACGCCTGAGGGACGGGATGCCATCCAGAGGGACCTAGACAGGCTTGGGGAGTGGGGCCACGCAAACCTCATGAAGTTCAACAAGGTCAAGTGCAAGGTCCTGCACCTGGGTCAGAGGGCAATCCCCAATATCAGTACAGGCTGGGTGGTGAATGGGTTGAGAGGAGCCCTGCGGAGAAGGGCTGGGAGGATACCGGTGGCTAAAGAATTGGATATGACCCAGCAATGTGCGCTCGCAGCCCAGAAAGCCAATCGTACGCTGGGCTCCAGAAGCAGCATGGCTAGCAGGTCAAGGGAGGTGATTCTCCGCCTCTACTCGGCTCTCGTGAGACCTCACCTGGAGCACTGCATCCAGCTCTGGGGTCTGCAGTACAAGAAAGACATGGACCTGCTCGAGCAGGTGCAGAGGAGGGACACAAAAATGATCAGAGTGCTGGAAGACTCATCTCAGTCTCCCGCTCCTGAACCTTCCCCCAGAAACCCCAGCATGAGCCTTGCACATTTCCACAAGCGCCAGAACTTCATCCCAACTTTTAGGCACCCTCAAGAACATCTCCTGGAAGAGGAAAGGCTGAGAGAATAGCAATTCTTCCTGAGCCCCTTTATCTGGACCACAGAATCACACAATCACAGTATGTTTGAGGTTGGAAGGGACCTCTGGAGGTCATCTTGTCCAACCTGTGTGTTCAGGGTCTTGCCAATGTGTATAAATACCTGACCCGAGGGATTAAAGAAGACAGAGACAGCCTTTTCTCAGTGGTATTCAGTGACTAGAGTAGAGGCAATGGGCACAAATTGAAATGCAGGAAATTCTATTTAAAGGTAGGAAGAAACGTTTTCATGGTGAGGGTGGCTGCACTGTTCTGCCATGTCTGAAAATGGCAGCTGCTTATGCCTACATGTATTCAAGGTTTGTACACAAGAGATGAAGTTCAAATTTGTGGAAAATATTTTAATCTTTGGTCATAATTCTTCAATTTTCAATTATGTTGAAGATGCTAGCCTTCCTTTTAAGCTGAATTATAAGGAAGGGGAGGGGGCATTAGTGCGCATGAGGTACCTTTTTGCCCTCTCTGCCTGCTGACTGATCCCACATCCCACTTCCATTTCTACTGTTCTGTGTAGATCATCAGGAGGATGGATGGATCATGCTTAAAAGGTGATCTACAGAGCAAAACATCAGAAGAAGTGAAAAAGGACACTTTTAATTTATCTTATATTTACTTTCTCAATCAAACCTTAAATGTGTCAGGAACAGATCAGCAACTTCCTGGAAGGAAGAAGTGGTCCAGCCATGTCTTCCAGCCCTTTGCTGCAGGGGGAGGAGAGTTATGCTTCATCATTTTTTATCTCTGCCCTGGTGCTGGGGAGAGGAGCCACCCATACTTTTTCTGTGGAATAATCCTGCAGATACTTTTTCCTCTACTGCACTTTTTCACTGAAATTGGAGCGTAGGAATCTATTTGCTAATGTGCCCCTGAAAAAATATTATTGGACAAAGATTTAGGCAACACCTATTACATGACCTCTAAGCTGCTGCCACACATCCTTCTCATGCACGATATTTCTTTATTGTGCCCCATAGTGCAGGTTCTGAGAAGCTGTATTTCGTGTACTGGCAGCACCGTGCCTTGGTGCCTGTCATGAGGAGGACGTGCTAAGCACAGCGCGTTTGGTGATTTAACTCCTGCCACGGGAGAAAAGATGCAGCACTGCACAGCAATGGGGCACTGCGTGCAGTATGGCAAGGCCTTACATTTCCCTGACTGCCGTTGTGTCCTTCCCGCCGTGATGTACCTGACACTAGGATTGCATGCAGCGGGTAAGGACAAGGCTGATGTTTGTAACTTCGTTATCTAAATGTTGTAGGTTAAGCAGAGTTTTCTCCACTTGCCTAGGTAAAGCTAAGAGGAGTTAGTGTAAGGGATGGATCATACGAGTATCACTGATAGTAAGAATCATAACACAAAATCCGTATTTTTTTGATATTAGAAAAGGTCTCCTGAAAGTGTCCAGATAAAAGCCTTAAAATGTAAGAGAGAAAAGGAATTTTTAAGGATGCCCTTTAGGAAATGCTCGTTTCCTTTTTTTTTAAAAAAAAGAGCACATGCCTCTTCCACACAGCCGTCTGCGGCTGAGGACAGGGTGAGTTGCTCTCCCTTGTAAGCGCACTGACACAGCTCCTTAATAAACTCTTGCAAAACTGCTGCCTTTCCCAGTGCTCACGAAGCGGTTGCTGCTCCGAGCGAGGGTACAGCTGTGGGCAGAGAGCATGTCGCTGCCTCCGGGCAGCTGGGGTGGCTGTCCCTGCGAGCCCTCTGCCAGCGGGCACACCAGGAGCACCTGGCAGCCATGTTGAGGCAGGCTGCGAGTTTGCCCATGGTAATGTCGCACTAGTCATCTGCTGACAGCAGCGACTCAGTGCTCAGCCTTGCTGACACCCCTCTTTTAAAACGCTAGATTTTCTGGCCTGGTCCATTACGATCATTTTTAATACAGGGAGCGGCGGGGGTGGGCTGCAGGGCAGCCTCTGTGAGGAGAAGCCGGGGCTGCCCTGTGCCACACACAGCCGGTTCCAGCCAGTTCCAGCCAGTTCCACAGGACCCACTGCGGAGAACAGCTGAGCCCATCAGAGAAGCCGGTGGCGCCTGTGTGAGGAGGTATTTTGGGAAGGCCAGGGGACTGCCCCGCCTCAGAGTGTGTGGGGTGGGGGCAGTCAGTGCGTTTAGGAAAAGGGTTTATTCAGCTGTGGAACCGCAAGAACTGGACGGTTTAACCGTGCGGTCACTGCATCATCTCATTGCAGGGTATGTATCAGAAGTTTTACATTCCCTTCTCTGGCAAGTACAAGGATATATATTGCATGGTTAATTAATACGCTGGTTCTGAAACTCAGATTTGGCCTTCCAGCTCAGACTTTGTCCCTTTTGATTTCTCAAAGTGTGAGTTGTGCTCTTCGTGGTGCTCCCCATAAGGCAAAAGACCTAGATTTATCCAGGAAGGCTTCCTAAGGTTTATATAGTTCCTATGAAGTAAGTGAATGTGCTGTCCAAGTTTAAAGGGCTAACTGCAGTAGAGAGCAGGGTGGGAAGAGGAGGGGTTCTTCCCTCGGGTGTCCCCCAGGGTATGCGGCCTCTTTTAACTTTCAGGCTGCACGTACCGGTCAGTTGATGTGTAATAGAGCATCTACATTTATACAGCTAAAATTACTATCAAGCAGCACCCAAGGAGATTTAAGGCTGAAAGGTAAATACCTAGTAAAGGTGGCTGAACCCGCTCTGTCCCAGTGGTTTGCTGATTTTGAGCACTTCTGTCTGAGATGTCCATAGGCCCAGGAAAAGGCATGCCACTGCCTTTGGGGCTACATCTGGCTGGCGACTGGCCACCAGCAGGGTTCCTCAGGGTACAATGCCAGGGCCAGTCCTGCTCAATAGATTTATCAATGATCTGCATGTAGGAGTTGAATGCACCATTGGCAAGTTTGCTGGTGAGACCAGCCCGGGAGGTGCTGTTGACTTTCGTGAGGGACAGGAGGCCTTGCAGAGGGATCTAGATAGATTGGAGCACTGGGCAATGATTAATGGGATGACATTTAACAAGAACAAATGCCGGATTCTGCACCTAGGACGGAGTAACACCAGACACAAGTATAAACTGGGAGAGGAGCGGCTGGAGAGCAGCCCTGCAGAAAGGGACCTGGGGGTGCTGCTTGACAGCAGGCTCAGTGTGAGTCAGCAGTGTGTGCCCTGGGAGCCCGGAGGGCAAACCGCGTTCTGGGCTGCATCAAACACAGCATAACCAGCCGGTCAAACGAGGTGACTGTCTCGCTGTATTCAGCGTTGGTGCAGCCTCACCTTGAGTACTCAGCCCATGAGCTGCGAGCCTGACTAAGAGAAGATGAGGCAGAGTAGCTGAAAGGGCGGGATGAGGTATTTGGCTCCATCAGGAGGAGAGGGGAAATGGATTTTTCTTTGGCCTGTTTGAAAGCCATGTCAGGGTGGCAGTGTCCTGGCTGCACGTGGGTCGAGGCAATGGGTAGCGACATGGGGCTATTACAGAGCTTGTTCAGGTCATTAGATGAGTGGGATCAAGGGCATAAAGGTATACTGAAAAGACAAAGGGAACAATAAAACACAGAAGAAAATGATAACAGAGATGGAGAAGGGTAGCATCCCAGTCTGATTGCTCTCTTTCACTGATTTGTAAGAAGGAGAACCTCAACGCCTTTACATAAATCTTGGACATAGAAAAAGCCAGGCCAAACTATGCCAACAGAATTCAAATGTAAAGCCAAGTATTGAGGGTCAGGAAATGACAGGAATTAGGTTGCTTGTGTAATTTTAATTCAGGTGCTTTGTGTGTATGTGTTATGCTCACTTGATATATCCCTCAGACTGTTGAAACAGAAATCCTGTTAACAATCCTAACGGCTAGCAGTCCTAAAGTCTCGAGTCTCCCAGAAGATGGAGTGCACTCATGCCAACTTTAAAATCGTCCCTCAGCTAGAATTACAGAGGTATTGTAGCAAGGGGAGTTAGGTTCCCCTGGACAGAATTCAGCTACTATAACTCTAAAATCATCCCCTCTTCCATTTCATTTCTCTTCCTCTTCCCCTGGAAGCCTACTTCCATGGCTTTTCTTATAGCCTTTATAGTACAAGCCTCTTGTTCCAGGCAGGTAGAGACTAAGCTTCCACTAGAAACGCATCGTACTTTGAAGGAGAAAAAGTTTTCACTGGGACACGCATATATTCCAAGTAATGCAATACACAAGGCTTCTTTGAGGGACATTTTCCTTCACTGTAGATCGTTTTCCAAGCAGAACCATGCTATTCATTGAATGAGGTAGGAATTCTGTGCAAAAAATATCTACAGTCATGTAATTACTTTATCATAATGTATGTATACACAAGGACATGACAAAGTTTGCCTATGTATCCTCAGTTGTGGAATTTCTAACCCTTGAGAGCCTAGTGATACAACCTTTATGTGCAATCTCTGAATGTCTTTAAAAAATCTGAACCATAAAAGACAAATCCAACCCTGTGGCATCATTGGTCCCACATGGGCCACCAGCAGGATGGAGTCATGCTGTTACTCAGCTATTCAGAATAACTAGTGTAATTTACAGTTTACCACTGTTAACACAGGCAGTACGCGACAGGGGTCAAATGCGGATGGAGCCTGTGGGTTTCACTGCTGTTGCTGGCAGCAGAGGAATGACATGCTGGTCCTTTACCTGCATGTGGAGGAAATGCCTGCCCTGCTGAGCACGCTGCCCATCCAGTTTCAGCCATCAGATTTGAACAGTCGTGTCCCCTCTATCACACCCCATTTCACCCTCTCCTCTTTTGACTCCTCAGGTCTGTATTATCTTTGACTTGCCAGTTCCAGCTTCTAAACATCAGACTTCGCTATTCACTGCCCTACTAGTCTGAAGCCTCCCTTCTACCCTCCAGCTTAGATTTTCCCCATCCTAGTTTTTAATTCAATCTGTTTCCCTGCCTATTAACCTCTTTCAAGCTTCTCTCACTGGATTTTAGCCCTGGGTCTTTATCTGATCTCTGTTTCATTCTTGATTCACTGGTTCCTACTCCTTCACTGCCATTTCTCCCTCTGGTCCGTAGTCATGGTTTCCACTTGGAATTCTGTTTTCCCATAATGTGAAAAGCTGGTCTGACTTTTTATCAAGCTGGTCCCAGTCTCAAAGTTGTCTTCTCTTTTAAGCCTGAGCTGCAGAATGGCACTGGAGCAATCTTTAGATATTTGTAGGTAAATTCCCAAGTGTGTGTGAAAAGTCATTCTTTTTCAAAGTTCAGCCTGTTGTAAATTGGACCAACCTGCCAGGGGAATGGAAGAAGACTAAAAGTGACAAAAAAAAATATTCAGAATGTTTATGGCCAAATTACAGTTTTCTGCTTCACAGCATGAAGATCTTAGTGCTTCTCAAGGCTTGGTCAGAATTTTCTCACATGGAGAAAAAACTTTGATTATGCTAGGACTTCATTCTCAGCAGCAGCTGAAGTCCAGGTCCATTGAAAGTCTGTGGAAATAGTTGGAAATTCCGGATGTTCTTCATGGAAAGGTTTACAGAAATACAGCATAATTTTCTCCAAATACAACTCTTTCGAAGTCTCAGAAAAACTCATCTATAAGAAGGAAAACTCAGGCAGAAAATTAAGCAGTTTCTTCAAATATTCACAGATTCTATTGTTAGAACGTCTACAGGAACTTCTAAAAAATAAGTAGGAAAGAACTGCTAAAAACAGGAGCTAATTATTCTAAGGCAATCTCATTTTCACTAGTGAATGAGTACTTCATACTCTACAAGCTTTCAGACCCTGAGAAATAAAAATGTTAACCTATTATTTCAAAGATAGGAAGAGTAGATACAGAAATCATGGGTGATGTTTGGAATTTGTTAGTTCTACTAGAAATCAACTTGATCTGGTTTGGCAGGAGTGATCAAAAAGAAAAATGCCATATGATTCCTATGACTTACTCTTTCTGAAAACAGACCATATTGTCTATAATGTAAGTACACAATCGTAGAATCAGAATGGAATCATAGAATAGTTTGGGTTGGAAGGGACCTTTAAAAGTCATCTAGTCCAACCTCCCTGCAATGGGCAGGGACATCTTCGGATACATCAGGTTGCCCAGAGCCCCATCCAGCCTGACCTTGAATGTTTCCAGGGATGGGGCTTCTACCACCTCTCTGGGCAACCTGTGCCAGTGTTTCACCACCCTCATTGTAAAAAACTTCTTCCATATGTCTAGCCTGTATCTCCCCTCTTTTAGTTCAAAACCATTACCCCTTGTCCTATCACAGCAGGCCCTGTTAAGAAGTTTTTCCCCCATCTTTCTTATAGGTCCCCTTTAAGTATTGAAAGGCTGCAATAAGGTCTCCCAGGAGCCTTCTCTTCTCCAGGCTGAACAACCCCAATTCTCTCAGCCTGTCTTCATAGGAGAGGTGTTCCATCCTTCTGATCATTTTCGTGGCCCTCCTCTGGACCCGCTCCAGCAGGTCCATGTCTTCCCTGTGCTGAGGGCTCCAGAGCTGGACGCGGTACTCCAGGTGGGGTCTCACCAGAGCAGAGTAGAGGGGCAGAATCACCTCCCTCAACCTGCTGGCCACGCTTCTTTTCATAGAATCATAGAATCATAGAATCATAGAATTGTTCTGGTTGGAAGAGACCTCCAAGATCATCGGGTCCAACCATTAACCTATCACTACCAAGTCCCCCACTAAATCATATCCCTTAGGGCCTCATCTAAACGCCTTTTGAATACCTCCAGGGATGGGGACGCCACCACCTCCCTGGGCAGCCTGTTCCAGTGCCCGACAACCCTTTCAGTGAAGAAATGTTTCCTAATACCCAATCTAAACCTCCCCTGGCACAACTTGAGGCCATTTCCTCTTGTTCTGTCGTCTGTTACTAGGGAGAAGAGTCCAACCCCCATCTCTCTACAACCTCCTTTCAGGTAGTTGTAGAGAGCAATAAGGTCTCCCCTCAGCCTCCTTTTCTCCAGACTAAACATCCCCAGTTCCCTCAGCCGTTCCTCATAGGACTTGTGTTCCAGACCCTTCACCAGCCTTGTTGCCCGTCTCTGGACACGCTCCAGCACCTCAATGTCTTTCTTGTAGTGAGGGGCCCAGAACTGAACACAGTACTCGAGGTGCGGCCTCACCAGGGCCAAGTACAGGGGGAATGATGCAGCCCAGGATACGGTTGGCTTTCTGGGCTGCGAGCACACATTGCTGGCTCACATCCAGCTTTTCATCCATCAGTACCCCCAAGTCCTTCTCCTCAGGGCTGCTCTCCATCCCTTCGTCCCCCAGCCTGTATTCATACGGGGGGTTGCTCCGACCCAGGTGCAGGGCCTTGCACTTGGCCTTGTTGAACCTCCTGAGGTTCACCCGGGCCCACCTCTCGAGCTTGTCTAGGTCCCTCTGGATGGCATCACATCCCTCAGGCGTGTCCACTGCACCACTCAGCTTGGTGTCATCCGCAAACTTACTGAGGGTGCACTTGATCCCACTCTCTCTGTCATTGATGAAGATATTAAACAGTACGAGTGGTCCCAGTACAGACTGCTGAGGGCCACCACTTGTCACCAGTCTCCATCTGGATGTTGAGCCATTGACCACTACCTTCTGGGTGCGATCATCCCACCAATTCCTCATCCACCGAAGAGTCCACCCATCAAATCCATCTCTCTCCAATTTAGAGGGAAGGATGTTGTGGGGGATCGTGTCAAAGGCCTTCCAGAAGTCCAGATAGATGATATGCGTAGCTCTTCCCTTGTCCACTGATGTACTCACTCCATTGTAGAAGGCCACTAGGTTGGTCAGGCAGGACTTGCCCTTGGTGAAGCCATGCTGGTTGTCTCCAATCACCTCCCTGTCCTCCATGTGCCTTAGCATCATTTCTAGGAGGATCTGTTCCATGACTTCACCAGACTGTCGTGACTTTTCAAATATCATGGAGAGTGGCTTGGCAACTACAGCCAATTCCCTCAAGACTCTGGGATGCATCTTGTGTGGTCCCATAGACTTATGTATGTTCAGGTGCCTCAGGTGATCACAAACCTGATCTTCTCGTCCAATGGGAGGGACTTTGCTCCCCCAATCCCCATCTTGCGGTCCATCCACTCGAGAGGTGTGGGAAGAGAGGTTGCCAGTGAAGACTGAGGCAAAAAAGGCGTTGAGTACCTCAGCCTTCTCCTCGTCCATTGATACAAGTTTGCAAGTCCTGCTCATCGGGGGTGGGGGGAGTGGGGGTGTGGGGGGGTGGGGGGTCTACACTGTCTTTGACCTTCCTTTTCTGGCTGACATACCTGTAGAAGCCCTTCTTGTTATTCTTTGCATCCCTTGCCAAAGCTGCGCCTTTGGCCTTCCTGACCCCATCCCTCCACAACCAGGCAGTGTCCCTATACTCTTGCCAGGACACCTGTCCCTGCTTCCTCTGCCTGTGCATTTCCTTCTTGCCCTTTAGTTTGACCAGCAGGTCTCGACTCAGCCGTGCCAGTCTCTTGCCTTCCTTTCCTGATTTCTTACACCTGGGGACTGAGAGCTCTTGCACTCTATGGAAAGTGTCCTTAAAGATCTGCCAGCTCTGTTCTGCTCCCTTGTCCTGAGGGCAGTTTCCCAGGGAGTCCTATTGACTAAGTCCTTGAACAGCTGGAATTTTGCTTTGCTAAAATTCAGGGTCCTGACTTTACTCTTCACCTGACCCATATCCCTCAGGACTGTGAACTCCACCAGCGCGTGATCACTGCAGCTCAGGCTGCCTCCAATCTTGATGTCACCGATTGGCTCACTTGCATTGGTGACCATCAGGTCCAGTATCACATCCCCTCTGGTAGGGCTGTCTATTACCTGGCTTAAGAAGTTATCCTCCATGCACTCCAGGAGTCTCCTGGATTGCCTACAGCTCGCCGTGCTGCTATTCCAGCAGGTGTCGGGGTGGTTGAAGTCCCCCAGCAGGACGAGAGCCTGCGAGCGCGATGCCTCCTGTAGCTGGAGCAAGAAGGCTTCATCAATAGGTTCCCCTTGATCGGGTGGCCTGTAGTAGACCCCAACCACAAAGTTCCCTTTGTTGCCTCGGTCTCTGATTCGTACCCATAAGCTTTCAACCTGCTTGTGGCTATTCTTCAGAGACAGCTCCTCACATTCTATGCATTTCTTGACGTAGAGAGCAATGCCTCCACTCCTCCTTCATTGCCTGTCCTTTCTGAACAGCCTGTAACCATCGATAGCTGCACTCCGGTCATGGGATTCGTCCCACCAAGTTTCAGTAATGGCAACTATGACTGGAAAAACTTTTTTAATCAGTATGTGATTTCTCAGATGTGATTCACAGAGGACACGCTAGAAAAGAAGACTCATTGTGTGCAAGTACAGTTTTGCCAAGAAAGGAATGCTGTTGGAGAGGTTTCAGATCCACAATGCCATTATTGCTACATTTCAAAACTCATAAGTAAAAAATACACTGGTTTTTTTACAATATTTTCAGCGTCTTCAGCTGAAAGTGCAAAAATATCTGCAAGGATTTTGGGACGCAAAGCTGAGTGATGTATCTAGATAAAATCGCAGTAATTAGACATAAATGACAAGCAGACATAATCAGTTTACTGGCATAAACTGTACTTTCTCTATGGTCAGAAAAAACACTGGAGGAAATAACAGCCAGTGATAAACCTGAGTAAGAAATGAAAGCATTACTCAGGGCTCAGTATCTTTAAAAAATTCCTGTAGGGGTGTAGTGCCACAGAGCTGTGTAGGAGATGTGCGATCTATTTCTGGTGGTAAGACAATGAAATGTTGGAAGTGGGTGCTGGAAAACTAGCATTCACTGGCAACAGGACAGAGTTAGAAATATTGGACCATAAGGCATCTCAGGGAATTATGTCATACAGTTGCTTTCAAAAACAAGTTTAGTCTTAGTTTGAGAGTACCGCATTTACTTGAATATAAGGCAGCATTTAGGTTTCTTCATCTATTCCAAGAGAAAAAATGGTGAATGCAAATTCCTCCAGAATCCTTCCAGGCCCACCTGATATGACAGTGAAGATTTTTCTAGACTGATGAAAATGCAGACAGAAACCTTGGGCTCAGGGAACAGGATGCCATTTACTCTCTTTCCCTCTTTTCTCTACTTCATTTATAAATTAAACACAGATCCTGCAAGGGAAAATGATGGAGAAGTGATCCCACTCACTGAACACATCATGTATGTGGGGAGGGAGATTTGTGATTAGACAGGAGAAAGGAGGGCAAGGAAAAGGCATAAAGGAGTAGGAGGAAAGAAGAGACACTAAATAGCAGCAATGCATGAGAAGTGAGGGAAGTGTGAGGTGCTGGCTCCCTCATCTTCAAAGAGAATAAACATCCTCGGTTTCCTGAGGGATTTTGGAATTTACAGTCATCTGATATTAAACCAAACGGCAGCTGATGTAAGGGAGCAGCCGTAGTACCCCAGCCCAGAGCCCTGGAGGAAGTAGCGTCTGCAAGCTGTGAGCCACTGGAGGAAGGATGGAGACATCCTTCCAGCTTCCTTCACCTCCTCTTGTGGAGGCAGTGATGGCTGCCATCTGTGATTACTTTTCAGGCATTGTTTCTTTTGCACCCAGTCCTTATTTTGGATGGCTACTCTTGAAGCTACCAGCTCCTTGAAGATCAACAACCTTTGGAGTGCCAGGAAAAAATATTTATAGCGAATTTATACGCATTTATTCTTTGGCAGTTTAATAGCTCTTTTGGCTGCCTTGCTTGTGTTAACCTCACTCAAAATATTTGGAGAGCATAATAGTATGTTGTATTGAATTTTAGTTTGATAAACCAAACAAACCAATTTTTATTTTTCTACCCTCAAATGATGGCTCTGAGGTTCCCTAAACATCCTTAGAGTTTCTCTCTGGTTTTGGTGGAGCTAGAATTCCTGGTTTATTGACTGTGCTGACTAGAGCTGAACAAGGAATTGCAGTTCAAATCTTTTCAGTGCTTTATCCAGTGCAATGTGATTTCCCTGTCTCTTACAAGCACGTTTGTCTTTTCCGTGGGAATGGTAGCTCCCAACCAATGTGCGATCAACCAGTACAGATCTGGTTTTGCATGGAGAAAACAAGTACCATGGAAGGTTAGGCAAAATGCAGGCCCTTGCAGTGCTTATTGCTTTTCCAGCTCTGTTCTGCTGCTTTTCTAGGACTTTGGCCAGGCCAGGGGCCATGTCAATACTCAGCAGGCTTGAGACTCAGACAGCACAGCCATCTGCATTTTTTCCATCTACAGATATCCCACTCGGAGGTTCAACCCAACACTCCTTTCGGAGGTATCAATACTGCTGCCAAGTTTACAGGTGTTGCCCCAGCTGGTTGGCCATGCAGGGCAAGGCTGTCAGAACAGGGTTTGGCAGCTCAATTGTTGGCTATGCATATACGTGCCAGGAATACGCTGCTTCAGAGCAGCAAACAACAGCCTTTCTCCCGCACCACCCTGTGCTTTGCCCTGCCTGCAGCCATCCATCTCTTGTTTGATTGTGGCATTGCTTGGTATCTTTGCGAAGTAACAGGCACTGAGCTGCTGATAGTTCCCATCAGGCAGCGTGCTCTTCAGCTCGAGACTGCCTCCATCAGAGTGCTCGAGACAAAGAAGTGTTCTAAAATAGCAGGGGGAAAAAAACAAAACAGCCAACTTAGAGCTGAGCCTCTTGTCATCACTATTGAATTTCTCCATGTTGTATTACTTCAGTCTTCAAGATGAGGTGATTGTGTATTGTTTCTCCTGTTAATGACTATGATTTAATCACCTAGCTTGCTTTCTGTGTATCTGCATGTACAGTTCAGCCTTAGCTGACGGATGTCACCATGTTTTTGTATCACATATTAATTTGGGGAATGGCAAGACAGAGAAGTGATTTCAGTAAGCATAAACAAAGGCTTTTTCCACAAGACAAATAATGTTAACTCAACCACGTCAACCTGGAAACTGATCAAAATTGTAAAAGGCTGTAATAGAGACAAAGCTTAAGGCTTAGAGAATGCTCAGTCAGACCTGGAGGAACAGTCACAATAGATACGGAAGTGAAGTAATCAATTATGTGCAGCTTCTACACTTAACTGTAATAATCAATTAACACTGTTTAAATGAAGAATTAAGGAAAAAAAAAAAAAAGATGAACCGTGAGATTTACTTGGAGTGATGCTTTGTTTGTCCCTACAGCTCTGTTCCCCCACCCAGGATCTTACCTGTCCCAGTACTCATATTTTATTAATTATAGAGGAGCATGAAATATATAGGGCATTTCACAAGTCAGTGAAGACACTCTTGGTATTCCACATAGGGTTGTTCTGGAGATAGCAGTGTTTCCTTGCCCCTAAATCTGTTCACACCTCTGATTCTCAAGTGAACATGCAATTCCTTCCCCCAGGGCTCAGTGTGTGTTTGGTTTCTTTTATATTTTTTCTTTTATCTTCAGTCTTGGGGATTTCTAGTTTTGCACCCATACGGTGGGAAAACATACTTCATGCAAGCCAAATATGTGAACAAGCTGAAAGGCAGAGACAGATGGAGCCATCTCTGTAATATCTAAACAAAATACTTTGGACATAATGAAACACTAAAGCATTTGCATTAGCGTGTGAGCTTGAGCTGAAAGAACAAAACTGATGCAACAGTTACTCATATGTGGGTTTAGAGCCCGAGTTTCTTTGCTCTTGACCTGCCGTTACTGCGTGCAAAATGTCACGTGGAACTTCTAGAAGCTAATGAAGGCTCTTAGCTACTTGACATCAAGGAATGCATTTATAAGCTGTGTGTTGTTTACGCTTGCCGAGACTGAACTATTTCTGATCATAGTCTCTTTCACTCTTACCACTCTTATCATATGGAAGAAAGAACAGTTGTGGATCTGCATCTTTCCCCCACCAGCACTGGGGGCTGCCTCAAACAGTTTTACTGATAGAAGCCTGTACATCTAATTTGATTTTTAGTGGAAAATACATAGAGCTTCATAGGTTTCAGAGTTAGCACGTGAAACCCAACCAAGAAATGACAGTGGCAGTCCAGAAAAGTAATGCAGCCTCAGTCATAACTGTGCGTGTTCTGAGCATTCCCCACAACAAATCTCGGGCTGCTGCCACTCAGTCTAAAGTTTTTGTAGCTCAATGCCTTTACTTTAGGTTATGAGGTAGTGTGTGAGAAATGGGAAACTGAGGAAACTGTTTTTTCTCCCTTGTGAGGCCATCTGCCTTGCTGCTACTGCTAGGAATGATTCATGCTAGGTTTCTTACACTTGTTTGTGTTTGGAGAAGGTTTCCCTGGCCATTTAATTTGTTATCTTCACTCTTCCCCTAGCTGATTCCTTTTATGGGTCAAAGTGTTGAAGCAAGGGTCTGTAAAACATGTGCATGTGTGAATTAAAATAACTTTTGAAAATACCTGTCTTTTCTCTGGGGAGATCAGATTGTAAGGTAAATCCTTTTGCTGTCTTTCATCCCAGCCTCTTCCTGGGTGTCCTGGTTTAGGCCAGGATGGAGCTAGTTTTGTTTTCAGCAGCTCCTGTGTTTTGGCTTTAGTGTGAGAAGAACAGTGATAGCACACTGATGTTGCTGGTTGCTGCTGAACCACCAAGGACATTTTGTTGTTTTCCAGGTTCTGCTAACGTGCAGATGCAAAACTTGGGAGGGGTAGAGACAGGATAGTTGATCCAAACTGGCCAAAGAGAGTATTCCATACCATAGACGTCATGCTTGATATAAGCGAGGGTCGGTCGGTGGGCCACTAGTTTTTACTAGATCTTTTTTGGTCTTTTGGGCTTTTGAGGCTTTTGAGACCTTTAACTTGCCCTAATCCTTAAGCTTCCCTTCAGGTTGCTTTTTGTTTCCCTATTTTTACCTTTCTGTTTTTCACTCGTTTAGCTGTTTGTTCCCTCGCCTGCTTTCCCTGGAACTTGCTGTTCTGGGATAGCTGGGGGGGGGGATACCCCTGCTCCCTGCCTGCTGCTCAGGACGGGCTGTATCGGTCGTCGGGTGGTGAGAAATTGTGTATCGTTTGTTTTATATATTCTATTATCCTTGTATATATTATCATTATTATCATTATTAATATATTTTCATATTTTTCCTTTGCTGTCCTGGTGAGCTGTTTTTATCTCAACCCGCGAGTTTCCCTTTCTCTCCGATTCTCCTCCCCACCCCAACAGGGAGGGGGGGAGTGAGCGAGCGGCTGCGTGGTATTGGGTTACAATTTGGGGTTAAACCACGACACTGGGATACAGTTGGTCCCAGGTAGTAGAGATCTTATGAGAGGACAAACAACCTTTTGTTAAAGCAACAGCTGTGAACATACCATTGTTGGTTTTGTCATGTTTTACAATGCTATAGCATCCATCGGTAAAACTTAAGTCTTCTTCAATTTTTATGTGCAGATTGACATCTAGTATCTTATTGGTATCTCCCTCTCACGCTCATTATAGTTCAATACACCTCTGGTAGCTGCAGCATCACTTAAGCAAGAAAATAGCATGAAAATACTGAAAGTGGTCCTAGAAGTAGCAAGGAGCTGGGATGCGTGTTCTGCCCGGGGTATCCCAGTGCCATTGGCATCATCCAGGAGCAGTTACACCTAAGACTTACAAATTCAGGA
The DNA here is from genome assembly GCA_009819775.1 of Phoenicopterus ruber ruber. Classification (NCBI taxonomy): domain Eukaryota; kingdom Metazoa; phylum Chordata; class Aves; order Phoenicopteriformes; family Phoenicopteridae; genus Phoenicopterus; species Phoenicopterus ruber. Next base: position 26,153,034 of record CM020246.1, read on the forward strand.
AAACTTGGAGAGTTAATAGAAGTACTTGCTGAACCTAAAATGAGGTAGGTGCCCAGCAAGGTAGTAGGTGGTGCTGGAGCTTGGGCTACTCCGTTGCATTAGAAGCCGCGCTGTTTGCATGGTGCCATTGAAGGACTGAGCCAAAAATAGTAGGATCTGGCAAGCTCACAGTGCTGGCTGTTTCTCTGCAATACTACTAGCATGGACGTGCTGGAATCTACATTTCTGGGGGCAATTTTAGAATGGCTGCTGTATTTCCTTCCCGGTTAGCCGGTAACGCTGTCGGGTTTGAAGTGTTTGCAAAGCAGAGGGATGCAGGCATGTGTTTCGGACACGGAACCAGCTGCCTCTGGCGTGGGGCGCCCTGCCGTTCCCACGCCGGGGGCAGAGGGCTAGGAAGTTGCCGCAGCCGCATTCGGGACTGGGCTCCGCGCCGTCTTCACCCGTGGCGCTCGGGCGGAGGAAAGCTCACACCCGCCTCTCCCCGCCGAGCCGCAGGGCTTACCGCCGCCTCCGCCGCACCCGGGGCGGGCGCGCGCGGCGTTGCCGTGGAGACTGCGCCGCAGGGGGCGGGGGCGGGAGGAGGCGGTCCGGCCGCCGCCAGCGCCCCGAGGAGGCGCACGGAGGCGGCCGCGCCGCGGCGGGCCCAGAGCCCTCTCCCCCCCCGCTCTCCCCCCGCAGCCATTCCCTATTATAGAAGAGCTTCCGGCGGCGTGGACCACTCTGACATCATCCCCCGCACCCCGGTGACGTCAGCGCCGGGAGCGGTGCGTGACGTCGGTGCGTAGGGGAGCGCGGTGACGTGTGCTATTTAAAGCTCCCCGGGCGGAGGATGGAGGCAGAGTGAGCAGGTGCCGCTGCGAGGAGGAGCGGGCCAGCCGCGTGCGGCGGCGTGCGCGGGGCACTGTAGGGCAGGGCGCGGCGGAGCGGGCTCGGCTCGGCTCGGCTCGGCTCGGCTCTTGCCTTCCCTTCCCTTCCCTTTCCTTCCCTTCCCTTCCCTTCCCCCGGGAGGAGCGGGACGGAGGCGCGGGCTGCGCACGGCGGCTGCGCCTGCCCACCGCGAGGGGACGGGTGGGCGGTGGCGGAGGTGTGAGGCGGAGGCGGGGGATGCGAGCGGGCAGAGGCAGCGGCTCGGAGGCGCCGGAGTAGCCGGGCACCGCCTGACGCGGCGCTCGCTCCTTCCTTCCATCCTTCCGTCCCACCGGCGGGGCTGAGCCAGCGGCCCCGCCGCAGAGGAGCGCGGGTTCGGCGGCGGCAGCCCCTCCCGTCGCCCGCTGGCAGTGACCGACCCGCCGCGCCCCAGGACGATGCGCGCCCGCTCGCCGCAGAAGAAGGCGTGACGGCGAGGAGCGGACCCGCCGCCGCGAGAAGGAGGAGCGGCGCCCCGCATCTCCGCAGCCGGGGGTGGGCGGGCAGGCGGATCGGGGGAGCGCGGCGCTCCGGTGCCCGCGGGGGACGCGCGGCCGTAGCCCGCCGCTAGCCGCTTCACGCCGGGAGCCCGATGCCAGCGCCGGTGCCCCGGCTCGCTCTGCCTCCTCGGGAAAATGCATCGGTGCCCGCCACGCTGCTGGCGGGGATGCTAGGGGGAGCGGCGGCGTGGAGCACTGCGCGCACCGCCTGCCCCATCCCGCTCCGCCTCTGAGGCAGACGGAGCCCTCGGCGGCCGCTCACGTCCCGGCGAGAAGCGCCGCAGCCGCCGCCAGCCCCTCGCGGAGAAGGCGAGGGCCTCCCCGTCCGCCCGCAGGAGGGGACCCGTCTGCCCCCGGAGCCGCCGCCGCCCGCCCGGGGGCCGGAGCCGCTGCCTGCGGGCGCCTGGCGGGGCCGGCGGCCATGGGAGCCTGGCCCGCGGGGGGCGCTCCCTAGGGCGCGGGTGGCCCCGCTCGGCCCGGCAGCTGCGATTCGGCGGCGCGGCGAGCCCAGCGCAGCGGCCCGCCGCCACGGGGCTGCGGAGCTGCCGGCGCGGCGAGGAGCGCCCCGGGGACGCGGCCCGCGCGGCACCGCCGGTGCCCGGCGCCGCCGGCCGCCATGGGGTAAGGATGTCGCGGGGGCCGCCGGGCTAGCGCCGGGGCGGGGGGTGGAAGCGGCTGCCCGCGGGAGCCGTGGCTGCTCAAGCGGGCGCTGCTGAATGGCACGGAGGCGAGTGGCTTTACTGGCGGGGTGCGCAAGGAGCAGGAATCCTGCTGCCATCGATGCTGTGCATCAACCCGATGAAGGAAAAGCAGTGCGCTCCGTGAGGGGCGCAGCACGGTCTGCAGAGGTTTGCCTCTGCCGTAGCCACATCGGATCGCTGGAAGAGCCGCTTTGCCTTCCAGGTCCCCACCGTGAGGACCTTCCCCGGGTCGTTAAGGGATCGTCAGTCCTGGAAAGGACTGCTTTAAGCTCAGTTTGACTTTAAGCTCAGTTGACACTTCAGAGCAGCGAAGGCTCATTTTAACTCTTCTGGAGTCTTCAGAGGATATAAAACAACATGTGAATTTCCCAGTAATGTGAAGAGGGCTCTAAGGAAATCTGCTTTACAGCAGGTCCCCTAGTAAACTGGGACATCCACTTGAGGTTTTAAGGAAATAAGAAGGAATAAAAATCTTTAAAATGAATCTGATCACATCTAAATTAGCAGATAAAAAAAAAGGTGATCTAGATACCTGTGAAAACTTTCCACAGTGGTATCCTTAGTAATTTGTACAGTGAGATGAAAAAATAAACCCTACTACTAGGCTTGTCTGATAGCCTCTGAATGGAATGGAAACTCATCCGTGTTCAACAGCAGCAGAAACCTGCTATGATTTGGCTAACTGCAAGGTGGAGGCAGACTTTTAGTGCATTAACAAGATGCTAATTTTCTAAGACTTTATGACATAATTCAGAGTATAAAAGTTATAAGTCATGTCCTTTGTATTTTGATCATTTAGGAATTCGAATGTGAAATTCATATATTAATATGGAAGTTAAAAGTGTCTCTTTCCTCAAGCTGTTAAGGACACTTGGAATTCTCCAATTTATTAACTTCCTTGCATGCAGGGTGATAACAGCTGCATCCTTGGCTCTATCCTAGTCACTGTACAAGATGTAGGAGGAATGACTTCTTAGGCTAGCTTTTATTTGCCTGTTGTCTTCCCTTCCATTAAAAAAAAAAAAAGGAAAAGGAAAAAATCCCAAACAGAATAAACCCAAGCTTGCAGCTATCTCCATATTCAAGAAAGTGATAGTGTGTTTCAAAGACCCACCAAAAGGCTAAATGATATTATAATGTTTTTGGGATATATTCTTAAAACTGCTAAGCAGACACAGAATTATGTAGCTTTTAAAATAATGGAAAACCTCTAATTTAAAATCAGTATTGTGTTTGTAGATACATCAGTTAAGTGTATCATATTACAAATACAGACAACTGTTGTAAATGTTCTTTCTGGAGTAAATGTTCTTTCTCCGGAATTAAATTGAGCGTTTCTGGAAACAAAAACCTAACTTAAGCAAAAAAAAGACTCCCTTATTTCATCAACTCCAGTACTGCTGGTGTTTCAGTGTTGTAGATTCTTAACGAACAGTACAATCTGTATCTGTAGAGGGAGTTGAAATAATCCTACATACTGAAGTTGTTGGTGTGATGATTCAAATAGTGTCTTGGCACATTGAGGTTGAGAAGACAAAACTTGCTGGCAAAGATTTTGAAGACTCTTTGGACAGTACACATTGGGGTACTGCAATATAGAGTTCCTTTGCAGACCATCTTCTAACAAGGTGGACAAAACAGCAATGTACGTACGTGTTACTGATAAGCTCCCTGCTCTCTAAACGTGAGCAAGCACATCCAAGCCAGGGCCAGCACCAACCCTGTGGATCTGCAGCTAAGTATCAGGCATTTGCTAGTGTTCAGAGCAGAGGTCTTGACTCAGTAGCTGTTTTGTGTTAGGATCTAAATGCAGTTGCCCATGGATTTCAGAGTATTTCTAGACCAAGGTGTACTGGACTCTTAACACTGCAGTTGTAAAAATAGTCTTCTTATACTCTGCTAAGGTCTTAAAATTGAGTGCTCCAGAAGCAAGTTGCAAAATGGTTGATAATCCATGTACCTGGCCACAGGAGGGTGTGTGTACTATATTTGGTATTTAATGGGTACTGCTATCCTGTGTAAGCTTGTGCAGTGAGCTTGTAGTACCTGGCTGGTAGAGAGTTTACCTATTCCAATGGTGAGAACACAGAAAACCTGAGACGAGGGAGAGGAATTGGCTTGCCAAACTGGCAGTGGCTTTCTTAGTTTCATTCGTTATAGTGAAGAATTCACTGTTCTGACAGTGTAGTGCAGCCTACTCGGTGCATTGAATACCATTAGGCAAGCCAGGTAATTATTGTGCTGCGTGTGTGGTGGATACTAAGCTGTGGGTGACTGGTCTCTGGACCAGTGCTGCTATTAAATACTTGTTTTGAGAAACATGAATCTAGAGAATGGTCTATAGGGTGTAGTAGTTCAGGAGACACTCCTCTTAGTACTATATCCCGTATGTCTGTGGGTGTCTCTCATCTCACAGGAGAAGGTAAATGAATCAAGCCCTGGGGATTGTATAGGCCAAGCATATAGGATGTCCACTCTTGCTTCTCTAGCTGCCAGTCTGTCTCTCCTCTCCTAGTTCCTCATCCCTGTTGCATAAAGACAAGTTCTTATCCATAGTCACTGTTGAGTGATACAACCATTTGTTTCTGCGGGCACTTCTATTGGGTTGGCCACACAGAATACAGCGTTCTTTAATAGGAAAACATGGATTTTTCTGTAAATAAGGTGACCTCAGTATGTTCTGTCCTAGTTCATAACATGCGTCTCTTGTATTCCCAGTATTGAGAAATACAGAATTTGTCAGTATTGCACAATCAGTCTTCTCTGAGCAGAGGTTTGATTACATTAAAAATCCTCAAGAAATAGATCTTAAGTAAACATTCTTAGGATGTATATTGGGACTCTAGATTATTGCATAGATTGACCAGGTAAATTCCATGTTAAAGCTGCAAACCGTCACCTTATTTTAATGGTCATTGGTACCGCTTTTACTTTTAGCTGAGGGCAGGGGAGTTACAGGTTTGTATTTGTGGGCTGTGATGCAGTCATTGCTTAGGCTGAAATCAATATACTTCATGCTAGACACAGTATGGAAGCTGCACAGCCATGGATTCTAAGTAGGGGTGAGAAGTTGGTGTCCTGTTAAACTTAATCTCTTGGATTAATTCCTGGTTTATTAATGGGTAGTCTCTCCATAACTACTTTCCTTTATGGCCTTCTGTGCTGTGGACAAGTATCCAAATTTATCTTACTAGTTTTTCCTCTTCACTCTTGCTGAATGATAAGGAATTACAAGGTAAAAGCTTCTGTAAGAAGTGCTTGTCTCTGTCATGTCATGTTAATCAAGGTGTCTTTATAAAGACTTCAGCTTCTCTTCACTTTTGTTGGACTATATTTAGTATGTTATCTTCATAAAGGCGGTTATGATATGTGTCAGTTTGAGATGGCAGAATTAGAATACTAGGGTTCTGAAGTTGGCTAGAGAATATTGTGGAAGATGAGTGTTTCAGGATGTACTTATTAGCATTGTAGTTGCCTAGAAAGAAGTATTTTATTTTAGTTTTTGGCAGTCAGGAAAATGTCTGTTGCTGGTTGATCCATTCCTGGCTCTTGCCCTTTTTGAAGGATGGGGAGTTAGTTAAATGCATTTCTTTAAAGCACTCAGGATGCAGTGTCCCGTTTTGAAGAGCAGATACTATAGTTGTAGGGGAATTGGCAGATCAGCTAATTCTAAACTGTAGGATGTAATAATTTTTACAAAGCTCATTTGAAGCTTTAAAATCTAAAAATATGTGAAAATCTATACTGTTTTGAACATATGTGATAGACAAATCTTGCTGTGGAAATTGGGTTTGGTTTGCTGCCTTTGGCTTTTTTGGGTGTTTCCAAGCCACAGTCTTGTCCTTAAACTTTTCAGTTTCCTTTCTCTAGCTGGGTAACAAGACATGAGCACGATGAAGCTGTTAGGAGCCAGAAGCATTGTTGACTGTTGAATTTGACCTGACTCAGGTTCTTTAACCCGTCTTTTTCCCTTCTGCAAGGCTTAATGATAGCTCTCCCAAAAATTTGTCTTAGCAACAGTTCCATCAGCTGTGCTTCTCTGACACAGAAATATTGCAGATAATAGAGCAAAAGGTACAGCTTCTTGGCAGTAGTTCAGTGTTACTACAATTCCTGGCCATCTTGCTATCTCCAGGGTAAAATGACATGCTTATTGTGTGAAAGCAATGGCAGCAAAGTAGTTTATGCTGTCTTCTGTAGCAGTGTGGAGAGTGTAACAAAACCAGATCAACATCACTTACTATAGATAACACCTACAAAACTTGATTATCTGAAAAAAATTAGTAAGGTATAAATACCTAGACAGATGGACTGTATGTAAATCAGCTTGAAATGGTTAATAAACTACTTTGTCAGGCAGCAATGTGTGGAGACCTCTACCGTGCTTAAATTATCTTCTGTCACAGTAGTTTTATGACCATGAAATTGGCATGAGAAATCTAAACCAGCTCTCTGGCCTGGCAACACATAAACGAGTGTCCTGCACACCATGGGGGATGATTTCCATGATGATCTAGTGAAGGTATTTGTAATGCTTTAAGGTTTCAGTTGATCTGTTTCAGTATTTCTGTGCATTATAAAGATTATATAGACCAGCTCTTTGGGTGAAATCTTAGTTCTGCTGAAAATAAACATTTAAGTCCTTCACATTCATCATGTTGAGATTATTTTTATTCTCAGTGTCTCAAGGTAAACATCAGATGAATGCTTTGTGTGTGTGTTCTTGTGATTTCTCTCTCCCAAACTGTGCTTGCCCTACCACAATTCCCGTTATCTTCGCAGGACTCATAACTAGATGTCGAGCTAATACTTGAGAGTCTTGAAGCCATAGAGATTGCAGTAGCTTGAAATACTGTAACAGGCCAGCACTTCTAATCGGGGGAGGCAATGACACCTAACTGGCATTAGAGTATTTCTGCCAGCTAGTTAGTAGAAGTAGTAAGTGGAATTCAGATATCACTTCTATGAGAATTTTCTTGGAAGACATTTATTCTTTATGATTGTCTCTTAAGACTGTAATTAAATTTAAAGCACTTGGCTGATCGCTCTTTAAATCACAGCTTTCCAAATCTATGTCTTTGCGTTAGTGTAATACAAAGAGAAGAACACTATCTTGTGATGTAACACTAATTTACTACTAGTTTCTCATCAGTATAGGTGCCTGGGACATCATTTTAGCTGAGCCTATGGTTTTCCAGTGTGTTCCAGATCAGTGAGCATCTAAACAATGCAAACACTTCATACAGATTAGAAACTTAGTTCTTCTACCCTTTTAGATAGCTTTAATTTTAAAGCTGTTGAGGCATAATTACCAACAGCTGATGTCTCTTCTAGTCCAGAAGTTACAGTTTAAGAGGCACTTAGCAAGGGAGTGTGGTGTAGAGATACCCAATGAGGCTGAGACCAGATCTGGAACAGAACTCACATGAGTATATGTATATATATGCACACAGAAATTAAGTGTGCTTGTGTTTTAACAATGTGCCCTTTGTATATGAGACAATCCTGCACTCGAGAAAAATCTCAGGCTTCCCCATGTGTGTGGTTATAGTCTTAGTAACAGGAAACTGTAACAATGAACAAAGGGACAAAGTATTCTGTATTATTTAAAGTGAAAACAAAAATCAGAATACTCAGCCCATCTCTCTTGCCTTTTTTTTTTTAAATACCATGTTAGGTTGAAATGTGTATTTAAAAGCCCTACTTAGATGAAAGCCATCTGTAAAAAAAAATTGCAAGACGATGCTTTCTAGTTCAGGGTTTTGTGCTGTTCTCCCTGTGAGGCTTTTTCAGATGTATTCAGTCTTAAAGGCAAGGTGCAATGTGTGTGGAAGCATTGCACTATGAAAAATCCACTTTTAGATCTAATTTTGATAGTAGACTTCTTCCTCATTCTGTTGCAAGTATCTTAGTTTTTATTTTTTCCCAGGCTGGGCCGTCTGAGATCCACCAAAATTAGTATTTTGTTCAGGACAGGGAGGTTAGAGGGGAGAGGAGGCTAGAGGGAGCTGTGGTTTTATTCCGCCTGGGCCTTGCACCATGCAGTATTGAGCTCTGTTGTATCCACACAGAGCCCTGGTAGTGGTATTAATGTCGTCTGCTCCATTCTGCAAAGTAATGGAACTGTGTTTGAATACTGTATTGATTTTCTGGAACTGCATCACAAATATGCTTCTGGCAACACACTGCATTCTGACATGCTTCTCTGGTGGAAAGTAGGGGTGAATGCCAGTCATCATTAAAAAAATTAGTCTAGGGAGACACTGTTTAAACATGCAATAGATGATGCTCATTGCCAGATACAAGCATATATTGACATTTCCAGTATCTACTCATGATTTTTTTTTTTAGCTGCAGATATCAAGTTAGCTAATTTAAGCAGTCCACACCACTCATTTTGACTAACGGCTTTTACCTGAATAATGAAGGAAGAACTTGAAATATATAGTTCCTCTCAGGTTTTAATTCTTCCTCCATATACATGCAAATGATTCACAGCACTGTTTTGTCCATCTTTGTAGCTGTATTCTTTGTCAGCACCTTGATTGTTAAGTTTTCACTGAGCTTGCCACCAAAAAGTGGGAACAACAGAAGACGGGGACAGCTTTTTCCTGTTGTCTACTGCAGCACAAACATTTGACTGTGCAGTGAGCCACATCACTACTGTAACCTAGCTGACTGCATGGCTGTATAAATACAGGGGTTGGCACAAGGGAAGCATCATTACAGGTGGGACAGACCTACCTTGTGCTACAGCAGTGTCTGTTTATTCTGGCGAGAAGTGTTCAAAAAGATCCAGACTCAGAGCTATCCCTGTCCAAGTTTGCTCCTCAATTTTGAAACTCAAGTCTGGAAAGGTTTTTTTGAGACTGTCTGCTAGGTTGAGTCTCACCTTGTTGAGAAATGGCATTTTTCCCTTTTCCATAGTGTCTTTCATAGCAAAAAAACATAATAGGTAATGTTGCTGGGGTTTTGAATTTGGATTTTTTAAATGCCTTTAAATGACTTATTCTGTAAATAGTATGCTGTAGTCTTGAATCCATAGTTAATATTGAAGCTATTCTTGTAACAGGACATATAATGAGATCTTCCTTGAGTTTTGAAAACTGAAGAATGAGCTTTAAATGGTCAACACTTTACAGTGAAGTGTTGGTGAAATAAGTCATCTTTGACATGTATTTTTGCAATTCCTACTTCTTGCGCCTGTTCATTTCCAACAGTCTGCTAGCTCTGGCTTGTCTGTGCAAAAATCTGAAAGAAAGTACTGTGTGATATTGGAGAAACCAGTGTTTTCTCCAACACATGACTTATTGTGGAGTGTGCAGCCATGTCAGGGCTTCTTAGGGTATGAAGTGTTTTCCTTGCCAACAAAAATAAGTATATGGAATGATAAATGCTGTGTAGCTCTGTTGTCAAATCATTGCATGCAGTAACTGGGTCCTAAGCAGCTATTTCACCAATTGACTTTGAAACTGGGACGCCTGTGCTTTTGCACTAGCCATATTTTTCACTGACTTGTGTGTGACTAAAAGAGTTAGCCTGCAATTAGACAGGAAATATTTCTCTTGGATTAACTTACTTTCAGGTTCTGGTTACTGATTTCCAAGTGCTTTTTCAACATCCGAGTATATGTCCCTCCCGTGTCAATATTTCTTCTTGTTCTTTTGCAAAACATAGAGCGATTTCCTGTGTCTGCTTTAGCAAGCCTACTACCCAGGCATCCAGAGCTCTCTGCATCTAAACATACGTAGGAACTGATTTCCTACTCGGAAATGATTGGCAATGCTTGGGAATAGGTGGTGTCCTGCTGATTTGAGTCCTAGGTAGGCTTGGTTCTGCAGAAATACTGCACAGCTCAGATGGCACCATGCCTGGCTATGCACAATAGTAAAACTCCCAGGACCTTTGAGAAGTTTTCTGGAAAAAGACCCAGGCATTGAAGCACATGGTTAAGTAATGATCTGTTTTGATAGAATTTCTGTGAAATGTGAGCACTAAACTCTAAATTCCCTAAGTTACCTCACATCTGAATGCAAATGCTGCTCATGTCTCTTAGAACAGATCTTAATGGGCCACTCAAGATCTGAGATAAATTTTACTGACAATTATGTATTTGGTGACCTTAAATGTGAGATGCATCTTTTAAAAAAATCCTCCCTTTTTGTCCACATTAATTAGGAATTTTTAAAATCAGGTTGGAACAAAAGCTAGAATAGTTCTATTACTGGGATGAATTGAAGGGCATTATAGGCCCTTTCCAATAACATCTGCGACTTACTTTTATCATTAGCAGCATTTGAGAATATTGTTCTGGAGTGAAGTTCTTAAACAAAGGAAAACAATCTGCTACTTCTCCAATTGTTCTTACAAAGAACAATTTTACTTAGCATGAAAATACGTTTAAAGAGTCCTTCTCTTCTGCTCCTTAGTAGCAACCTTAAATCCTAGATTTAAAGAATACTACTGCTCTTGAGTGCTCAGAGATGAACATGGTAATCCTCAGATCACTTGCACTAACTCAGCCTTTACATATAGGACCCAAGTCTAGATCTTGTAAAGGTTATCTTCTGTTCCACCTTCTTGCTTGTCTTGTTGTCTTGCTACTTCTGCCACTGGCTATTTTTTTTTTTTTTTTTAAACTCAAGACTTTGCTGATTCAGAGGACTTTGTTTTCACTTAGAGCAACATGTGTAGGATGTTGCATATGTTTCTGGAATCATTTGGGAAAGAACACCTTGGCGGGAGGATTCTGTCAAGGAGGAATATTAACTGTCAACACTATGTTCAAATTTGAAGTGGTTTTACAAAATCCAACCATCCAAACAGTTCTACAGCCTTGGAAAATCCTATTTATGTAATGGGAACCTGAAACAGAGGTTTGATTTGATGTCCTGCTTATGTCACCTGACTCCTTAATGAAGGCCATAAGAAAAAAGAAAAAAAGACAAAGATTCTGATTTCAGATACCATTATGCTTATAAACTAATATGCTTGTATGCTAGAGGTTTGGGAAATTAGTGGTCATGATCAAACTTCACACAGAGCCAGTTAAGTAATGATTAAAGCTGATGCTTTAAACTTTAACTGGCAGATAGAAAATTTTGCTCTAAGTCATCTTGTCTTTTATGTATGCTCTTCATCTTCCTGAAGAACTGTTCCTCTTCATTTACTTGTAAACACTGAGATTTTTTTGCAATTAAGTATTAGTACTTCCTACTCATAACATTCTATTTACTAGGTTAAGCAGTTGTATATTGTAGTATGTATTCTGTTTCTAAACACAAAATTTGTTGGAGAGTGGGAAATGGCAGTTTCTGCTTCATGGACTTGTATGTGATGCTTCAGTTAAGCTTCTTTTGGAAGTAAACATGTGAGCACCTAAGTGCTCCAGTTTGGAAAGACTATACCATGTTTAGCATACATGAGTAAAATGTTTTTGAATACAGCTTTCTTTAAAACTAGCTTTGCAATGCAAGCATTCTGTAAGTAGCTAATAAACCTGCTTGTTTCTGGCCACTGTTTGTTTCACGGATACAGAAACACTAGGGCTTGGCTTCTTACATTTAATATCTGTTCTGATATTTATGCAAAGGAGTGGGTGATGGAGGCTTTTCTAGTTCTTGAGTTGTACATAGGTTTTGAATGCATTGAACCCTACCAGTTCATTCAGGTAAGGTAAGGAAAATTGTTCCTGTTCATAAAAAAAGGTCATACTGAAATAACTAACTAGCTCTTAACAAGCACTGGTTCCTGGTCTTTGATTAGATGCTTCTTAACTGTAGTAGCGTGTATTTATTGCATGAATATGTTTATTGAACTATTAAGTATAGGCCTCTAATGTAGGCAATTCCAATTCCATGTGAAATAGGCAAGCAAATTTCAGTTTTATCTGTCACACAGGCATTTGAGCCAACACTTCTGCCCAAATGGTATGGTGTGCATTTTGTTTGCTCAGTTTCTCAAAATGCTGAGCAGCTTCCTGATACCTGATTTTTTTCCTGTAATTACACTTCCAACAAGCAAAGTAACTTCCATTTGGGTAAAGCCCTGATACCTACCTGCTATCTTGGGGTTAGAACTACAGTCATTGTAGGTGCCTTTCTGAAGAACAAGCTGTATTTTGAACTGTGCTTTGCAAAGTAGTTGATAATTTAGTTCCAGTACTAACACATAATACTTTGTCTTTTCCAGCCTCCACCAGCGCAATCAAAGCAAGCGCATGAGCTGTCAGTGAAGAAATATTTCTTTACATGATTTGGATAGCAATACCTAAGGGTAGTACTGATGCAGCCATTGCGTTTCCAGCATAGTTGTCTTCCCTATGAACTGCTCATCAGTGAGACAGCCTAGTCCAAGTATGGCCATTCCTCTCCAGATGTTGTGGCCCATCCCCATGGCACAGCACTTGACACAATCCCTTGGCTGACATTTACTGTGCAGACCTGTGTACCTATTCCCATGTCAGCCTCTGTAGTGTGCTGTGCAGGGCACCGTTTGCTCCACACACAGTGTGTGGTCATACTGGTGTATTTAAAAATGGACTGTGGCCTGTATGCTTGTCATGAATCTCACCATTATGGTGGGAAGTTGCCTGACAGTGCAAGGCATGTCATTGGGGGAAACAGGATTTGGAGCTGTCTTAGGAATGCTTTCAGTGATCTGACAAGCAAACTGCTTTGGAGGCCCGTCAGGAGCGGTATTTGGGTGTCCTGCCTTAGGACGAGTCTCAGAATGTGTTTGGCATACGTGTGGTGTGAACAATCAGGGAAACTGCGATCTGTCACTTCCAGTTACAGCTCAATATAGATGCAACCACTGCTTCCAAAATTCAATAGTGTTTACTAGGCTGTAAGTTATCGGAAGGGAGGGACTTGCTGGCACGGTAATGGCACACTCAAAGTGAATTAAAGAGGCTTTATAGTTCCTGCAGCGCTCAGTGGGATGATTCAAATTGATTTGTTACTTATGAATATAAAATTAATTTGTTTACCTTTCTAGGAGTCTAATTCAGTTCCTTGATACAAATGAAAGAATCCAATTCTCATCTTGTGATGTGGACCAGTGATTCTGTCATGGTTTAACCCGATCCGGCAACTAAGCCCCACACAGCCGCTTGGTCACTCCCCCTCCGTGGGATGGGGGAGAGAATCAGAAGGGTAAAAGTGAGAAAACTTGTGGGCTGAGATAAAGACAGTTTAGTAAGTAAAGCAAAAGCTGCGCATGCAAGCAAAGCAAAACAAGGACTTCATTCACTACTTCCCATGGGCAGGCAGGTGTTCAGCCATCTCCAGGAAAGCAGGGCTCCATCGCGCATAACAGTTACTTGGGAAGACAAACACCATCACTCTGATCATCCTCCCCCTTCCTTCTTCTTCCCTCAGCTTTCTATGCTGAGCATGACATCACATGGTATGGAATATCCCTGTGGTCAGTTGGGGTCAGCTGTCCCAGCTGTGTCCCCTCCCAACTGCTTGTGCGCCCCCAGCCTCCTTGCTGGTGGGGTGAGAAGCAGAAAAGGCCTTGACTCTGTGTAAGCGCTGCTCAGCAGTAATGAAAACATCTCTGCATTATCAACACTGTTTTCAGCACAAATCTAAACCGTAGCCCCATCCCAGCTACTATGAAGAAAATTAACTGTATCCCAGCCAAAACCAGCACAGATTCTTTTTGAAACTTAGCATGCAGCTGTAGCATTCTGGATGGGATTGCAAATTGTTTGAAGATCAGTTGATGGTGATAGTGATGAAATGCCTGTTTATTCAGCCTGGTTCATTCTGCTCACTCCATATGTAAGTTCTGATATTTCCACTGGTGCTGGTGGAAGCATGACTTCAGCTTTGAGGTGTCTGTGGTCAAAGTGCAGATTGTGCTAATGATTTATTTTAGGGTGTTTATTTCTGAGGATTAAGTGTAAAAGCTCTCAAAACTGACTGTTAACTGACAACTTAATGTTAAATAAGGGGTTTGTGGGTTTTAATCTGGAAATGAAAGGAATGACAAGTGCCAGGACCACTGAAATAAAAAGCATTTTCACATGCAGAAGGCATGTCAAATTAGTAACTTGGAGATGCGGAAAAAAGGTGAGGTGGACTTAGTTGGTGCAGTGAGAAGTGGTAAGGAGGCATGATCATTTCTATATGAAGACCTTAAAGGAAGCAAAATGGAAGTTTAAAGCCAATAGGAGGGTAATGAAAGAAAACTGGGAAGAAGCATGACAGGGAGAGGTTGCTAAAGATTGTGGTGCCAAGTGAGGAAACCTTATTTTGCTACAGAAATATGTTTGAGACACTTTCCAAGTATCTCATAATAAACAAGGAAGATGTCCTTGTTTTTTCTGTTGTGAACAAGTTGCTGAGAAACCTAGTCTTTAGAACAGAAAATCATGACTAGTATTAGTTGAGTGTTTTCTCTCAAAGATGATTGGAAAAACAGCAGTTGAACTTAACATCATCTAAAAATACTAATTTTTAAATGCTATCACTGTTTACCATATAATTGCAGATTATCTTGGTAGAAACACATGATGAATTGATTCTATGATTTTGTCTTCCTTCTATTCCTTTTTAGGTTCCAAAATTCTCATCTATCTCTATTGTCAAATGCCCCAGCTTTGTCTCTGTTGCCTCATACCTGTGAAATACAGCCATCAGAATAGAAATTCTTGTCATAGCCAATGATGAGACTTGATGGAGCGCACAAAATCACATTGAATGCCAAATTAGAAAATACTGCGTTTACATTGTTTATTTGAACTCTGCTGTGTTTTATGGAACTTAAGCTAATGTGAGATTGCCACTCTATTATTTCAGTGCTCTGCATGACTGCATGTCCTAGCACCAACCCTCTGTTCTTGGTTCCTTCTTGCTGTGCTAGCTGTGCACAGTGACACTTGTCAATACTGCTGAAGGATTTCATTACAGGAACTAAACTGATCTAACCAAACTTTAGAACAGAGGGTGTTGATTTTTGGACAGTCTCCTGCTTTCATGTGGGGACAAAGCAAAGAGTTTCGGTCTGTCAGTTGTTTGAATGTGCTACTCTGGGTGGCACTCCTACCATGGCTGTTTTATGACCCTTATATCCCACCAAACAGTATGATTAACATCAGAGAGCCTTCATGCACTTGCAAGGTGCTGTATTTTCCCATCTGTGCCTCAGCAACAGCACCTAAGTGGCCCCATCCAATGTGGCTTAATTCTCACCTTGTTTAGTCAGCATCAATCGGTCTAATTAGTTATTTGTAAGTGGCAGTAACAGCCCTTCTCACAAACTGAAAATTGTTTTGCAAAGGAAACTACTGAACTTCAGATCTCAAAGAGTCCATGAACTAATTTGAGGGTGTCTGTGAAACGTGACAAGGAGAACATGTGGGACGGGAATAGGCTTGTATTTTGGAGATGGCAGTAGATTGAAAATCATGTCCTGTCTGGAGCCTTCCTCCTCATCCTCCTCCTCCGTGCCCCTGGAAAGGAGAGCGCTGGTGTGCCTGCTTGTAAAGGAAAGCACGGAGTCCTGGCTCACCAGCAGCATCTCTGGATCTCAAAGCAACTTTGTGCTCTCGCCCTCTCTGCTTCTATATTTGGAGAGCTGTGCTTGTTCTGCTGGTTTAAGGGTTTTTTTTTTTTCTTTCTTTTCTTTTTTTTTTTTCCTTAAAACTATAGGTCTTATAATGGTTCCAAAGACTATAGATACTGTCCCTGAGGACCACGTCTAGAAAATCTCTATTTGTTTAAACTCAAGAAAACTGGTGATGCAGAGTGCAGGACACTGTAACTTACTTGTTGTATGACTATGTGTTAAAGCACTGTGCTAAGTAACTGTAGGAGTTCAAGCTGAACAGTTAAGATGCTTTATGTTCTCCTTTAACATACTTGCATGAGTTTTGTGAGAGTAATCTGACTGACACAGAACTCCATTGCACGGGAGATTTTAGATGTAGATTGCAAAGGAAAGATTGCCTCTATACAGAGATTATCAAGGAACTAGGGGAATTGAAAAGCAAACCTGCTTATCAATTGCTTTTGGACCTTTGTAAACTTTTTTTTGCTGATAGGTATGAATGACATTATTTCTTCCTTTGCTACATTGTGCTGTGTAGGCTTCATTCCTCTCATTTCTGTTTGTGTTGCAAGTGTGGCAAAGTTGCTCTTCCATGCTGTAGAATGGAGGGAAATGAGTATTTTTAGATCATTGCCTGCCTGTTTCTTATTCCAGATGCAGCTTAGCTTAGTTTACTGTATGTAAGGGCTGTTGCAGGAATGTTAACATCTAGACTACTTTCAGAAATGTCTCGTTAGTCTGTCATTCCAGGGTTCTTTGTTCATGACCCTGACATTAGGTTGTTTTTCTGTTTGCTTCTTGTTAACACTCTCAGTGGCTAGATGTAGAAAATAGCTGTACATCTTAAACTTAATTGTCTAGTCATAAAGATAGAAGAAATCTTCTCTTGACTTCCTTGACAATAATTTTTGGACAGAGCAAAATGGAGGAATAAAATAAAACTTTGGACCAATTTTTACTGTCATGATTACTTAGTATTTTCACAATAGGTAAGTATCTATCCTAAAATTCAACCTAGCATAGTTCAGCTGCTCTTAAGTCATTAAAAGCTGATGATTAGTTCTCTCCAATCTTGTAATTTAAAAACAAATTTAAGGTAAAAGTTAATTCAGAGATACCTTTGTCCACTTTTACTTGCACGATTTAGAGGAATAATCATTTGGGTACCTAGAAACTAATTCTGAAGATGCCTATATCCCTGGAATAACTTAATAAACGGAAGTGAAAAGTGTGAAGATAAAGCTGAGTACTTGTCCTTGGTGATACGCTTTTTGTTATCTCATCTGACTCCCAAAGTTCTCACTTGATTCATGGTATGAAAGTGAGTTTTTGAAGGTTGGGTTGAAGGACAAAAAAGGAAAACCTTAGAGAGATGGACCTTCATGCAGCTATTGGAGGAACTTTCTTAGTCAGTGATAAATTCTTGGTGTGGATGTTGTCTGTAACACTTCAGCTGGTTGCCTACCTGCAGAACTTGAGCAATGTGTGATAGCTGGGGGCACTGGAGAACAGGCATTTCTTAAAAACCCACAGAATTATAGAAGTGAAAGCAAATCCAGTGTTTATCTATTTTTCTTCCTTGTTTTTTTTAATCAGGTTAACATTACACTGTACATATCCTCCTGGTACTGTTTTCACTCTTTGGTGCAAGCAGCTCCATGTTCACTGACACTATGCCAAATTTTTAAGAGTTTTGTTGGTTTTTTTTTCCCTTGCTCTAGAGTATAAGCCTTATTTTTAAGTAGTATCTATTTTATTCAGAATACAGGAATTTGCTTCTTAACTGGCAAATGTAGTTCAGTGTGTTCTGTTTTGATCAGGAGTTTGAGGGCCTGTTGGCTCTGCTTGATAGAGCTCAGCAGGAATGCCTTTACCATCTTGGGAGCCCCAGAAAACAGCAGTGCTAGACTGCAAGCTGTTCTGTGCAGTTAAGAGGCAGACCTCTAGCAGAGGTTCAGCATGATGAGGACAAGCAACTATTGAGATACTACCTAGATAGCAGGATGAAATGCCTGAGCTACAGGTGTGATTGTGACTCACATCTAGATAAGCCGAATTTTACTGCAGAATCCTGTGCACTGTGTCTTGTTCTTTCTCTGAAGAATGTGCATACATTTTCATGTTTCAGTTTTTGCGTTCTCAAATTTGTGAGAAAGCAAAACATGAGGTTTTGCCATTGATCTGGACGTTCAGCATATCTAGTAAGACTCATCTGATTTCACTGTATCATGGATGAATTTGATCCATTGCTTGTTTGAAGGAAAATGAGTGGACACTGTGATTCAGATTTTCACTGTATTCTGAGAAATAGTAGTGCAACTAGAAAATTCACTTAAGACTTCTCTATTGATATCTCAAATTTGCTCTGGAAATTAAGAAAAGAAAAAATTTAAAACATCTGTCATGCAGTGAGGTTAACACTGACCTACCAAAATCATTTATTCCATCAATCCCATGAATTTTAAGTTAATATGTTAAAGCCTTCCCTACCTGAAGTTCAGCATCTGAAGATGGGATGAGACAAAAGACAATTCTTAGCTTCTGAGTGCTTTTGCATTTTCTGTGCCTTGTGATATGGTGAGAGCTGAGGAGGGGTGCAAGGGGATTGTCCCTAATGCAAGACATTGAAGGCAGAATCTGTTTGCTTGGTGTGCCCAAAGTATGCTAACTGAATTAGTGACCAACTATATTATTAACACACTTTGTAATATCTTTGAGGTGTATATATGTGTGTGTATGTAAAAAGACTGACCAGATCATGTCAAAATGAATGTGACATTAAGGCTATGAAGGCAAGCAGGACAAAGAAGAGTATTGGAGACAAATATTTGGGGGACAGCTGTTTAAGGGACCCTCGTTCCTGATGTTTTGCAGGGTTAAACAGTCAGTGAGATGCCTGAACGGAAGTGCTGGTGAAATAGATTGGAAAAGTATTTTCTAAGAGGGAGGGTGCCAGGGAAGAGTTGGCCAGGTCAAATGAATGACTTGCAATGAGGCAAGAAGGTAGGTCTGAGAGATGGCTCAGAGCCAGGTCACTTGGGTCCTGGTTTAAGACTCACTCCGTTCTCCTGTGCCTGAGTCTGCCAGCACAGGCAGCATCCTGTCCTGCCACCACCACTGTCCCGACAATAAACTCATTGCGCCTGGCTTTTCTTGTCCTCTGTGCAGAGTGGGAACCTGGGCACTGATTTGTCCTGTGCTTTGCAACTCTGGCAGTTTCCATGCTGTTGATGTTACTAAATTTGTAAGACTGTAATCTCTATGCTGTGCTATGGTGAATTTTAAATCTTTACTATTCTAAAGTTTACCAATAACTACTATCCTTCACTGGTCTCTTACGAATGGGAAGCTCAGACAGAAGAGGAATGAGTTTAAATGAAATTTCTCATTGCTCTTCATAATTATGGTTTTTGGATTTGGGTGGGGGTTTTGTTTAGTTTAATAGTAACGGCCTTGTTTTCCCAGGTATGGTAATCCTAACTCTTGCAATTTTATATGATGACTATAAATTGTAAGTGCTGTCTGCAGTTGTCTTACAGTGCTTGCTTGTAGGATACTCCTCTGCCTTCTCTCCCTTCCCCCTCTGGAAGGTCTCATGTATGGACTTCCTGAGTATTTAGTTGAGACTGGCACATATAGATTGGAGGTTTTTTCCCCCTAATGGACTATTTTATAGGATTACATGCTCATAAAGATGCCATCCACATCAGTGGATGTGCCAAAACATTATGAGAAGGAATCGATTTCTGAAGTGTTTCCTGCCCTACATTTTGAAGTTACCTGCTTTCCTGACTTGTCTCCTGTGTTACACAGAAACTTTTATTCATTGATAGAAATAATCATAAGTAGACAGTTTTTCTACTAATGAAAGTCCATATTCACTGACTTCATTAGACTTCTGTCTACTCAGGGGTGTCAAATTTAGCCCATATACTTCTTAGCCCATAGTAAAACCCATGTGAGTTCTTTTTTTTTTTTTTAAAGCCTAGGGTTTTAAGGTATGCAAATAGAGTGCAACTGTTGCCCTTCCTGCCTGAACAGCTCTCAAATTTCAACTAGTCTTTATAGGGACATTGAGATTTCAAAGATACTGGATTTCTGAGAATTTTGTGAAAATAAATAGCCAGGTTGAAAAGAGTGCTTGTTCATAGAGTAAGAGCTCAACTCCTAATAGTCACAGAGGAATATCTTGGATCAGATGTTCTGCCCCAAAATGCAGGAAGGTTTCAGGTGGAAGTTTCCTTTTGTTAGACACTGGAGGTCCAACTGTGAGTTAGAATTTTATTTTAGACCAATTTGTATTAATTCTTCTATTTGTTCAAATACTTCAAAAAAACCCACCCAAACTTGGTGAAGAGGAGGAAAAGGGGTTGCCATCATCACCAACAGCTCCTTATTGAACAAAGAGGGTGTGGGACTGTGTGATATACTGTCTCTTTAGGATAATACAAAATGATGCAGGTGTAAAATTGGAAGTTCTCTGTCACATGCCACTGGAATGGGTACTGTGGCATTTCTGTTACATGTAATTGTCTGCCTTCACTATAAGTAATACCAGTGCTCTGGAGTCTTTTACTGTAAGCTGTTTTCCAGGAACTTTTCTACAAACCCATCACAGAATCATTTCCAGTAGTAAAGAGCTTTTACAACTTGGACAGTATCTTAGAGCATGTTGTGATTTCCCATTCACTGGACTGTAAGCTACCAAGTGACTTTGAATTCTAAAACCAGCTACGACTCAGTCTGTTTAACATTAGTGTCACTATTGTGCAGTGCAGTTTAAAAGGGGAGTCCAGCAATGCTTTTGCTTATTTATATACCCTTTAATGTTAGAAGCTGTTTCATCAATTCAGTATGGGGTTTGCCATTACCTTCTGAAGTTATTTGACATCTAAGGAACTTTAAAAATCTAATGTTTGAATATTTCTTCAGTATTGTCAAAGTCTGATCTGTAATTTCATAAGATTGGAATTACTTCAAACTATATTCTATATTTCTACCATCTTTGAAACGTCTTTCTTCACATTTAAGACTAGAGCTAATGAGCAAAGAACATGGATGAAGAAGCATAGATGCTGTAGTGCGGGCAAAGGTGGAGGGAAGGGGCAGATCTTATGGGCTGGGGTTTGAACCTTTCCTTCCTAAAAGTAGGCAATACTGGGCATCAAAATGTCTATTGTAGATTTATAAAAATAAACGTTAAAAACATAGGCTACAACACCCTTGGAAAAGGAAAGTGTTGGAGCTGGCCAAGCTGATTAAGCCAGCAGGACTGGCAGCTGTCCTGTGGCACATCAGCAAGGCCTTGTCTCCTGATGACCCATAGACAAAACACTAATTTCATAGAAATGTAAATATGAGCAGATCACTAAATGATTTTCTTCTGACTTCCTGTATCTTATGTCCGTTAGGTACTGTGCGATACCTGATTTCAAGCTGAAACAGTTTAGTTGGTCAAAACTTCAGGTCCTTGAAAATCTAATGTACAGTATGTAATGAGGTTTCTGGCAAAGGTAAACGTATTTTTTGCTTAACCTTACAGGCTTAATGAAAGATTCTAGATAATTTTTCTCCCTTCAAATCCTGAAAAATTGCTGGTATTATTTGTGATGGTATGCTAACTCAGAAGTGGTTAGAGATCTAATACTAAAAGCTGATTGTTAAATGGGAGCAAAACAGTTCAGAAAACAGCTTGAAGGCACTGCTCTGTGTGGTATTATGGGCTATAGAATGTATTCTATGAAGTAAGCCATTGAACTTTATAGGTAAATAGGTGCATATATGTATTAACTTCTAACTGAATACAGAAAACTTACCAAGCTTTTTAGGAACAACTTCCTAAGCTTTTACTGACCTTGAGTAAAGCTGACTCAACCCCAAAACCTAACAGCAAAAGCAGGTCTCAGAATGTAAGCGTAAAATTAGGTAAACTGCTGGTGATATGGGAGAGATTTCGATCTGGTTGCTCTATTGTAACTTCTCCTTTTTTTGCTATCTCAAAGCTTGTTTTGAGACATCGAAGTTGTTATTGTATGTATGTAATATAGAAAGCAAAATCTTAAAATGTACTCATTTCACAAGTATGCTATGTTTTGTTCAAGTACTTTATAATTTTAATTTTTATTTGAAGATGGCAGTTGTCAGTCACTTTCTGTCCAGAAAAAGATCTTATTTCAGAACAGTTTCCATGCAACAAGAAGCCAATGTTATGCAATACTGTCCCACAAGCTACCGTATGCAGTATTTATCAGAATTCAGAGCATTTTTGGGAATAAGGAAAATTCTGTGTCTTTCTATTGCTTTGAATTGTGTTTGCAGAGCTTGTTGACTCAGACTGCTGAGAAACTCTTGGTCATGTTTGGATGCCATAGTTGACAAATTAGTTCTGACTATAGCTGCACTTTTAATCACTCTTCTCATTTCTTTTCAGGGATGTCTCCTTAAGCTGCTTAGAGTAACAAAAGCTTGCTATAGCTTTAAAAACAAGCTAGGGAGGATATTTTTTAAGACTGTAGCAGGGCATTGGGAGAAAGCTGTAGTCTTGGTATGCTGTTATTTTGAAAAAGCAGAAAGGTCTTTGTCCTATCCTGAATCTGAGGATAATCAGCAAATGCCAGAAAGATCATGCAGGGGATTCATGTGATCTGATATAGGGAGAAATTACCTTGGATGACTGATATTATAGAGGCTCAGAACTCACTGTGTGCAAAATCACCACCTGCAAAAACATGCATGTGATGCCTACTAGGAGAGTTTGCAGTCCTTAGGGCTGCCAGAGTGTGTGTGTGCTGGGTACGCAGGCTGCCATGTGGCAGGGTCTGCTGTGCCCGTGGCTGTAGTGGGCTGAGGGCAGCACACTTTTTGTCCAGTCTCCACTGTGGAGAGGGAACTTGGAGTGCGGTTGTACTCCAGTTCTGAGCAGAGGGATGTTGTCCTGTTTTTGAATGCACAGGGCATCTTCTTCCTCTGAAACTCTGAGACTGAAATCTGAAGGGTGGGATCTCTGTTTGCAACTTGCAAATGGGATGAAAAGGACTTCCAAGGCACATTTTGTTGGACTTGTCTTGAAAATAGTCTTGTATGTGGACTCCATGTGCATCAAAAACAGTACGTCTGGATAATGCACTTTGGAGTTTTTAAGATCCATATCAGGGAAATAGAAATTGCTGAAATGATTGACATAAACATTCATTCTCATGGACTTCTCATTACTCGATAGATACTTTAGAGCTATCAAAGCTGAACTGAGTAGGAGGACCCCATCACACTGGACCTATTTTTTCATCTGCTTTTGTCCTGCTGGTTGGGGAAAGTAGTTCTGCTTAGAGATTTAAAACTTCTAGTGTATTTGAACGCTTTGGGGATCCAAGAGGCTGTTATATAAAATTTTAGGTCTGTTTTTTGTGTTTGTGGCGGAGAGGGAATGTCATGCACAACAAAACCATTTTGATTCAGGAAATTTAATTCAATTTGCCAATGAAGATAAAGACAAACAATTAAATAAACACAGAAAACACACCTCATCTTCCCTGTGGACACTCTCCAA
The DNA here is from genome assembly GCA_009819775.1 of Phoenicopterus ruber ruber. Lineage (NCBI taxonomy): Eukaryota > Metazoa > Chordata > Aves > Phoenicopteriformes > Phoenicopteridae > Phoenicopterus > Phoenicopterus ruber. Next base: position 26,176,250 of record CM020246.1, read on the forward strand.
CTCCTTCCTGGTCTCCCATCCTCTCACCACAGGTAGCACTCAGAAGATGGTGGTCAGTGCCTGTGGTGGCTCCCCTTTTTTTTTTTTTCACTCAATTCCTCTATGGGCCACAGTCCCCTCAGTGTTATACTTGGTCTCGTGTCTGCTGTCTGCTCCTGCTTGGGCAGCTCTTTGCCCCACCCCCTGCTCGGGTGTCATCTCCTGTGTCTCTTTTTTTCTCCAGCTCCAATCCTGGTCTGTTCTTGTGTTTGCACAGGGCAGTCCCTGCCCTCGTCCCACGCAGTGCAGCACCCTCACTATGAAAATCCTGTCAATTTAGCCCAGTATGCAGGGTGAAGGGAGGGGTGTGTGTAATTTTAAAAATATTTTTAGCATCGTTAACACATTGTAAGGGGAGGCAAGTAGGACATCAGCTAATGCTGATGCTGTTCATACCTTCTTTTCAGTAGCCTTATTGTTTTTACAGTAACTAAGACAACAGAGTTCCAGCCTTGAGAAGTTGTAGATATTATGGCAATGGAAATAACTTTGGAGTCACAGTAAACAACAGTGTGGGGAGTAGGAGGAAGGAGGTCTTCAGCACTAGTGTTGGCATGATCTGGAAGTACCAGACACATCAAAGAATAGATACTTTTTTAAAAAAACCCCAAATATTAATTATGGATTAGCAAAGAACGTTCTTTCTAACCTTCTGTACTAACTTAACCTTCTTTTATGAAAGCTTTTATTACCCTAACATAGGGAAAAATGAAACCTTAGGTTCTTATATTCAGTAGTCTGCATTTTTTTTGAAAGGATGCGTTAAGATGTTAAAATGGAAAGAGTGGTTGAAAACACTGTTTGTTCGACTGTTAGGACAGACTTTTCTCCTAAGCCTAGCCTAGGACTGATCACATACCAATGAACAGATTTCTGTATCAATGATGAAGAAAACTGATGTGACTCTACCTGCTTAAGTGGTACTTCTCGTGCTTCTTTAGTCCTCACATTGCCACTCAAGTTCAGGAGGACTTAGCACTTATTTCTTTTTAGTCTGTGTTTGACCATTGTAATGTTGCAGTCTAAGCGAATTAAGAACAGCAGTGTATTAGCTTTAATGTGTCTGCCATGCCTGAGCGGACATTTCTGATAGTCAAACTGTGTAACTATGGCATTCTGTTAGTTTCCTTTCTTTTTGTTCAGCATCAGGATATTTCAGGAAAAATGAATGACTTCTCTTTGTAATTAGTGATGAGTTCTTGTCTTAGTTCCTGTTAGTGTCTTTAATGAATACTAAATACTTTCTGGTAATGAAGGAATGTCAAGAGAAAGCTGAAAGAGAAAGAGAAGAGAGGGAAGAGTAAGGAACTGATATGTTTTTTTTACAGGATTGTTTTTTCTTATTTAAAGCTGTTCTGTTCTTCCTATCTGTCATGGTTTAACCCCAGTCGGCGACCAAGCACCACACAGCCTCTCACTCCCCCCTTCCTGCCCCCCCTCCCCCCCCCCCCCCCCGCCATGGGATGGGGGAAGAAATAAAAAAAAAACCCTTGTGAGTTGAGATAAGGACAGTTTAATTAGGATAGCAAAGGAAGAGAGAATAACAATAACAATGATAACAGAATATACAAAACAAGTGATGCACAATGCAATTGCTCGCCACCCACTGACTGATGCTCAGCCTGTCCCCAAGCAGCAATTGTCCCCCCAACTTCCTCCAGTTTATATACTGAGCATGATGCCGTATGGTATGGAATATCCCCTTGGCCAGTATGCATCAGGTGTCCTGGCTGTGCCCCCTCCCAGCTTCTTGTGCACCTCCTCGCTGGCAGAGCAGGGGGATCTGAAAAGTCCTTGACTTAGTATGAGCACTGTTTAGCAACAACTAAAACATCAGTGTGTTATCAACGTTATTCTTGTACTAAATCCACAACACAGCACTATACCAGCTACTAGGAAGAAAATTAACTCTATCCCAGCCGAAACCAGGACAGGACTCAGCTCTATATAGGCAAAAGTAGATTTTAAAATTATTATATATATAAATATTCTATATAAAATTATATTATATTTTATAATATATATTAATTGTCTGAGCGCTTGGCAAGAGAAAAAGGAAACTATTCTCCTATTTACCTAATAGTAATACTCCTATAACTAATACTACTTCAACTGAATTAATTGAAACTTTCAGATTGAGAGGGCATCATGTCCTGTGTGGATAATGGAAAAGTTTGAGTCAAGATTGATTAGCTGAAGTTACAAATCTTGTATGTATTTTATATATTACCTTCTGTTTATTTCTGAATTTTTTAGCAAATCTAGAACTTAAGTGGCTCTATAGTATGTTGCTGCAGAATCGTACAGATGACCTGATTGTACAGCAGCTTTGAAAGGCTTCAGGGGCACATCAGTGACTGATTCTATAACACATTTAGTCCTGAAGACATAAGGTGTATAACTTCCATTTGTGTGAAGACATAATCATTATAAATGTTCACCATCAAGTGTCAAAACATTGGTCAAATTCTAGAGGCATCTGAAGTTTAGTGTCTTTGTCAGAAGAAAATCCTATTATCACAGTAATCTGGAAAAATCATGGTTTATCCAAGTAGTTTAATGAAGGGAGCGATACTTTTTCCACAGAGTGTAGACAGCTTGTCATCCTGCAAAGCTGTAGTTTCAGTTAAAACATGGAAAGAAAAGACTGTAATTCTAGTTTTATCAGAAGCGATTAAAAAGGTGTAAGTAAGCTTCACTTACGCTGTTCCATACCTAACTGTAATGTCTATGCCAGTGCGACACATGTGCCCTGCAAAGTGCTCTGGTTTGTCTTTGAGCAACACTGCTGAGCGGTCAGCAGCAAAATGCAGGCCACCTCGTCAAACAAATTGAGGATATTTAGCTGGGGCTATGGAAGATTTTTGTGGTGACAGTGCAGGAGAGCAGCAACTCAGGGCTGAGCAATCAGACTTTTACTGACATTTCCACTTCCTTTAGTCCTATGGTGTTTTCATTTACCTTTTACATATTAAAATCATAACCTGTGGTATGTTGAAAGTCCCAGTTGTGTGATATACTGTACTGTGACAGAATTGAATATCAGTGCTGGTCAAATGTGTATTCATTAACCGGACATCTACAATTTGGATTCAACTCTTCTTTTGTCTTTTTAGTTAATGTGGTCAGAGCCTTTATTTTCTCCTTTCAATGTCATCCAAATAATTGTCAGGCTTCTAAGATTTTTGTTTTGATGGACTCTTTAAATTTCCAGAGTTAAAGAACTGGTTGCATCACATTACATTTGAATATGCTTAATTGGGAGGTAAATGCAAAATGTATCTAATACTGTGAAGACAAGAACTAAAGTTTAAGTACAATTGAAGAAGTAATTGTAGATATTTGAAAGAATGGTAAGAATTAGTGTAAAGATTCTGTTAAACAAAAGGGCTATAAAAGTCACCTTTGCATAACCTTTGTTTGTGTGCAAGGGATTGGGATCAGGAAAACAGCTACCCAACCTCCTATAGCTTGATGATTTAGAAGAAGATGAGTTGGTGCTGAGGGTACAGGGACATACTAGCATGTGCATTGATCCCCCTGGCCTGCCTTCCTTCTCCTTTAGCTTTCACTGAAACTCTCCGTTTCACTGTCTCCAGTCTGTTCTGTATCCTTTCTGTCACTTCTTCCAACACCCAGCATAGGAGAACACCACATCTTCTGGCAGATGAGCTTCAAGGAGCCTTAACTCCCAGCTGAGTAATACGATTCTGCTGCTGAAAGCAGCTGCTCTCAGCTGCTCTTGCTGCCAAGCAGTAGAGGTATTTCTGTGAGTTCACATGTACCACTTTGTAATGAGGCTGGATTGAAACCCTTTGACTATGAGTACCCAAAATCCTAATTTTTTCTTTTGCTTTTATTGTGAGCAGAAGAATGGAAGGGAGATGAGGGCAGGGACAAAGAATATGTTTCCTCGCATCCTAAAAATGGGAGAAAATAAGACAGTCTAAAAACCTAAAAAGTTAAATCCAACTTAAAGTTCTGGGACTTCATATCTTTGGGATTTGATGGCAACGTTCCCTGAAGAACACAACAATCTATTTGCCACTAAAATGTAGCTAAATTTAAACTGACAACCATCTTAGTGATACTAAAATGTTTTCAGATTTCTGTGCAATACTGTATGTCCTGGTAATGATCATGGGGAAAATAAGTTGTAAATTCTAAAGTAAAGTAGTGGGTTTTTTAGCTTATATAATTTTATTTGCTAAGCAATTAACTTTGAACTATGTATGTTATACATATTTAGTGTTGCTACGAAAATGTTCAGGTGTGAAGCTCCAAAGAGTGAGGGTTTCACAACACATGTTCCTGGCCCTAATTAATGTTAGTTTTAGAGTAATTGCATTAAATCAGCCCATTCAGTTTCAGATTATGGCCTAAAATTGATAGAATAGTCAGAGTATTAAAAGGTTTTTGAGAAGGTAGGAGTTTGAAGTCATACACATTCTGCAGTGTGCAATGTAATGAGATGAAGTTACACATGTATTAATGCCAGTTAGTTTAAAGGGATAGATGGAGGGGAGATGATGGAACAGGGCTGAATCTGTATTTAGAGATGTCTGTCTTTATCTGACTCTACAGCTGGGTGCTGATTTTTGCCTTAGAAGGCTTGCATTTTGTTTGCATAGGTATATTAATGCATTTATCTGCTCTATGCAACAACACATACAGAAATTCCTAGGAAAAAATTATCATGGCAAGTGAAATGTGTACATCCGAGTGGGCACAACTGGCAGATAACTTGTGTGCAACAATATTATGTACACATTAGATTCATGACTTTTACTCTCTGTCCTTCAGGGAACAACCCATCTTCAGCACCCGAGCTCACGTCTTCCAGATTGACCCAAACACTAAGAAGAACTGGGTTCCCACCAGCAAGCATGCTGTTACTGTGTCCTACTTCTATGACAGCACAAGAAATGTCTACAGGATAATCAGTTTGGATGGCTCAAAGGTAAGTGTTATTTCAGAAAACTTGCTTGCTTCATCCATTTTTGTATTTATTTTCTAGTCTGATGTCCATGTATGTTCTCAGATGCTTTCGTCATTATCTAAGTAAAAGATTACTGACATGTTAAAATGGTAACATTGCTTTATTACATGTTTTAAGTGTTTATTCAAAAATGCTATTTTCCATGCATTCATGTTTACTTTGATAAATCTATTGCTGAATTTAAGTGATGACCTATTACTTAGTTAATGCTATGAGCAGGCTAAAAAGGCATTCACTGTGAGATGCACTAAAAAGTACAAATAGGGTTACAATAACCTGTTTTCATCTCTGCATTCAATGATCTATCAATGTCATTGGCTTCAGTATTATGAAGGACATCTGTTCAGTGCCCATAAGCACTTAGTAAATCCTGCTTTATTACGTAATCTTCCAATTCTTGCTGTAGAGAATGTGAGGATTCCTTCCTAATAAAGCTGTCCATGGTAAGCTTTTATCAAAACTCAGTTGATTTGGTCTTTTTTCTTTTTTTTTTTTTAAATTAGGAAAGATAACGTGTTGAGCTGCTGTTGTAAGAAACTTTGTCTGAGAAATTAATTTGACATGGAGAAAATACTTGGCTGTTCCTTAGGTTCTACCCCAAGTGGGTATAAAAACAGTAACTTTACAAACAGCATATCAGAAATCTCTGCAATAAAGACATTAAAGATATACAGAGTGTACTAAAAAGTTGTAATCCTTTCAAGAGACTTTCATTTGCAACTTCTGGAGATGCATCAGTTCATGGTGGTTGGAACTTAAATACTGTTAGAGCATAGCAGTATTCACAGAGATTTTGTGGCTATTTATTGAATGCTGAAAAATATTACCCTGCATTTTTTAAAAATATCCGGAGTAATGCTGTTTTAAATGAGGAAGGAGAATTTCTATTATAAAGGCGTACATAGAAGTAGATCTCATAGTCAGAGATCTCTGTATGATACTACTTCAAGTGATTGAGACTCTGGTATCAAAGCCTACCAGAATTTTTCCAAGTTTAAGTGTTTCTTGCTTTCTTCCCTTCCCAGCCTTCCTTCAAATGATTCTTTTAGTTCTGTCAAATAATGAAAATACCTTTTGTGTGACTGTTTCTATATAAGGACTTTTGGATTGGAACTAGATGCTGTATGAAATGAAGACTACCAGTTGTAATTTGTAGCACCGTAATTGATTTGCGCAGTTTACAAAATCCTGATTCTGGTATCCGCTGGGGTTCCTCTGCCTTTGTCCAAGGCTGCAACTCCTGCAAAGTGGCTGCTGAGTTAAATTGTCAAGCAGTTGTTCATCCATTTATTTGTTCTTATGTCTACGGCAGCATTTCCTTTACACTTGCAGTACTATTGGCAAGGTATATTAATAATGCAATCTATCACTTTTATTTCCTCTCTCTGTGATTGCTGGAATCCTAATGATGTTTTCATCCAAGTGTTAGATGTCTGACTAAGATCTAGGATCCCAGTCGTGATTAAGAAAGACCCATTGTTTTAGGCATCACAACACTGCTCTGAAACATACAGAGGTGAATAGCAGGGGGAGTCATGGAAGAGTTTTAAGGGTTTCAGCATAATTCCCAGAGAATTTTTTAATTTTTAATTAAAGCTCCATCTTTTTGAACATGTCTGCACATATACTATATAGTATGCACAAAGGGCTAAATATAAATATAAAGCATTCTTAAGTTTGGAGTGCATCCAGATACTGTCTCTGCTATATGGCATACAGCTGGGTGTCAGTAACACTACCGGCATCTGAGCTTGCATGCCTTATATTGTTGACTGGTCAGACAGAAGCGTTAAATTTGCAAAGGAGAAAAAGATACGCAGTTTAATTCTCCCATTTTAAGTTTTGAAATGAAACCGAATAAAGATGATTTTGCAGGGTTTTTTTAAAAACAAGTTTTACATTGGAAATGTCTCAAATACACATATTCCCAGTGGCCAAAACCACTTGTTGAACTGAGTTTGAAGCTGTCATGCCCCTCCCTCAGAGGGAACAGATGTATGATCCAACCAGGTTTTATTGTAAACCTTGGTGCTAGTGGGGTTTACAGCACCCTGTGGGTTTGTACAGTGGAGAGAATGACATGCCTGTGGCTGCTCACTTACAGCGGCTGAGGTGCTGAGCAGTAAGTCAGTAAGTGATGGCAACTCACACGTAGGTTCACTTAGACTGCAGTAAGGAAAGTTCGAGAGAGATATACTTTAGATTTGAGTGATAAACCTATTTCTGTCCCACACCCCTCCCTCTCTTTAGGTCAGTGGGTTTCAGTAGGTTTCCTGGATAAAATTTAACTTGTGTACTGATTGTCTGAACGTCATTAAATCTTTCTTCTTGAAAACAAAAGGACATTTTTAAGACATGATATTCACTCACCTCTGAGAGATGCTACTGTACATTGTAGATTCCCACTTGTATTTGCTTGTGGGGGTCTCTGGTGTATTTTGAGAGAGAGGATTTTTTCCTTATTCTGTATCAATGGGTCTGAGCCAGATTCAGCAGAGAGTCCTATAGAAGCAGGTTCTGCTTATTTTTAATTCATTCTGTGTAATGTTGTTTTCTGAAGCTACAGTCTCCTCTTAAAGAAGACTCTCCTCCTTGCACAAGAAATGATGCATCTCCCTCTAACTTGACTCCAGAAAATGTTCTAGGACCATAAAGTGTTCAGTGTACAGGCCCTATTTTATAGTCACATACAGTATCTGGATCCCTGTTGCCCATGGCAGGGAAATCCTGGCAAATAATCTGATAGAACTCGAGGCTGGTTTCTGTGGCCTCTTGAGTAAATATCTTTTATGCAACCTTTTTCTGCTATCACTCTAGGAATCAAGAGAAAGCCTGAAAAATAAAATTTCTTATGCAATATGACATGACAACATTGAGCAGTTGTTGCTAAGGCTTTCAGTTCTCATTAATTATATAGTCATTTCATAGCTCCTGGAAAAATGTGTTTTAGTTCTTCTTTCTCCTAGGTGATGGAAGGAAGCCTCCATTATTTCTCCAGTAACACTGAGACAGACACTAGAATTATTCCCACAGTCCCGCTCTTTTCCGTTCAATCTCTGGCGGTGACTGAGAAAAGAAAAGAGATCAAGTAATGTGGTTCCTGCAGTACAAGTTAACTCTCTGATAATTTTTTCACAGAAGCAAGATTGGAAAAAAACCCTAATAATTTGTGCTCATCTAAACCAAGAGAAGACTCTGGAAAAGAGTAGTTTTCCAGTCTGTGGATTCCATGAGCCTTGTATATATTATTTCTGAGTCAAGTCTCCCATGAATGTTACTGCAGTAGATGATCTTTACATTTTAATGACTGTTGTAAAATAAACTAGTCACACATTAAAATTAAATTAAAATTAAACACCTGTTTAATGCTAAATACAGGTTTTAGGTAAGGCCTGTAAGCACAGGTCTTCAATGATCTTCCTTTGAAGAAGTTAAAAAATACTATGTGTCTTAATTATTATTGCCATCAATTTTAGCACATGATAAAATCATATTTGACCACTGCTGTATATCTTGCAGCTGTTGGGTTTGCAGTCAGTAAAATGAACAGCTAAGACACATGCCCTATTTTCTCATAGCTAAACTAATATGAAAGGAAAACATGAAAGCTATTTTATTATTCCAACGAAATCTAAAGATAACAAAATCAGTTTTCTTCAAAAGCTAAATATCTGCCTGTCAGATTGACTCTGTTCTGGTTTTAAGATATTCTTGTACATTTATACTAACAACATTCTTAAAAGTTGATGAAATATTTGACACTTGTTATACTGGTAACTCTACAGTGAAATCTGGCATAGAGGAGAGCAGTTAAAGCAGTACCTATTTGAGTAGACAAGACAGGCTTAATTACAAATTCTAATTTCAAAAATAAATGTTTTTTAAGCTGAAGATATGAAGGATTCATATCTAGTACTTTCCAGAAATAGCTGACACTGACTGTATCTGTATTATGCTCTAGCATTGCACTTCTAAAAAGTATAACTAATTTAGCACATGAGAGATCAAGCATACTAATGCTTTTAATTCAGAGAGGATTGGAAGCCTTGATTTCCTTGCAAACTGGTAAATCTAATGAAGGGACTCTTCAATGGGGTCCGAATGTAGTCTTCCCAGTGAGAAACTTAGTGTCTTTGGGCTATACTGCCCACTGGAGTGGAGCCTCCTTATTTTTCTCTGCTGGAAAATAAAGGGAAGAATCACAGCAACTTTCTCAATACAATTATTTAAAAAAAGATTTTCTTCCTACCTTTCTCCCTTGCAAGGAAGCAATTTGACAGTCACTGTAACTCAGCCTAAATGCAGACTGCTGTCAAAACAGATACCCCATTCTGGTCCAGGCAGCCTGTTTTGGGTGCTCTCTTGTGCAGCCAGCCACATGGTCAGCTGAAGCAGTGAGCAGTGTCAGCTAAAAACTGGTTGGCTTCTCCAAGGTTTTTCGCTGCGTTAATTTGCAACCAGATATGCCACTGTCACTGCAGCAAATGGCAGTCCTGCAGGCTTTAAACCTTCCTGTTGCTTGGAGGTCCTAAGTCCCTGTCCTCAAAGTTGTCTTTTGCATTGAGGAAGTTGCATCCAGGGCATAATATGCACACTCTCAAATCTGTGATGTAAGTTCAAATTAATCAAGCAATGGATGGAACTAGGGCTTAAGCAAGCTAGACAACATAGCTAGAGCTTGAGTTGGGAGGAAGACTCTTTTCTACACTGTCCCCAGGATATTTAATTTCAAACATATTACTGTTGACAGCTTCCACAGCAAGAGAGACTGAGCATTAAGTGAACTTGCACAGCTCTGTTCTGGGCTTCCACCAAGTTATTTCAAAGGTGGGCTTCCAAGCACTAACAGTGCACAAGAAGACAAGAAGCATAAAAGAAAAAAAGAGTTCCCGAACACCTCCTTTCCAAGAAGTCCACCTCCCTGTCTCACATTATCTCTTCTGTCGTATGTGGCATAGACAGCCATTTTCTATGAGGTCAGTTCGAGGCCATAGTGCAAGTGCAAGCCTGCTGGCTTTATTTGGGCTCCGAACCTTGTGCCTAAAGAAAACAGAATGATGTTTGAATTACCAATGACTTCACTGACCAGCTTCTCACGTATCAAAATCTGAGGCGATATTTTGTGGACAATTAATGCTGGAGATGGTTCTCCAGTCGGTTACCAGAGAGCACTGCCTGTTTGATATCCTCAACTACATCCAGATTTGCTCCTCTAATTTAATGCGAGTATAGTGGAGCTGCCAAAGCCACTGCAGAAGATGCTAGTTTTGTTAAATTCATCTGTGCTGTAGTATCTTTGCTTGTCTTTCTACATGTTGTGATACAGTGTGTTCTTCTGAACTTTCTCGCAGTAGTCCTCTCTGCCACTTCATCTGAGAATCACCACATGCACGTGGAAGCTGTTTGTGGGCTTAGCTGGCCTCTCAGCTGTAAATTTTTCAGGCTTGCCCTGTAGAATTCAGAGAAAATTTTATATTGGTGGTAGCTGTGCTCCAGTGCTACCCAAATCTCAGCAAAAGCAAAGAGTGCTAAGTAGACTCCATAACTACTTGTTTTAATATCCACCCAGGTGGCCATCTCACACAAGTAGTATAGACTAATTTTGACTTCTTAGAAGATCTCAGGCTTGGGAGAGCAGTACTTGGTCTCTCTGATGTTGAAGTTTCTCACTGTCACCATCCAGAGAAAATACTGTTACTCTCTTCACATCTGTACAGTTCCTGCTATTCAAAGACTAAAGAAAGATTTTGTTACTTAAAACAGAGAAGATGGTTTGGACCCTGTGGATTTTGTTGCTGCTCTAGGATTCTTCAGTAATCACTGGCTTTGAACTGCCAGGGGTAAGGCAGGGGCTATGGTTTCATGGAAGCAAGAAACATGCACGCTGATGTTCAAAAGATTCCCAGCTCGGTACTGTAAGACAATTACAGTAGGACACATACTGACAATAACCATTGGACCACAGTAACTGGCATGTAAGAAAGATTCTTGCTGAATTGTTCTGCTCACAGTGTGCGCTATTTTCTGGGAAGTTTTAAGGACGTTCTCTTTCACGTGGGTGTTACAAAGCACCAGTGATTCATGAAAAGGGCTGTGAATTATTTAACAAATGTGACTGAAACTCTTAGTAGCACCAGACAGATGAGAAAGCGTGCCTGTATTTCAGTTCAAATACACATATCTTTGAGTTTATGGCTAGTCTTTCTTGTTCGTGTTGGCTGGTTATAAACTGTACTAACCATCATTATTTTAGTTAACTGGAACCCATTGGTGTCACTGTTAAGACTTTATCCTGACATACTTTAAGTCAGCTGGACAGTTCCACATTGCAGATTTAGAATATGTTAGACAAACTTCAATGTGATAGAAGTACTGTTGAAATCCATGGTAAAACTTTAGTTGCTTTTAGTGGAACCAGCATATCATCTAATAGTTGTCTTTTTTGTTTACATTAGCAGAAGTTGCATGCTGGAGGATGTGCTTCTTCCATCCTATATATAACATGATAGTTATATATCTTCTGTAGCTGGTGTATGACCCTGTCATTGTTCGGCATGCTTGTGTGTGTATAAAGGAAAAACAGATTCTTGTAATATAGAAACTTAAAAAGAAATTGTGCTTCTTGTTTTATTGCCTGTTTTCCAGTGAGAATCATGTATGCAATGGGGGTGGGGGGGAATGCAGCAGTGAAGATTACAGTGGAGCTTGAGAGGCGTTGCCTTAGGGGACAAAGAAATACGCTTGTGAGACAAAAAGCGACTTTGCTAGTTCTTCTATTCTGATCTCATTAGCCTATGCAGATGCTTTAAAGGACTTTTTTTAGACTTCCTAAGCACTAAATGACTGCTTGCAATTGCAAACAGGTGCCCCCCCATCCTTTGCTCCTTTTACAGAATGTATGCGAAAATAGGCTTTCATAATTTTAGCTGTGATTGAATTAGAAGACTTTTCCCTGGTCCCCAGTTTGTGTCTCATTCAGTGTACACAGATACTTTACTACAATATTGGCATTTTCAATTACGAGTAGTCTTTAAAAAAAAATCAAACCCACAAAACTCCTTTTTTACAACTATTACTTTTTTCCAGGCAATAATAAATAGCACTATCACCCCCAACATGACATTTACTAAAACATCCCAGAAGTTTGGCCAGTGGGCAGACAGCAGGGCGAATACAGTCTATGGCTTGGGATTTTCATCTGAACATCACCTTTCAAAAGTAAGTATGACCAGTAGCAACTATTCAGCTAGTCAAGCAGCTTAAGAATGTTTGATTCCTGCTTGTTGTATCTTGACTTAGTGCTCACTACTGTTGTTATTTAAAAATAATTTACAAAAAATGTTTTGTATCAGTCCTTATAATGTAAAAAGACAAGACAAAGTGATACCTGCAGATTTTTTTTTTAACTGGTGGAGGAAAGGAGGGAGACTTAAGCTATCAAAGTGTATGTTGTTAACGCTTTCTGATTATTAATTTGTTAGATGTCTCTTTTTTTAAAGTTGTTCTTCCATTACATTTTTTCATGACAGAATTTAAAGGAGACAATTTAGTGTTTCTTCTATTTAGAGCTCCTAGAAAAAAAATTGTTGGTAGTCTTCAGATGCATTTTTGTCTTTTAAGCCACATTCACTTTCACTTTTCTACCATGTAGTGCATCAAATGACCAATATTTCAATGTCTGCAGGCTTAAAGAAAAGCTAATGGGAAATGTATTCAGTGTAAAAGAAAACTACATTTTCTTGTTGGAATACAGAAGTTGAAATATTTACTAAAAAAATTCTGTGCCATACATGGGGTATTTTTTCTGGTCTACTTGTGTAGGAGGGAGGTACACCTTATTCCGAGGAAAGCAATAACCCCTGTTTCTGGAAATGATGGTATAGTTCCTCTGAGCAGTCTTTCTACAATACCTATTGTTATTGATACTACTCTAGTAGATAAGTCCAGGAACCTGTACAAGCCAGTGTCATTTTTCTCCAGATGAGGAATTTCAGTTCAGTTTAAGAACATGTCTCCACATTAAGCAGATAATTTTTGTCTTTGAAGTATACAAAAGATCTGGAAACCCAAGTGCAATAAAAGGAGTGTATAGTACATGTTTAAGTAAGGAATAATGATTGGCTTGTTATTTAAAAAAAAAAAAAAAAAATCATACCAGCCCTTTTGAGAAAGTAATTGCCACTATCCAAGGATAAGCATGGGCCTGTTAGAAAACCATTAAAATGAGAACCAGTACATCTGCTTTATTTGGACAAGAGTTACATTTGCAAGATTTCTTCCTTTCATAATCAGATAGCTTTCATTTCTATGAAACAACACAAACACGTGAAATTCTGAATGATACTAATATTGCATGTGCGTTTGTGCACCTATCATTGCTTCAGTGAACTCGGAAACTTTGTCACTTACTTAAATTGATGTGTATGTCCTAGAGGACTTGCTTACCAATGTGGTAACAACTTTTCTTAATATCTCAATGGATTTAGTGTAAATGCTAATTTAGTTTACCTCTCTCATAGGCAAGCTTGTTTTCCTTAATCACAGAATGCTTGTTTGGAGGCGCAGTATCATGCTGTAGTCATGCACACTCTGTGTCTGCCTGACTTTAAACACTAGGTTATCCTTGCCAGTGAAAATATTTTGGTTTTTTTCATCTGTCGTATCCTTGTCTCTTTTCTTGCTCTCCCCATGTGGTACTTACTGCCTTCTTAATTACAGTTGTTTCAGTCCCATTCTTTCACTGCCCTCAAACAGATGCCTAGAGTTTTAAGTATGCCCTTGTCTTAAAACTTTCTATTGCTGTTGAGAAAATAATCTGAAAAGCTACAGTAGATATTTTATCTTAAGTATGTGTTTGATTAGCAGTTACTCAGATTTCTGTGTTTTACAAAGAATACACAAATCTGTTGAGAAAAATACCAAGTCACAGACCTTTTCTGAAGCTTATGGTGATGAATCTTCAGGACCTTTTCAGCAAACTGTTCCTGTTGTATTATATCTTAATTATGAAACTGATATTCATGTGAGATGAAATTGCTGATCGTTGCTACTAAAATTATAAAGGTAAAACTTTTTGTATTATTTTAAAATTAACAAACATATTTGATGGGGGAAAGGAAACTTGTCTTTAGATTATAGCATATTCAGTCACTGGAGTTGGTAGATATATTGGTCTTGGAATCAGAAAAGCTGAATTGGAAACCCTGGATCTGCTGTGTAGCTTTAGAGAAATCACATCTATATTCTCTTTCTTGTCTTCTCTCTCTGCTCAGATTACTAACTCTCACCTCTGTGCACTGGCATTGTAGTCAAGTTTACCAGAGCACGCTTTGGTACACCTAGCACTGTAGGACATGAAATCTAATTTAGGGCTCAAGGTACTGCTGGATGTTAGTAATAGGGCTAACAAATAAACTGTATGAATGGATTTGTTCAGAAACAGGTTACTTCTAGAAGTTGCCTTAAAAATTGATTCTGGAACTTCTTTTCTGTATTTGATTTATCTAAGTCCTTAAGCGAACAGCCCTGTAGTATGTAATTTGTTTTGCAGTAGTCTCTGGGCCCCAATGAAATATTTCAAGTTCCAGGGAGCACAAGACAGCCTGCAACCACAGAAAAGTTAGTCTAGTCTGTGGCTGATTTCAACAGGTTAATGAAGCAAATAATCAGAGCAGGTAGCATAAACTGTTTATTCTCAGGTTATTCTCTGCTTAGCTTATAGTAAATGTTTGACTTTTGGACCGTTTGGTTTTGGTTCATGTGCCTTTGTCCTCCTAAACTAATTACTAGGGTAGAGTGCAACGGTGGTAACCTCTTTCTGTACAATTATTGTGACTGACAATTAGTGAAGTGAGAATATCTGATAGGAAAATAATGGCACTCTAATCAACTTCACATACAAACAGTAGAGAAGAAAAGTAATTAAACAATTATTTATCTTCATTAGACCTTTTCTCAATATGTCAGACCACAAATTCACCTTAAGATTATTCCATCAGAAGTCAGTGGTACCTGAAAGATGATTCCTGTGTTGAAGAATATTCCTTTCACAGGATCAGGATTTGCTAGCAGAGTCCCTATTGCTGCTGCAGTAGAAGGAACAGAATGTCCCATGATTTTCAGAGAAAACTGAGACGATTTTCAGCCTGTGCTTTTGCTAGTACCCTGATGTATGAGAAAAAATATTCCTTTTCAGGTTTCCTGTCTGTCTTACCCCTTTGAATTAGTTCACCTGATTTATTCCATATAGCTTAAGAGTGCCACCACAGATACTTCTAAGAGCCTCTTGAGATCATATTTACTGCCTTTTGTGTCTTCAGCCATTTATTCTAAACCTCAGCATCATATTTTCCATTTACCAATCCTCTGGTCTTAAAGCTGATGTAAATAATAGGTTACTCATCAGATTTTTAGATCTATGTACAAGTCTTAAATAAGTATCATCTAGTTCTGGTGATCTGTTGCCCATTTTATCATCTGTTCTGACATGTTTTTTGGTGCTGGATTGATTAAACTTCCAGGGTGATACATTTTGTCTCTTTCTATATTCAGGAAACATACGCTTTTAAATAACCTGACAACTGAAATACAGGATACAAGTGGAAAGAAATGATATTTCCTCAAATAGCCTACCAGGAGAAGTTGTTTAAAGACAGTAAGGTTTTTTAGGTCTTGCATAGCAAGTGAAGTTCTGACTGAAAATAGTTGAGGAGATTGTGTCACACAAAAGGTAGCCTTCGTCCCTTCTAAATACATGTAGTGCAAAACAATTTCTTTGTATGCTGCTGCCAGAGAGATTTAGAAGCTGTTGGTGAAGCTTCCGATGTTTTTGCAGAATTCGTTTCAATCTTAAGCTGATCGTAATAAGATAATGTTCTGTATAAAAGCAGTAGGAAACAAAAATAAATGCTTGGCTACTATAGCAATTAGTGTAGTGTCAAGCTGAGATCTATGAAGCCAAATTTTTCTCTAGCCAGAGAAACTAGGCCCTATTCTTAATAAATTGATTTAATCCCTCAAGTTTAACGGTGCATGTATTTCTAAATTGCTGCTTTAGCTATTTTCTGGAAGAGGTACATGTAGCATAGAAATCAAGCTTCATACGGCAGTTCAATGTGCAATTCTTGAATTTAGTGTTCAGTATAGACAAGTGTTTTGTTCAAAGAATTTATTCTTCAACTTGATTGATGTCAATGAACAATCAAGAAATGAACTTGACTCAATATTCCCACTGCTGCTTTCCTAATTAGCTATTGAAATTACATATGCTGTTAAAATTTGGAAGAAATTAGTATTGTTTCAGTCATGAAAGAATGAAGCCCACTGAAAGCTCTAGGCTAATAGTGACCACAATAGACTGCAGAACCAGATCATATCTTGTCAGGAGGAGAGTAAAACATGAATATGAAAGCAGCTGCGTAAGGCAGCTTGTCACTATTACTAGCCATCTCTGAGGTGGGGTTTTTTAACACTATCAGTAACAGATCAAACTTCGTTGCATCATAATTTTTTTGACATATAAACAGTGTACATCATGTCTGAAAGGTACTGAAAGGTATATCACTGTGTAACTCATTTAAGTGAGTATCTAATATGGAGAAAAATTAAAAAATTCTACTGACAGAATTTGACTTTGTAAAATGTTAAGTACAGCATTTTGTTCTGCATGTAATGTACTACTTCACGCCTACTCTTTCTCTTTTTCCTTTTTTTTTTTTTTTTAAACATATGTACCTTCAGTTTGCTGAAAAATTTCAGGAATTCAAAGAAGCTGCACGACTAGCAAAGGAAAAATCCCAAGAAAAGATGGAGCTAACAAGTACACCCTCTCAAGTGAGTCTTATTGCCTGATTCAAGCCTGGTACTTCATATCTGTGCTACTTACTGTGTTGTATCTTAAACATACATGTTTTTTAAAAATGAATGAGGTACTTCCCAGTTAACCTGAATCCTCTCAACAGTCAGGTAGACGTGTCAAGAAGTCTAGTAGAAGTGTCAAGAAGTCTAAGAATACATACTACAGGAGTGTCAAAGGGCCTTGCTTTAAAATACAATTGGCCTTTTGTTTATTCCCATTCCTTTCTTTGAGCTTTCCCCAGAAAATGAGTAAACATGGTGAGCAGTTATGTAAGTAAATGTATAGTAAATACCATTTGTGTTTTTTCTTATTGTATCTATGAAACTTCAGGTGATGCACTGTAAAGGGCTTTCTATAAAAGAATCATTACAACAAAAAGTTAAAGCAGCAAACTATTTTTACTTATTTCCTACTGTGTTCTATTCACTTGTGAAATGTGTTGAAGGAAGATGACAGATTCACATGCTGGTTCTGGAGTTTTATTAGAGTTAGCCATGATGTAAAAGAAGAGTTTATAAAAGGTATCTCAAAACATGAACTGGATTAATATAGGCCTAGCAGGAGGATAAATTAATACAGTCACATTTACATTAGTCATGCCTAAAATTAATTTACTTGAAAGTGAATACTTTGAATTTGCTTTGAAAAAAGAAATTGAATGAGGCTTTTCTGCCCCTCCACTTCTGCCGCCCCTGCCCAGTGTTTCTGGCTCTGTGTGTAGCTCTCTGCTTGATTTTAAGCAATAGTGAAGACAAAGGTAATTCCTTCTCTTGGAGGATGAAGCAGCTTTAAAACTACAGCAGGGGTTCCTGAGTTGAGTAGGATTAATGCAGCGGAGTCTTTTTTCTGAGGAGTCTTCATTCATTGAATCAGTGCATCTCTTGGGTGCTTTGCACTGTAATATGCTCCCGATCTTTGATGGAACAGGGATGGCAGGCAGTTTGCAACATGCTGTATGAATAGTTTTATTGCCACCAGAAAGCTACATCTGGTGCCCTTCCAAGAGAAGTCAGTGGAAACCACAAGAATATACACAATGAACCAACCTCATGTTGTTTTCCCAGTAGGCATTTTGCCTAAGTGCTAGGTTGGCTTTTGCTATTAACGGGAAACTGCTTGCTCTACTGTAACAGGAGAAAAATAAGGTAGCCTTTTTTGATTAGTTTTCTTGACTCTCTAAATTTCTTATAAATTCCATAAATAAACACAGAGATAATGGAAGTAGGTATTTCAATGTTATAACATAATATACATTTGGCTTTAGAAACAGTGAAGTGCTTCAGTCAGGCCTCTAGTTACTTGGTATTATAGGCAAAACAATTACTCTGCTTCTGTTTTGACATGTTGATTAGTAGTCTGGACTCAGAAGTTAAATCTGACACTGTCAAATGGAGTGACTTATTATTTGGTTTGGACATAAATTTGAACTACTCACTCAGAGACGAGATGCTTTCGTCTAGCAGCTGCCCAGGGTTAAAGCTTTCTCTTAAACTACATGAGCTATTAATATCATTCCTTTTCCTGTACAGATTTCCTTTTATACTTGGAACCCAACATTTTATACTGTAGGCAGTTACAGAAATGTTACCTTGAGCGATTCTATAATGCACGTTGAGAGCTGCAATTTAATTACTGCACACTGAGGAATAATTTCATATTCAGGCCTTACTTTTCATCTCTTGGCTTTTCGCTGTGTTGATAAGTTAGCGTGTTATTCTGAAAGATACAGTTAGTGCAAGTGCTGACACATCAGCATAATAGTCTTCACATACTTAATGCTTCTCATTAGTTCCCCAGAGAGATCAGAGTTGAATCAGGAACTTCAGAGCTTGGATCAGATGAGAAGTGATGGCTTCATGGCAAACTCTAGCACTTTCATGGCACTGGGGCTCATTCAAAGAGATTTATGACTGGGGGGAAGATGGGTGCTTGGTAGTGGGGAGGGAAGGTGGGACCCTAGAGAAATTTGAAGGAGCACTTGCTGTCATTTTGATCATCTGCCAAGAAGTGGCTGCAAGGCAAATAAGTCAAGTGTTGCCTTTCTCCATCATTTTACAGCTCTTCTTTCCCTTTTGCATAGCGATCCTTTGCAGAGAGGGAGAGTAAAAGAGGAAGGAGATATTTTCAGTGGCCAGTCAAGACTTCACAGAAACCTAGCTTTTTTAGGAAGCTTTAACAAGAAAGGCACTGGGAGGTAGCATGTGAGTAGTGATCTCTGTAATGGTAACCCAGTTAGCTACAAGTGTCAATCCCTCTGCTGTCTTGGACTTGCAGATATCCTTCTGCATTAAATTAGTAATAAGTAGGAAGATACTGCATATCAAAACTGGAAAATACACATCAAACTTAAATAAAATGTTGTATTTCTCTTGGTACTGCTTTAAAAAATGCCCTTATTATTTACCAGTTAATTAAAGTACCAGATATGGTACATTGCCCACTCTCTCTGCTACACAATTCTAAAAGATGAAAAGTACATCTGCGTTTTTTCTGCATTCAGTATGTCCCTACAAATTGAATCTTTATTAAAATATCTCCACAACTAGTGTAACAAAATCCTGCACAACATATTTGCTGTTCACTATTGTTTAATGTAACCCTGCAAATACTTCTGGTCTGTGTGAGTTTCAATTCTGAATGTCCTGCAAAAATTTGTTGTGAAACTAAGGAAAAAGAGAAAACAAGAGATAACAACAGAAATATCTCATAAATGGAGTATGAATTTGTAGTTCAAGTGCTTACCAATGTTAGCTGTGTTAAAACTTAAGAACAATCTTATATAAAGTCTACTGAAGTTAGGCTGTTTCTCTAAGGTGTTACGAGCTTTAGCAAAGTGTTGGTCCTATTTGGCTATATTATTTCCACCAGAGAAGTGCCTCAATGGCCAGGAAGTAGTAGTCCCATTTTTTTTGATATACTGTTTCATCTGATGGCATGTATTCTTTGGCACTTTTTTGTTTGTTTGTTTTTTGGTTGAGAGAGAGAGGGAGAGAGAGAGATATGTAGTAGAAAGACAATAATAGATAGCCCAATTTGCAGTTACTTAATAGCAGGAGTTCCTTTTCTCCCAAGCTATGCTGCTGCTAATTTTAAACTCTGCATTCTTACTGGTTCTTTAATACTGCCTGTTCTCCTCCTATTTACCAGCAGTCTTTGCTTTAATTTCCCAGAATTTCAGATAATATATAAAATCACCATTTACCTTGACTGTAAAAGAACTTAACTTGTCCAGAGACAGTGGCCTGAACCAACAAATTACAAGAGAGCTGCTGCTTTGTTATGTGTAAGTCCCACCGAGTGCACAGCGCTTTCTTGAAATGAAGAGGAAAGCATTGTTTCTGTGTCAGAGAGCTTGTACTTTTGACCCTTCTGTATTAAGATGGATTCATATAATAATACACCCTTTATCTATATCTGGTATGTCTGGAGGATTCATTCTAGAAAGACATTGTCTATTTTGGTACTTCTAAGACCACCTATGCACATAGGTACCCCATCTGGTGTCCCTTTAACTCAGCCTTAGGTAATAAAGCTTTGCAAGGCTCTTTCTTACCTTGTTTATATAAAACTAAAATACTGGCTCTCCTGCTGTGCCACCTCCTTTTTCCCAAACCCATCTTTTAATATAGGGAATTATTTTGCTTGTATCATAAACTCATGGATCTTACAGTGACAAGCCACCCGTGATCTATTTTCAGTTACAAGCTTGCCTATGCACTGAAAGAGCAACACTTTGATCTGGAGTTCACTGAGCGTGTGTAGCAATAGCTTGAAAACTGTGTCGTGTCATGTGTCATGCCCCTCCCCCCACCCTCTTTTTTTAAAAATTTTTTAAACTAATCTCAGTTAGGTTCAAGGACAGAACCAAATAGAGCAGTTTGTGGGGGCTGCAGTCTCACCCCATCAGTATTACAACCAACTGGAGTCTAAACCTCAGTTCTTCTTTATCTCTAAGCAAGAATCTGTGCTCAGATATTTCTTTTGAACCCTGGTTATTTCAGATTAAGACTTCCGTTAATTTCTGAAATTATGTGGTGAATAACTTACTCAAAATAGTCTTGTCTGTGATTCTGAGCCCCTCCTATGCAGACTATTAGGAATAGCTATTGCCTGAAAAGTTTTAGAATCACAACATTTTTTAGTGCAAGGAATGGGTTTGTTTTGGCAAAATCATTGTGGTTTATCACCTGTTGGCTTTTTCTTCGTAGAAGTACAAAATTTACTTACAAAGCTTGTGGAAAAAGTAACTTTCTGGGATGTTATGTGAATTTCTGTACTGGAACAAATGTTTCACATGTGTTATGGGAGCTGAGTCAGTAGCTGGCAGACTTATGCCATTGCCAGTCAGTACTGAACAGAGAAACACTCTGGAAAACAGCAATACCAGGGAAATGTATGGAATACTTAATGAGAAAACAGATAATACTTAGTAGGAAAACAAGCTGGAATTGGTTTGATTTGTTCATGATTTTAGAACCACCTACTCCTGTTCTTCTGTTCCATATTTAGTCACCATTAAAAGGTGGCTTGGTCTGTGCTGTGAAGGCTGCTTCTTTTACTTTACTCTTTTGTGAGTGCATGCATTTTGTTTATAAGATTTTGAAATTTAAGGCACCTTTTGATGAATTCCCCTCTGTTATGTTTAGTTTATATAATGTAGGCACTCTTATTTTTATACTGCTTGGCATCGCCAGAGCGCTGCATACTCATTAGTAAGGCCAGAGCTCCTTTAGACAGTGCAGATCTCTGACAAAATCTTACATAGCAGAATATACCTGAGTCAGACTCTCACATTTACTTGTCATGTAGAAAAATACTAATCCTCAGTCCATGTGTGGACTGGTGAGTGATGTAAAGTTCAATATCCTCCAGAAACCTATATATGATACAATAGTGGTTTTATACCACAGAAGAACTGATAATCCTTTCTTCTCAAATGCATGAAATACCTATTTGTAGCTGTCATGAGTTGGAAATATCCAGCCTTAAAATATATCATTGATTTACAGGAAGACTTCTCATTTTCAATTTAAGCACTATTTTTTCCATATAATGTCTATACAGTTGAATGTTAGAACTGAGTTAACCTGCTCTCCAGCTAAAAGGGAAGGGTGAAAATCTCTTTTTAAGCTGCCTGCAATTTCTTCCTCAACTCTGCAAAGTCTGGAGTGGATGTGTGAAGCTGTAATGGTATGGAATAAAAGCTTCGTTACATACAAACTTCTCACAAAAATGTTTCTAAAATTCTGTACTCTCTCTAATTAATACAAAATAGGAACATATTATTTGTACACATTTGTAAAAATTTTGTCCGGTGTAAGTGGCTTTTTCTGTTGTCTTTGGTGCTTTATTCATATCCAGCTTTATTATACTTGGCTGCAGATAAATTATTTATCAGGCAGGGATAGTTGTGAGTGTGTGAGAGCATTGATTAACCCGTATTATTGGTGGAAGAAATACATACTAGAATCTGATGCTTCTCTTGTACATACAAAATCAGCTCCTCATGAATTTGCAGGCAGTGAACCTTTGGGTATTACATAGACTGCGATGTTTGTCTGCATTAATTTTTGTCACTTGGATTTCATTGATGTTAGAAGTCTATGAAAGTGCTCTACTGAAAAATAAGCCTAGATGGAACTTGCACATTTGTTTTTCTTCTACTGAAATAATTTTTATGCCTTCACACTTAAAATATTTTAATAAGTAGGCTCTGGCTTTATGTATCTAATAATAGTGTTGTAGGAATTTTATCTTAAAGATACAAGTCATTCAAACTTTGTAGGGTGTGGTATGTATTTTTTAGAATATCTAGTGTAGTTTGGGAAGAGGAGGAAATAAAAGAGAAACTCTTAGGTCCATAAAGGCTTTCATTTAATGTCAGTGGAAACTGTTTATCAAATCAGAGGGTAGTAATAGACAAAACCATATAATTTCTATAAAATAATTAATTTGCCTGAATATCTTGCCAATTCTGCTCTCCTTTCACACTTAATTTCAATTCAGTATCAGTTCACAGTAAAATTATTCTGTAAAAATCAAGATTTAATTTTGACTTTTAAAGTATTAACACTTAAGATAATAATTTTGAGTATAAACCCCAAGATTCTTCCTGAAAATATATGAATCCAAATTGTTACCTAATAAAAAAATTACATTTATGTTCTAAGTAACAGTTTATATCTGTGGAATTAAATCAGTGTAAATGAATTATTTCTACTTTTTAATCTGTAGGAATTTAATAAGAAGGTACAGAATGGAGACAGTGGTGCATGTGCATTGTTTAACTTGATGAATGCTAAATATAATAGAACTTGAAGTCAGTATTAAAATGTGGTATCACCCACTAATTCAAGTTGTAGAGTGAGATATGTGTCTCTCACTGTGTGAGAAATATGGCGGAATAAAAGCAAAATTTTGACAATTGCTGTGCTGCAAATGCTTAATGTAATTCAAAGTGCAATGGAAACATTTTTGGTTAAGGGACACCAGAAAGGTGTGGAAGGTGATGATGACAGCCAGATCTCTCTTTAAAAGGCTGAGTTTTTGCATCTAGGTAAGTCTCAAAGTCAAGGACAACATTTCGTATAGATGGAGGATCAGATTCAGTATTGGCTTTCAGAAAGCCTTATCCTTGTAAACTAGTTGAAGTCTACAAGTGGAGGCTCAAAATTAAACCCTGATCTTGTAAGATCATGACCATGACCTTTAAAGGTCTTGTCCAACCCAAACTATTCTATGATCTTCAGATACTTTGCAATTCCTTCTGAGATTGCTGTTCTTCAGCTTCCTATGCAGAGTGTCAAAGAGCTGGGAAGAGGAGCTGCTGGCCTTTCAGAGACTGTGCTTGTACTTCAGTTTAATAACATTAAATAGCTGTTTTATCTGTTCCCCATGCAGCTGGTGAAGGCTGTGTGGCCATAGGAGATGCTTAGCTTTTGGAGATACTGTAATTCTTCCACTCTTCTGCTGTATAGACACCCCTTCATGACATCCATTGAACTCTATTCATGAAACTCTTCTCTCTTAGAGTTAAATGTTACCACTTGATTACTAAAAGCCTACTAAGACATTTTAAAATCGAGATGAGCTACTTAGCTTATATGACTTGCTTATGTCCTGCAAAAATTATTACTTGAAAAAGAATACAATAGGAAAGAAAATACTAAAATTAAACCACATACAGGGACTGAAAAGCCTATAATGTTCTAACATGGGATGTGGGCTACAAGGGTGTACTTTGTTTTTATAAAAAAGTAGTACTTTTCAGTGACTAGAAATTAGCAAATGGTGTTTGTTGGCCAAAACACAAATGTACATGTTGGTGTGACCAAGGGTGATTAAAACCGCACCAGTGCCTTCTGCTGGGAGGCAGCCATTAAGTTTTTCAGGTGTCCAGTTACACAGCAGTAGCAGAAGCTGCCTGGATGTAGCTGGAGTATTCCCCTTCCCACATAACACCATGACCAGCAAGAGCTAGGCCAGGCTAACGTGCCTGCGAAAGTTTTGCAAGGACTCTGCTGAACAAGTATTCTTTCCAGATGGCTCATAGGTGAAACTGTGAACACACCACCAATGGCCCCTCCATTGTTCACTTTGGTTAATAAACAATATGAAAGCTAGATTTTAAAACAAATACCAGAATTGTTTGTTTCACTGTGTTAGAATATAAAGTAAGAGAATAAGAATCCTGCGTGTCAATAGTCACCCGTTGCATAGCAGGATGAAGGCTGAATGTAATACCAGGTAAGAGAGAGAGGTCTTTAATAAGCAGGAGGCTGGGTACTTGCAAATAATTCATAAGTCAGTTGTGTTTTGTACAAGATAATATGAATCTGATGGTAATATACTTCTAAATTAAATTCACACAATGAAATATGACCATGAGGGTTGCTGGAAATCTGAGCCTCACATTACTACTACCTAAAATTTGTGTATCGTTTAAGAATTAATGATAGTGCTTATATGCATATAGCCTTCCTGAGCAGGTCAGTTTGTAATTTTAATGTGTTGTTTGTTTTACTTAAGGAATCAGCTGGAGGGGATATTCAGTCTCCTTTAACACCAGAAAGTATTAACGGGACAGATGATGAGAGAGCGACGCCGGAAGTGACGCAGAACTCAGAACCAAGGGCTGAACCAACCCAGAACGCATTGCCATTTACCCATAGGTACAGATTCCATTCCCACATCCTGATTAAGTGATACCTGTCTCCTTCCTCGTTAAAGGGACCTTCTCCCATATTGTATGAAAAAAGCCCCAAACCCACCCCCCCCAAAAAAAACCTGGACTGGCTTTCAGATTTGCAATATAATCTTTGTTTTAACAAAAAAACGCGTATGAGAAAATCTTTTGGAGTAAGATTTGGGGGAGTGTTACTTTATAGTTTAATCAGCTGAACACGAGCCCTTGAACACTGGTTAGTGCAGGTGTCCCTTTAACAGGAAGCATTATTTCAATGTCTGAGATCTTTGTAAAAATAACTGCTTCATAGAATATTCCAATTAAATTATCTTTGCACACATTCTTTAAATGACGGATAGGGACTGGATGTCAGCCTTCCATTGACAAGTTGTTGGAAGAAAAGGGACTCTTAAAACACTTCTGGATTATGAAGTTTAAAGGAGCCTTTAACTGAACAGTTGTCTGACAGTTGAAAACATTTTTCAACTTTTTTTTGAAATACCAGAGAAGCGTAGTTCTGCTTCAGACTGAATTATAATGCATTGCACTAGGAGTGCTGTGCTCTGTTGTTCTTTAAGACAGCTAGGACTTTTTATTTAATGATACAAATAATGAGTTAAGATGGATATATCTCCCCTATTAGAAATGATTGTAAATGGGACACTCTCAATAAAACACATAATGTATTGAGACCATGGAGAGTAACTGAAACATTTAATAAACCTAGAACAGAGCTAGAAATACTAGATTTATTTTTTTAAACATTGTCTAATTCAGTTTAGGTAGAGTTTAAGAGCTCTTGATCAAAGGTTGGGGAATACTGGAACGTCAGATATGTCATGCAATTCAGAATAAGCAGAGATGGAATTGGAATTGTGCAGGACTTCTCATTTTTTGTAAGGGAATAATACTATTAAACGTATCTGGAAAAAATAATACACATTTTCAAATGAGAAAAAAATTATACTTTTGCACTAATTTTTTAACAGAGTGATTGTGTTTATTTTTATACTTCAAGTGTCACCAGTGCATCTATTACATGTTTTAGAAGAAATGATGCTTTGTAAGAGTGCTATGTGCATGTTGAAGGAGTATTACAAATGTCGCACATCTATCAGTGTTCTGTAACAAGTTCATTTAAACTGTTTGTGTGTTGGAGTTCTCTACCAATACTTTTGTGAAAAGGAGTTGTGATAAAGTCCACACGAGTAGTGTTGTTTGTTTTTTTTAAAAAATGATAGCTGCAAGATCTTCCCTGTTGTTCTGCATATGTAAATATGTTTTCTGGTATGCCAATATAGTAACTACACTTTGCTCTGCATTGAGCATGACTGAAGATATTTTTTGAAACTACCCAGTTGTAATTCTTGATGGTGTAGAATAGAGGTTACAAAACATTTACGTGCTTTGTGTTTTTCTATCATCTACTTCATGTATGCAGTGTGAGTGCCTGGTTTTAGTTTTTTGTCCTGTTAAATACCACTAGCTAGAATTGGTCTTCCAACAATAACTCTGCATTTTGAGGGTCAGCTCTCATGATTCTCAAAAGACCAGAGTTTTGTCTTGCTAATGGTAGCTTCAAGTTTGTTAGTGAGCTGTTAGTGAAGATAACGCAAATTTTTAAAACCCTTGAAATAAGTTGAATTTTGGACTAGGCAAGGTTTTTACTATAAATAAATAAAGATTATTTATTTATTATAAATAAATAAAGATGCATGAAACACACACATGAAAGAGATGGAAGGTGAAGCCTCCAGGATTGTGTTAGTCCTGGTTAAATGGGCATGTTTTTGTAGAGGCATTTCATAATACTAAATTGGCAACTAGGTAGATATACCTAGCTGCTTGTGCTGGCTGAAAGGGTGCTCTCTCCAGGCAGTCTGCTTGCTCTGATTTAAAAGAAGAAGAAGAAAAAAAATTTAAAACCTTACACCTCAATCATTGGAGACTTCCTGAGCTTTTCATGTGTCAGGGGTACAGAAAGGGATTGTGCTCCTCCTTGCTCCCTGCCATTGTGATGATGCTGTGTGTTGGTGGCACTCCATGTGTGATAGAGAGGAGTTGCTGAAATGAGCCCTTTCCCTGTGCATTCTGGTTACTCCTGCAGGTCACTGAGCCTCTTGCTCTTGCACCTTGCATTTCAGCAAAGGTAAAGTGTAGCCAGTGCTTCTGAGTGAGGAGGATAACTCTGCAAGGGCATTTGAGTGTTGTTTGTGTGTGGCAATGCTTTTACATATTTGCCTTTACTCCAGGAACTGTTGATCAATCGCTAGGTGCTTTTCAAAAGAAAAGGTGGTGTGGTCTTCCCTCCAATGAGTTCAACTATAGGGGACATGAGAGTCACTGAGGCTGGCTATGCTTTACTGAAATAACACTAGGATAGCAAGTTCATTTCTTCCATAAATAGGAAAGCTGTATTCTGCTCTGGCATTGACAGTACATACTTATCCTGTGAAGGACCAAAAGGAGTGATCCCCAGTGTAGGCTGGAGCACAGGGAAGGCACGTGTGGGGCTGCACGGCAGGAGCCCAGGCAGCCATGAGGCAAGTGTTGGAGCTTCATGTGGGCAGGATGAGGTGCCACAACACTGCACAATGAGGGTGGCTGTTGAGATGGGAACTGTGTTGCTGCCGAGAGGGTCGGCAAGCTCAGCCAAGTACAGGTGTCTCTGCGGCAGAGGACAGGGGTAGAGGTTTGAAGGGGGCTGTTGTCAAACCAGTGATATAGGTAAAGGGTTTTCATGTCTTTGTATGAACAGGAAGGGTCTGACAGGAGTTAACAAGGTCAGAAATCAGAGGTGTGGAGGTCATGCTTTAGTCTACATCTTAGTACTTGTCATTTTTAATCTACATACCTGATGTGCAGATGTGCAGATGAACCAAATGTTCAATTTGATTTTGTTATAACATGTCCTTACTGGCCAGATATGTCCTCTTCTGCAAGCGTTCTTCTCTGTGCTTTCTATGTCTTAGTGTATGTAGTTGGGGCCTGTTATTTCAGCAGCATAAGTGTAGACTACGTTGGTATTTATAGTTATTTTCTGACCAATTATACCCCAAAGCTGAAAAACAGCACTGCCTAAGTCACCGGAGTTTTGTTATTAGAACTCAAATTTTTTATTATTTCAGTAAATAATTGTAAGTATTGAAATGAACATTCTCCGGTATATGTCTACAATCCCACTCACATCCCATAAGCATAACAGAGCAGAAGTCTAGTTGCTTCAATTTATCCTCATCGGGAAAGTCCTAATGCTGTTCACAACCAGTGTAACTCTAGTCAACTTCTTGAGAGATAAGGATATTAAACAGTTGCAACCCTTGCACAGAAGATAAACTCTTGCAATTAAACATCTTGCCTTTTTTTAAACTATCTGTGATGGTTAATGTTGAATTATGAAGTAATATTACTTGGGAGCTCTCACATTCTATAAAGTACTATAGCCCGAGCATTGTTCTCATGAGTAAATGTTGCCAGAACAAATGAAAGTAAAATGTAGCCTAAGCCTGGCATTAGAATTTTTAAAAATCTTGGCTGAGACGCTCATCAGTCCTTTTCTGAATGATAGCGAGTCCAGGACGGCTTTTTTTCTAACAGAAGTTAGTTAATCAAATCTAATATTTAAAATAATTAAGACTAAAAAAAGTACGTATTTTCATTCTTAAGTAAATCTTAGTTTCCTCAGACATCTTTGTTTGAAAAATAATTTCCACATCCTTTAAATTGTGGAGTTTTGGGGGGGTGGGGTGGGTGGGTGGTTGTTTTAACTGAAAACTACTGATCGTAAAATGGGGTTTGGAGAGAAAGAAGTTGCTAAAAAATTTTAACTGCTTCTGATGTGACTGTCTTTTAATAAAAGTTTTAATCGTGATGGTGCATAGTATACAGTTCCTGATTGTCTGAATGAACCCAAAGAAATACTATACTAAGCTTATTCAGCCCTAGAATATAATTCAAATATTAAAATTGAATGGTGTATCTGGTGCACTCTGCAACTGCTGCTTGGGGCTTTTTGATAACTGGTGAACTTGCTCTTTCTTTACCCTTGAAGAGAATACATTTGTTTATAACAAGCTTTATACCATTTTTGGCACCTTATGAAGCTGATAAAACACGTTTTCAGAAACAAAATGTAAGAGGATTCTTCTGGGACAAATCTTGAAAGTCTTCAATTTTCTGTCAACCATGACTTGAACCTGTTGCCTCATTTTTTTCTTGTAATACGTAAACTTGGATTTTCTATTACATAATGTTTTGATCAGACAATATATATGTGTGTGTTTGTTGCTTGTTCGTTAAAATTCCTATTTTTGTATTCAAACAAGTTTTTAATAGGGAATTTTGACTCCGTTGCCTTAGTGAAAATGGACTTACTTCAAATGATGTTTATATCTTAGGTATGTTATTGTCTAGATAGCTTACCATTTAATAATGCTGCATGTAAATCCAATGCTGTACAACAAAGAAAAAAACAAAAATCTTGCTGCTAGCTCATGTTCTTTCACTGAGTTTTCATTAAAAGTTGTATGCAGAAATCTGTTTAGTAGATTTTTCACTCTGTGTATTAAAACTACTCACTTTTACAAGCTTAAATATTTTAGTTATGCTACAGTAAAGGTACTTCGTGGATCATGCTGAACTGTTAAGTTGGCTTTAAGGAAAAGTTTTGAGTTAACTTTTGTGGTGTTTGGTAATTTGAAGTTATACTCAAATCCTAGTATTTGGATGTTCTTTATAGGGTTATGCGTAGCTTCCTTACCAAGTAGTCTTGGGGGTGTGTATTACTTTTTTTTTTTAAATTCTTGGTTTTGAATGTTCTTTAACCTGATCATAGGAGAATTTCTCGTTGTGAGGAAGCTGAGGAGGTCTCTAATCCAAGCTCCTGCTCAAAGAAGGTCAGCTATGAGATCAGAGCAGGCTGCTCTAAGTTTTATCCAGTTGGGTTTTGAAAACCTTCTAGAATGGAGACTGATAAAGCCAAGCTTTTTAAAAAGGTTTCTCTGTAACATAAAAGGCAGTAACTGTCTTCACATTGCACAGTACTATAATGAACTGTGACATTTTAGGGCACACTGGGAGAACTCTGGTAAATTCAATTGCTCTGTTGAGAAGAGATGATTATTTCTTGAGGCACACTCAGAGAAGAAACTCAAAGGTGATATGTTCCTGCTGTCAGTGTAAGCAAAGAACTGGTTAATACAGCAACTTAGACATAGGTCTTGACTTCAGCTCAACCAACATTTCTTTGATGCTGTGAAGGTTGTAGCTGTACTGTTCTTCTGCCTCTTGTGCTCCACCAGCAAGAGCCTGGTGGTCTCCGGAAGAAGCACACAGGGAGGGATTGCTCTCCCCTCCCTCCGTGATCCAATTCCTGCTGCTTCCCACACTCCTGCCTAAGCTACTGGGATCTAGCTCAAGTAGGCTGTGCTTCAAAATAGAAGTTCTTGCTAGGAAATTATTAATTTGAAAGGAAAATCTTGCCTTGTGTTTGTGTAATTTTTTTTCCAAGTCTCTGACTTTCCTGACAGAATTTTCAGATAATTTCTGAAGGAAAGGAGGACTTGTATGTGCTATTGGAAGAATGGTCATAGCGTATGTGTTACTTAGCTCTTCAAAATGAAGAAACTCTGTAACTGATAGAGCTAATTTTAATGGCTGGGGGAATGAATGAGCGCCAAAACTAAAAATAGCCTAACACTAAAGAGAGTAATTTCACCATCTCCTTGTGCACCTAAGTATGTTCCAGTTTGGAGTGTGTGAATTACCTACTTCCTGCCGTTTATTTAGTGAGAGCTCCAAGGGGTGATTCAGACAATGTGAGCTGGGTGTTTGAAATTAGATGATATAAATACCGTCCTCAGGGACAAGTGAGCGCTCTTGGAACATATCTGTCAAGTACATTTTTAGAAGAGGAATATAATCCCTATGCAATTTCTGTTTTAAAAACAACAACAAAACCAACAAAAACAAAACCAGACCAAAATCATACTACTTCTACTATGTAATGTTTTCCCCCTTTAATCACATACATAAGAAAAAAAAGCCCAGTAAAAATGAAAAAAAAAAGGGGGGGGGAACTATCTTGCTTAAGGAATGAACTTTCATTTTCTAAAATACATCCATTTTGCCCAACCTATCCAAACTATGGATGACATTAAAAGATTGATTGTTAATACTTCAGCAACTGTAAACATTGGCTCTATGAATTGGGATATATGATACTTAACACTAAATCAGATTCTGTAGGGTGGGTGGGTGGTTTGGGGTTTTTTTTGTTCCATCCATTAATGCACAATCATTAATTTTGTTAGGTATTTTCAAGAATACAGTTTTCTGAAATGTGTTATTCATTTTAGAGGTCTACTCTTAGCACACAGTGACTTTTTTGTCATTTTTAGGCATTGGTAGAGGAGCTATTCTCTTTTTTCTGCATTTTCCTAGTAATGTACTTGAATAATGAACTTCTATTGAGCATTTTGATATCAGTATGTATACTTGTTTAAATTTGTGAGCAGTGTCTGTGAGGTTTATTTTATGATATGAATTGTACATATATTATTTAGAATATCTGCTGTTTTGTGAGTTGTAAGCTCAAATATGCATTCATCTTTTCAAGAAGAATTAAAATGATAGTTATAGAAGATCTTATGTAGACAGCTGATACCTCATGTTTTCTTTACTCCTACTTCCATTAGTGTTTCCCCAGACACCATTAAGGAGCCCAAGGTGTTGTCTTTAATATACCAGAGATCTCTCTGGGTAAATTCTGCTGAAGTTAGGTCAGCATTTCCAACTATAACCAGTGTCTTTTTTTTCAAAACTTTAACTGTCATTAGTATCAAAGAGAACAGACACTAAAGAAATGCTGCAGGTGTCAATGCACTATTCTCCAGAAAAAACACAATGAAAAATTTTGAGAGGAAATAGCCACTTTGTAGAATTGCTTTGTATTTTAAAATCATCTGTGGAAAGACTTAATACTTTGAAACTACAAATGTCATGTCTTGTTTGGGTTGGAAGCCTCAGTGCATACTTACCATTTTTCAGCCACTCATTAAAGAAGCAGAAAGCCAGTAACATCTGAAGCTACCAGGGAAAAAAACAAACCACATAGCTATTAATCCCCTGAGTCTCAAATGAATTTTCTAACAGGCTTGACCCTTGAAAAGAGAAGCTTTTTGTGAAAAACAAAGGCAGAGGGGATGTTTTCCAGGACGAACATATTTTTCACAAAGTCTGATTATTCAAACTTCACTGTCCCCTCCTCGTTGGTTAGGAAAGTTGATGCATGAATGTATTTCAAGACCAAGAAAACATGAACCATTCATGCCTGGGATTAACTCTTGATGAGGAGGTGGGGGGCTTTCTTCAGAGCCTGGAATTTTGACTATTTGTAACAAGACTTCCCTATCACAGTCTGTTCTTCAGGTAAGAGTATCACGCAGTTTGCACCCATCTACACACACACATGCTTTGCCTCTCCAAAGAGACCTCTTCAAATTACGCCCCAACAGCCACTCAAA
The DNA here is from genome assembly GCA_009819775.1 of Phoenicopterus ruber ruber. Classification (NCBI taxonomy): domain Eukaryota; kingdom Metazoa; phylum Chordata; class Aves; order Phoenicopteriformes; family Phoenicopteridae; genus Phoenicopterus; species Phoenicopterus ruber. The sequence continues at coordinate 26,208,853 of CM020246.1, forward strand.
AGTATATGTTAGAAGATAAGGCTCCTTGTAGCTGGTGTGTAGCTGCTTCATTTCAAGTGCAAGACTTAGTCCACTTATCTTTACCAACACAAAATACAATGCTTACGCAACCATCTCTCTGGGTAGACAAATGCTAAAGAAACTTTTTCAGACTTGTTCATGGACTGTTTCCTGTCTCTAAATGGACTCTGTAGTTATAATCTGGTTCTATGACACTGGAGAATAGTGTAGACTTGGGTTTCAGAGTACGTATTCCCATCCACATAGAAATTATTGAAAAGGTTACACAGTGTTAGAGAAAGGAAATTAAAGAGAATTGAAGATTTGTGGCCTTCAGATCACTTTTAAGTATGCTGCAGAACAATCTGCGTCACTATCTTACTTTGATTCTTGTGTATTATGCCCATCTCAAGGTTCGCTTATTGTCAACTTTGGATTATTTTTGTAAAATCAATATACAGAACATGGATGAACTTGTGTAACTTACAGTCATTGTAGACATGATAGAATGCCTCTGTCATATTCCTTAGAAGTAAAGGAAATTGAAGTGTTGCTGAACAGTTTTGAGTTCAAAGTCCACAAGCTAAAGAACAGCTTTAAAAAAACTCAGAAAGTAAGAGAAAACTTGGCTTTTTGTCAGTTTTGGTATATTAAAATATAACTTGTAGCAACAATATATTCTCGAAATACAGCCTTACTCTTTTAAAGCCCACATAAACCTGCGCCCCAAAGCCATACTTTCTTAAATATTTGCGAAGTGTGTTTTTTTAATGAAGAAACATCTCCAATTGTTCAATTGCTCGAGTACTTGAATATCTTCACCCAAATTTTTTACGATGAGGGTGATGAGACACCAGAACATGTTACTCAGAGAAGTTGTGGATCCCCCGTCATTAGAAGTGTTCAAGGTCAGGTTGGATGGAGCTTTGAGCAGCATCTTGTAGTGAAAGATATCCCTGCCCATGGCAGGGGAGGTGGACTAGATGATCTTTAAAGTTTTCTTCCAACCCAAACCATTCTACCAGGAATTAGTATTTTGCTTTACTGAGAAGACAGGAGCTAAAACTAAGTCACCTGAAACAAAAAACCTCCCAATTCCAGCAAAACAAACAAACAAAAAAAGCCCAAGCCTTTCAGTTAGTGGCTCTTTTCAAATGTAGGCTGTGTTTCCAAGTCACTTGGCCCCTCTATCCTGCACCAGGTATAGTGTCTCTTTTGACTGCTCATCTGCTCTTCCAAAAGATCTCTGTGTTGCTGTACCTCATCTGTCTGCTTTATTCTAAGAGAAAGGATTTACGTTGTTTTTTAGGCAGCCAGGCCAAACCTAGTGGAATACTTGAGGGAAGTATTTTTTAAAGGGGGGGGAGGGAGAAAAAGGTGTGTAACTGAGTACATTTTAGTGAAGATGAAGCTCCACTGAATGCATCTGATTGATACCAGTTTAGTCCTTCTCTTACTGATACCAACAAGTTACTCTGCCTTCTGCATTCTCTCAGGTGTAGTGGTGCATCATGAGAGACATGGACTTCTCATATGAGAAGCTGCATATATATATAGATAGATACCCACTTACATATGCTGTGTGGTTATGGTTTCACTGCTGTCTGGAAGGACTGATGATAAACATACAACTATAATGACAACATTAATAACTAAACAATTACTATTCTTGAAACAGTGTAGAACTCACTTTTCTCAAGCTTCCAAGCAGAATATAAATAAACATACCTTCATCCTTTAACAACTCACATTGGAGGTGAAATGATCAATTTAATTTATGGATTTTTATATTCCTTTCAGTCTTTCCTGTATTACTTCCTTCTTAACTGCCCCCTCTCCTTGGAGAAGAGGTACACTCTGGAAACAGAAATCAGTCTGGCTAGCACCATCTTCTGCAGATATTTAAGCTTAAGGGCCTGTCATTCATTTTATTCCTCCTGTTATTTATAAGGATACTATTAGATATGGGGTAGGGCAATTTATATTACATCTGACTTGATTTACAAGATGCCAAGCATTTTAAGTCATGGTGAATTATTAATTGTGGATTCACCTAAAATGCGCTACATGGATTCTTGGATCCATGGGTTTTGCCATTTATAAAGTGCTTAGATGGTGTTAATGAAGCCCATACAGACTTAAAAATTAGCTTATTTTTAATCAATTAGATTACTTTCTCCTAGGGGATTGACCATGAAAGTCAGAGCCAATGATAGCTGGCAACAAATATTTAAGTTATGGATTCTTTTCCTGTTGAAGATACGAGATAGATGTGCTACTGTGCCAAATTCTGCTTGGGTTAAAAGGAAGCATAGACGGAGCGTGAGTTTAGGAGGTGACTGCAGCTCCTATTGCTTTGCTACTTTTTGGATGCTGTAGTTAAAGCTTCAGAATTAGCAACTGTACCTTGAGCAGCTGGTACGGGCTCCTCCAGTGGTCACACAGAAAGGAGGTTTGGATAGAGCTGCATGAATGCTTCTGTCCCCTGGAATATTCACTCCCCAGCACATGTGGCTTAGGAACCAACTGTGCTATGCTGTTGACTTCTACAGTTAAGAGCCAACATACAGTCGTCTGCATGGTGCAAAGAAATCATGGTGAACTTGATGAAGCCACTTGCTGGTCTTATATATTTATTGATAGGATTCAGCCAAATGGATTACCTCTGCCCACTTCTTGAAAGAATGCATATTTAAAAACTGAAGTTTGACAAAGCAGAGAAAAGCAGTTTAGAAAAGTCTCTATATTAAAAATACATAGCATGAGTACTATCTTAGTATATTTTTTTAAAGAACGGTTTCATATTTAAATGAATCCCTTATACAACAGTAACTTTCATCAAAGTTAATTTTTTCTATAATTTATCTGGAATAGAGCTGACTGAAATTCATGAGCTGTGTAGCTGTGTATGCTTTGAGGGATCATTTTGCACCCCTGCCAGAGATGTAGGACCAAGGATCAGGAGCTCTTAATTTTCACATGAAGTAAAAAGCTTAGTTTCAAGTCTAATCCAAAATATCCATGCTATTTTACTGATAATGATACTCTTGGGAGTGTGTCGGTTTTGTCAGATGAATTAAGATTGCTAAAGATTTCTCCCTTATTTAGAGGTAGGCTTTACAAGTAAACCTAGTTAAGCTAGTAATTCCTTTGGAGAATGCTGTGGCCTGGGTCCTCTGGGAGAGAACCAGCAAATTCTGCCACATTCACGTGGCACTGAGGTCGAAAAATTACACCTGAGGGGCTTCCATAGTGCCTGAGGCATTTCCTCCTAGACAGACACCTAAGGCCAGTCAGATGAAGTGCCATCTCAGGATACTTAACCTCTCTTAGCTTTTTAAACATCTAAACCTGGGGAAGATGGGCTTCATTCACTAAGCCCACTTTACCAGGTCCAGCCTGCCAACATTGTACCTCCTGCCACCATTATGATCCGGAGTTGTGCTTCCTGTTTTCTATGGAGGCAACACAGTGTTGTGTTCCCCAGCATTGCTGTCACCCCTCCATGGCTTCCTGGTGGGCAGCTTCATTCAGTCTCCCTACTCTCCGGGTTATGGTTCCTGTCCAGATAGCATAAGCCCCCAGAAGACTAGAGTAAAAGCTCTTTGATAAAGTAAAAGCCCAAAGTTGCTTTATTGTAAGCCATTTCAGAATGTGTCTGTAGCACGGACCCCTTGCAGTGGAACTTCGATACCATCGACCTACTTCCTGCAGACATAGGTAGAGGTTAGGGGCAGGCACACATGAAGACTGAAGTGGAATATTTTGTCTGTCAAAAATATGCAGTACTTAATATATTCTCTTCTTGAGGTAAGAGTTAGCTTGAAGAATAAAATGGGAAATACAGCTAAATGGAGATCAACATTTCCTATAAGTTTCTGTCAGCTTTATGTTTTAGGGAAGATTTCTGTACCTAAAGAGTCACATCTTTTGAGTTCCTTTAATATCCCTGTAGATGCTAGTGACATTTTGTAGTACAGGCAGAAAGTGGTTTGTGTTGATCAGTGTTTTGATCATATAACAGGGGGCTCTGCTGAGATGAATTTAAGTTGCTGAATAGCACTTTGGTGACATGTGGACAACGGGCAATTCATAAGCATCATCAAAGTATTTCACAGTGACGCCAAACAGCCATCAAGTTTTGTCTGTAATGAATTGGGTTGGCACAAATCAGCAATGAAGTAGAATATGAGGGTTTTTTTAAATCAGCTCTTAAGCCATTTGGCAAACGAAGGAAGCTGGAGCTGGGTGAAGGTGCTGAAATAAAATGTCTGGGATGTCTAAGACTCTGTTTTCTCAAGTACACAATAATAAAACATTTTGTGTCGTCCATTTGTTGTGATGAACTTCGATTGTAGGGTTGTTGACTTTGCAGATTTTACTCTGTGGCACTGTGGTGTAATGATGTTCTGTCTTCCTGTCATGAAATGCAAAGGGTTTGATTTTGAAATTAAAGTTAGAATAGAGGAAACCATTCTTCTGGGAGACTGCAACCACATAGGAAATTAAAAAGTAATTTTATTTAAACAACATGGCTCAGACAAAAAAACCAAACCAAACCCCTAAATCTGAATTGTCTGAATTGTAGTAAGTTATCCAACTCTGTAGTTTGCCAAAGGAAGAAAAATAAAAGGGTTTTTTTCCCTCACTATAGTGAAAATAGGTCAAGAAATAAGATACAGGTTTGTTGTCTGAAGCCAAATGCTTTTTCATGTAGGCAGTACATTCAGATTAAGTTGGCCTGAATTTTAAGAGGCTAGCTAAAATAGTTTCCTACATGCCCAAAGTGTGATCTGACTGATCACTGTGTATGACTGTGACTTACCTGTTCACTTTATTTAGGAAATACTCTGAAATTTAAAAGTAATGTAATTACATGACAACACCAATTGGTAGCATTGTCTTTCTACACTCTTCAGAGATTTTAGTATTCTTGTTTAATTCTACTTTAGCACTTTAGGAATCATTTGTGCTGGGCTTACATTCAGCACAGCGGGAGGCTCAGGAAAGCTGACTTTTAAACGTCTTCACGTCATACTGTTTGCCCTACCCTTGTCCTAGTCTAGGTGCCTTATCAGGGAAAGTGAAATAGATCTCACAATATTAGAAAACAAACATGCTGAAACAGTGCCGTGGCACATAGGCATAGCCTTACGAAAGCATGGGAGCTCAGCATCTGTTCTCCTGTCTGTGAATACACAACTAGCAAAACGCACGTGCAACTTCATAGTCTTGGCATCCCTGTTGGGTTTGTGACAAGTTAAGTACAATGGGGCGGGGAGAGAAGTGGGGAGCTGAGCTTTATATTCTTCTTTGAAACTGTTTCATCAATTAAGTGTTGAATTGGGAAGAATGGGTCTATAATTTTTTTTTTTAACTTCCAGCTGAGTTTTGAGCCAAATCATCTGACCTATGTATTATTCTGAACAGAAGCTGAAGGAAACCTGAGATCACTTAGATCCCACAAGTCTAGACTGAGTAAATAAGAACTAGCAACTACCAGTGAATTAAGGAAGATGCCATGTTAGGTTTTTTCTTAAAAACTGGGATTTTTTACAACAGGGGAGAGAGAGAAACTTACATAGGGACTGCTTCCTCTGAGTGTTAACCTGTAGTTCATAGAAAAAGTGCCAGTATCAGAGACTTCTCATGTATTAATCTTTTTTTCTTCCATTTAATCTCTTTTTAGTAAATTTGACTCTAGGATCAACATAGTACAAGATATTTAGTCTTGTCTGGGATTCAGATTTGGTTTAAACCAAAAAGGAAAAATTCAATACTTCCATTCTCTTAAAAAGCTGGCATAGAAAAAATCATGAGTTGCAGTATGCACTGCTAAGTGTTGCAACTCACTTGCAAGTTGTTTTGTTCAAACCTATAGAGTCAGTAAATGTTTTATTGTGATCATAACGTTCATGCAACTTACTGCTTGTTCTTCAAAGTACTTCTGACAGCTCCATAGATGGTTTAGTTTGGGCTTTATATATAGACTATTGACTCTTAAGTAATTGTATGGCTACCACAGGAGATAAATGAAACTTAATTAAATTTGCCGTGCTCTCACATAGCTTCTGTTCTCTTAATGGAATAAAATTATTTTGTTGTCAGGATGTAAACTGACAGTTCATCTTCTACACTAGCTGTGCGATTAATGCATGTCGTGATATTTACTGGGATAAGCAAACTGGCAATTGTAATGCAAAAATGAATGTCACTAGTAGTTATTATTTGATATTGTGAGGTAACCTAATGCACTAGCTGGGTGGAGGCCAAATAGTCATAATTCAGAATCTTTATGCAACTGCCTAATCACATATAAGTATTTCTGTAGGTCATTCTATACAACGTCTTTCCGTTGTTGGTAGTGTAGTTGTGAGGCCCTGCAGCTGTAATGATTGTTCTGCTGAGTTCAGTGCTTGCTGTGAAAGTAAGAGAGGAACCAGCAGTAAGGGGTCTTAGAGGCTGAGCTATCCTGCGGTATCACTATCAGAAGGTTCAGCTAAGATCTAAAATAGGCACTTGCAAATCTTTCACATTTCAGCCACTTGTAACAGCTGCTGCCTTCAGCAGAGGCACAACACACTCCAGTTAAAGCTGTGACAGTACATAGAAATGCAGGCAGAGGCTTGTGCTGAGGATCTCCACCCCTTACATGTGGTGTATGTCAGATTTACAGGGTTTGGAGAGGTCCCTTTAGCCCCCTCACTGCTCTATATGTGGCTGCAGTTGCTGTCTTCACTCGGTTGTTGCAAAGCTGAGAGTCTCTGCTGAGCTCTGTAGAATTGACCTGTAGCTGCAACAGCCTCATGGGCCACCTCTATATGGCTAAAATAAAATGGGCCTTGGCACTGAGGGCTGTGGGCTGAACCATTTCCACGTTACAGCAATGACACTGGATCCCTTCTGCACCCATGCAGTGTCCTTGCAGCTGTAAGACACAGTTACTGTTTTGCATGGAGTCCTTTTCCAGTTCCAAATACCTGCAATGATTTGAGGGCTGCATTGCCACGCGCTGGAGTGGTATTCTCCTTGCACAAAAGCATGGATGTGCATTGCATGCCCAGAACTGTTTCAGATGGGCATGAAAGTGTCGCAAATCACATTAAGCCTTGGAATACTGTAGAGATGGAAGGGCGCTAAACTTGCCTATGTGCAAACTGTGCTTGGGGTCTGTCTGGCCAGCTGACGCAGACCAGGGCAGTTTGTGGAGAGTGCAAGCTCCCCAGTCCATATGGCTTTCAGAAGCTCCGGGCTTTTTGGCCCAATTTTACTTAGTGGTGGAGGTGTGGTCACTGGGAAGAGAGTTATTCCTTGTCCTTACTACCACAGCATTTTTGTGGTGAAGCTGGGGAAGTTTCTCAACCTCACCAAGGTGTAATTGAGAGCATAGTTCAGTAAAACTCTTAAAATCAGAATAGCACTCAATAAATGAGAGCCCAGGTGAGAGAACTATAGGGCAGTCAAATACTCTCTTCTCTTCTGTTACATTGCTGACAGAGCGTGGATTGGTTCAATGCACACACAAATTGTTGTTATAGGTAGGGTTTTTGAAAGAAACGTAGGGTTTTGTCTAGGCAGGGACCTCAGCAAAATTAGTCTGTACTAATTCAAAGTGTGAATTTAAATTAAGCTGCTTTAAATTCTTGTGTGTACAAATGAGTTCCAGAGTGAAAGTGGTCGTAATTCAGACCATTTTAGTGTTGGGGTCACCGTGTCCTGCTATCTGACTTGCCAATAACCACATCATCTAATTGCTTTCGTATAGTGATTAAGTGCCATAGGAGCCAAAGTCAATTTGACTTTCTTCACAGCCAAATACCTAGTCATTTTAGAAAATGGGACGTAAGTTCCCAAATAATTTAGGTTGCTTCTGAAAATGTAGTTATGTTGGAATTTGAAGTATTCAGCACCTTAGCAACAGCAAGGAATTATGCCTAGTGTTTTTGCACTAAAAAAACTTATTAGGTGTCAGTTGTGAAAAATATGAGATACATTGCAGGTGCGAAAATAAACTACTTCCAGTGATACCAATACGCAATTTCAGTAAAGGAACAAGGGGAAATCTTTTTTTACTTTTTCAGAGTATGTGATAAAATTTTAGGTCTCCAAGGTCTCACAGGCATGAGAATAAAATACTTGCAGTGATACTGATAAGCAGTTTCAGTAAGGGAGCAAGGGTAAATCTTTTTTAATTTTTCAGAGTATGTGATAAATGCTAGGTCTATGAGGTTTTAATGTTTAGTGCAAAAAAAGCTAGAAATTAATTAGCTATGCTTGCCTCTTGCAAAGGGCTAAAAGGTATGACAGTTACTGATTTTGGTTTATGCTCTATGGCCTTAATGAAGAGATAACTTACTGTCTCTTTGCTATATAAAATTAAATTACTAAGACAGAAATGAGACTTTTTAAAAGAATAAAATAAAAGTTGAGCCTCTTCAGAGAAGTCAGGGATTTTCTTAGTGCTACTGTGATGATTCAGGTTAAATACAAGTCTTTTGCATTGTGACACTGTGTACAAAAGACATGCATAAAACTGTTCTTAACAGTGTAATTTTAATGAGAAACGGAGTTTAAATGTCACCTATGTAAGCACATAAACATCCAACGTACGCTAGCAGACAATACAAGCAGCTTGGAAATGTCATTGTTTCTTATGGAAAAGAGTGACTCTTCTCTTTGTCCCCTGTTTTAACTTGGGTCAGGACTGAGATCTAAGTTCCTGATTGATAAGGATCATAGCTGAAGCATTAATTTTGTGTTAATACCCAATCTTCTGCATCCCATGGAGTGCCTTTCAAGAGCTCTTCTGTTGCTATTGACTCTTAGTGTTTCAATAAGCAGTGAACACCACCATACTTGGACATTTTTTTCTCTGGCTTTGTTGTCTTCTGCAGGAGTACTGCGCTGGGTTACCATAGAGAATATTTCTATGAAATTTTACTTCCTTAAAAAGAATTTAATATCCAGTCTATTCCTCAGTGATAAGCTTTCACATTGAAAGGTGGTCTGTGTTGTGGTGGTTTCTATGGGCTCTGTCGTGAATGAAGGCTGCGTTACAAAATACAGAACATGGATTTAGGTGGTGGATCTAAATAGAGTATAGCAACCAATTTGCATTGCATAGTGGTCTGCAATATAGTGGAAAGAGTCTGTACCATTACTGCAAAGGCAACTCTTCTGTCGTTAGGCTGCATGGGTACTTTGGACAATTCAGAATCTGAGAGTGTGGTCAAACTGAAAGACTAAACACAAGGGAAAGATCATGTATGAAACACCTTGAAAGAGAAATCTGTAATAGCTGCATAAGCACCCCTCTGCCCAAATTTGCAGAAGAAGCTTCTGCATTTCTGTCTTCTACACTGACATAGTAATTGGCAGTTCAAGCATATTGTAGCTCTAAGTTGAGCAAAGGGGTGTGCAAAACAAAACAAAACAATATATCCTAGAGTGGGATAAAACGTCAGTGTTTGTAAAGAATGATAGACTCTCAGAAGAGTCATGCTCCTGCCTTCTGATTTCAGCCGTTCAGCTGCCTTTCTCACTTTCCAGTAGGTATGTGTGGCTTTGTTATTGGTCACCTCTCTTTACATACGATGTGCTTCAAGGACCTTCTTCATCTTTTTTGCTATGATTGAATTTGTCATTTAGGCTGTGCATATTGACCCAATCTAAAGAGCTGATTCACGACTATGTTTCCCTGGTTTTGTGCTGATGTAACTCCATTGAGATCACGTAGATATTCCTTATCCCAAAGGGAAGAACAGATCTTTCCTGCTCCGTTAATGTTCCTACTTCTCTCCCCAGGGGAGCTATCCTCCTTTGCTAAAAATTCTTTTGAATACTCTAATTAAGGATAAGGATCTCTTTGAATATTAATTAGTTTTTCATTGGCCTCACTCAAAATATTTAACTCAAAGCAATTTCCTGGTAATTATCTCTTGATTATAACTTTGAGAGGATTTATCCTTTTTTAATAAATTCCAGTTTATCAAATAAGACTTTCTTTTGCATGTGTCCAGTTTATCACAACTACAGATAAGACAATAAGCAGTAGCTGTAAAGAGGCAATTTTGTTTTGTTTCTTAAGTTTTCTTCTTACAAAAGCTGTTATTCTTAAGGTAGCTTTCGCTCATTTGCTTGTCTTTTACTTTAATTATTTAACTATACTGTAGATGACCGTGTCCTTCATGCACATAAGTTCAGAGTCTTTTGAGTGGCTGAATCTGCTGGGCCTGTACAGGAAGACAGCTTTGTATGACGACTAAAATTGCAGAACAACTCAAAACTTTTCTTTCTTGCCTCTTCCTGGAATGGTGAGGTAGGACCTGATCCACTCCACTGCTCGCTCTTCAGCTTCCCACTCATTCTAGGACTCCTAATGAGGTATAATTAAATAAATGACAAAACCCCTTTCAGTTTCCAATTTTGCTTTGAATGTTCAAGAGAGAGGGAGGAATTTCCGTTTCATTACCTAGGGCATGTGGTACTTTGGACTCGCAGCAGGACAAACTCTAAAACCATCATGTTTTCATCCTTTCTGTCATGAAGTAATTTTACACATTTAATAGGTGGCCACAGAAGATGCCTTTTGAAATCTCTGAAAAGAGTTGAAATTCCCAAAATGTCCGTTTAAAGTTTCTTCTAAATGAGGACATGAAGTGAGGAGCTTAACTCTCATTCTCAATATGAACAAGAGGAGGATTCTTGTGAGCTTTTAGGAGTACCTTGAGGGATGCTGCACTCATCCTCTGTGCCAGCAGAGTCATCATCTCCATCTAATAGGACAGTCACATCATTCCAATGTAGACAATGGCAAGTGTAGCCCATTGCAGAGATCTCACCCTTCCAGCCTGGGACCTCAGCATTACCTGAAGCTTACTTTGTATGGAGGATTTCATAAGGACCTTGCGCAGCATTCACTTCCGAAATGCAACAGGGAGTTTTACATAAATCCAAACACTTGCCTTACACTTGCAAAGAGATGAAGCTACACTACTTGAGTTCACTAGAGCTCTCGGATACTACTATAACTGAACCAAATCATTCGCTAGGCCCCTTTGCTTCCTCAAGCGTGAAGAGCTGCTCCGTAAGGCTCACCAGCAAGGCTGTCAGAAAGGATCACCCCTTGCTGCCAGCACAGCTCATGCATTGTTACCAACTGGTTGACATACCTCTCCTGCTGATTGGTAATGCTCACTCCACCAGACTTTAGGGCTGCTTCCAACTCATGCCACTATTTATAATCTGGGCAGCAGCTACAGGGACTCTGCTCTCTTCATATTTGTCAAGTCTTATGGATTTAGTTACTATACCAGATGCCAAATTTTATAGTGAAAGTACTCCATTCTCTACTCAGCTGAATTCCTCCTCATTTCTGCTGTCCCAAGATAGCACTGCTCACCGTACATCTGCAGTGCAGATCACAGGGACACTCGAAGAAAAGAATTGAGTAAATTATTGAGTAAATTTAGTTCTTTGAAACCGTGACTATGGTATAGTAAGAAATCAAATTTTTAAATTAATTCATTTTATGCAATAAATCCAATATTAAAACCCATAAAATATTAATAAAGCAGAATTCTGCACACACTTTATTTCTATAAATCTGAAATAAAGCTTAAACCATGTTTCATAGTGTTGGTACTGCATATAACTCAGCAAACAATGAATAAGCAATACTGATTCAAAAAGCAGAAAACATCTCTTGATTTGAACTGCTTTTGTTTCATTGTTTCATGAAGGCATCTCTCAAAATAACTTCATTCTGAATGCAACTCATTAATGTGTGCTCCCCGCCCTCTGCCTTCGTAAGCCTTTTCCAACTGGCTAAATGTGGTGACTGGAGCTTTTCGGATTAATTTTCCTTAAGTGACCTACTTTGCAGAGAAAGATAATCATGCATTTATAGCCTCTGGCACCCTATTCAGGTCACAGATGGACAGATAGCAAAGCTATTCCTCAGTGACTTACTGGGGTTGTGACTAATGCCCAATGAGAAAGGAGATCAGCCTGATGTTAACTGGTCAGAATGCCTAAAAGTATGGAAGATCATTGACTCCTACTTTAATTTTCAGGGAGTGCCACAGTTAGGCTGTATGATACCAGCCAGCAGTTGTTCTAGGAGTGTTTTGTGGTAGTGATCGAATTACTGGACGCCATAGATGTTAAATATCTGTCTTTGAATCCTTTGGCTTGATGGTGGAGCACCACGCAGTGTTCTGACTGGGGACATGCCTGATGTTACACACGTACCAAATACCATGGCTGGCACCAAGGGTCGGAGATTTGGGAGAGTTTTCACCATTTGCTCGCTAACCAGTGCTTGTGATCCCATGAACAGTTATCATTGTAAAGGTAATTTTCTGTGCAATCAGACCTAAACCTCTGTTACAAAAGCATTTTTTGTACGGCATAACCAGTTGAGCCAATAAAACTTACATTTTGCTGTTATCCACTAGAGGTCCGTTCTCCCTCTTGTATTTGGCACTAATGTAGCGATGTATGCAAAACAGCCTGTTCTCTTATTTTCAGATGTTCCAAAGTTTCACAAAGGAAATGACCAGGCTTTATTCTCTGTTAGGATATTTTTAAAAGTTTGGTGGAGCTTTTCATGCTGAGAAGCAGGCAACAAGCAGGAATGTTAAGGACGTCTCTTTTTTTGAAGGACTGTCTTGAAATGATGAGTGTGCCAGGCAGTCAGTGATGTTAATTCTGACAGGTCTGAAGAAATAACTGTTAAAATTGTGACACTGCCAGCAAAGAGATGGATGGCTTTCAGAACAAAACAAAACATGTATGCAGGTTTAATTCTTGCACCACAGGACTGCAAATGTCCCCCAATGTACACATACAGCTTTGCTCTTTGCACCACAGTGCAAAACTGAAAAGTGTTCTGGTAGAAGTTGTGCTGCAGTTTGGATGACTTTGATCACTGAGTTTGTATTTCCTGTGCTTCCTAGAGCAAATAATCTCAGAACACATAAGCAATGATTTGGGTTTGGTTTAGGTACTTAGAACTGTTAAGACAACCTGACAGAGCTGTGTGTGTTTTTCTTATGACAGAATCTAACACATCGAGGGCAAAATCAATTCCTTTTAGCAAAAAGCCTTTCAAACAGGAATTAAGTAAAATGTTTTAGAGAGAAAGAGTACGTGCAGCCCTTCCATACCTGTCCTGAGGGACTGTAGTGCAGCTGTTCCACCATCAAAATTTTGGCTGTGGGCTCTAGCAGTTGTTGGGAGCCCTTTGAATTTTCCATATGTGTCCTTCAGCTTCTGGATCTGTGTGTTCCCTCTCCCAGATGTTAGCCCCAGCATCTTCTCTTCCGAGGCAAAATTCTCCTTGTGTCTGAACTGTATGTTTCTCAGCATTTCCTCTGGAAGTGTTGATAAATTTGAACCAATGTAGCTCTACAGATATAGGCTTCAATGCAGATACACTTAGTCTAGCTTAAGAACAGCCTACTGTAGCTGTGCTTTTATCTGGTCCTAAAATAATTAATCTAAATCCAAAAAAAAGTCCAGTCTTAAACTAATCCACAAAGCATAATTTTAATTATCATATCTTTTTTTTTTTTTAAGTTTGTCAACAAAGTATTTGAGAACAGTAAGTCAGCTCTGCCAGGATTGGTTATGAGCTGTTTTAATCAAATTACGATTGTATGAAACAAAAAATTCACATCTTTGGTTCTGTGTTTCCTGGTATGATATCCATCACATGGTTGTGTTTATGTCAGAGAACGTGGAGTTTTGTAAGAAGAAATAGGATAAGTCTAAATAGCTGGGAAGTCATTGTGTATTATGAGATACGAAATGAGACTAATTTTAATAATATGTTTCTGTTTTATGGAGCCATAGTACAATCTGTAGAAGATACAGTAGAACTTATTTGTAGAAAAAAACAGTGTATGCTACAAAGAAATAATACCTGCATTACAATAGACCTGTTCATGCCCACTATATAGATCTCTTAGGGATAAAAAGTATGATTGAGAAATAATACTGGTGTGTTCCTATTTAAAAATAACCATCTCTGAAGAAACCTTCTAGCTTTTGAACTAGGGTAGCCATAACAGTAATAGAAAATACATGCTTCATATTTAATGCTGACATTCCAGTATACAAGCAAGAGCTTAAGAGCTCCTGACTGTGTTCTTGGCAGGGTAGTAAGGGCACTGGGCAAAGGTGAAGGTGGAACACGCCACGAGTGCCCCTCGCATTATTACTCAGCACTACCTGAGAGTCTGTCTTCTGGGATCTTCATGGTTTAGAAGTTTACCTTGTATCATTGTGGGTATACAGATTATTACATTGAAAAAAAAAAATCCAATCACTTTTCTGTTTGCATATTTAATTAGGATATTAAGTGATCAAACAGTTCTCATCCTGTAACTGTCACGGATACAAAGCTTTTAATGTGCCGTGTTACATCAGTATAAAATCTTGTGTGTAATTTCTTCTGTGGGGAAAGATGAGTAGTGAGGCACATTTTGTAAACACGTATAGGTATAATACACACACAATTTGCTACTAGTCCTGCTGTAGCAGGACTACTAAATAGAACTACTCACTTGCATGAAACAGCTGGAATGAATATTTGTTTGCCAGGTCAGAACATCAAGGAGGAGTAATGAATATGATAACGAACTAGATTTTTTTAGCATGTTTTTTACAGAATTTGTTGATCTGCTGTGCTACTATAAGTGAAAAGTAAATCTGATTAGAGAAACAGAAGAGTAGACATTGTTACAGAAATGTGTTCTCATCTTTTGTAATATGTGAGTCAGTGTTCCCTGATGAAGTAGAATTATCACTATTTTAGTTTAGTCATTTAAGATTTAAAATTTCCAGTGGTGAACTTCTAATTAGTTGAATAGATCATGAAATGCTAGAGCAATTTGAAAGAACCCATATTCCTCTTTTGGAGGAACTTGTATTCCTATTCAAGGGGATGAAGCAGTGTATTTGGAAGGAAATGCTGGAGCATGGAAGAATCATGTTTCAGTGAAACAGAAGATGTGATCTGAATTGGTAATGAATGCTCCTTGGTGGCTGGTTGATTTCGAACACGTAAGGAGCATTTATAGGAGTCCTAATGTTTTTGAAATATGCTTTGGTGGGATGGGCTGTGCATATGCATGAAGTGAAAAAAAGAAACTTGGTGGACAAAAAGGTGGCAGAATGTTTTATTGTTCATATGTACGAAGTTCAAATAAACCTATAAACTTACATGCAAAATAGTAGTAATTTATAATTAGATCAAGCATATTAAAATATATTTATTATAATGATAATTAGATTATAATAATTCCTCATAATTCGTCACAAACCTATATACAAAATAATTTTGGGCAGAGTTACAGATCTGTGGTTTTCAATGATGCCTTTAATAGTAAGCTAATTAGGCAAAGTGAATTATTTTCTGTATGTATTTTCCATACAGGTGTGCACCTCACATGCTGTTAGCATTATATAAGTAAACATTAATGAGCTGTTTGCATATTAATACATTCACCTGATGTGTCTGAGATGTATTTCCCTTGCATACTGAGTGCAAAGATAGGGTCTGTGGATGATGGCAAACTAATTACCTGTGAAAATTAAAGCCGTGTGTTTGCTCAGAGAATAACTAAATTATAGGCAAGGATTGTTCCTCCGTAGGCTACTTGAGTAAACCCCAACATTGGCTTCCTCTTTGCAATAAAGCGATAATATCTCTATGCTCCTTGATCTTTAGTCTCTTTGCTGATATTACTGAGGAAAGGCATATTAATAGTATTATGGTGTTGAAATTCAAGACCTTTCAGTTTGCAAGTACAAATTAAATATGGTATTTAATAAAGAAAGTATATTTCAGGGATAGAAGGCTTGCATTAAGACAACTAAGCTGTAGTTCCAAAGCGCTACATTATCTCTCTTTAATCAAGTTAGTGACAAATCTTTTTCTACAATATATTTCATAAAGTAGTACATTAAAAAAGCACTTTCACTCAGTATGTATATATTAAAATAGTGACTAATCATATACATATTCTAGAATTGCACACTGTTCCTTTTGGAAAGCTTGGATTTCATCATCCTTAACATGTTATTAAAAAAAAAAATCCTGTTGAACTGGGAAAGTACAGGTTGTTTTCCAATAATGACATATCTATGTTTTCTGAATTTATAGTTGTGATGATTTGAGCATTTGGATTCTCATTTGAACATTCGGTTGTAGGATTTTTGCATAATTCTGTTTTCCTGGATATTTTGAAAAAAAAATTATAATACAGAAAAGGGAGAGATTTTGGGGGCTCTGACCATTCTCATTCTGTCTGTGCAGTTCGACAATCAGCAAGCATTGGGAGGCAGAACTGGCCACGCTCAAGGGTAATAACGCTAAGCTCACAGCAGCCCTGCTGGAGTCCACTGCCAACGTAAAACAATGGAAACAACAACTTGCTGCATATCAGGAGGAAGCAGAACGTCTTCATAAGCGGGTAAGAAAGGCCAGGATCCTTGAGGTGGAAGTACTGGTGACTGTATTCACTCATTTTCAAGTAAAAGCAATAAGTTTATTGCTGGGGCTTTAGGCTAAGCTTTGAGACTGAAATCAATGATTACTTTAAATCACACAGGATTCCTCCATTGGGAAATTCTTTCCTTTGTAGCAGTTCCTTTTCTGCAAAGGGTATTGTTGCAGGAGGAGTTACCTAACCTGTGATACTTAGGCCATGTTTGCCAGCTTTCACTCTTCATTTGATGCCAGCTGCATCACATCTCTTTCAGGACCTTCTCCGTAGCATTGCACTTTAGTCTCTCTTGCATTTAAGCCCACAGAAACTTGACATCAAATCTGTAAGTTAAAGAAACTCTGTTGTATTTTCCACATATGACAAAGACGAACAGCTTCCTCTCATCCTTGCACCTAAAGAAAACTGAACATAGATTCAAGGTCATTATATTCAATTAGAAATGCGCTCCCGCTTTCATACAGGAGGGGCTGGGTCCTGTTCCCTTCACTGTAAATTTTGCAGAGGTCATTTGGCAAACCAGAAATTAGTGCACAGTGGGGGAAGGAATGACAGTGTTTGAGGGAGTAATAAAGCATACGCAATGTTGAAGGCTGCATTATAAAACAAGTATACAATATTTTGATTTCTCTTTTCACATGTAACTCTTTATATATTGTATAATCTATTCACTTTTATCCATATAAATTTGGACACATTCTTGTGCAAAGTGAAGGCAAGATATGCACATGTATGGAGGGAAGATGTCTTTGATGAAGCTGTATTAGTTTTGTTAATATCAGTTAACTTAGAAAAATATCAAGGAGATGTACTTGGTTAAGAAAATAAAACCAAACAAAAGCATTGCTTTTCTGCATGAAAACAGCTTTCATGAACATGCTGACAAGAAGGGAAGGGTCAAGTAGCAAACATGGCAGACCTTTTAATTTGGTTTTGTACGCTGCACTCACCTATATGAAATAAGGTATGGCAATTAGCCAAATCCTGCAATTTGTGAAGGGTTCTTTCAGACCTGCCCTGGACCTGTCCAACTGGAGGCCGTTAGTAGGCTCAAGAACAAGGCTCATATTCATCTGAGGGGGGAGAAATTCAGCAGGCTACATGTAACCTGGGGATGTGGAAGAGTAGGAAGAATTACCTTGTGCTTGAGAAACCTGGGGAAATGGCATGTTGCTGGGGCTGTCCTATACCTAGACTGACTTGCAGACAAGGATCCTGAAGTCCCAGCCAAATGAGTTGATAGGGAAGAATGACAATTTCTGATGGACTGTGACTGTGTGTGCCATCGCTGGCTGGACGAAATGCATGGAGTATAATTAAAACCTTGTGTTAAAATTACTGTAGTGCAGACATTCAGGTGGATTTGACCACCAGATAGGCTTTACAGTGAAGAACTCATAGCTCAAACAGGGACATGAAGAGGTAGCATTCTTCCTAGTAAAATGTATTAACAGCTTCTGTTGCAAAGCTGAGACAATACAGTTCTTACCTAAGAAAGAAAGAAAAAAAAAGTAACACACAAGAGCAGCTGAATTTGCCATGGGGAGACCCAACCAGACAAGACGGGCAAAGATCCCTTTTTCTTTATGTTACTCTCACTCTTAGTCAAATCTTATTTAGAATCTGTTATTGGAAAATACAGCTAATGAATATAGGAATTTTTAGCATGTCACTTTGCTTGTATATGATACTACAGTTAACAGAAGTAGTAACCACGTCTTTGTAGCTATGTTCATTAATAGCTGATGATTTTCCATAACCTTTGCCCAGCAAATTTCCTGCAATTAGCTGTGTTTCTGAGGGAATGCAAAATCTTATAACATAGGATCATCTACACTATGCTCTTTTGATCACCCTTTACATGCCTTTATTAAATGTTTCTGTAATCTGTGACTTTGGGGCTTCTTGATACCTCACATAGAATATAGGAAGGCTTTGTGCCCATGTCTCTCTGGGCATGCCTGTAAATTACGACAGGATAGCTCATCAAGAGTACTGCCCTCTATTGGAATTGCTTTTAGAAAAATACAGACTTGGCTAACCCAGTAAGTTGAACTCTCTAGGAAAAAGTATGCAGATCATGTAAAAAAAACCCCTCAGTCTCAATCTGTTATCCATACAGTGCAATACAAGAGCTCTTCTAACCTGCATGCTGGAGACTGATCTTTCAAATTGAAATAATGCTGCATTTCAAAAGGAAACTGCAAGTCAGATGCATCTCTCTTACACAGATCGAAAATGCGCTTTTGAAATGGCAGATCTGGAGACTGTTGGTTATGGTACATGTGATAGCAGGCAGTGTTGAGTCACTGTGTTGTATTTTTTCTTTCTCTTAGGTTTATCCATTAAGCTCAGTATAAACACGTAGTTGCAGTTGATGCAAAAAATGCTCCTCAAACTAGAATCCGTCTCAATTGAGGTTATGTAGAAGTTATATATGAAGTCTAAGATAGTCATATTTTTTTCTTGTAATTCTTGGAGACACAAAAGTATGCAGAGTAAGTGTCCCAGTCTTAAGAAAACTGACTAAGATGTTGAGTAGAATTTGCTTCTGTAAGTGCTTGTCTTTCTCCATAGGATAATCATCTAGATAGTCCTATAGACATACTTTTAGGCAGATGGAATGAACCCCATCCTTAGTTCATAGAAATCACAGAATAATTTAGCATGGAGTGGAACTCTGGAGGTTAATCTGGTCCAATTCTCCACTGAAAGCAGAGCCAGCTTTGAAGTTAGATCCAACTCCAGGGCTGGATCAGGTTACTGAGGGCTGTGAATCAAGTCTCAAAAAATGGAGATCCCACAGCCTCTCTGGGCAGGATGTTCCAATGTTTGACCACCTTTGTCAAATTATTTTTCCTAATATCTTACCTAATTGAAATTTGCCACGCTGCAACTCGCATCTGTTGCCAGTTCAGTAGAAAAATGGGGTTTGATCCAAAAGAAACTTCAGTGAGAAAAGTTGAGTAGACCTGATTTTTAGAAATACCCATAGAAAAACTGATTTCAAGGAGAAACAAAATTTTGGAAATTAGTTTGCATGTTCAGTTGTAATGTAGTTGTTGTTTTATATGGAAAAGTTGGCTGTCACATCATCTTGCCCACTGGAGCAGAAGAATGTGTGTAGATATGTATGCATTGGAGAGATATGCTCACTTACAAGATCATAGTCTTGTATAAAATAGACCATCCTCCAAAATGAAGAATGGTACTGCTGACATTAGCTACTATATTTGGTTCAATTTAATAATATGTTATGTGATTTATATATAATGCAATTGTGGTATTCACTTCTTACGTGCTTTAGGTTTATACACAAGTTTTGGTGCCTGAGTCATCTGTCTGCAAGCTGCAGCAGACTCGTATCCTCTGTCAAGTGTGTTGTGGGGGGGGAAGTAGTGCGTATTGATTAGTAAACTTTGCATTATTATTTCCATCTTCAGTTTCTTCTGTATATAAATAGCCTTATAAATAGCCTTATTTACATAAATAGTTTCCTCTATATATTAAAAAAAAGTTCTTGCTAATACTGTCTTAATAGTTGACTTCTTATGGTACCTTTTTCCACAGTTTGAACTTTGTCATGTTTTATTTATAAACATCCTTTGATTTTGCATTGCATTCTTTTATCTTCTGTTTTTTTCATTCATTGTTATAAACTGGGTCTCAAGTAACACAGCTCGTGCAGTATTTCATGTAAACTTTGCTTTTTAAGTTGTTTTAAATTATTTTAAGCTCAACATTTTTTATTCTATAATTGTTTTCAAATTTGACTGAAGTAGTTTTTCTGTGTATCACATGGTTTACACTTCTTAAAATACAGAAACAAAGCTAAAATGCCCCTTTCTTTGACTTTGATTGAATTTTTAAGAATTATTTTCATTTATTATTTGCCGTTTCTGATTAAGTATAAGATTTACTCATCTATCAGTTCAGTTTTTCATATTAATCCACATTTATTTGCTTTCTCTGAGGCCTTTATCTTCCTTCTTCCATTTGTTCTCTGCATTAGTAATGCCTAGAGCCGAGACGAAACAGAATACAGATTCAGTGTGGCTGAGTGCAAAGTTCTCAATAAATTAAGGTTTCGTGCTCTCTTCTGATATATTGTGAGCTTAAGTCAGAAATACTGTGCTTTGATATTTTGTCAGACATTCCACTTTTCAGAAGTTTGCTGAATGAGTGTATGGATTTTTCCCTCTCAAATACAAAGAGATAATAATTCTGGGAAGATGTGATGCCCAGTCAAGAGCTTAACTTGGAGCTCTCAGCCTTCTCTCTAATCTGCTCAGAAGCAACTTAACAACAAGGATTTCCCTTAAACGGGGTTGGGGAGCACTCCTACACACCTTGCACAGCTTTTTGAAGTGAAAAGGGATTCATGAGTTTAGAACAGCTCAGTAACAGAAAGAAAAACTCTGAAGTGAGCTACTTCAGACAAATAGAATAGCATTGGTATCAACATTAATCCTGATATCACAAAAAGGAAAGGATTGAATGGTGATATGAATTATGGAAAGTAACCCAAAGTTCTGTCTTTGTTATGTAGAAAATGAAAATGACTAATTTTTTTCTTGCATGCTAACTGCTAAAGTAAATCATCCTGTGACACTGGGCAATAGCACAGAGTGATAACACCAGTGCATAATAATAAGAGCTGCAGTCCTTGAAGATCATTCATCTGCAGGAAAAGAAAGCTAAGATAAAAAGAGATGAAGGGAAGTGATCAAGCTCTTGGGTATTTCTGAAAGAACAGAGAGGTAAAGTCTTGAATTCTAGCTTGTTATTTTACCAGGATTTCCTAGGAAATAAGATAAAATTAACCTATTATGTTCTGTTTCTTTCATTCAAGGAATGAAATAAGTATGAGAGCATCTTACGTAGTCATCAAAACCACCTGACAAATAATGGAGCCTGATTTCACTACTGTTAAAAGAAATTTTAAAGTGAATATTAAAAAACCATGTGAGCATACAGAAATAAAACCATGGCCATTTTATTGGGCTATTTCTGTGCTACTTAGAGAAAACAAGAATCTATAAAAGCAGTTATTAAAGTCCACAAGAAGTATGGAACACCATATAAGCCGTCTGCTCAGATTATCTATAGAAAATCTTTGCAGATCCTTTAGCAGTCACTTCCATGTTTCCACCAGCTGCATTAATAATTGAATGACCAAACCTCAGTTTTGAACATGCAGATGTGATAAAGTTGCTTGCTGAATCAGAGCCCATATTGTGGGCTTCATACTTGCTGAGAACTCTTACTACCACCACTGTGGGACTACTGTGAATAACTGTTTGGTGTTGGGTGGCAGAGGAAGGACATTATCTAAAAGTGGAAGTATGAAAGAAGGTGACAGAAAGTGTGGTAACAAGAAATTATGAATGGAGTTTTGATCCAAAAATTTATTGGCAATGCGCCTTTTTTATGTGATGCCTGTGTCTTGTTATCCTTCCTTTAAGACTGTGTCCCTCCTACCTCCACTGAACAATCCAAACGTATGTTATATTTAAATTTGGGTTGATTGATTAAAGAAAAAAGTTATCCAAGTATAACTTCCTTCTTAAGATATTGTAATTAGCATGTGGCTAGATAGCAGCTTGGTACCATTTGTTTATAATGAAAATAGATTACCATTTTGCAGGGTAGATATGGGTAGCCTGGCAATTTAATCAAAGCAGTGGGATTATCATTTTGTTAGTGTCTGTCTATGCATTTATTTGAAAGAAATGTGTGTACAGATGGACCAATTCCGAGTGCACATAAAATGGACAACTAAGTCCCTATATTTACATATGCAGTCCTTTCATGTGGAATTGCAAGCAAACTCTTGTTGCACTCGAAACTCCTGAAAGGGCAAAAAAAGCACAACTCTTGCCCAAGTGAGGCCAAAATGTTAAATATTGACCAAATGTTTGAGATGTCCTGGCGAGTGTAACTGTTTTCTATGACACAGTAAGATCTGGAAAGGATAATTGTTCTGACTGTGATAGTCATTTTTAGAAGACATATGGGAATATAGTGACTTTGATTTTTACTTTTGAAATTACAGTGTTGCCTTAGGAAAGAGTTTATGTTTCAGAGCAGGCTGTAATTATCTGTGTAAGGTCGGTTATCCTTCTTGCAGTGGAACTAGTTTCTAATAAAAGGAAATCCAGAGTAATATTTTAAAAATCCTTGAGAAACCATTGCAGAGGCTGACCTCCTTCTTTGCATGGCATTGGGGGATACCAAACGAAAAATACGAGCATTTTATTTCAGGGGATATGTATTTTTTTTCTCAAATATACATTTTTGCTCCTCCAATATCCATTTCAGCTATCCTAAGTTCCATATTATTTTTGAAATGGTATGTGTTGTCAGTCTTGACATTAGACTATCAGAGCATTTTGTAGGACAGGATTTCTGAAATCCAGCACGTACTCTCAGCTCCCTTTCTGTGCGTGATTCGTAATACAAATAATCCACATCTAGCCTTTATCAAGATTCAACCCTTCGTTAATAACTAGAGTTTACTAAAAAGATGGTCTCTTTTCAGATAGAGCAGGTGAATCAGGTTATGGTAGTTTTGTTTCCTGAAATCAGAATGTGAATTCAGCTTTTTTTAATGTACGGTGAACTGAAGGCAAGTCCTTTCTGTCGTCTTCTCTTTGCTTTGATTTGTTTTTAGAGCAGATTTGCATTTAGGACCCAAGACTATTTAGTCTTTTTTTCTGGGAATTCACTTTCACTGAATGTGTCATACACAAGATTATAATTTGAAAAAAACCCAAACCACCGATCAAATGACAGTCACTCTGAGAAAGGAAAAAAAAGTTTTCACTGAAGCGTCCCTCATCTTCATCTTTCCAAAAAGCCTAAGAAAAGCATTAAGGTCCATTTAACTGCAAGTTGTAAAAACCATACTTTGTGGAGGCATGCCACAAA
This sequence comes from Phoenicopterus ruber ruber, assembly GCA_009819775.1. Classification (NCBI taxonomy): domain Eukaryota; kingdom Metazoa; phylum Chordata; class Aves; order Phoenicopteriformes; family Phoenicopteridae; genus Phoenicopterus; species Phoenicopterus ruber. Next base: position 26,232,297 of record CM020246.1, read on the forward strand.
ATTTTTACATAGTCAAAGCTTTGTAGTATGAAATATATCCCATACTTCCAAAACTCCATTGGAGAATGAGGAAATTACTGGATTAAAATCCTCAGAATTAAAGGATGACTGTGTTTGCTATTGCATGTATTTCATGAGCTGGCCAAATAGCTGGAAAAAGTATTTGCTAATTAGATTGCAGAGAAAGGTATGTCCCCTGAAGTTAGTATTAGCATTATCAGTTGGAAATAACAATGCATGGCTGAAGCTCAAAGCATCGATTTTAGTAAACTTCTTACATTTTCAAATATTCCTACTGCAGTTTCATTACTTTCTTCACAAAAATCAAGCAGATGATGGATTATTCCTCTTTCATCTCTGTAGAAATGAAAAACTGTGGAAAACATTTTGATATTTCCATGGCTTGAGGCATCAGTGCCCACAGAGAAAAATGTGTCCTTTTCAGCAAAATCTTTAATTGTTTTCTCTGTTGAAAAAAGTAATATATTGTTGGTAATGCACAAAACTTTCCCCTGCCCCCAGGTTATCATTTTATCTATGCGTAAATCTTGGAAAACTACAATAATTAATTTGCTGTCAGAAGTGATGTATATGAATAATACTATGGTATGCTTTTTGTTCTTTCAGCAGCAACCTTGAAAAGCAATTTTCCTTGTTTTCTGCATTTTCACATTTCTTAGCACCAAAAATCTTTCCAGAGTTTTTTATTCTTGAAAGTTATATTGGAATTATTTTTATGATCAGCTTGTTTGCATGCTCTCCTGCATCTTACTGTCCACCATGAAGAACTGAGAAGCTGCTTCTGCATAAATTATGTGAAACTTTATGCAGAGCTGAGCCTAGTTTTGCTGAGCCATGCAACATCATTTCTTTTCTCCTTGTGGAAAGCAAAGGGCTCTTTTTTCTTTGTAGGAGGTTCATCTTGAATTATTGATAGAATAATATTATCACAGTCACAGTTATGATCCATTTAGGGATGTAATTCAACCAGCTAAAAATACATAATTAATACTTAAATTCAGTTCTGCATGTGAGCACTCTACCTTTTCTACACTGTAGCCTGTGCTAGTAGGACTTTGATACTGCATCCCACAATAAAGAGAAAAGATAAAAATACCTTTAGGAAACAAGTTAATAGTGTCAGGTATATAAAATAGGCTACAGCTACACTGAAGATACATTCTAATCTGCGTGTCTTTGCATTTCTGTAGCAGTTGAAGTAATTTCTTTATGAAGTTTGGAAGGAATTTCATGATCTGTTGGTACTGAATTTAAGATGCTGAATAAAAATGATTGTTGTTTGAGATCAGAAGTGTACAAATTTATCTCAAGAAAGTGGTTTGAAAAAAATGAATCAACCTGCAGCAAACATAGCGCAGATTCATTCAGTCAGTAATTGCTTGGGGAGGGTGACCACTCGAAATATTTCTGTTATTCCCACTTCTTTGCCTCTCACTGAAGTCTTTACTTGTGAAGTAGTTGTCTGTGTTGGGATTTGATGCAATCTCCTCTCTTTGTTTCTTTGTGATTTGATTTGGTTTGTTTTCTTTGAGAGATTCTTCAGTCTTCCAAAGCTTTGGGCAGTCGCTGTCTTAAGCTCACATCCTCATTGTGTTACGTGGCCCAAAGCCTCACTCCTCCAGTCTTCCCAGCATCCCAGTGTGTGCTAGTTGTCTGCTAGGCAGCTAGGCAGAAAACTTCTGCCTGGCGTCCTCCTCTATTTATAGACTGTTGACCCTAGATCAAAATTTCCAGAAGACTCTAGAAGGGCCTCTGCTGAGAAGGTCTAGGCTCTGCCTGAACAAGTTGCCTTGCTGTCTTATTTCAGCTGATGTATTTCTCACTGAAGTATGCAGTTAAGTATAATGACAGCCATATACTAGAAGAGTTAGCTCATTAAATAGTCGCTAAAAAGTCCTTTCAGAATTTTTTTCTCTGCATGCAATCCTTACCTGGATGGTAAATGCAAAATAAAGAAGCAGAGGCTAAGAACAATACTTTTTTCTTTTGCAGTCTCAAATACGAAGCCACAGTATTGGCTTTTTTCAGATATGCAAGTCAGTGCAGTCTTACAATAGTATAATAGAAGAACCTTGTTTAATCAGTTATTGTTCAAAGACTGTTCTTTCAGTCTGAGTTCTGTACTGGAAACGAGGCTTAATCACAGGTACATTGCTTAGTGTTGCTGTGCAAAGGCTTGAATGATTGATTAAGACTTGCTCTTAAACATGAAATACTGAATGAGGAAATATCACTGAAAATAGCATGTAGGAGGGCCAGACTAAAGCATTTTAGCTTCCTTTTGTGCCCCCTTCTGTGCATAATGCATAAACAGTTTTTTTTAATGATTTTTGGACCACTGCTTATGAGAAAAATGAATTCAATTTGAAACAAGGAAATAGAGCAAGTAAATGCTATCCAGATTTTTGCCTGGAGCTTTATCTTTTGTTACTTCTGTTTTCAATTGCACAGTCTTTGTATCGCATCATTTTCCAGCCCATCTTACTCTACAGATTTTTTTTGAAAGGGTCACAATACAATTTTCTTTTTTATAGGTACATTCAGGAAGATAGCGTCATGAAGATACTTGACATCTTTTCAGATCTCTGTAGGAACAGGCATTTAAATAAGAATGCAGTTAACATAAACCCATTTTTTTAATTGAATTTGTTCTTTTTTTTCCAACTTGCTGATTTTTTGATGAACAGTAAACAAAACAGTTGAACAATGCATTCTTTTCTTGCATAAGCAGTAAGAGATGGACGTTTGCCCAGAGAAAAGCTGGACCAGAGTAAGATACCACAGCCCCTTTAGTGCTGGTAATTAATTGCCCTGTTGACAGCAGTCGCCTCTGCTGGCAAGAAGGTTTGTGAGAGCACTCACGGCTCTGCTCAAGCAAAATTAGCTGTGTTTGCTTAAGCAATTTCAATAGGTGTCTTGAGTTAGTGTGGACCAGAGCGTACAGGGGAGCATTCACATGAGCCATGCAGCTGGCGGGGCTGTTGCGGGAGGTGTTTTCAGCCAGCGACAATACCCGCAGCCAAGAGCAGTAACATTTCATCCACTGCAGTTCAATGCGCCAGCCGCCTTGGGTTCTGGGCTTGCACCAACATGTGCATCCTTGCTGTGTGTTGCAGCCCAGAGGAAATCACGTGGAGAACAGCGGGGGTCCAAGCGCTTCCCTAGTCACAGGGTGAGCCACCTCTGCACACTTGCTTCCAAGGCACTAGGTGCTAGGACAGAGGTGGTTTGGGGACTGGGTTTTCTTCTGTCTCTGCAGTTGAGGCTCTTACACTTTATGTAAATGAGTATTCGCTGTGCCAGTGCTTGATAAGAGCCAGCGGGTATTACTGAGCACAACAGCTTTGAAAGAGAGATTGACCTTCTTGGAGGTTACCATACAAAGTTGCAGTCTTTCACAACAGATGGGAGAGGGCCTGACCCTCAGTTCTCCTAACAACTCTAGCCCTGGATTCACAGAGGCTTCCACCTTCAATTCAAGACCCATTTCAGCAGAAAAGCTTGGAAATATTTAAGAAGTTAAACATCAGAAGGGGTGAAGGTGGGTGAGGTGAGTGAGTTCGACAGTTCCAGCAAAACTTAAGAATGAGCTGGAGCTCTGCATAAACCCTCAATGTCAGAAATACAGGAACCTGCGTAAAACCGTGGCAGCTCTGCTAGATAGTGACGGGTTCTTGACTGGGCAAGATCCTGAGCAAACAAACGTGACTTCAAAATTGGCCCTATTTTGGACAGGGGGCCTCGACCAGATGACCACCAGGGTCCTCGTCCAGCCTAAATTACTCTGTGCCTCGGTGATTCTTGCTGTATCTAGGTGTTCATTCAGACACTGTGTAGGCATAGGTTTATCCCAGTCAGTGTGTTTCAATTCTGCTTGTTTGTGTTTGTGTAATGGTAGTGGTGAATACTGTAAGTCGCAATTGGTGGCAGTCACCAGGAATCTAAATAGATACATTTTTGTGTAATTGAAGCAAATTGACAGAATTATCTAAGACTTCAGTTGTAGTGCTCAGTGGCATATAAAACTGAGCAAACTGCTGTTACTTTTTGCCACGAGCACTGATATGTCTTTTGGGACAATTCCAGCAAATAAGATAGTTCTTTGGGGTGGTGTGTGGAGGGTTATGTTACCAAGCTATATCCTATACCAAGCATCCCTCATCCCAAGAATTTGCTGTAATCTCAGTTCTCTCCATTTATAAGCCTGATGTGCAAAAATGTCTGATCACAGTTTTCCAGTAGAAGAAACTAGACTCATCATGGCTGTTACAGAGAGGAAGTTCATACACTGTCACTCAGAAAGGAGAAGTTGATAGGGATTTTGTTTTAATTTTCTCGTATTTCATCTTGGCTTTCCTTTGAGTTCTCTTTGCACTCAGTAATCTAATTTTTGAGCCTACAAATAGTTCAGAGTCTGAAATTACTGACATAACAGTGGCTTTGCTAGCTAGACATTGGTGCTGGAGGGCACCAAACTTGACTCCTTGAGACGTTCTTTTGTCTAAGAAATAAAATTGTCCTGGAGAATGCCTACCTGCTGTCTAAGGGCTACTTCTCCAAGAAAGTTAAATGGAGACCTAAAGGTTTTCATTGCAGAATTGGGTAGCAATTTCTTCAAAGGAGTTTTGGGGACGGATTTGTTAGTTCCTATAGGTAGATGGTGCAGCTCTGTTGAAGACTGTATACTAAGATTGACAGGCACATATCTTCTGGAAAAAAAGAAGAGCTATTAGGTTTTAAATAGTATTTTTAATATTTTAACAGTTTGTTATTAAACAAAGTTTTAGTGCACACATCCCTGCAGACATGCAGTGTGACAGTTCTCTAATATTTTGATATGTAATTTGAGAGGTACATGAACGAAGACTTTTCTGCATAGACTCTAGCTGCGTGGATTTTATTTCTTCAGTGCAGAAGTTATTTTTTGACAACTATTTATCTGTGAATGGCAGGATATTGACATCTCTTTGATTAAAAAATAAAATAAAATGGGCATACTACTGCCAGGTATCTTAACTTATCCAAGGGCAGATGGAGAGTGTTTACTGTCTGCTAATAAAGAGGAGCTGTGCAAATCCAAATTGTGCCATTAGCTGTTGGCTTTGTGACTGAGAGATGAGATCCGAAACTAGAGGAAGTAAGAAGTTGGCAGCTGTACATTGGCGGCTGAGTATCTGCTATTACACTGTTGATGCCAAGTCAGAAATTGAGGCTGTGAAATGTTAATTGGCTTGCTAGGAAGTGGGTGAGCATTGTAGCTTAGTTGATTAAGACGGTGCAACATTAAAAAGTGTCAGATGGGCAGGTTAGTTATGCAGACAGATCTGTGTTTAATCATCTAGCCATTACTATTTCTGAAATGGTAATTCAGCTTCTTTTATAAAATTTTCAATAATTAGTAAGTATAGCTTTTAATTAATGTTCTTTTCAGCCTGCAAAATATTAAATTTATTGTTTCCAAGAAGTCATAGCAACCATTTTATGCTAAATAGTTTGTCAAGGAATCTTATGCTAACTTCGTAAGAACACTTTCACCATTTTAATCAACATAAGTCACCCAGAACTAAAGGTATATTTCAGATGCAGCTATTGATGCAAAGAAGTAATAGTACCTTGAATTTGTTGAAATTAATTCTGTACGTGTTGCTTCTACTTATTTCAACAGGTGACTGAGCTAGAGTGTGTGAGCAGTCAAGCCAATGCAGTCCACACACATAAAACAGAATTAAACCAGACAATACAGGAGTTAGAGTCTACGCTTAAGAAAAAAGAAGAGGTATTTGCTAACATTTATTCTTGCCTTTTCTCTTATGTCGTTTCTAAAGGCTTTCAATGTTAAGCTTGTGATGACTGGTAAATACTGTATTATTTCCTATAGATGTTATGCAATAAAATTTTTTTCAGCTTCTTTGAAATGGTTAATGTTTTTCCATGTATATAATTACATCAATCCAATATAGAGTTGGGTATCTGAACAACAACAAGAAGTATCCTGTTTTCCTGTTTGATTTTGCCAAGCATCTCTGTTTGCAAAAGTAAGTCATAAGTGGTTTCCACAGAGCAGTCATCACACTGATGCAGTCCAAATTTGCTAAGAAGGGAAGGTGTCATAAGCATGCTTTCCTTTTTCTGGAGAGTAGGGTTTGGAACAAATAATAGATCAATGCCTTTTTCAGGGCAATCTGTTTTTCAGGCTATGTTAATATAGCTGACTTTTATGATCCCTAAGATCAGCCCTTTCCTTAAACACATGCCAAGCCCTTAGCCTGAAACTTGATGATATTTATTGTGCCATCTGCCTTGGGCTGGACAAGCAGCAAGAAAATAAAAGGAATTGGAGTAACACCTGCACTGGCACGGGTCCTAGAGGAAAGCAGATTTGTGCCACAGAATGATCGAGAATCGCCCCTTTATGGATGGGAAAAATTAAGTAGAAGGAGCTGTGTATGAAGGATTATTTGCCCTGTGTAAGATCAGATCCCTTGAGCCCTCCATGACAGACACAGTGGGCACTGGTGTGCATGTTTGGAGGGGCAGTGTGTCTTGCAGGGTCTTGCCTCCAGCGGGGCAGTTGTTAGATGTTTCCAAGGAGGATGCAGGAGAGGCACAGTAGTTACAGAATATCCTCCCAGAATGGAACAAAGCCTTTTCCAAACTCCCTCATACTTAAAGAGGGAGATTAGCCTCAGGTTGGCAATGATGTTTCCCATTTTGGTGCCCATTCACTTTTGAATTATGCTGAGTTCTTGGCTGCAAAGAAATCTTCCCGAAAGGAGTTTGGGGAGGTGAATATGCCCTTCCGGGGAAAAGTGATTTACAGTTTCAAGTTTGATATACCTTTTAGTTTCATTAACTGTTTCTATTCTTGTCTCCTGAAAGTAAGCTAAGAAAAGGTTTCTCTTCAGTTCATTATTTTATCTATATTTGTTATTTTTATACCTTATTACTTTCTTCCTGCTAAATTAAAGATACCATTTCTTTTAGACTCTCTTTTTACAGAAATCAATGGTCAAAGCAGGCAATTTTTTGATGCTCAGCCCTGCTGCTAGTGACATAATAAGCAGCTCACAGATGAAAATTGGATTTTTCTCTGGAAAAAATGGAGAAGGATAGATTCTAATAGAATTCAAAGTATAAAATTGTTTCTCTAATTACAAGGATCTTTAATTTTCCAGGAAAAAATTATTTCAGATCTTTTGTGTGGGAGAGGAAAACTTGGACTTTTATAAAAGAAAATGCTTATCTGTATTGTTATTTATTCGCAATGGAGTTGCTGTTTTGGAACTGTGATTCAGGAGTATTGAAAGCAGGGCTTAAACTTCATGTGCTGTGATGGGCAGTAGCCAGCTGCCAGTTTTGGTATCATTGCAATGGCTTGCTCAGGAGAAGAAGCGGTAGCCAGCTTACCTGCACTGAGGACAAGCCAGGTAACATGTTGCTAGCAAGGTTTTTTCTTCTCCCTTAGGAAATAGAAGGATTGAAACAAGAAATCGACAATGCCAGAGAGCTCCAGGCACAGAGGGATTCTCTGACCCAGAAGTTACAGGTGAGCTATGGTGCATCATCTTCATTTAGAGAGAGGGGAAAAATGATCATCATGCGAGCAGTTCACATCAGCAACTTGTGCTATATTCACTGAAGGTGACAGATAAATATGTAACTTAGACAGTGTTGCAAAGTAGTGGGTTGGGATGATCCTTAGGAATTTGTATCAAAATTTCCACCTGCTGTAAGTTGCTATTTTTACCTGAGGGAACAACCCCAAATTTCATTTACAAGTCCACAGAGTACTCTCAGGCTAGCAGATGTCCTTCATCGATACATGTCCTGGGCAGTTCTGGTCTCATTTTCACTGCAGCGTCTTCCGATAGGTCGTGTGTGCCACTGAAACTGTCAGGCTCTGTATCGTCAGGTTGGGATGTGTTTGTATTCAGCTTTTAAACGTGCCCTGAGAAAGTAAAGGTTAAAGCGTTCTTGTGTAGTGCAGGCTTTAAAAACACACCTTGACGTTTTCTTGGAATTATTTAGAATCATTGTGGTTTTATTGTTTTTTCTGGGTTGTTTCTCTACTGTGTGTAAAGCCAGATACCTCAGACTACCGGAATCAGTGTCCCCTCAGTACACCCTCCCTTGCTACGTCTGAGCTCCTGTCTTTCTGTCGCTGTGCTGACCAGCCAGCACAGACGCACCTCCCTTGTGAAACCTGCCTTCTGAATGAGGCTGACCCAAAGCTTAGGGGGGTTAAACTCTGAATTCAGACTTTAGAGTTTTGATAGGACTGGAAACTCAGGCATTAAATAGCTCCAAATCCGAAGTGCTGAAAGGCAACCCTCACTGTTCTGTCGCTCGACCTAAATCATGCTGAAAGCAAGCCCCATCAGACTAGCCACAGCTTAAAAATCATTAAGCAGGTATTCTTTGAAATTTATTACATGAATTGGAACTTCCTTGAATCTCATTTTAACCTACAGAATAAACTACATAAGAACAAAATTAGTTTATTCATTTTTCCCCATTCTTAAGTGAAATCATTTGGAAAAAGTATGTTATTACTTTAAACAATCTTTAAAGATTGTTTTGAATACACCTGAGCTTGCCTGTTCCACTATTCCAAGAATTGTTGCTGGCTTTAGGCTAAAAATGGGAGTTTTCAGCTGAAATGGAGCTTATCTGAGAGACTCAAAAGGGAGATTATAATGAAAGTTGGAAATTGTTCTAGCAGTAACACAGGCAATAATTTCAGTGTAAGATCATATGAAAAGTAATAATGAGCCAGGAATTAGCTTTCCTTAGCAAACAGAATTAAGAGAGACTAGAAAGAGATGAAAGATTAGAAAATGCTAAGTTTTTACTAGAATTTGTACTTTATAAAGTCAGTAGCTTCCTTTTGGTATATTTATATCTTCGGGAACCAAATGGATATATTGTGTATATATGTCCATACGTCACGTTGTAGGTGATCAGTTTCTGAAAATAGTCCTATGTGGTTCTATTCAAGTAAATTTAAAGCTCACTTAGGATCTGAATTAAAAGTTGCCTTTCTTAAGGTTAAAGCTTATTACTGTCCTGATGCAGCCCATCTAAAAGATCTTGAGTCTTTGCTTTGCTATAATCATCCTGCTTTGATTATACTGGCCTTCTCTGAGCCACTTCACCCTACCCCTGTGATGTCAGTGAAATGGTGTTTTCTTCTGTAGCTCCAGACTAACCATCTCACATCTGTTCACTTAGTTGACTCATCATCTGTTTTCAGGGTGATTGTCTCCAGGGTCCTTATCTGTTCGCCTCGCTCTTTTTTCTTCTGCTTTATTTTTTCCCTCTTGTGCTTGGAAATGGATTATGTAACAATAAAATATTTTGGAATATGGCCTGTATGAAAAATGCCATACAAAGAAATCACTATTTCAAGGTGTATTGCATTTTTGACACACTTATATCAGGGAATGAATTAGAAATCCATCATTGGCAAATTCCAGTGAAGAGAAATATGTTATTACTGTGAAGGGTAAGTATCGGGGCCCTTGTTACTTAATAATTTTATTAGCAATGTAGAGAAGACATATCAATGAGTCATGATCAGTGTGATTCTCACAGTAAGTCAGGGTATCTTTATTACAATGGCTGATTCCTAAATATAGCTGTTGTGTATGGTTTGAATATTTTATTCGAATCCTTGCACTGAATTCCACGAAAGATTATTACAGTGCAAACAACAAACATAACTTGTTAATAATTTATTTCTTTTCTAAAAGAAAACAATGTATGAGAAATGATATTGTCCACTGTAAGAAGAGCTTGAAAAATCAGTGTAAAATACACCTTGCAAAGGGCCTGAATGTATCGGAAGAGTCAGTTTATTGTTAGATGAGATTAACTGCAAATACAGTGAAATGACACAACTAGGGGAATAGATTACATTCATGGACACCTCTCCACTTCTTCCCATCAAGAAGCACAGTTTTGAGGTAGACTGATTTGTAATAGGAAACTGCACGTGATCTGGACATGAACTTGTGATGCAATACTATTGCAAAAATCATTAATACTGATCTAGGGTAAATATGTGTAAGGATCAAATGTAAAGTTTGGGAAGAAGCATTTTCCAGAAATTGAAAGCAACAGCTCCTGACCTATTTCAGTTAGTTCTACTTCCCATACGTTGTTAAATATGTTAAGCATAAGTTAGGGAAAATAAAACAGGAGGAAGTGTGGGAGAAAGTGTATCATCTGAGGAAATGTTTGGGAAGCTAAATGTATATGGATTAGGAAAGAGATGTCAAGAATGGAATGTAAATAAAATACGCAAGCTGGAAGTTTAAACAAAAGAAGGGAGCTCTTCTGATTTGAAGAGATATAGCACAAGGACTACCAATGGAGAGTTAGCCTTTTGCTGAATATGGATGGAAGTTCCTACATGTAACATAAAGCTTTCGACTTTACCTGGGTGCTCCCACCCTAACAGCTCACAGCAGAACAATTCCTCAGCTTAAGAGCATCTGAGGAGAGCCTGAAAGACGATCTTCAGTGCTAGATACAGGCCAATGGGATGCTCTTCAGGCCCAGATAGCACGAAATAAAACCATATATGTATACGTGGATTTGTTCTGAAGTGGACCTTTTCATCACTGGCTTGCCTACTCATAGAAATTAACTATCTCTGGGGTAAGAGCAGTGGCAAGGAGACTTTGTAGAGCACACCCATTTGGTGAGTAGAAGAGGAGCAGTGACAGGAGAAGCAGGACATGTGAGCAAACATGGAAAAACAGCAGTCGGTTTTGTGTGAGCTAAGGAAAGGACTGTGTCATTCCTGCAGAGCTGAGAGGACCTTGAATTTCCCTTTTTGTCCTGTACTGCAGTCACTTGGCCTCAGAGGGTCTTGAACCCGCGCAGTCAGTGCACCAGGTAGCACTTAGTACTCAGTTTGGAGGGCAGGAGTAGGCTGAATGAAGGAGACTCTTCAGAGGGTATGGCTGGGTTATAATCAGTTAGCTTGTTCATTTGTAGCAGTGATGGGGTTGCTAATCGCTACGTGTGTATTTTTTAATTTATATTGTTTCTACAAATACTCTTTTCAGTTAGCTTCCTTTAGTGCTTTGGCAACTATATCATTCAGTGTTAAACAGATTAAACTAATTCTTCTCTTGGTCCTGCCAGCAAGGGGTAATTCCTGCTCTCAGCTGCACTGTTCAGGACCAGTGCTCAAAACTCTGTAATTTTTAACTCGTCCATTTACAAACAAGAAGTAAAGGAGGTATTCCAGTTCAGTTTGGACATACCCCTTGGCTGCACAAGCAGCCACAATTATGAGGAGATCAGCTTCCCAAGGCTCTGCCTTCTCCACCTGCACCACTGCCGAGGGTCCCAGAGCTCTCCCCCGCTGCGGAGGCTGGGAGCCGACGCTGAGCACCGGCCACATCACCCCATCTCTCCTCTGGCCAGGGATGCAGCGGCCGATCGGCGCTGCCATCAGACCCCTCATGGGTGGAAACGTGTCTTGGGCCATGGACTTTGGCACAAGCCTGCCATTTTATACCTGTTACTCCTGACTGCCCAAATACATATTCTGTATGGGCCAGGTTGTTTCTTATGGATAGCTGAGACCTCTCCAATGTAAACATTAATATATTTGTCAGCTTTGAGGGAGACAGAAGAATCATAATAAAACAGTGGGAGAGTGGGAGCACAGAAAGAGGACTTGCTCGTGCTGGGAGGAGTGACTGCTGCCAAACCTCCCTTCCTGTGGCTGTGTGAAACTGGTAGTTAGTTGTACAAACGCAGAGCAGGCCCATTAAAGCTTTGTGACACAAAGCCGCTGTAAAGGGAAGCGGTGTTGACAAAATGTTAATGTATGTAAATACGAATTCACTATGCACTTTTCCAGAGAATGGCTGCACAGGGTGTATGGCGTACTAAATACAGTCCCTGTGCTGCCTTTGAAAGTGTTTTTCATAACTGAAAGGACAAAATTTAGCATGAATTTGCAAGACGTGCAATGAATGTGACAAATAACAATATGCTATTCCAGACCCACGTGACTGCTACATTAGTAATTTGACAGAAGAGAGGGCACCTGGTTTGCACTACACCGAGCAGCCGTGGTCTCCCTCCCCTGCCAGGCGCAAGCCGGAGCTGTGAGGGGTCCCGGTGGGCTGGCGCGAGGGGGCTTCTCTTCCCTGTGAATGAGAGCTGGGCTTGCTTGGGATCAGATCCCCTCAGCGGTGTGTAACATGCCGCCGCTTTGTCGTTCCACCGCTGTACGGGAACAGCTTGTCCCTACGGCACTGGTGGCTCACGCGCTTTCCCTGCTCCCACCGCTGCGCTACGTTGGGGCTTGCAAGTGGGTGTTCCAGGGCACCGTGCAGTGAGACAAGACATTCAGCTTGCGCTTGCTGGTTTAAATTTCTCGCAATCAATGTCGCCTTGACATCAGTCTTGCTAGTTTATGTTTCTGTCTTAATTTTCAGGGTGAAAAGGCCTATAATGTGGGACAGGAGTAAGGTAGTACTCCTGCATCCATAAAGCAGTATTCTGCATGAGTTTCTGTATGAGACCATTTAATGGGGACTACGTCCTTGAGCAATTCATGTAGTCTAAATCAGGGAATACTTGAACTTAAGTAAACCTTTGAGAAGCCATTTTCAGTAGGTGGCACATTTCTGAATGATAGAAGCAATAACTTACCTGAGTAAGTATATCACATCCATTGTTCACTGACTAAATTTTATCCCTCTCCAAAGTTTCCGTCCTTCAGATGAATTACTGAAAAAATGGAGGAAGTGGTAGTACATACGCAATCGTAATAACACTTTGGGTTCTGGTTTTGGCTTAGTGGAAACTGTAAAGGGTGACAAATTGTTTTAAAAAGCAGTTGACAAAAATAGCATGCGAATACCAGCAGGAGGTGAGACTGCTTTCTGTTAGCAGACAATGCATTAACATGTTATGTATTTTCTCTGAAGGAAGTAGAAATTCGAAACAAAGACCTGGAAGGCCAGCTGTCTGATCTAGAGCAACGTCTGGAGAAAAGTCAGAATGAGCAAGAAGCTTTTCGCAATAACTTGAAGACACTTTTAGAAATTCTTGATGGAAAAATATTTGAACTAACAGAGTTACGAGATAACTTGGCCAAGCTAATAGAATGCAGCTAAAGAAAATGGGATTTCAGTGCCAATCAGCTTAAAGATGCACTGTCTCTCTTCATAGGACTGTGTTGGGCTCTGCATCAAAGTTGCACAAAATTAGAAAATGCTCCTCTGAGAGGGCTTGTTTTAAATTTGAGTCATATTTCAGTGTAAAATTTAGAACTCAGCTTGTAGCTAGTTGAAGAAAAAAAACAACAAACAAAAAAACTTGAATTACAAATTACCTCCTTGTACATTATTGGCCATAGATAACTTGAACGATATTAATAGTAATTGAATGCAATTCTTTTCTAATTATCAGTGATGGAAGAATTAGCAGTGTCCCAGGTCACATCCCCTTTTTGTGATAGACACAATATAGGTTATCTGCTGTTTTATTTATTTAAGATATTTAATTGCTGTGTTTTGTGCAAGAACTTAGTGATGACAGCCCTGTATTTTGTTGTTCTTAATAATTTCTCAGGATACTTTGCACTGTGGAAAAGCAGTGCCATTACCAATTTATTCTTGCCAGGAGTGAGAGAGAGTTGCATCTTTAATTGAAACAAAGTTACTATAACTGCTTGTATAAAATTCTTCTTTTTGGGGTTTTTTGGTTGGTTGGTTGGTTGGTTGTTTTTTGGGTTTTTATATATATATATACTGGAAGATACCGTATTTCTTTATGGAGCTTACTCTGGTGTTCTACAATATTGTCCGATGTAAGGTTTACTTTTTCATATGAATTCCATGTAATTACAGTGAGATACTATCTTCCACTTAACTATATTTTGAAGCCAACCAATGATGCAAGGTGAGTCCCCCAGGAAAAAAAAAAGAAAAAGGCAAAAAAACCCCTGAGAATTTTAAGTGTAAAATTTGACATGCATAGGTAACAAGGAGTAGCCAGTCATTTGTTTTCTGGCCTCGATACATATATTGAATATGTGTGTTCAATTAACTGTTAACCTGTTCTGCAGGAGACTTTTTCAGAATGTCACATGAATTTCAGGTTTTGTGAATAATGGCTTGCGGGGAGCACTGTTTTATTAGAGATTGCATTAAGGGCATAGAGCTATTGCAAGGGATTACTCGTACACTGAACTTGTCCAGCCAAGCAAGCTGTTTCTAGAAGTTTTGTTGTCATAGCAAATTGAAATGGAGACATGTTTACTCTTTTATCAGTCTTCATATCACATCTTTATTGAAACTACACCAGGCAATATTCTGAACTGTTAACTAAATGTTTAAAAACAGGAAATTGAACTCAATTATCCTCAGTGAGCAGGTTTTAAAGTTGTTTTGATGTAATTTTAACAGACTTTTGGCAAACACACATTTCTTTATATAATAGAATTATTTGAAAAAAAACCTCTTTGAAAGGTAAGCCAAGTGTCATGTGTCTTGCATCAAAGTACATTCTTGCCATAAATTGATGTAATGTTGAAGAGGGCTTTTTTTAAAATGTATGAATGAGAGTCAAAAGATGCACGGACCTTTGTTTGCTCCCCAAATTAATTTGAATGTTAAACATGAAATCTAGCTGCTTATTAAATTTGTACAACACAATTTTCTCCACTTAGAGACTGCTATTCAAAACTAGAAAAGATAAGTTTGTTTTCATGTGTGTACTGTGTGTATATACCATATGATACACACAGGTTCTCATTTATATTAGAAATACATGCTTTATTTCTAAAATACCGTTTTTTTTCTTTACCAATGATTTATCAGGTCTCCCCTGACTAGTCAGGAAAATGGTTTAGGTCAAATGCTAAACCATCATGTATTATACTGTATGTAATGTACACAATGTTTAAGTTTTCTCCATATTTCAGGGTATTTTCTCACCTGTTTTATTTATTAAAGGGGTGGGGGGAGCTTGGTTCAGCGTGCTACTGGTTGAAAACTTTGTGGTGACCTACATGTTTTTCATTTGGTCGATTTTAGATGGTGGTGTGTCTATCTTCATCAGGTCCACATGAGCAATTTACCTGGGGATGTTTGGGCCTGATTCTCCTGTCACTTGAGCCGATGTAAACCAGATGTGTCCCTGACGCGATGTCAGCGACATTCGGTTGGCCTAACCTCTGTGGAAGTGCAAGGAGAATTGGGCCTGTTAACGCTCAGTGGACATAATAAGGATGAAGAAAGAATAAAAACACAGAATGTTGATGATGGAATAAATGTACTATTATTTTTAATGATATTATTATTGACATTTTTAAAGATATGATGTCATTTACATGTGGGAAAATAGTGGACAGAAATATTTCCACTTAAATTTTGTGAATATGTGTGGTACATGAGTATTTCTATGTATACGTACACACACATATGTATATACAGAACATGGAAAAATTTAGATGTGCACATTTTTAATATTTTCCTATTGAAATTAAATTTAAAATTGGAAATTGATATTTGAGAATTTCTTTTCTCATAGAGTAGATATGCTTCATTTCTTTTTTTTTTTTTTAAATAATACAATTACTGAGGGCTGCACCTTTGAATTCCCAAATAGTTGCCAAACATAAATATGGGATAAGGTGGACATACGTGCACATATAAATAAAATCCTATTGCTAAGACTATTTCTAATGTTTATGTACAGTAGGTGAGTGTTTAGAAATTGTGACCTAAAGTTCACACTTAGGTGGCTATACCTACTGTAGCCTCTCCACTTCTGTTTTAAGATGAAAGTTTGCCTGTTTGAAACATTACTGTCCCAGAGACAGGTATTATACATTGTATCTATCTTTGATGAAACTATGGGAATATGTATACGAGAAAACTATGTTGAGTACTGTAGCCTGAAAACATGATCGTGAACTTGCACTGGAGGGGAGAGCAGTCACATCGCGTATAACTTGTTGTATGGCAACTACAGTCTTGTAAAAAAAAAAGACAAAAAGAATTACCAAAAACCTAATGGAAATACCCAACCAAAAAAAAAAAAAAAAAAAGAGAAAAATCAAAAATACAGTTTTTTATTTTGAAATACACTTGCTGTTCTCTGGAGAATGTACTTTTACTCTTTATTTTTTTCTTAAATCTTTTTCAAGTATGTGCAAGTGATAGCAGCAGCTACCTTAATCTTTCAGGTGCTACTGGATTTTGCATTAGCGTGTTATGTTGTGAAATCCTGACTTTGACATAAAAGATTTTTGTAAGTATACCCCCGTCTGGATAGTTAGTTTTTGGAGTGTCTTGTTCATAATCCATATGCCTCAATGATCCGAAAACTGCATTTTTCTATGTGGACAAAGTAAAATGTGTGAATTAATCTGTCTGTTACAGACTGGGAGTTCCTTTTCCTGGCTAATATATCCAGGAAAGAGGAGAACAAAATGAACTGATAATGCAGAAATGCTGTTACAAGGTCTCTAAGAAAATACATTTTCAGGTAACATATGAATAAATAAAGGGCTAAACCAGATGTAACACAAGTAAGTATCATTTAATGCTATTGGTGGCATTCCCAGGATAATTCCTTTAAAGAAAACCCTGCAAGAATGAACAGTGCGTCAATTAAAGATGGATGTTTTGGGATGTGTCTTTTCAGTTGTCGGTTGTGAAAGGTTTCTGATTTCTGCTCGTTTTTCTTCCAGTTAGGGATTAACTCCAGGTTTACCTTCAGTAAGAGGCTAAACCTCAGTTCGTTCTGTCATCTTCTATATTCTGTACTGAAGTGGCCACTGAACAGCGCCCTGTGAACACCGCATTCGAAAGTCAAAATCAAAACCTTTTGCAGAAATACCACACGGAGGGAGGAATGGAAAACTGTTGCAAACTTTAATTCTCAGCAGAACTGTGGATGTCAGTAAAAGCACTTAATTTGGTTGATTGTAGAAATCTTGGATCTTGAGGCCAAAGATAAATCTGATTAGAGATTAGGTCTGGATGTCAAAAGACAACTGAAAAAAGGGACCATCGAGAAACTCCATCCCAACGTGTGTAGTTCAGTCTCGGTAACTGGACATGCCAGCTAAGTGCACAGCTATACACTGATTTTTTTCAGGAAATGGACCTGACTCTGCAAAGCAATGTTCAAATTGTCTTGTTTACATTTTCTCAGTAATGCTGCATATGTGCACTACCTCTGAATGGTGCTAAGCAGAGAACGTATCATGGAATAACAGATACTTTTTAAAATCTCTATTTTTGCTTAGTAGCATTCGTTCCTTGCTTTACTCCACTTACTTCAGACAAGTAGGATTAATCTGCAGACAAGTAGGATTAATCATATGTTAAATGTCTGGGAGCAATGAACAGAGTTTTGTGTTAGATCCTGGAGTCAGTTCAGCTCATGTCCACTCTTCCGGCTGTGCAACGTAGCCAGAAAGCAGGTGCAACTGTTTATATCACAATACCTGCAATACCTCTAGATACTATAGATAGGAGTGGGTTTTCACACCATATGGGGTCTCATCGCTTGCCCGCCACAACCTCTCAGGGACCTGTAGCTGCCAGTGCTGCCTCTGCGCTGCTGGCAGCTCAGCCTAGGACCAAAGAAACACAAGCGTGGCGTACACCCGCTTTCTCCCTCATTGCCGGGTCTCGCCCGAGCAAAGCTCAGCTGCAACAATACATCTGGTGTCATTTGCAGCTACAGGCATGGGAATGAGGAGTAACCATCAAAGATGTTTTAGATTTGGGGCAGGGGGAAATGCAGAGTTGTCAAAAAGATTCCCTGTTCGTGGAACTGGTAGCTGTAAAAGAGGCGAGAGTGGTTTGCGTAGCAAAGGACAGACCACCTGAACTGCGCAGCAGCGACAAAAAGTTCCTTAGAAAGGATCTTGCTTTCCTTAGGTGTTCACATCATGCTAATGCTGAGCACACTTGGCTCGCCCCAGAACTCTGCTCTGATTGCTGTAGGCTTCTCAAGGTCAGCATGAGGCGTGTGTTTCATGAGCACAGCCGAAGTCCTGGCAGTCTGCAAACCCCACGTCCTCTCAGTCTTTCATCTGCACAACTCTAGAGGTTTGGTGTTGGCGTTAGTCGTCGGTAGTGGGTGACGGCGCTCCCTGCTTTTTCCTGCCATCAGTCCCTATCACCTGCGGTGTTAGTGTAATGAAGCTCTGAGCTGGGTTTGGGGGGTTTTCTTTCTTTCCTTTTAACTTTGAAGTAGTGTCAGACCTTGTCCATCCCTGCTCTGGGGATTCTCATCTGCTGTCATCCGGGTCTCATCTCACTGCATGGATCCAGCAGTGTGTCAGCCGCTTTTGCTTCCACTAGATTGAGAATAGCAACCTAGAAACCTGTTCTTTTCTCTTCTTGGAAGAGAGCTTGCATTTCTGTGACTGTGGTAATTCTTGAAGAGGAGGAATTTATTCCCAGTAGCTGAAGAAGGAGGCAGAGCCCAGGACCTTCACAAACAATGCGTGCATCCAGGTGCTAAGGGGAGAGGAAGAGCTACACTGACAAGGTATGTTTAAGTATAATCTGTGTGTATGGATTTCCCCCTTTTGAGTTACATAGGGTCATGCAAGCTTAAGATTTTCAGAGAGGGAACAAGAGCTTTGAAATTCTCTGAGTCCGGATTGTAACTTGTTAAATGATGACGGGAATTTTCGCTGAACAAAACAAAAGAAATGGAAAGCAAAATGATGTTGTACTTCCCTGCAGGAGAGACATCACAGCCCTTACCTGTGGTTGGAAATGTAAAAATTAAATCTACTTTCTCCACATCTGAATATACTGTTATTTTTGTAATTCCAGCAGTGTTGTTTCGCAGGCATCTGCAGCAATGGGAAACAAATCTATCAGCGAAGGGCACAGCTCTCTCTTTGACTTTCACTCAGTGAGAGAGCCGGGATAGTAAGGTGTAGCTGCACAACTCAAGTAGTATCTAGTGTGAGCGTCCCGCACGGCGTGCCTGCTGCTGAGCCTCGCTGCTGCGCCCTGCTAGCTGTGTGGCAGCTAGCCCAGACGGGGCTGCGCTCGCACTGCGTCCCAGCAGCAGCCCTGGGCGGTGGGTTGTCCCCTGTTCAGGAGCTGCTGGTTCGAACTGTAGCCCCGTCGCTACCGGTCAAGCCCTTTTGCTCCAGAGCATTCTGCACATTTGGAGATTTGCTTGCAGGGGCAGAAAACGGGGGGAATTTCATTCTGCAGATCTTAACGAAGCAGAGTAACCTGCTGGTTTGATATAAGCACCTTTCCCCACCTCTGAAAGGAACAGAAATTATGAAAGCTTTATTTGGGGTGGTTATTGTTACCATTTGAACCTACAAGTCAAAACTTTTTTGTCCTATATTTCTTGTATTTTTCCTTTTATCTGTCTATGCTCTTTTCTCGTGCGTAATTTGGAGCAGCCAAGCACATGTTTACAATAAATGTAAGAAAGTCCTAAGCTGCTTATGGAATGAGGTACATACATAAACATCCAGTGTCCTGCTCACCAGGCAGGCACATCAGCAACCAACCAAAAAAACATGTAAAAGGTATCTGTAGGTGTGAGGTGCTGTCTGTTGTGCGTGAACATCTCTTGGCCTCAGCGAAGGAGTCGGACAGCCAAAG
The DNA here is from genome assembly GCA_009819775.1 of Phoenicopterus ruber ruber. Classification (NCBI taxonomy): domain Eukaryota; kingdom Metazoa; phylum Chordata; class Aves; order Phoenicopteriformes; family Phoenicopteridae; genus Phoenicopterus; species Phoenicopterus ruber. The sequence goes on from CM020246.1 coordinate 26,251,958, forward strand.
CAGCCAAGAGAAGAGGCAATGAGGAAGCACCGGGGATGTTCCAAACAAGCGTTACTGAAGCATGCCACAAGGAAGAGTTTTGACTCAAAGTTGGCTAAAACAGAGCAATGCAAGTATTTTCAGAAGACAGGATTTTGTTTGCTCTTTATTGATGATGACTGCATTGCAGAAATAGAAAACTCCTGTAAGGCATGTTGAACTCCTCAAGTCAAAATACAGTAATGTGTCAGGATCAGCAGGCTGTTTTCTGAAGACACCGAGCTGATTTTCCTGCTGAAAAACAAAGGGATCATATGCCGGGCAGCAAAATTTCCCACCAAGCCAGAGGATTTCTGTCATCAGCTAGGATAGGAGATAGATCTTTTGCAGAGGAATTAACGCAACGTTTGGAAACTTCCCTGAGAGAATCAGTGCAGAGAGGAGAGCAGATCTCTGTGCAACTGCTGCAATGTGCCTGCGTCTGACTGGGAGATTGAGCTACAAGACTCACAGTCTGGACTGGCGGGACGGGCAGGTAGCAGACAGTGCTGTCAGTTCAAAGGTGTTTAAGGGAGTTGTGATACTTTGGCCAAATTACAGGAATGAAGCTGTAACGAGGACACAGGTGTCTAAAAATAAAACCCGGGAGGAACTGAAGCCTCACAGAGCGCAGCAGAAGTCAGCCCCGAGGCTGAGCAAGCAGCCACACCAGGGACTCTCGGTGTGTCCCAGCATGCAGTCACTGGTGTCACCCTGGCAGAGAGGAGGGTTTCCGTGCGGGACAGAACCAAACAGCTTAACCCGCCACTGAGGCTGGTTTTACAGCTCGGGAGTAGCTACTAGGTGGCTGTGGGATTCGCCGTGACGCTTTAAGTCTCCCTTGCGACGTGCTGCACCAGAAGAGGCAGCCGCTACTTGAGGAAGCTGTAAGCTGACCTCCGTGACCCCCATAAGCATAGCTCTGTGCCTTACACTGCATAAAGCTGGGGCGTCGCCACTTGGAAAACAGCTGGTGACGGCGGTGTGTCAAGGGATCAGGCCCCCATCGGCTGGAGGGTCTGGAGAGATACGAGTGAGGAAACTCTAATTTACAGTATTTCAGTATATTAGAAATTTTTTTAGGGAAACCCTATGACTTGCTATTGCAATGACGTGTTGATGGGCTAACGGAAAACATCTTAGCGTCCTCTTGGGAAACAGCTTGGCTCTTTCCACTGGGTGAGCGCCAGAGGCAGTAGGAGCTAAGTTTTGCATTCAGTCGCTAAACCAAGCTGGTACTGACAGCGCCAAACGCTTTCTTATTCAGAACCGTCCCTGAAACCGTGAGTGTCCCCTAAGGACTGCAGCAGATCGGTGTATCGGGCCTCGACAGGCGGGAAGACTTTAGAGCTGTTGGGCAGCTGATGGCTGGGAGCAGGAGGCGGGTTTATCCCAGATGGCCGATAGTGCAGTCTTGACAAATGCTGGCTGGGACACAGAGCTTCTGCTTCAAGTGTCTTATTGCAAGTTGTGATTACAAGCTGATGACTTGAAGGCGTTTTTTTCTGTGAAATGGGACATACCATTGACTTGGAACTGTAACTGCTTTTGAGTATTTAAATGTGTTTTAGATGTAATGTATGTTAGTTTGTATACAAATCTAAGCAGGTTGTCCTGGTAGGCAACCTGCGGCTCATGTTCTCCCTGAAAACATAGCCTGGGTAGGCACCTCTGTTTTTGTTAAGAAAAGTGACAAACTTCACCTCCTGAACAGAGGTTTGCTCTATCAATCAAGCATGGCTAACTAATGCTACCTTTGACTGAGGACGAGTCCTGCACTCCTCCCGTCTTTTCCCAGAATGGATTCAATGAGAGTAGACATGCTCCAAGTGTCACTCGCCAGCGTGCGGCTTTTCTTGGTCCCGTCTGCTGGCCATGGCCACCGGAGGAATGGCCCGTGAACGGCCAGACCTCGCAGAGGCCGCCAGGCTGACGCACCGAGCGCGGGTTAATTTAGGGCTGAGTGACAGAGCAAGGCGGGGTGGGGTGGGGGACGCTGGGACGCATAAAACGCTGCTGCAGAGCGGGTGGAAATAATTTGTTCATACAGTGGTAGTGGGCAGGAGAAGAAGCAATGACCTTATGTTTCAGCTTAGTTAGATATTGAGAAGCCTTCAAGCCGTAGGCACTGCAAGGGATCACTGGGAGAGGCTGTGACCTTCCATCAGTAGAAACCTTCAGGGAACTATTATGGGAATGACACAGGTTTATACACTCCAGCAACAAAAGGATAGGATGTGTGATTTTTTTTTTTTTAATATGTATTATTAATTGTATATTTTAATGCCAATTCTTCTTTTTTTTTTTTAATATGTCATTAGAAACCAAGAGCAGCGTGCAACAGCTTCTGTGTCAAATCGGTTTTGCAGGACTCTGTCCACTCCAACAGTCATTTTTACTCACAGCAGTGAGTGCGGGGGGGAAAAAAAGGCCATCACTTTACAATGCTTCATATGGAGTTGATTTATGAAACATCTGTTGTGGTGTTTAAATTGTGCAGTTAACATGCATGGCAGTTGGAGCATGCATTGATGATTTTGTATGCTAAGAGCTCAGTTACATTCCTACTGAAATTTAATGGGATTAAAATAAAGTACTGAGGAAGAAAAAGTATAGTTAATAGAAATGCTTTGTATGAATTGCATGATTCTTCAATTTTTCTTATTCCTGTGACTTTTAGACAGTAACATACAGAGGGAGTGTGATGCAAATTAGAGAAGTTGTTCAAGATAAAAGAATGAAGTAAACAGTGAATTTTGTTTGAAAGACCGTGAATGTGCTTGGCCTTATATAAGCAATGCGGGGCATAGTGAGATGTCTCAGAGAAGTCAATTCTAGCATCTTCCATGTTGAGGAGAAAGAGTGAAAAGCAGGTAACACAGGTGATTTGTCTGTGGCACAAGCGTCCCCAACAAACATCCCACAGACAGCACACAAATAACAGTAGGAACAAAGGGATAACGCAGCAGATCCAGCGAGTGATCTTGAATGTAATTTTTGTTGTGTTTTGGGTTTTTTCCCCCCCGAGTTTTGGTTGATTAATGAGGAGAGAGTGAACCCCAGCACTAACGCAGACAGGCAGCAGCTGTCACAGCACAGATAAGAATCTCTGCCTGCTTTTATCCACCAGCCCTTCCTGTGGAGGCAACTGTTTCATGGGAGACGTGCTGCCGTTGAGCTGATGGAAGTCTGGACAGCCAGCATGGCAGCGGGGAAGATTTGCATAAAGTTTAGAGAAAATAAGAGAGAATGAGAGTCTCGGCGCGAAGGGGGAAAGGGCAGGGAGGGATCTCTGTGGGAACAAGTGAGGTCTGCACTTCCGCAGGACGGAGAGATGGACAGACAGCCGCAGCACTTCTGTGGGCAAGGCAGGGTACGTGGCCGCGCTGCTGCAGCTTCCCGGTAAAACCTCTGAATCATTTCCTGCTGTAGTGCCATCTGTGTCCACAGTGATGCTCGTTACAGTTAAATGGCTGACATGGTACATCTAAAGTTTACAGAGGGTATTTTATCGTTAGGTTAATTACATCCCTCCCTCCTAAAAGGTAAAAACACAGTGGCAAAACTGTATTACTAGACCTAGACCGAGCGATCTGTGACGTGAGCGTAAAGCTCAGGCTGTGGCGGTGGCAGTGACGCGCTGGTGGTTTGGTGATTCAGAGATACTGCAGCAGCCCAGGACTGCTGTAAGCTCCCTCCTAGGGCAGGAAGAATAAAGCCTGTAAAACGGGCTTCTCCCTACGATGGGAAGCAGCAGTGAGAACTGCTGGGAAAAGGAACAGTTCACAGGTTTTGGAAAACGAGATCTGACAAACTCGCTTTCCATTTTTACTTCTCTCCCTTCTCCCCATCCCCTCTGCTGAGTATTAAGCGGTGTAGCAGAAACAAACCCTACAAACACCAACGCTTCCTGTGAGAAAGAGGTGGTGTTGCATTTCTACAAGCTTGAGAAGGACGGTGGCCCAGTGAATATTTATTTACAATGTACCTTTCCTTTACATCTGACATGTAACGAACATGAAAAATAATAAATGATGGTTCTACCCATCTCCCATCTTCTATGTGTTGTACAAACATTCAGGCCTTATTCGGAGTAGCGTACCACTGCCTTCCAAGTGTGCCTACAGATACATTCCCTGCTTTGCAATTCTGTTGCATGCATTAAATACACTTCCAACCTGTAGGAATACCCCTAAGAGCCATAAAAAAGCAGCTACTTATCTACTGAAGCCAATGTCAAAGCAGACACCCGTTGATGGCAGCAAGAAGGCGTGAAGGCACCCACACCAGCGTCACGCACCCTGCCGAGGGCGCGGCGAGAGCACTGGGAACAGCCCTCGGCTACAAATACAGCCCTCTTCTTTCGTAAGAAAAGTCAGTGATGACCAAAGAACTTACTTATTTCAAAACACATTTCCTACTGGTTCTACATGTTCAGCCACAACCCAAAATTAACAGCATATGCCATTATCACGAGTGAAAACACCACTAGAAGACCTGAACCAGATGGGCCTCGGATTTTGGTTAAGACACTTTGCAGAGTAGGTTAGTACTGCAAATGCAACCTTTGTTGCACTTTGTTGTTAGAAATGTCATACCTTTTTCTTGTTTTCTCAGGATTGTAATTGCACTAAAAAGTTCCTGTTCAGAAATACACCGATTATTTTTTTTTCTCATGTTAAGGGACCAGCTGGGCACAGAACCCACCTGCACTGACTTACCTGCACTGTAGTTCTTGTACCAGAAACACAGGAATGAAAGGAAAAAGATACACGATACAAACATATCTCTGTGTCTAGACAAAGGATAACACAAAATGGCTGTAGGAAAAACGCCCGAACAAACCAAACAGCTGGCAACTCGAGTCTGGGACATGCTCAGTCATCTATTTTGGGCTATTCCCCCTCCCCCAGAAAAAAAAAAGGTTAAACCCTTCAAAACACTCATGAAGGTACTTCTAAAGTATCCAAGTTTTCATATACAATCTAGTTTGCTTTTGAAATATTATATTGTACATATACCAAAAAAGCAAATAGTGGAGAAGTTGCATGTTTTTGATTTGAGCTTTTCCACTATCATTACTTGTGTTTTTAAGTGACGGCAGGCGGAGGCTCGCTCTCCCCGTGTAATGGCGCTGCCGCTAGCGAGCTCTAAAAGGGCAGAAGAGAGTAATGAGGGAGCTGAGCTCTTCATATTTCTGCGTTTAAATTTTTACCCTTTTTCATAGAGTGTTTTGGTCTTTTGATTAAGAGATGGAAAGCGTGAGTGATTTGTATTTAAGCACAACTATCCCTCATTATTTAAGAGCAAGATTCTTCCACCATACCTAAATTGTTTATGTGACTTCGTTTACAAAGATGTTACTTAATTATTCCCTGCTGCAACATAGCTCAGGCACAGCCATCTGCCACTAAGCAATGACAGAGCTTGAGGAGTTAGAAGAGCATCAGTGGAAACCTAAATGAACTGGATACGCATTTTCTTTTGTGGGAACTGAACTGCACTAAAAATATTTTCTTAATGTTGGTACATATTCAAAGTTAAAACCAGACAGTGGTCAAATAAATATCCTTTAATAAAGAAAAAAATGAATCATTTTAAAGCACCAAAACTGTGAGTATGATGTTACATCGCATGTACAAGAAGGTGAGTGCCGTACTTTGTGTACAGGTTTAAATTTCTGAGTCATGATAATAAAAAACATGAAATACACAGCAATAAACTTGCATTGCAGAAAAGCTGCACTAAAAAAAAAAAAAGAGCAAAAAGCAGACAGTTAAAACTTTTTTTAGTTTTTAGGTATTGCTAGAAATATTTCTTTAGTTTTTTACCTTTTTTTTAAACATACATGTTGCTTAATACTTTATAATATTGAGCATTTTTAGGCATAGTAAATTTGTAGTCTCATTTACAATAAAATACGCATTCAATATGTCCTTTAGAATATAATGGATTTAAAGAACTTTCTTAAAGCCAAGCACAATGTGCTAATAGTGTTTGAGTCTACCGATAATACTGCACAAAGCTAGTGAATGGCAAATTGGTTTTCGTTTGATTATTTCTTATTTATTCAACAGGCTAACAAAGAAATTACTTTCATTAAACTTCGCTGGCTTCATTCACGCAAGACAACCTGCAGCCATCTGTATTTCTTAAGCTCTCATCTTATGATGATGTATTCCTATATATTTAAGATGAAATTCAAAACATATAGCAACCACAGTAACACACTGGGAGATGTTAAGTGAGTAACCCTAATCCCCAACATGTATTTCCCAATTCAGAAATCAAAAATATGTTTCTAAATCTGAAAATCAAGCCACTCTACGGCAAACTAATTACCGAATCGGTGACAGTCTCTGGAATAAAATCTCTGCAGAGTTTGGGCTATACTCACCACAACGGCCATCATCCTTTTTACTTCTTCCAAATGGACACACTATTCGTTACTAGCTGGCCTTAGACACCAGCTTTAAATAATACTCTACATTAATATTAGAAACTCGGCAGAGTAAAATTCATTGCTTGGTCATTTTCCATATTAGAGGTACATCAGAGCATTCACATTTGAGAATGGAAAGACGACCTTTCTGTCAAATTCTGAAGCTCTGGGCCACAGAATATAGAAGACCTGAATAACAATAAAAATACATAAATGTCACGTGGCGGATTCACCACAGTCACACAGCTGGGAGTTTTGGATTAATAGTCGAACTGAACGGGAAGCGCAAAGAACCTTATATACAACAGCCCCCCCTCCCAAAAATATGCTGGCATGCCCACCCACCCTTGACCCTCCTAAAAATTCTAATTGTAAGTATTTATGTATGAGGCAGCAATTAAATATAAATCATTTGGTAGGAAAAATTTAAATTACAGTATATTTATAGGTTAAAAATGGCCATTGCCGTACTTTTTACAGCATTGATAGCAGTATGTCAATGTGCTTATTACACCAAAGAGCAATTTGCAGTCAAGTTTAGGGTGGCCTACTGTCTGTCAGCTCCAGTAGCACTGAAATCATGCAACGCACTCTCCCAGTAAGGTGCTTCTGTTTACTCCTTTTCTTTGCAAGAAGCTTCGCCTGTTCTTAACATTAATTCTGTAGTGCTAAAGATAACAACGTGTTGTTCATGCTTATGGAAGCATTACCAGAGATATATCCAGGTAATTTAATTACATAAGCATTACAATGAAAATAAAATCTGATTACACACGTGAGCAAACTTGATTTACAAATTACACTCTTGAAATTCAGTGCAACGAACTGAGTAAGGGCAACATTAACCACTGAAGTTTCTGCTTCCTCTTCTCAGTAAGTTGCATCTTCAATAATGCATCTGTCATTACTTTAGTATTAAACATTACAGAATATAGTGCTTATACTCAAAATGATTCTTTACAAATAACGTAGTGAAGTATGCTGAGTTCTATCCCCGATGCAGCCACAAAAGAACACAATATATAGTCATACTAATTTAGTTTACAGGTGTCTGGTGTAGGATGCAGACTGTCAGATTTTTAAAAAAAAAACCTTAAAAGTGACGTTTAAGAAAAATAAAAAAGCCTTCATCTACCCTAGACAGGTAACTTAACTAACATATGAAAACATAGTAAAGCAAATAAAATAAGACTATTGGTAATTTCTAAAGGATCTGGAACCTCTGTGAATGAGAGCATGAAATTCATGTTGATGCAAATTCCATTTCTGATCAGAAGACTATTGCCATTTACCTTAATTTCTGTTAAAATTACCAAAATGTGAATGTTTTGTTTCTTGTTCCCACTCATAAAAGATTTTTCAGTCCTCACATAAGCATTTGTACAATAAGCATTATGCATTCCAACTCTTTACCTCAGTGGATCAGTTACACTATACTAAAACAGTTTTAATTTGAACAAAGAAAGAAGTTTCTAAAAATGGAAAAAGCCTGAAAGCTGACAAACTGCTTAAGATAAATGACGAGCAACAGAGCAACTCAGCCACAGAAGTGAAGTCCAGCCACAAATGAAAAATACCAGTAATAGGTAGAAAGGTCTTTCTATGGAGGCTCTCTTTCCTTGCATATGTTTATGTGTTTTTTCTGTAGTGATGCTTGCTAAGATTTCTCCAGGACCAACACAATTATTACAGCTTTTTCAGCTATGGAGGAACCGATCTCAATGCAGGACTGTCATAATTTCTCTAAGTTTCTTGTGAGTGTACTTGAACTTTCCCCATTTGCTGCTGTAGCCATCCCACTGCAAAATTTCACATTACAGAGGATGGGAAGTTTTATGCATTAGCCTGTACACTACAAATGCACAGATTTATATCAAAGTGGAGAATTATGTGAAATTGTGACATCTAGTGACTCATGGAGGATTAAAATCCAGGATTTTTTTTATTTCGCAGTATGTGGAAAAAAAAGCCATTTACTTTCCACATTGAAGATGGCAGTTTTGAACGGATATAAACTGCTATGCTCAGCATAACAACTACTTTTTGTGTGCACATAAAATACATGTTCGTATGAGAACTCCATTTCTATAAACTAAGCTATTGCAGGAATCTAAGATTTCAGCTAAATATAAAACAGGCTAAGGACAGTAATTTTTCTCAATCATGCACACATTTTTCAAGGCAAAGATGACAGATCATGAGGCAAACAAATCTGAAAACTGTAGTACAGTACAGCATGGAACTACTTAGATGAATCACAACACAGTGGTAAACTGTAGACGCAAATGTTGGGCAAGGCGACCATTGCACCTATACTTTAAAATTACATTATTTTTCCTCAGCTTGGGATTTTGCTTGTGTCCCATATGCATACTCCAAGGAATAAATCTGCAGGCTGGAAAATAGGAAAAATGGACATTGAAGTTGTTCAATCACCACTGTTAATTTAGCACTCAGTTTACATGAACTGTATAATCCAAATTACCATTCTACATCATAGTTCTGCTTTGTGCTACAGCCAAAAATTTATCTCATTATCGCGGTTTCAGTGTGTGGTGTGACTGGAAGTACAGACAAATGTCAAGCAAAACCACACCACAGCTTACAGTATAGGCAATATCAAATGATTATGATGAACTTTGAAGTTGCTGTTATTGCTGCATGAACACAGTGCTAGACAGCTTGCAACCACACCATGTAACTCGGGGTTCAGAGAAGCGGTTTAAGAAAAAAACATTGTGTAGTTTTAGGTCCTCGGAAAGCCAGTATCAAATGTTTCATGAGCTGATCTCGGGACACAAAAATACAGACCTGACAACTAATGCAGCAAAATCGATACAACTCTACAGTAAAGCTGGTCACAGCTGCTGAGAAAATGAATGCTTACTAACTTACTATAAATAAGGCAACAAGGTTAAGAAAATGCCTGTGGAGAGCCAGGGTAAAGTGACATCCTTTTGAGATGTTTGACAGAGCTGTAATTTTAGGACAGCTACAGCAAAAAAACTGAAGGGTCCAAGAGCTGAGGTTTCTTTAGGTTACATAGCCTATTGCTAAGGTAAGTTCTCCTGTTCCTCCTTATATAAGTAAATGGCAAGACGTGAAATCTCCTGTTATAACGTTAACACAGTACATGTTCCATTACATGACAGCAGCAATGCATAACTCCGCTTAAAAAAAAAAGATCCCCATAGTAGTTTGTCTGTCACAAGAGGAACAGTGAATGGACCACACGACACAAAAGACAGGGACTGTGTATTCCTCAAACACAGTGTATGTCACGCTAGTAAAAATAAAACGCTAGTGAAAATGCAGTTTTCTTAGAATTCTTACAAGCTGACTTTAATATCACATGGAGCTTCTAGACAGTACAAGGCTACTTGTACCTCTGTACTGACATACCTCTAAGTACTGTGGTATCGTAAGAATAGCTGCCTGCAGCCATTAGTCATGAAGGTTAGGACTACTTCTAAGTATTCACCACAGAAGAAGCTGTAACTCTCCTTTAAAAGAAAATAGTCAGGATCAAAAGGGAACTTTTTTTTTTTCAGCCAGTAGGCTTTTGGGTATGAAATACAAATAATTTTGCAGCCACTAAAGGGAATAATGAAAACCAGCAAGAGAAGCATGATTTTCACAACTGAATTATCAGTATGTTTAAGTGCCTTATCTTTTTTAAAGAAGGCTGCTTAGAGTAATCAAAAGCCATTTTAAACCAAAAGAGAAAAATAATTTTAAGTATGAAATTACAAAATATTGCTTCTTATAACAAATGATAAAAGTATAATTAACTTGGTTCAGCATAGCTAAGTATTATTTTAAAAAAGCATGAAAATGTCTACTTTAAAAAGGTGTCAGACTACAAATGACCACCTAAAAAGGTGCTGCAGTATGTTTTGCTAGATGTACCATGTTGGAAACAAATACATTCCTGAAGATGTACTGAATTCAACTCTTATTTCTCATTGTGCTGTGGTCACTTGTTACTTTTCATACTGACATACACTTCTTCAAACTAAGAAGAAAAAAAGGCTTAGCTGCACGTTACTGAATTTCAGCTACTGTAGTGCAACTAGGAATTCTGCTCTTTCTGGAGTATTACACTGCTATACAGCAAGCTTCTCTGCAAGGAGCTATTTAGTTGGACTTTCAAGCAGATGATATATTCAGTGCAGTGAAGGGGACGTTTTATAGCTGGTTTGATGTCTCGGCTGAATCCCAAAGTTACTCTAACAGCAAGTATTCTCCCAACTCAAAATGCCCCCCCTCACTTAACTGGCCACACATTACTAACGCAAATATAAAAAGTGCTTAAGAATTGGGCATTCTTGATTATATAAAACGCACATCTAAACAACTTAGCTTTCTGCCCAAACCAGAATTTTTTGAAGAAAAAAGTGACCTGAAAATTAATATTTCAGGCCATTTTTTCCCATATACTGAATCATTTGCCAAAGAAAGACTATTTCTTTGCCAAAGAAAGCCTCCTGTGGACTTGATGGTCATGACTGCTGGCTCTGAATTTTCAGAAATGAAGAGGAAAAGTAATCTTCAACTGGGGTTTCTTTTCTCACGTCAGTGGCTGTGAATCACCTGTTTGGGAAAAAAGAAAAAGGAACATCTGAAAAGCTAAACGGCTGTACAAATACTCTCTGATCAACGTATTAGGCAATTCCAACATGCAATACTGAGCAGCGTCTTCAAAAGCCTTGATTCTCTTTGCTCCCAGGGTAATGACACACTAACTGTGGAGCCAGGACACACAGAACATGACCAAGTCTTTTTTTTGCCTTCTGGTATTACTGGCAGTGAACACAGATCAGAGTTTGAAGAGTCCCACAACCCTGGATTAGAAGACTACGGAAAGCAAAAGCTCGCTTCTTATCCGTTAGTTTGTCTGTCACTCCCAGGAACCCAGGTTTCACACTACTTACAGTACTCTCAATGTACTATAGTGATTTATGTGTACCATTACATACACACACATACAGAGATAGGCTTGGGATACTTTTGATAACCAGTAGTCTTCTGATTTTCCATACAGAAGCTACTGCATCTTTATACTGCTTGTTCAGCTGTACTTCCAATACATAGAATGCCTCAACGTTTTGGACATGGTTTAGAATGTCCGTAAGGAACTGCTCTTAAAAAACTCAGTCCTACCTTTATGTAGAAGTTAACTCATGAAGCAGGTAACACAAGAGATGACTAGATCTCCTGAAGGAATCGGTTACTATTAGTTTGTCTTCAATAATTAAGGAAACCACGTAAGTGGGCATTGGAAATACTCCTTGCACACACATTAAGACACTTTTTGGCACTTGATAAATATACATCATTATATCAGATTTAGCCTTCAATCCTAAGGCAAATAATTGCATTACATTTAGCCTATAAGGACATACATGTATTAAGCATAGTTTGTAACATATGTGCCAATACACTTTTGTATAACTGTTTTCAACCTAAAATCTCTATGCAACTGGTTTTTGTATGTGCAGACCTTACAGTTAAAAATCAGTAGGTCAGTCTTAAAGTATGTTATTAAATGGATAACCTTATAATGAAAAAATACTATTCTGCAATTTCTACAACAGACTTTCATTAGATTTTACTCTTGTGTAATAAAGTCTGGGTAACCAGTCTCTATGTTCAAGCAAGCATGCTCATCTATGTGAAAAGTATTTATTCAGCTGAATTTCATGAGGGCTTTGTCTCAATCTCTGTTCTCCCAGATTATTTCATGCACTTCCATAGCAGGGGCCATTTTTCCTTTCTGAGGTGTTAGCTATTTTGTACAACCATTTTTCAATGAAATCTGTACTATCTGTTAAATAGTCTCATCTCATAAAAACAGGATTGTTTTCATAATAAAATACAACATTGGTAAGAGAAAGCAGGTCTCAGAGGCGTGAAGCACTCCAAGGAGCACACACTCAGAACTCTGACACTGCATCCTGCTTTAGGTCCAGGTGATTGCATGGGACCTCAGCATTTGACAGGAGTGCATCCTTCAAAGGAGAAGATGCCATAACTGTAGACTGGTAAAAAGGAGACAACCACCAGTGCACTACAGATACTGCATGGCAGTGATTTTCTACCTGCATTCTGAACTGCTTCTATGGGGTTGCAAAAGATAGCAGAGGAAAACGTGTATTTGACCTGTATGGGAATGTACACGTAAGACTTCTAAGAGGGTACCCTTCCAATGGAAAATGTTTAGGAGGTCCACAAACTAGAGTAAAAAAATTCAAAGTCACTCTTGGAAAATTCTTTCCTTTTTTTTTAAAAATGATCCATAGTATTAAGGAGTATTCTTGCTAAAAAATGCAAACGAGATCCCAAAGAATAAGTTAGATTTACTAAAATCATAAAGTCAAATCACAAAGTTTAAATATGCTCAGTTATCTAGGAAATTAAAAGAGAATAATTGCACTGAGAAAGCCAAGTCAATTCCAAGGCATGTCTTTTCTTATAGCTGTCACTTGATTTCTGACAGGCTGTGGTAGTGGGAGTTTTCAGTATGCAAGTACAGAAAAAAGTTACATCCAAACAAGATTATTTTCACTTTGAGTTTCAGCAAGAGTTAAGGACACCTCCACTCCCAGATTTTCAACTCTGAAACTAGCAGTACATTTGGTATGGAATAGAAGGAGCATGCCATAATTAAACTGTATTAAATCATTAGTGTGGCCAATGGCTAGTTCATGAGGAAATAAAGGCAACACTTATTTTCCTTTTTAAAAATTTTACATATTATTATTTGAAAATAGCATACCAATGGAACAGTTTGAGACATAGAATTTCATAATCACAACAACATTCAGCAGATGATGTGCTAAGTCACCATCACTTTTTAAACAGCTGTAGCACTTTATCAATAGTCACTCTCCAGCTATGATAACAACTAACCAGGGCAGAAATGCCTGATTGTAAGCACCCAAAAAGGTTCTCTTTTTCCTACTGCTAGCTGTGTTGCTAGGACTGTAAATATTTATCTTCCACACTCTTGAAATAGCCTTTGATTTCTAAACAGATTTTTAAATTCTTTACGGATTGTCCTACCTCTCTTTTCTCCAAATTTTAAGTTTAGTAGGAACTGTCATTGAGACTTAAGTTCATCCACGTGCCAGTAACAGAAAAAAAACACCAAAGAAGAATAGTGCTGTATGCTGTTGTTGTAATCAAGAATCTCTTTGTGCTACTGATGCAGCCATAATTTTGAAAACTAACCTCTTGCCAGTTTCTGGTTTGTTCTGAAATCATTAACTTCATCTGCTGAAGTCTAATATCTCTACTTTCAGGCACTGTAGCTTAGTATAATGCAAGTTCATGGGATTTGTATGAGTAGCAGAAGTATAAATTATATTTGTATATTTACTGTTTATAGTCTGGAAATTCAATTAAGTCAGAGAGTTTACAGATTGAAACCAAGCCATCAAAGAGTCAGTCACACAGGGTAACCAAAGAGATTTCAATGTGTTCAGCAGTTAAATCTAACCGTCCTTCACTTGGAGCTATTCAGTCTGAAGTGACAAACACGCTAAATTTTTACAAGGCCAGAAGTAATTAGAAAATACGTACAAGGTGTGTCCAAGAGTGATTGTGCTGCTTTGTTACTTAAAAGCTTTTTAAAGCTTTTGGGTAAGCTGCAAACAGTCCCTTCAAATTTACTAAATAAAATAGAGCTTTTTATAGGAGCAGTCCTGTCAATATTCAGCAAAAGTATTCAAACAATAAAAGGCTAAGATGTTGCCTAAAAAAAGTTTTCCTTACTATAAACCTTAAATTCTTTGAAAAGTCACTGATACTAAATTCGTATGTGCATGTTTTACCACGTTGGACGTCAGACAGTTTAGTCACATTCGTACTAAGTCTCCTAGAACGCACAACCAGAGGCTTAGCCGCTATTGTTATACAAAAAGTGTTGAAGAAATATTTTTTTTTAAATGTAGGTTAATTACAGGTTAATTTTCCCAGTCTGTGCAAGGCAAACTCTCCTCTTCATCCTCTGATTCAGGTGATGCTTCCTTAATTCGTCGCAATGCTTCATGGATGCTCCTTGTCAGAGGGTCAGTATCAGGCAGAATTGTAAAAGATTCTCTCAAAACATCTTTCTGCACTTTCTTCAGTTTCACGCCTTTCCTGATCTGTGCCAAGATGTTATTGCTATCATCTTCATCAGGAAAAGGAGGGAGACTTCTCTGCTCAACTTTTCTTAAGTGAAAGCTGCCACGTTTCAAGGAAGCCAGCACTTCATCCATCGGGGAACTCACTGCAGTAAATCAAAAGACCTTCAGTATTATTTTTACTAAATTTTATCAGTCTTCATTTATATTTCCTACAGACCAAAAATTAACTGCGTACTATTAATGGGATAGTCCCATACCATAAGTATAATGGTAGCTCCAATATTGTTTTAGCCTCCAAATTTATCTTCCCCGTTACCAGGTCAAAACTGGTTTATACAGACAATTACAATTTCTGAAACCACTTAACCTCCTATCAGGCAGGTAGTAAAACTTTTTGAACAAGATGGCTTTCCTGTTTGCAGTCAGGAAAATCAAAATAGCTGCAATGAATCCAACACAATCAAAGTGTTTATGACATTATCTTGTGGGTATCAATCTCTACTCTCAAGTGACAAGCGATAGGACAAGAGGACACAGCCTCAAGTTGCGCCAGGGGAAGCTTAGATTGGATATTAGGAAACATTTCTTCACTGAAAGGGTTGTCAACCGCTGGAACAGGCTGCCCAGGGAAGTGGTTGAGGCACCATCCCTGGAGGTACTTAAAAGACGTGTAGACATGGCACTTACGGACATGGTTTAGTGGTGGACATGGCAGTGACAGGTTAACAGTTGGACTCGATGACCTTAAAGGTCTCTTCCAACCTAAACAATTCTATGATTCTATTATCTTTCTTGACTTTGAAACGCAGGTAATGAGTACATATCTTAAGTATTGCACTGTGCAGTCCGTTCTCCACACTTGCATTTTGTGGCCGATTTTATCTACTGTATGGCTATTACTACATGCCAGTGCGGGAAGCAGCAGTATAGTCAACTGCAATGGCATGCATTTCTCTGCTTCTCTGGATTCATGTATGTAATAGTACCTAGTCACAGCATGCCTATATAAATTCCCTTCCTTTATAATTAATGGAAACAAAGAAGTAAGAGTTAATACTTTATCACAAATCCTTCCTTTATCATCAATTTGAAACTAGTTCTCTGCAGAAATAAAAATCAAGCTTTGGCTCTTTGAAGAGCTACAAGTAGGTAAGATCTCTGTCCCGGAGAACGCATTATAATAAAGTGCAACAGTTTGAAATAGCTCACATACACTAGCACATACAACGAGCAGCACATATCAATCAATAGATGAATATCCATCTCCAGTTCTTTTTTGTATATTGTAGAATACATTTTTGAAACCTGTTTTGCATTTATGAGTGGGCTTTGTGCATCAGACTAATGTCCCAGACAGTTGGAATAGACACAAGGAAAAGAGAGAAATAAAAGAAAAATACAGGATTGCACATTTGAAGGAGGAAGGAAGGACTGTAAAACACTCATCTGTCATACAGAGACAAATTTCTGAAGCCACTTAGAGACTTGGAACATCTCAGGGAATACAGAGCAGCAGTAGAGTGCTGCTGCAGACATTAACAATACTCTTAAGAGGGAGGATATGATTTGATTTTATATTTGTCTTTTTATGATGTACATCAAATTGCACACACAATATGTGTTTTTTCTAAAACTGCAAGATAAAATGGGTATCAGAAGAATGAACAATAGGGCTGCACAAAAAGAAAAATGGAGCACAGCAGCATCAAAATTGATAACGAACTTAAGACACTGTACCTGTAACCTGCAAGATTCATAAGAGCTTAAGAATTCTGTAACTATGCAGTTACTTCAAGGGTTTTCAGTCATTTAAGGACAATTCTAGAGAAAACAGTCTTGTTTCTGTCTGATTGATGAAGACACTTCTAATTTTGATTTTATCTCGATGAGGGAAAATGTCAATGGAGGGATGTTTTCTGTACTTGTAACTGACAGACCCAGATAGAATTTTTAATAAAATGTTATTACAGCCATATTACAGCAGTGTGAATCAGGGCCCACTTGAGGTACTTTTTCTCAGTGACTTCCAGTAAAATAGTTCAGCTGAGCACTTCTGAAAATCCCACCTCGGATTTTCAAATAAAACTTTGCTCCAATATAGCACATTTCACCAAAACACCAGGACTATTTTGTTCAAATATGGCTGCCATTCTCCCCATTTTATACATGGGATAAACGATAAAGAGTTAAAAACAAGTAGCACAGATTCAACAAGTTGTAACAGATCTCCCAGCTCAGCCCTGTGCTCTATTCATTCTCCTCCGTTTCCAAAGAAGTTTTTGATCTTTTAACTATTTGTTAACATACTTTGCTGAATGATTACAGATTTAATTTCCAATTGTAATTAAACGTATATATTCTTACTCAGTTCTCAAGGGTACTTGAGAGTTTGTGGACTTTTGTATGAAAATTTGAAGAAACCTTGAAGAAAGCATTCTCAAGGTTTCCTACGTCCCAAGACAAGTATTCATTTTACTAGGCCATAAGTTATGTAAAATTCTGTTCTTAAAAACCACAGCACCCTCAGGTGAAGCATATAATATTTGCAGTGCTGGCTGTAAACTAAATAGGAAAAGATGCTTTTAGACAACTTTTAGCTCCATTTTCTAGCTAGTCTAACATTGTATATTGTAGATTTCACAGGTGTTTTCTGTCTAACGGAACAAGTATACCACACACTGTCGTAAAGGTCCTAACATTTGTTTGAGTCGCCAACATTTGTCAACTGAAAAGGATTTAACAACTTTCCTGTTAATAATTACAAACGAAGCACAGCATGCACTTTTCTATAGAGCAATTCAAAAGAGGAACTGATGTGCATTACAATGGAATACACAGAAATGAAAACATTACCTCTCCTCCTCTGTAAACCCTCTAGATCACCGGTCTTCTTAAGCTTCTTCTTGGCACTGACTAGCTGACTGCTGTCAAACAGATGTGCTGGTGGGACACCAGAAGAGTGCTGGACTCCCTTCTCCTCACTCTGACGTTTAACAAAGCTGTCGCTTTTCTCTAAGGATTTGGTGGCATCTTCCTTGGAGGGCAAAGGTGGAGGAGGAGGTGGAGGTGGTGGAGGCAAAGGGGGTGGAAGCGGTACTACAGTAACAGTCTCCGATTGAAGCTCATTACTGGTGAGTGGAGAAGTACTAACATGAGGCAGTTCAGAGGTAACACCATTGGGAGGTAACGAGATATCTTGAAGTTGTTCTAAGCTTGTGGATTCTTGCACTTGCAAAGGCTGAACTGCATTTTCCAATTCCACCTCTTCACTTTTCTCTTGGATTTGTATGGTTGCTGGCAACGATTGAGGCTGATCGACACAGGACACTGAGCTGGCTGCACATTTTCTTCTTGCACGAGCCAGCCGTAGTCTGGTTGATTTAAGTATTACTTGCCCAGGGTACCGCTAAAGTGAATAAGTTATTGACAATTAGATAAGTATATGCAATGCACTATTCTAGATTCTAAGTACCTGTCACTAGGGTCTGCCTTTCTGACAAGTAGAATTCATCTGCTATTCTCATTCATTTTGCTCTGGATGTAAAAACAAAGCAAATATATCCTCACCTTTATGCAAAAATGATCCATTTTCTTAATTTTTATTCTTGGTTAAGCCACAACTTACATGTGATTGGTCTAGTCAGGGATATACATGGGTTAGAATTAGGATTTCACTAAGAACCAGATTGTACATTCAAAACTTTTCTTTCTGGAAACTAAAATTCAAAATTCCCTCTTGCTTTCCTTTTCTAAAGCTGGTCAATGACTCCCTCTGCAACAAAGTCCTCTCTGACCTAATACACTGGCCTTAGTGAATCAGACTGCTTTCTTTCAAGAAAAGGTATTTCTTGAAAATGTCAAACATTTTGAGAGTTTCCAAAGTATTTTTAATTTAGTTCTTAAATTTACTGCCTCAGTATCTTTCTTTTCATATTAGTTTCATCCATAGCCATTTTTATGCAAAAATTTAAACTGCTTCTGAAAGACAGGTCTAATACATTTTACACAACTGTGGTAGGCCTAAAGCAATAGAGATCGTAACAATATAAACATGCTCATACATAAAGTCAGTCCATTAACAGTTGCCGGTTAAAACAAGTACATTTGCTTTAATTTACAGAAGCTATGCAATTCAAAAGCCTTGCAAACAATAAGGATATGAAGAGCATACTGCTGAGCAAGACAGCTTTCCAGTAAAGAAACTTCTTATACCTATATTTTTTTATGTATTCAGCAAAACCAAAAAAAGTCTTTGCCAATTCATATAGTGTCTGTTTTCTTGCACTTTCACCCTTTCCTTATTGTGTCCCCTTCATTCCATCCTCCATCCATTTTCTGATACTTACATTGTAATAGGAAGGGGCAGGTATTGGCAGGTGTTCTAGCAATCAGTGGTAGTGGGGGTATGTCAGATGGCAATACTCTTTGTGGGAAATACCATTTAGATTATACTTCTTTTACGAATGTTTGCTAAGTGTCTTATCAGAAGGTGTAGATGTAAGAGTGAACCGAAGCTTATTACAGCACTAGGAATGCAACGGCCAGAGGAATTCGTTACCACCACTGCCATATTTTGTTGTAAATTTTCCAAAGAACAGTTAACTGCATAATGAAAGAGAATAGCTAATAGCATAGTACAGTCCTAGAATGAGTGAAAATTTCTTTTGGAAAAGAAACTGGTGGAAAAGAACAACTCTAGTCCTGTTACCTGTTTAAATGTGCGAAGTCTGTCCAGTGTTTTCTGTCGTTCCTGACTAACCCAGGAGCTCTTTCTTTCCTCTTCATCTTGTAATTGATCCCGCTTCTGAGAAAATACATGGAAAACATGTAAGTATTACATCCAATGCTATGTTTAGCATCATTTAAAAAAGTGAATTAAAATAACTCTTCTACTAATTGTTAAGAATTACCTAACAATCTACTTCTCAAATAAAAATATTTCTGAACTTCAAAACTTGGCCTTTGTCCTCCCCTTAAAAAATATTATGCATTGCATGTTTTATAATCTTGAAGAAATGCAAAGCTCAGGAAAGAAAGATTTCAATCTGGAATTGGAACACTTGAAGACTTGTTGCCTTGAAAGATGAGAAATAACTAGAGACGTGACAGAATATTATATTGAAAAAAGCTGCCTTAAATTAAAACCGGTATAAATTAGCCGGACAGCAAACCAGTATCCATTTTCTCTCATTCCAAGATCAAAATGACAGTCCAAATTGTAAGGTTGCTCATTTAAAACAAGTCATATCAGTATTTTTACAGTGCAAGAAATCACAGAACTTAGTGACATGAAGTTTTGAATTCAATATTGAGCAAATTAAGTAAACATTTTCATTATAATTTACAACAGTAAATACAAGTTTTGTATTTAATGAAGCTGTCATTATTTAATCCAGCTTGATTTTCTGTAACCTTACTTAAATAAAGGTTTGAAGCTCTTCCTTGCAGCTAAGACAGCTGTATTTTTTCTTGTTTGGGGATCTTACCTCAGTGAAAACACACATTTGGGTCTACCTCCTTTAACTAGTCATCCATTTTTACAAAAGTTCAGCAAAGTTACTACATCTTTGAAACAAGACACTACTCTTCAGTCAAATTTATGGAAAGTGGATGCTAGTTATCAGGTGGCAAAAGTCATTGTACACAAGTTCAGAAGTTACCAGGAAGTGATAGAACAGGTGACTATAAAGAAAAAACCCTGAGCAGAAACAGCAGCTTTAATTCTTAAATGACTCACAGCACTTAGTATTACTTTTAAAAGCTCATCTTCATCATCATAATTAAAAATTCTGATCACTTTTGTGAAATTTTATTGTCATTCAGTCAACAAAAAAGCAGAATCTGCCTGCCTGCCATTTTCAGAAGTCAGCTAGTGGCCTGGTGTCCCTCATAAAGAGCCAACTCCTGGGATTTGGAAGGAAGTTAAGTACAGATGCATTAGGGAGAGGAAGAGGAGAACATGTCTGGAAAATAGTAAGGACAGGAAATAGGAAAGGGTGAAGAGGAATAGAAGCATGTGGTGAAAATAAAATAACAGAGCAATAGGGCAAAGAAGTTAAAACAGAAGCATAAAGAGAAGATTATAGCAAGAAGAAAGGACAGTTCTACCACCACACCCGCATGTTACATATGCAATCAGCACAAACTCTTCCTGAAGCAGTCTCAAAGTCAAGGGTTTATTTTGGTTTGGTTTTAAATAAGAATAGTGAAATTGTAATTCTTATTTGATTTCAGGTTTGGACACTCTTGAGGTTATCTTTTCAAAATTCTTCATGGAAACCAGTGGCTGAAAACCTATTTTACAATAACAGCAGAAATTTTCAGTCACATTATAAACAGAAAAAAGACCAAAAAAAATAGCATAAGGTTCTTTATATAATGGAAGTGGGCAACTCCATGAAATAAATAATGAAAAAGCCCAGTAGTGTTTGAGAGACAAGGAAGTCCTTCAGCTTTGTCAAGTCTTATTTTTAAGACTGATAAATGGACTACAATCCACACAGCAAATTCATTTGCCTTACTGTAAGAACTGGGGGGGGGGGGGGGCTCTAAGTTCCTGAAAGAATATGCCAATATGTACTGTCTTTCACAAGAAGCCTTTTCATAAAATAAATTATGCAGCTGACTTCCTGGACAAATGTATCAATGTTAAAAATGTATAAGGATGAAACAGAATCACTTTCACTAATCTAATTGAAGCCTGAATTAAAGAGACTTGGATTTCAATGCATCTTTGTCAGTGATCTTTATTAAATATTGATACTATATCAGCTCCCAAGACCTAGCCCAGAATTTGAATATTCTTTAAGATAAAGCCTATTATGTTCAGCACAAGAGTTAGACTAGCTAGCCTATTCTCTGCGATGAGACCATGCAGAGAATTGTGGAGCATACAGCTGGAATGACATCTTTATACAACACAATTCAAGTGATTTCTTTTTAGAAAGAATAAAAATAACGAACAAGCTTATTAAAATTCAAGAAAAAATGTGTATGGTTTCCTTACTCATCTCAGCATACCTCTGGCACTGTACTCAGAGATGTCTGGAATCTATGTGCACGTGATAACAAACTGCATGCAGCCTAACCCTAGCAGTAATCACTTAGATGTGAACCTAGCATTAAAGAACTGTTTTATTTGCTTGGGTTCAATGTCATACTAACACAGCACTATACTCCCCCTTACCAGCATAATATGATACATGGTGCAAAGGTTAGGGATACGCACCATCTTTTTAAAACAGCAATCACTCTGAATACTCTCCTAGTTAGTGTATAATGAGGAATGCAAGCTATTAACTCAAGGCTAAATTCAACAGCAGAAAACTCAAACTTACTAGCTGAACAGCATGGTGCATTTTGTATTCCTCCTCACCCTGGTGACGCTGCTGGATCTTTTCATTATGCTTTGCGATACAGATCTCCTATAGAGACATAAAATGTTATCTATAAAATATGAATTTCAAATGTCGATTTACGGGGTATAATGTCATATTGAGTAATTAGCACTAAGAATTAGAAAAATAAAAATTACAAAGCCTATCTCAGACAAGCTAATTTAACCAAGCTAATTTAACTTACAATAAAACCATAAAATGGAAACAAAACCAAGACAGACAAACACAAATCTATTACTTTTAACTGTCAAAAGAATATACACAAGTAACAGCTGCTTGAAAAGTCTGTTGTACAATACCAGTGGAAAAGTCGCAACAAATACCGATTTGTCAAATACTTCATAAAACCCTTGTGTAACTCCATGTATTTGTATACATGGATAATAACTAACTCTGAAATATACCACATATTTCTGTTTATGCAACTAGACAGCTTCCCATTTACAAGTGTAAGTTCATCTTTTGCATGTACAATCTGCAAGCACAAACATTAGTAAAGTTGTTACAATTTTATGCATGCACAAGCAGGTTCACTTACTATACCGAGTTCACGTCTGTAATGTCTGGTTTAAAAACAAGCATTTATTACATTGCCTGCAAATAAGAACAGGTTAAAAAAAAAAACAAACAGGCCATTTTACAATAGAAGACAAGAAACAGGATGACACTCGAACTTCAGGTAGATAATATGAAAAGAACTGAATTAAGTATCAGCTACAAAGAAAAGATGTGCAGGAATTTAAAGTAGCGACAGGACAGACAAGTTCATAGGACAACACTGAGGGCCAGGAAATCAGACAGTATGGGCAATCAAATTAAGCCCAGTACAAGCACCACACAGAACTAGAACAAAGTCGGATGTTTAGTTAGAAACAGATCTCATGGCCGTGTAAGAGGAGACAGTGTTAGGAAGCAATGCGGAGTGTGACTGCAGCTAGAACACTGAAGCGATGGCCTTCCCAGGCATTAGTCACCTTGACTTACTGAGTGGAGCCAGACCGGAGCTTTGCCATTGAAAGCATTGCTTGGGGCAGCTGATGGAGTTATCAGCCATCAAGCAAGATACTACAGTAGCGGCAGAAAGACACAAAAACAAGGAGGGGAGGGATAAAAGAAGCCTGCAATTTTGGACACTTGGAAATGCAGAAAAAGCTATGTTCTCCTACAAGCCGACTATGGACATACTGTGATCACATAAAAAGGTAGCCAGTGTTCCTGTATAGGACAGAAATACCATGCTGTCTTGAATATTTCTAAACAGTAAGACCATCAATGTTGCAGGCAACCGACACGAGCATAAGTTTCTGTGGAAATATTGCCCCAGCTTCATCAGAGGTGTATATATATAGCTAAACATTGCTGGGTTTTATGTTTGTTTGTTCATGGAGTTTTTTTCCCTGATGAAAAGAGTTTAATTAATACAGCCGGAAAAGTTAATCTATTTAATTTGTAACCGCAAAAGTACAAACTACCTCATTTCTGCATTTCAAAGACAACAATAGATTCAGAATATTACTAACGAATCTGAAAGACTTCTTGTAATACTACTACTGATTTACCTTTACAGTTTATTTTCTATTTATGTGTTAAGTTTGATTAAAAGTCTTCTAAAATAATAAGGAATGTATGTTACAAGATATAAACAAGTATTATAAATTAATGAGAAAACATATGTCAGGTTTGGTTTGGGTTTTTCGACCATAAATACTTGGTGGGCACACTTTTATGAAATATTTTCTCTTTAACATCAGTATTTAAATCTTTCTGATTAAGAGCAATAAAGAAAGATATTTTAAGTATGTGAAGAGGACAAACCAGACCAAAACATATTTGGTGCTGACTTTGTACTAATAAACAACATACTTTAATGTAATTAGATCTCTATGACTTGAAATAATAAAAAAGACTAGGAGGGGCTGAAAATGTTGCAGAACACAATTAGAAATCTGAATCATCTTAACTAATTACAGAAATGGTCCAAAAAAAAAGAAAAAAAGAATGGTTGCAATTTCATAGGGACCAATGCAGGGTTCTACCTGTAGACAAGATTAAGTGACTGCAAAGAAAGGATGAAGAAAAAAAATCCAGCCAGGTGACAGCATTAAAGAAAATGACACGGATGATTATGGCAGATCACAAGTTGAATATAAACCAACAAACTCTGGCAAAAAAAAAGAAGACATCATAATTAGGTGTACAAGCAGGAATACAGCCTGCTGCACATGTGAAGTAGTCCCTCCTTCTCAGCACTGGGAAAGCAGGAGCATTATGTCCATTGAGAGCCATGCTTCAAGAAAGATGTTGACCAACAGCATGGAATTGAGAGAGCATCAAGAAGTAATGTTCATTTCTCTTTTAATCACCTGATGCATTTCACAGTATCAAATTGTACAGAGACAAAAAGGGAGAGCTGAGGAATCATTTCAGCCCTCATCACTGGATAAGCTACCATGTTTAAGACTAGTAATGTGTAATATACGTAAAAAAGAGATCTGCATTAGTATTATATTTAACCAGTTCCAGTGAGCCTTGCTTTCAGATTGAAAAACAGTT
This sequence comes from Phoenicopterus ruber ruber, assembly GCA_009819775.1. Lineage (NCBI taxonomy): Eukaryota > Metazoa > Chordata > Aves > Phoenicopteriformes > Phoenicopteridae > Phoenicopterus > Phoenicopterus ruber. The sequence continues at coordinate 26,276,500 of CM020246.1, forward strand.
AAAAGGTTAGCTTCTCATTTAGTAAGCTCAGTATGTGCAGAAACTGTATTTTACTATAAGCATTCTGTGTAGTTATGCCTTTTTGTTGTTGTAATGATGATAATAATAATAGAGCATACCAAGTAACCCTATGCCAGCTGTCACTGCATCTACATAACACCTGTTTTGGCATGGGCTATGCTTTCAACTGTGGGCTTGCAAAGCAGTAAAGGTGTCCTACTAAATGGACACAACAGCATATGAGGAAGCTTCCTAAACGAAAGCATACATTATGAATGTAACCCAAACAGCTTCACCAATCAGTTGCCTCTCCCACTCTGCTCATGATAAGGAATACTCTTTCTGGATGTAAAATAATTCAATTTCTTCACAACTCTATTTTTCCAAAGATATTTTTCCAGGCGCCTTCTACATCATCTTTTTTACCTTGACTCTTTGCTATAAATCTAACTTCCCAATATAACAGCTGCTTGTTCCATAACCCAATTAATACTACCGTGCAGCCAGCAGGGGGTAGACTGGGATAACAATAGCGATATCCTGCATGAAAAATTCATAACTAGCTTTCAAGAAATAAGAAAAATAGCAAGACTGCTATTAAAATCTTGTTTTTTAATAACTAACTTACTGTCATGAACACAAAGGAACATCAGGAAATGATTGCTTAACAAATACAAATAGGTTTGTAAAAAAAAAAAAAGAGACTAAAGAGTTTATACTCATGGTAGTACAATGAAAGAACATCAACCTCTGTAAAAATAAAATAAATTTAAAAAATGCTGGCTCAGTTATTCAGAATCACAACTGAATGAGGTTTCCAACAAACCTTCAGCAAAAGTTTCTAAATAAAAGTTTGGTACAATTTGACAACATCATTAAAAAATAAAACCATCAACTGCAAAAACAGGGAAGGAATTTCTGAAAAACAAAATAAGTAGAGACTATAGTCACAGAAGTTTATATTTATATTACATATAGTCTTACTCTATACAGAGTAATTGATTCCCTTTCAGTGTGTTGTCACCTCAACAGAAAAGGTTTTCAAATACTCGGATGATGAAATTACCTCCTCTGAAAAATAAAAACTGGTGATAAAGAATCATTTTCTATTGTCTTCTTAATCATGGTATCTGCTGCTAGAAAGGAGGTATTCTCCTAAGGGAATCTTCAGTTGCCAAAAACCTAATAATGAGCAAAGATTGTAATTTCTAAATATATCACAAGACTGTGATATACACCACTTAATGCAGAGCTTGATTTTTGTTTTCAACTACAGAACTGACAAGGTAAAAAAAAAAGAAGGAGGAAAAAACCCACCAAAACCTCACCAACCCAATCCAAACCAGAACACTTGTTTACAGATCTGTTTTAAGATACTTTGCTGAAACAAGCATGGTCGGTCAGGAACACAATGTGAAAAGTATTAAGTAGACTTTCATCTCAGTTCAACAATAAATGTTTTTTATTTGAGAGACAGACAGACTTTGAGAAGGAGATTTACCACATAGTATGTACTTTCCAAACGCACCCTCAAAAACTCATTCTTTTCTCCACTTAGCATTCAGTCATCACTGCGCTCATTCTCACCATCTAGAGTCTGCTTTTGCATCCCATCTGTAACTTTGTTCTATGTGCTTAACTTAAAGTGCAAACTCTTCAGAGAAAGAACCTTTTTTCCGCCCAGTTTTGTAAAGTACAACTACCCACGTCAGGCACTATAAATAGTGTTCATTAACAACGTTTTGCAATACCACTAGAATGGTCACTCACAATACAAAGCTTGTTTATGTTTGAATCAAAGCCACAAGAGTCTTGATTTTCAGGTAACTACTAGTACGCTTAGTAGGGCTCTGCGTTATTCAGCAGTAATAAGAGCAGCTACAATAAATACCTCTAACATAAATATCCATCAAAATGGCTATGTTCTTTTCTGCCCAACAAGTTCCGCAAAATGGCACACAACTGATTCTGCCTATTCTTTTTGCTCAAATAAGAATCTTTCATTTCCCCCTGCAAGTTTAAATACATGTTATTCTAATCTGTGATTTCTTTAGAAGCTGAAAGCTAAGTATCTCACTGCAGCACTCAACTGCAGAGGCTGCTACGCTGGGCAATGAAATCAGTAGAGAGCTGAAACTAGTTCTCAGAGTGCTGTGATGTCCAGCAGTGAAGTTCCACATGGAGGCATTATCTCAGGTCCTGAAAGCAGTACAGGCCACGTTCTTCCAGCACAATGTTGAGCAGACACAACTATTATCGAGAGCAGCTCTGAGGAGAAGGACTTGGGGGTGCTGGTTGATGAGAAGCACAACATGACCCAGCAATGTGTGCTCGCAGCCCAGAAAGCCAACCGTATCCTGGGCTGCACAAAAAGCAGCATGGCCAGCAGGTTCAAGGGAGGTGTTTCTGCCCCTCTACTCTGCTCTGGTGAGACCCCACCTGGAGTACTGCATCCAGCTCTGGAGTACCCAGTACAAGATAGACGTGGACCTGCTGAAGCGGGTTCAGAGGAGGGCCACAAATACGATCAGAGGGCTGGAGCACCTCTCCTATGAGGACGGGCTGAGAGAGTTGGGCTTATTCAGCCCAGAGAAGAGAAGGCTCTGGGGAGACCTTCTAGCAGCCTTCCAGTACCTAAAGGGGGCCTACAAGAAAGCTGGAGAGGGACTTTTGACAAGGGAATGCAGTGATAGGACAACGGGTAACAGCTTTAAACTGAAAGAGGATAGATTCAGATTAGATCTAAGGAAGAAATTCTTCGCTCTGAGGGTGGTGAGGCCCTGGAACAGGTTGCCCAGAGAAGCTGCAGATGCCTCATCCCTGGAAGTGTTCAAGGCCAGCTTGGATGGGGCTTTGAGCAACCTGGTCTAGTGGAAGGTGTCCCTGCCCATGGCAGGGGTATTGGAACTAGATGATCTTTAAGGTCCTTTCCAACTTAAACTATTCTATCATTCTATGATTTTGTATTACTCCCGTGTGCAGACGCAGACAAGCAATATTACCATATACAACTCTGCATCATGTCTCAGTGCACAAGTAGGCATGCTGCAACTAGTGTTACAGCCTAGAACTAATTCCTTCAGCTTAAACAAGGTATCTTATAATTTAATTTATTTGCAGTCTTCTCCATAATGTATTAATCAGAGATAGTACAGTGACTGAAGAAATATGAAAAAATCCAAAATATAAAATGTATCAGCTACTGTTTTGTTTGCTCTGTTATGCTTCAGATTCAGGTACAGAAATAGATATATTAATTATAAAAGGGAGGCAAGACCTGAAGACTTTACCCTCAATCTACTGGAACCATTTATATAAAGGGGTCATCTCCCACATCAAGGGACCTGACTGGAAACATACAACCACACCAACCCCTGATCCCAATCTAGAATAAGGTCTCAACTGAGACTTCTGCATAGCCTTATGGTATATAGTATGGGGTAGAAACCTATTTTATAGCAAGTATTACAATGCTCTCTGAAAACTTTGATCTATTCTACTCATTAAGCTATCTTCCTCATTAATAATGCATATTGATGTAACCACAAAATGCTAGGGAACAATAAACAAGTCATTTTGGAAAAAAGGAATGAACATATTTATATACACTTGATACACAATTTCAAAATATTAGCTATATTAAAACAATTTTCTGTACAACATCCCAATCATGTAATGCATGAAAAAGGAAAGTGGCCCTAAATAGCACACCTAATTTTACAAATTAAGAATATATACTGGATTTCATATATATCTGCTGAATATAGAGTATCAATGACACATTACATAAGTTTTTAAAAGGATGAGGTAAGAGAATGAAAATAGAACTCATTAGTGAGAAAACACGCTTGAAAGTTCTCTTCTGCAAATATATATAAAACTTCTCTCTGTAAAAACATGCATTCTAGCATGCACTTTCCACATGAAAGTATTCTGATTAGTTAATAGTAACAAGTTTATTTGTTGACTTCAAAGTAATTAAAGGTTCCTTTAAAGCTAAAAGGTAAACTGAATCTTAAATATATCAATTTAATAATACATGCTATTATATTTTGTACTGTGTAAAACAACTTTTAGTAAGTAGTAAACATAATCCACAAAAATTCTGGGAGAGTTAGAAGTTGTATCTGAAATAAAACCTTTTGAAGTTTTATTACGTTTGCTAATTATGCTAGAAATTTGCAATTTAATCATACCTTCTTATTTCTGAGGTAGGCTTTCTTGGCTGAAATACGTCCACGCCTTGCTTCCAGCTGGCGGATTTTTTGTTGTAACTTTTGCAGCTCCTCTTTTTGCAAGTATATAGACGTTGCCATATCCTCTTTTTCAAGCATGGCTTCCATACTTTCGTAAGTGTCATAATATACCACTTCATCTCTCTTCTCTGTTTTAAAAATGTCAGCAATGAAAAAGTCAAATCAATAGTTTGTATTTGATTAACATTTTGTTTTGTTCAACAACAATCCTCCCACTGAGTTGCAAGATTTAATGTAGAAGAATGCTATAGTCCTTTCAGAGGACTATTAAAAATCAAAACATCAGAGGAAAAGCACTAAACAGCAAAGCACTGTAGGGCTTTAAAGTTTATATGAAGAACAGAAATCAATACCAATGAAGCACAGCCTGGTATTCAGGTAAGCTCAGAGCATTAAAAAACAAATGCAACTGTAAATGTACCCTTGTGTCTGTAGCCTAACTTGATCACAATGTCCACGCATGTTTTTGGGTCTCTTAACTAATACAAGGGATCCGTGATGTGCAGTAATATCCTCTGGTCTTCACTACAAAGTTCATGATATACAAACTCTTTCTGAAGTCTTTGGCATGAGACTCTTCTGCCACAATCGACTATTAATTTCATGAAAGGAGAATCGGACAACAAAACACCAAAAATCCTCTCTTAGGAGGTTTTTGACCTCCCAGTCACTGCTTCTGCTCAGAAGTAGCAGAGGGAGGGTAACTTCAAGGCATTACAGGCCTGAAAAGGAGGTCATTACTAATAGTTTTATCAACATTCATCATTTTTGGCCTCCTGAGTGAAGCATGCAGTATAACATTGAGCTTATCTCTGAATGCTGCCTTCTGATCTCTTGCCAAGAAGGAAAGAGTGATGATTATAAATCCTTGCAGAATGTTGGGATGAAGAACCAGCAAAGGCCTTTTGTTCCTTATTTCACTAACATACCAAGCAGGATATTTTTGTAATACACCAAGAGGGATATGCATTATTGCTGGCTGAAATAGGCAGATACAGCTGGCATGACTGTCAAGCGTCTACTCTGCAGCACCACCAAACTTTCTCATTTCGACTTCATCAACTACTTTCAGCAAGACCACAACTTCTTCCTACTTCTGCTACTAGATTATTTCGGGAGAGGGACAGGGTTTTCTTCAGTACACTGTCCATTTTAAAAGCTGTTGTCACTTCATGTTATTTGTGTGTACAGTCTCTGCTGCAACCAAAATTCTGATTGTCATGCTAATTTCATCTCAGCAGAAGACATAGCAGGACCAGAAAAGAAAGCATAGCACTACACTAACCTTAAAATAAAAACTAATAAAACCAGACCTGCTAGATTATTTACTTCAGTGCTCAGTTAAGGAAAAAAAACCATAAAGTTTCATCCATACGTAATGCTACCAAGTCACTAGAACCCACTTTGAGACATCAGTGAGTAAAAATAAGATTCATGGCTAACAATAATTATATTTTGCCATACACTTATAAAATGGGAGAATTTGCAAGCAAATTTTGTTTTAGAATACTTTCATACAGAGTTAAAGATAGGAATTTACAAGTGTATCCACCACAAAATCATCTTACAAGGACGTATGAATAGTTTGTATGGATAGGAAAAGACCCTTTAAAATTCTAACCTAATAAATCCACATTTTGTGAATTTCAGTGCAGGTGTTCGGTTAATGACAGTAAAAAACTACTACTGTTGATTATAATATGACAATCTATTATAATTTGATACTTTTCAGATCCAATGTGCTGAATTTGCAAAAGAAAATGTTTTTCTTCTAGCTTACAACCAACTGGCAGTCAAATCAAATCACGCTCTCAAAAAATTCTGTTGGGACTTCATTAGCAGTACTGCTGATGTCCCTCAAATCAAAACAGAATCCAAAACTCTCTGAAATATCCTTGCAGAGCCAATACAGTCAAAGAGTAAAGAATAGCAACAGCCTCTACAAGTCACTAAGACACGTGTATTTCCAATCATACAGATGTGCAAAATTAAAAGGCTATTAACTTTACTTTAAAGTACACTTTAGAACGGAAGCGTAACAGAAGATGCAACAGACCATTCTTTTCTCTTTGACAGTATAGGAAACAACACATATTAAAAGACCACTACATGTTTTAGATGCTTTAATTCAGATTTGGCACTGAACAGTCTTGAAGAGATGTAGCCACTTCAGTGTCACATTCTTCACATTAATTGTTCTATCCCCTCCACCTAAGTAAAGTCTGAAGAGGTAATTTCATCCTTTGAACAAAATTCCCACATGTTTAAGAACTGTATTTTTTATTTTCTGTCCTATGGGACAGAACTGAGAGCTGTTAAAAAACAGTAATTCCTTCTAACACAGACAGCTGTCTTTAATAGAAATTAAAAAAAAAAAAATTGAATTTATTATTAAAGAATACTTTACAAATTTAAAACAGCAAAGGAAGCCAGAACAGTGAAATATTTTGCTGCCATGGGGGAAGGAGACAGTTGGTTGTTTAGCTGACTGAGGGTTTTATTTTGGGTCAGGTTTTGGGGTTGGGGTTTTTTTTGAGATTTCTGAAGAAAACATTAGTGACAAGTCATAATGACCTATGATGTTTTTACAGCAGGCTTAATCTCTGAGGGCCCTTAGGTTTTACTATCAGTACATCAAAGAGAAAGGATTTTGATACACATTCCTTCTCAGCCTCCTATTCATGGGACTTCCTTTGGTCCGCAGGTAAGCAAACCATACTGTGTCTTCAGTTCCAAAATTAAATGTCTGATTTCCCAAGTACAAAAGCTATCTGTCTCTAAAGCACTAACTAGCTCTCCACAGAGGCACTCAGTCAAAGCTGCCAGATTTCTTTAAGTCATTTACAGAGTTTTCAATCCTCATCTTCCATACGTGCAGTTACAGTTGTTGCCATCACAAACCTAAAAGGAGATTCATGTAACAGTGAGAAGTGATACCTATGTTTTCTCTTTTTCCAGAGGCAACTCAAAATACAATCCAGCTTCAAATGTCTCTTAAGTGACTTTTCTATCCATAACAAAATTTGCTGTGCAAGCCCTATGCACTAAACAGTAAAACAGAGCTTGTGTGAATAAACACATTAACTACAGAAAGGTCCAAAGGACAGAATTGGGTTCAAAAACACTGTATAATTTACCTGTACCATTTCCATAGTTTGTAAGTACACAAGGTATAGTAGGTTCTGGAAACATAAGATTTGCATCACTGCTCTAAATCAGTGAGATGGCAATACAACAAGCTTCAAAGTTTAGCTGAAGGACTCTGATTTGCAGGAATACCTTTTGAAAACCAATCACTTCAAAGAAATGAATAATACCAATGCAAATTTTTAATGAGACAAGTCCAGTAATTAAGACATTTCTTCCTCCCTGAATTTAGTTTTCCAGAACTTACATAGTATTTTATATGCTTGTTTCCAAACACAGGCAGTAAGAAACAGACCAAAACTTCTGTATGTCTATGTATATGCCTTACGAACAGGTGTAAATTTTAACAGTACTTATGTTAGAAGATCCAGCTCTTCACATGGTAAAGAATCTGTTCTCATTTCATTCCCACAGGCTTTACTAGACTCTTAGGAAGAGAATTATCTTTTACAGTTTATATCTTAATTAAAATGCATAAAGCACCTGACATCAGTCTTCTGATGCTTTCAAGTTGTGCTGTCAGCAGCAGCTCTTCACATTTCAAGATCTCAAACTGCACTTCATACAACTGAAGCTGTAGATCATAATAATCAGCTTCTAACTGGTCCAAATGGGCTATGGCTTCTGTACCACCTTTCAGGCTCTGCATCTAAATGAAAAGAGAGAAAAAAAAAAACCAAAACAAAAACCACACAACTCCAGGAGAATGAGGAGAACAGAACCACAGACTTTACAATTACAGCTAGACACAGTCTGGTACACTAAATGTAACATGTTAAGATTGAACACATCAAGAGAATAAGATAGGTTTTGATCAGCCACACACTTTCAGACATCTTTAATATCTGACCTTTTTTCTATATGGCGACAAAAAAAATCCATGGCATTGGATTACACTTTGTGACTGTCAAAGTGACAAGTCCTATAGTGCATAGTGTGAAACATCCCTACCACTCTTTTACTCTACTACTTGATTCTCTGAAGATACATAATGAAATTAGTATTTTTATTATCTTCAGTTCAAACAGTCTAAAAGTTGTTTTGCTAACGGCATCTAGAAAGCTACAGTTAAAACTGTCATTAAAGCTGAACTGAGGAAAAAAAGTGAAAGGTGGTGAGAACAGGGATAATTACATGCACTGATCCTCTTGCAATGACAACTTAACTGAGGCATTTCTTTGTTTCTGGAGTCCTTCACAGGAGCATAAAAGATCTAGATTAAAATACTTATATATATTTTAGCACTTACTTGTGTCATATGTTTGACGTAGAAAAGTGACACAAGACAACCAAAGTGAACTCAAATCATCCTCTTTCATTCAGCCAAACAAGATTTAACTGGTTAATACAGTTAACCATTCAGACCATATTTAAGAAATAGCGACATGTAAGGGGATCTTATGCGCTGTCGTGCTTTGCAGAGAATTCAAAGCCATGCAGGTGCATGGAGAAGAGTTAGGGCCACATCCAAGTTCTCTACCTGCTCAAAAAATGTATCTCTGATAGTTTCTCTCAGATAATAGATGGAAGTAATTGTAAATTTTAGTGGAGATTTGTGATCTATCTACCTTGCCATTCTGATGAAACGTGGTCCAGTTTCTGTATTATAGACATTAAATCATTAAAAAGGGATGTCTACCAAGCAAAAATACAGGACCTAGCAAACTATACATTTTAAAAAATATTGGCTGATATGTTTTTACATTATGTTGGTTTCTTCAAGGTGTAAAACTGTATCTGTAATTAATAGCCAGAAATGGGTTAGAGCAGCTCAGCATTTCATTCAGCTGCACTGGTATCTGCCTGATAAAGGACCTGTCTGACAACCGAATCTTAGCCCTACAAGCCTACATTACAGATGCTGCCAGCTACCTGGTCTATTTTAGGGCTACACCACTACTATATTCAGTTTTCAGGTGCAACAAGAATGGGAAATTAATATTGTTGTACGGTTCTCAGACAGATAGCCTAGCTACATAATAGCCCCTCATAGAAAAGAAAAATGATGACCTTTAATTTCAACCATTTATGTTAAAACTTTATGTGAGATACTATGTACATGTGATAATTCAAAACAGTACCATCACTTTTGGGAAAATTTCAGCATTTTTTGTTAAAAATTTAAGAGTGGTTCAATTCTTAATGTTACAAGTTGCTATCTAATCTGTACTAATAATTGCTGCATCCTTGGTAGGTCTCAGGCCAATCAACACAGTGAAAGGAACACGAAGAACTTTAACATGAGAATGTTACAGGAAAGAAACATTTTGCAGTTGGACAAAGTACTAGAACTGAGGAGATTAGACTTCAATTTCCTGCTATGCCACAACTTCCTGCATTAACTCAAGCAAATAATTTAATCTCTCTGGCCTTTACGGTCTTTGTTGTCTCATTCATACTAAGTGAAGAACTTAAGCAGGAACTTAGGTTTCTTAATAGTTCTAAGGCAGAAATATATTACCTGTAAACCCACACATTGTAAATAAAGATATAACAGATGAAAACAGAAACAGTTCTCTGACAAGAACTATGAACACACATACCAAAGGGATAGATGACAAAATTAATAGAAAAATAGCCAAAGATGGAATACGTAAGTGAGGGCCATCAAATCCAGCTTTCCACCACCATGAAATGCTTTCAGACAAATCTAAAATGAACTGCTTTCATAAACTGAGTTCTTAAAGTAATTTCCATGTTGTTATTGTTGTTCTTATTCTGCTTTTGTAAAAACAAAAACAAAACAAAAAGCTTCCACAAAACTCTGTGTTTGCTACTCCCATTGGCAGTCTGTTCCAGATACTCCCTCCTAACTGCCAGGAAAATTCTTCCCTATTTCCAACGCATTTACAATCAGGTAATACCATTTGTACTTGTGCCAGTACTGAACAGCAACAGACATAGATCTTGGCTAACATTTATTCCTATTAGTATTTTTGTGGAGAGCAATTTTATATCATCTCAGCCTTCATTTTACTTGTCAAAACAACTTCAACTCCTCTTGTAAAACAGACTCGCAGTTCCTGGCATCATTGTGGTAGCTCTCCCTGTAACTGCTCCAGTTAGAACTAATCTTTCTTGAGTGACCAGAAACGCGCGGAGGAAAGGTGTAGAAGAAACCTCACAAGTCCACACGCAGCGACAGTAACACTTCTCCCTTTGCTGGTAATACCTGATTTGATAGACTGGAGAGCATCTGCTGCTGTACCAGCCTGTTGCATTGGTGGCTCAATTGTGTTGCTACCAGGTTATAAGACCATGGTCATTCTCATCTGCTGTCATTTACAAAGTAATTAACCCGCAGCTCACGGTAAAAATTTGTATTACTTTCCCTAGCAATATATATTAATAGCTATTATTAAATTTTCTATTATCCAGCCTTTTAAGTAACCTGTTACTGTTCAAATAGAATACAAAGACGTGTTTCAATCCACCCCATGTGAATCCTGACTGTTCTCTAGCTCAAGAATTCATTTTAATTCATCACTGTTGCTGTCTGAGAAATCTCAGAATAAGGGAGTAAAATTCAGAAAACTCCTCAGGTCTTTAAGCGTGAATATGGAAGCTCATCCTCAAAACCAACAGAAAATCATGTTAAAGAATTTCTAAATGATTTTAAGGGAAACACAGAGCACTCTGACCACTGATAAAAGGCAGGCTCTCATTCATATCTAGCAACTTGTGGAACAAAAGTATTCCTCCAAGCAATTAAGTATCAGGAGTCAATTATAGTCAGGCCATGATACTACAGGATAACCTCTTTTTTTTTGTAATTGTGTAAGATGAGCACTCACAATTATTGTCCTGGGCAATCAGAAAATTTTCCAACACTAAAAGAAATATCTTTTCCCCTTGAAAAGGACGTACCACTGGTTTTATAAACTTTTTTCTTTTCCAAGACTAAATATTCAAAAATCCATAGACAACCTGCTGAAAACCAGCAGTGTCCTCATAAATAGTCAGATCTGATCTTTGCTCTGAATTGTCACTCCTTCTGTCTTAATCCTCAACTCAACACCTGATAAATTAGTTTCTCAAGCATTTTAGTCTTTTAAAAGGAATATCCTGTTTTTATCTTCTATGCCTAGAAAACAGTAGCTAAATGGCTTGCCAGAAAAGGTATTTCAGTTCTGATTTTCTAACACTGCCATGAGTCTAAGTGACCATAAATACTTGATCTTTTTCTTTCTCTCGGCAAATGGGAACTAAATGTCAGTGATGCACAAAATTCTTCAGACAAAAAAAGTCTCTTCAAATGCTGGGGTTTGCCCTCTTTAATACTTTTTAAAATAGATTACCCAGTCATTCTCTGGGAAAAAAAAGTATAAAAATAAATTATGTTCTAATAATGTTATTTCAAAAGAACTTATGTGGGATTTTGATAACTGTTAAGTCCAAAGTAGGTTATCATTGTTAATGGGTAATTTTCTAATAATGTCTTACTGCATTATTAAAAGCCTAACTATGACTCCAAGTTTTGTCTATAGAATGCACCCCATTACTTCACCTGAGGTGCTTAAAGCTCTCTGCTTTCTCTTTTCTTTACACACAATGACCACTTAAAATAGCTTTTATTTCAAAGTCTTTTTGACTTTTTGATTGAACTGGAGAATATTACACAAATATTTAATGCAAGATTAAAGAAAAAAAAAAATTGTAATTTTTATGACAAATTTTAGTTTGCTAATTTGAACACTGAAAGTGAAGAAAGCAAAAGCATTCCTAATCTGTTATTAAAAATAATAATTCAGATATGTTTAAATAAATCTTCAAAGATTTCCCAATTTTAGCTTTTTACTTAGCCTTTCCAAAAAGCTGTCACAGAAAGAAAAAGTTTGAAAAAGATACAATGAAAGCTACCAAGGTGAAACATACTTTTCTGAAAAATACTATGTTACATCTGTACCAAAATCACTGTCCATTTCTTACAGAAAGAAGATTAATTTTCCAGAAACAGCTATTCATGCCTTCTTGAATAAAATCCTTAATAAAATTCTTATTTTTGCTGATGCATCCAACTCAGGCAAAAGTAAAATGACAGTCATGAAATGCAAGTAATGCTTAAATACTCGAAGCGATCGGAAGCAAATACATCTTTGATTCAGGCTCAATGTACAGGAAAGGAAACTACTCTTAGAATTATGAAACTATGAAAAACATTCTTAAAAAACTCAAGCAGCACTTTATTGGAATACAATTTTGTTTATGAAAATATGACAGAACATTTATCATGTAAATTAAAAATTATTTTTGAAGTGTATCTTTAGAACTGAAGTGTACACTTCTAAAAGGAAAAAAAAGAGAAGACCAGTTACTGAATCCTTTATATGCAAGATGGGACTTGTTGGAATTTAAGTCTCCAGTCACTCACTTCCATTTGTCCAAACTATTTTACATACTTAGAGAATTACAAAGGATTCTCACTCTGATTTAATGTTTCTGTTTACTGTCATGAGGACAAGACTTGGCAACCAGTCCACAAAAGCAGAGTCTGGTCTACCTCAAAAGGAAAGTTTTCATCATTCCCCTCAAACAAAATTCAGAACAACAACAGATGGAACTTAAAGAGGTACAAATCAGGAAAATAAAAGAGTGCAATATATAATTTGTGTAGAGTTTTTTGTTTTGGTTTGGGTTTTTTTATATATATACAGATAGTCATAGGGCTAATATTTTCAGCTGTCAAATAAAAAAAATTCTTACTAACCTAATCACCTAACCAGGTGATTTTCATATCATGATAACTTGGAAATGTAGTAGCTTTTTAGATATTTACAGTGTGAACACGTTTTAGGAAACAAAAAAGTACTCAATTAATACTAAATGAAAACTACAGAAACAAGGACATTTTTATTCTCCTTCTTAAGAATCAATCAGCAAGATCAGTTTAGATTTGGAGAAGAGGGAATTAAGTCCAAGAGAAACAAGTATGTTATTTCCCAGGTACCTCCTTTTCTTACTCAGTGAGAGCAAATTTATATATCAAAGTACAGCAGGAAGGTCTTCACTTCTTAAGTTTAAAGGAAAAAATGTATCATCTTTTCATTTTTTTACTGTTGTTTTTTTTTCTTTTACTGTCATCTCTTCCAAATATACCAGCTAATGTAATCATCAAATATTTTCTTTATGATAAGACTGCAATCCTTCTCCTCCAATATGGGATTCCCAGTCATGTTTGTCACATCTTAGTTTGCATACTTAGGACTTTTACATTCTCAAGGCAAAAAAAGATGTTTCAGAACAGAAGATGGTCCTCGTATCTCCTCATCACCATGTTTTGACCTAGAGCTCTCTGTACCTTGTAATACACCATTCCAAAGCACCATGCCCTTCCACGCCCATCAGATGTTCCTCATTTCTCCATCCCCAAAAGCCCCAAACTCTCAGTTCAGAGCCTTTCGACCGCCTGTATACTGCAATGAACCTTTCCTTTTCCTATGCAGCCCCTAATGCTTTTGCACGTCAAGACAAACAATCACTCATTTACCAGACCAACCATATCCTGGGCTGCACCAAAAGAAGCATGGCCAGCAGGTCGAGGGAGGTGTTTCTGCCCCTCTACTCTGCTCTGGTGAGACCCCACCTGGAGTACTGCATCCAGCTCTGGAGTACCCAGTACAAGATAGACGTGGACCTGCTGAAGCGGGTTCAGAGGAGGGCCACAAATACGATCAGAGGGCTGGAGCACCTCTCCTATGAGGACGGGCTGAGAGAGTTGGGCTTGTTCAGCCCAGAGAAGAGAAGGCTCTGGGGAGACCTTCTAGCAGCCTTCCAGTACCTAAAGGGGGCCTACAAGAAAGCTGGAGAGGGACTTTTGACAAGGGAATGCAGTGATAGGACAACGGGTAACAGCTTTAAACTGAAAGAGGATAGATTCAGATTAGATCTAAGGAAGAAATCCTTCACTCTGAGGGTGGTGAGGCACTGGAACAGGTTGCCCAGAGAAGCTGCAGATGCCTCATCCCTGGAAGTGTTCAAGGCCAGCTTGGACGGGGCTTTGAGCAACCTGGTCTAGAGGAAGGTGTCCCCGCCCATGGCAGGGTCATGGAACTAGATGATCTTTAAAGTCCCTTCCAACGCAAACCATTCCATGACTCTACCAGACTCAGATCTCATTCAACAAAAATTTACGGAGGGTCTCCACTGGGAGAAAGATAACATGTGCTACGGAAAAGACAATGTGTGGCTGCTATAAATATGTGAGTATATTCAATATAGCATTTCCAATTAGCACTGCTGGATTCTCTGATCATCTCTTAGCTAAGGATGGCTACAGCCTGATAAACTCCAGCTTCCAGACAAATCTTGGCTTTCTAAATCGAAAGAGCATTGAAATACAGCAAACTTTTTATTTTCGTGCTCTAGGTCTTGCATGTACTCTCTCTTCCTTTCAGATCAAGCTGTCTTCTACAGAAGCTCCTAAAATAGGCACATAGTCTATAAGGCTTACAAACCTACCAATCTATACAGTGTTCAAGTTGCAAGTTCTCTGGATAACTGTTTCATTACAGAGGCACCAGTTTAGTCAAATTTTGCTGCAACATTTGCAAAGTGCTCTAAAAACAAGCAACTGATCAGATAGAATGTAAATTAACCTCAGTATGACAGAAAGTTCTTTGCACCAAATATCCATGCAATAGCAAATTTTAAAAGAGGATTTGTAGCATTTTTGCTTTTGAGGAGGTGTCAAAAAAAACAATAAATGGCGTTTTTTTCTGCTAAGATATTTAAACAAAGTTTAATGCATGCACTCTTTCCTCAGCTAGCTAGCACAACCCTCTCTGGAAGACTGCCTTAATAATTAAGGTAAGCAGAGACAAAAAGAGTGCAGTACAACAGGCTAGTCATCTGTATATTTACTAATGTTCAGACACCTTCCACCCGGAATATCAGAACTATTCCAAAAAGGTGGTCATGGCTCTGAGAGCTAAAGGGTGGAGATTACATAGCAGCAGATTTCTGTTCTATCCCTTCTCTTCATTTTATTCGTCTCAGTGGATAGCTGTAAACATTAACAGTAAAAACTGTCTTCCTGGTTGACTAACCAGGAAAAGATGAACAGAAAACATACGTAAGTGGCACAAACCCCACCACACCTACATTGCAACTCCATTTGTCTAACATGGTAGAGTGTAGTAAAAGTCTAAATACAGACTTTTACTATTAAAAGCTGAAAAATAACAACTTTCAAGTCTGCGGGTTTGTTTGGTTTGGTTTGGGTTTTTAAGTACATCAACACTCTTTAAGGTTTGTTTTTTTCCTGCATGTTTTATTTTTCTGTTTATTAGTATGAAAAATTACCTCCTCTTTCAGCGCATGTTTCTTCTGCTCCAAACAGATTTCTTTAGCACGCATCAACTGCAAAGTCTCCTTAGAAACTGCATACTGAAGCTTTTCCATGCGTTCCACTGCGGCTGCCCATGCTGCTTTACCAAATTTTTTCTGGTCTGCTCGCATTCGATCATACACAGCTACAGAAGGGAAGAAAAGGCAGACAATCTGCTCTTCAGATCACTAGTGATTCTACTGCAGAGACAACACACACATTTCTATGTTTAAGTAAATTATAATCTGATCTTAATATGCAAAGATGAATGAGAATCCTTTCAGGAAGACTTCAGAGTAGCAGCAATCCCTTGCCTGATTCAGATTTTCTGTTCTTCAGCCCCACACAATATCTAGGCTGATGCACATGAGATTTTTTTTTGATATATAGAACAATAACATGATACTGTACATTTAGCTATGCAAAGCAAAAGCCACAAAAGTCACACAATCAAAGGGGTAGTGTTCAGTCCCCAGGTGCTAAAAGATATTACATGCTGTCGTTAGGTAATAAAAACCACCTTTATGTTCTCATGTGGTTTTCCTCTGCCATCCCTAAGTATTTTAGTATGTAAGACAACCCTGTGATCAGCAGGAGGCCAAAAAAACCCCAAAATATAACAAAACAGGCAAGCAATCTGTATACCAAAGGTCTATGGTTGTAAACAGTCTCCAGGCATTTCATTTCCCAGTGTTTTTCCCCACAATCCTGACTGCTGTACATAAAAAAAGCACGTGAACAAAACAAAAAGTAAATAACTGTAAATATACATTCTTTATCAACTAATGAGGTATATTATTTGCTGCCTTTGTCATACTAGAAAAGGAACCAAACTGATTAAATACATTTAGAATTTTCTCTAATTAAATTCATTCCAACATGCTTGAACTGGTTTAGTCACTTTTTCAAAATAAGGTGGAGTTTCATGTTATCCTTAACTTGGGTTGTCACCAAAAGGAATCATTTTGCAGTGATTGCTTCTCTTGAGGCAGATCTAGCAGTCATGCAGGGAGATGACAGGAAACCTACCCATCAAAAAAGATTTTCCTCATGGGGTACAGCTCATTTATCTGGTTGCACAATCACTACCACCAAGGCAAAGAAAGAAACAGGAACCCCACAGTCGGGCAGGGAAGACAGTGGGACATAAACTCTGGCAGTGGTAGCCCACAGTCAAACTAAAAGAGGTGGCATGAAACCACATCCTCAGGCGTGTTTGCCCTAATAAACTGATTGTTTAAGTTAAAATGGTACGAGGATGAGAGCAGACATGTACATGGCAAGTCATATGACCTGGTTTTATTGCACCAACTCTTTAGTAAAATTGCCACCTTCTTCAAGCGTAGAAATGCCAAGGTTATATCCATGAAGATTTCTGAACAACAGAGCAGCTCTCACCAAGTAGTTAAACTGAGCTGTTGCTTAATATTTACAACTATGAAAAAAATTACTGAAAGGCAGGGGAGACAGGAAAAGGAAATGACTGGAAAGGTAATAAACACTTACTCTGGTGGTCTGCCATATCCCATACAGAAGACAGAATCCATCCAGGACCCTATGCTCCCTAAATCCTTTGCAAATGTACAGTGCAGCTAATACAATCACATTGAGAAAGCGGTTGTGAAACCTTTATCTAAAATTTCTATTCTACTTACTTCTGATGATGTTCTGAAAAGGCTTATTAGTGAAAGACTCAAATAGACACACAGAAAAAAACAAATGGGAATGACAACTGCATTTTCCTCATGGAGGACTGATGAAAAAAACCCCCACAGAACATGGTAAACATTAAATACACTTTTCAATATCTGTTATTTGACAGATAGGATAGTAAAAAATAACTACCTTTCTGTGTTTTAGCTGTTATTTCGAAGTATTTAACTGTGAGATCTTGAATAGAAAGCACAGCCATGTGGGCTTTTCTCTGCCAATCGGCATCTTCTTTTTGCAGACTCTCAATTCTTCTGGGGCCTAGATAGTCATTCTCTATTGAGATCTGAAAATAAATCAGTCCATAATTAACAACACAATTAAGTGTTGCTATTTTGCCAACAGCAACCAGTTTCAGCATGGCTAAGAAAGAAAGAAAAACAAAAAGGAGAGAAAACTACCAGCAAATCAGCATGGCTTCTATTCAACAGAAAAAAACTCTTTGAAGTGTTCCTTTCTGTTGAAAAAGTACATCCACGGTTTCATTACTATTCTTACTGGAAGCACAAAAACCCCAAATGTAAATTTGATTTGCCAGTATCTTTTTCTTATGTATCTTATTACCTTCCAATAACAAGCATGCTTCATCAGGCTTTCTTCCAGCCTTTCATTCTGAAGTAAATGAATACTCGTCAGTCAGAACAAAGGTGGAAACAGGGGATGTGTTGGGGTAGGGGTAAGTAATCATCAGCATTTTGGTAGTTTTTCTGTGTTATAGATGACTTTTAAAAACATATTTTTCTAGTACCTGGGAATTCAAATATCTTTGTATGTTTTCATTGCCAAGATCAAGGCAATTTTATTTTGAAGTTACAACTATCTGAAGCCAGTAAAAGATTTGTAGTTTCTTTTAAAAATTAATAAAAATATAGCTTTCTGTCCCAAACCTGGAAATTTTTACACACTTTTTAAAAGTTATTATGTAGTCCCACTACAGACAACAGACTATGTATCTAAATAACTAAATATTTAAGCCTGCTCCTGTAACACCAAAGCCTTTATTTTGAATATTTTTTCATTTACATCAGTCAAGAAGACACCTCACTAGTATAGACAACCCCCCCAAACCCAAATGTGCTCATAATCTTATATGTCCTCAGATATTTTAACCTATTCCACTCTATAGTTGAACTGCAAACGATAGATTTTTAAGTGACTGTTCAGGATCTACCTCTGTATATCCAGTTATCCCACCACCTAGAGGGATGATTTTTACACATAAAAATATATATATATGCCTTCTGAGTAATTGTTCATTTCTTGAAAAATGTTTGAAGTAGTTTAATAAGGTATTTTAATCTACTTCTTATATATTTCCAAAACCCTTAGAAAGGCAACAGGCAAAATAAAAATGTGGACAAATGATAAGTGAATAATAATTTTACTAGATAGGTTGTAACATGTAATTCAATGGAGCACATATGAACCATGATTCCCACCGGGAATGCTTATGAGTGGACAGACAAAAGTTTCCAAATAAATGTTGAACTGTATGTATATTCCAGTGAATGATGACTAGTGAAGTTAATGCTTTCCATTTACGCAGAACTCTGAAACAGCCAACTTCCTTTGAGAAGCAGGATAAAAACCAATACAGTTAAAAGTCTTCCTTTTCTATTCCTTGGTAAAGATGAGGTAATTTGATACTGTAATTGACATAGGATCACTGAGAAACGTGAGTAACATTCTTGTTAGGCATCATTTCTAAGAGAGTAAGAAGCCTTGAAGTAACACTTCTTCATAAAGTTTTGCCTGCCAAAACATTATTCACACGTGGTGCAAGCTAAAGAGATTTATGACGGCATAATACAATTGTATCTTTGTTTCCTAGAGCAAGCATTTACATGTAACAAAAAAAGGGAAGCACCTTTTCATTAACTGCAATCCCAAGTATGTCATCCATGTCATCATTCACACTGATGGTATTCATACAGCAAGGCACAGAAAACCCAAGAAGCCTTTGCTTTAGCAATACTCATAGAAGTATGCGTATTTACGTGCAACCATAAGCAGATGGTCATGATCCTGCAAAGCTTTAGAAACTGGGGAACAAGGAAGAAGATAGGGTTGTAAATGTTTATGAGGATTGACCAGTTCAACGTGGTACAGTTACTGATGCATACCTTCCCTTTCCCTTTATGCATCTGTTCATATACACGTTCACATTTAAAAGACACCAAGCAGCATACTCCACAAATTACTACTGTCTAGAAGGAGGTCCCCAAGAAGTCATTTGTGTTTTGCATTTGTTCTGAAAACAGTGTTGATAACACAGGGATGTTTCAGTTACTGCTGAGCAGTGCTTACACAGCATCAAGACCTTTTCTGCTTCTCACACCCCACTAGCGAGGAGGCTGGGGGTGCACAAGAAGTTGGGAGGGGACACAGCTGGGACAGCTGACCCCAACTGACCACAGGGATATTCCATACCATATGGCAACGTGCTCAGCAATAAAAGCTGGGGGAAGAAAAAGGAAGGAGAGGACATTTGGAGTGATGGCATTTGTCTTCCCAAGTAACCATTATGTGTGATGGAGCCCTGCTTTCCTGGAGATGGCTGAATGCCTGCCTGCTGATGGGAAGTAGTGAATGAATTCCTTAATTTGTTTTGCTTGCCTATTAAACTGTCTTTATCCCAACCCATGAGTTTTCTCACTTTTACCCTTCTGATTCTCTCCTCATCCCACCAAGGGGGAGTGAGTGAGCAGCTGGGTAGTGTTCAGTTACCAGCCGGTGTTAAACCACACGGGAGGAGGCTCTCATTGTTTCAAAGGGAACGTCCGTTCAACAGCTGAAGACGGAATCTAGGTGCCAGTGGGGAACAGTCTTTGCTAGGTGAAAAAAACCCAGCTGCTTCCTTAAGAAAGGTGGCTAGCTAGGAGCTGAAGATGAACCTTAAACTGAAAAGCTTGTTCCCTTCACATCCGAAGCCGTTGGACCAGAGTACACTCCTTGTTCCAACAACCATTTAACAGCTATGCCAGCCAGAGGCAACTGAGGTTCAAGGTGACAAATTCAGAACGAGAAAGTTCAAGAATAAGCAAGACCTGCAAATGCTCAGAAGATCCAGGCTCCTGGGCTGATTCCTGGAGTACCAGTCCTCAGCCACAGAGATTTTTGTTACTCTTTGGATAGTCTAGTTAAGTTCAGGATAACACATTCTGGCCACTTGCTGCCAGCAGAAGGCACCTCAGACCATTCATGGGGCAGTATCAGTCAAATGAATCAAAAAAAAATTCAAGGAAGTTAACTATCTGTCATCATGCCAGGAGTTTGGCATTGTGTATTACAAACATACGTAGTCTTTTACCTAGAGCAGCGACAGATATTCTCATGCAAGGGGGAAGGAAAGCAATAAAGTTGCTTTAGTATTTCACTTCGTATGAAACGATCTAATTTTGGGAAAAGCAGGTTTGTCAAAAGGAGACTCCAGAAAGGTACTTAATCAACACAGTCTGCATCGTGTCCTTGAAGACAGGTCCTTGCTTCCCAGCTTTGTTTCTATTAGATCAATGACTTTCTCAGTGGCAGCAAGCTTTACAAGTCCCCTTTGGTACCGTGGAAGTTGCAATCTCTGGAGTCTAGCTGTCTGCTGCTCCCTGCTCCTCCCAGCAGGTTTGCAGTGTTCCTGCCCAAGCTTACTTTTCTGGGCTTGCCTGACATACACACCCTGTGGCCTCTGAGAGCCTCTCCATTGACCTGAACATGCTCCAGTACTCCCCCTGGGAAAAGCAATCTCTTCCCATCCAGCCAGCGCATTCCACCTGATTCAATTTCTCCATCAAGAAATGTAACAAAGAAAAATGGAGTTATTAAAAAAAATACCAGTATAAAAGAAAACACTGCTAGCAACCTTTCCAAAGGTAATTACTGTCATTCTTTATAATCAAAACCAAATAACTGTGACAAACTAAAAGACAGAGGGCATGCAAACAGCCACTTTTGGCCATGTACCTGGCACACCCTGGGGAAACATGGAAAAAACAGATAGCCATATTGTGAGTGTAAATACTGACAATCACCAATCACTTGAGAGAAGAATTACCAGTTTTCAAGTGCAACTTACCTAGAAAATTATTACAATCCCCCAGTCATTAATGATATTTATGCTTGTCATCCTTTCAGGGCAGGACAGACAATCACCAGAGAAAAACAGAGATGAACAACTGAGACATAGTGGTAAAATATACATGGACCCCCTTGCCAAATGGCTGGCTGAGCATTACGTCCCAGTCCAGTAAAGTGCCACTACAGCAAATACATACAAACATATATTGAATCATAATATTAAATTCAAATAATATAATTTGGGCACATTTATATGGAAGATAGACATTATTTAGAGTTCTATGTTATCATAGAAACTAGAAAGTAAGCCCATGAAAAAAAAGGTAGTTTAATTAAGGGAAGACCACAGCTGCAACAGGAACAAAAGTTGGGGAGGAAAGACAGGGAACACGCTTCTGGAGGCTGCAGCTTATGAAGAATATACAGCAGCTTTCCTCCCCACCTACAACACCTTCATGGTGGAAGTGATCACTCTTTCCATTATCCTAGCTAAGAATTTAAAAAGGAAAAGGGAAGCACATGTGGACCATTAAATAGCAACACGAACAGGCTCATGAGTTTTGAAGACTTTGTTTTCTATATTTTCTTCAATAATTAATCACCTTGATGTAAGACAACTGTCATTATGGAATTAAAAGGAAGCTCTTACGTGCTTCTGCGTTCCATTACTGTTTGCAATGCATGTGTAACATGTTTATGCTTCATTCTGCTCACTGCACACCTTTATGATGCCAGCATTTTCTGATTTTATAGTCCATAAAAGAGTACAGGTCATTTTATAGACTAAACAGAAATATATTTTCTAAATTACTATTTTTCACACTAGATATGACTAAGAGAAGCCACTGAAGAATTGAAACGGACACAGTGAGGAAAGAAAAACTAAGAAGTGCTGTCATCTAATTGACACTTCTTTTAAACGTATGTATCTATTTTTGATTCAGTAAAAATTTAATTTAGTTAAAAATCAAGATACTCTGATATAGTTGAAGTTTTTTCTGACCTGAAAGGCTTTTCAGTTCCCTAACATTTTCTCAAACTCACTTTTTGGTCTGGAAGTTCTTCATTTGGACTCAAAGTTCCAGAGAAAGCGTGGTCTAACAGAAAAACCTCTCACCTCACAACTAGATCACATAGTCAAATCTACAGTTTCTCTTCTCATAACCACCTTCTCAAAAAAAACATTCCAGCTATTCTTCCTAAAAAAACCTATATTCTCTTCGAGAAGAATCCAAGCCTCATGGAAAAATTGGCTAAGATTCCCCCCCCCACACCCCAGCGATGAAACTTGCTTTTGAAGAATTTCATGTTTTGCAAGCTTTACTTCAGATAATGCTTTGAAACTAAGAAAATTATGACAGGTTTCACAAAAGTGGTTGTCAGAAAGCACACAAGAAGAGGAAGAAACAGCAGAAGCCATTAACTTCAACACATCATGTAAACATCTATTTCCATCAGCTATTGCTTCAGAGTAACGGAACATGAAAGAACACATTTCTACACCGTATGGATATTGAAGGAAAACAAATTCGTTCTTCAGAGGAAACGAACTGAAAGGAGGTCCCTAATCTAGCCTGTGAGCAAGCGAGAATGAATCAGAAGCAAGACTCTTCTACTGGAAACATTCTTCTCTAGAAAAGTTCACAGATTGTTTTTATGTTGAGTTTTGAAGAGAGTCAAGTAAGTTTATTGTGAGAAGATATGAGAAACAGGCCTGCAACTACAGGATTTTCTTAAGTTTTATATAGTATACATCTCCTAAATAAAGAAATAGTCCTCAAGGGTCTTTAATACTTCCCAGGTTCTTTCTGAAGACAGCTGGGACAAGAATGGACAAGACTGACAGAAACAGGTTTAGGCCAGGTCACATTATAGCTTAGGAAGGGATCTGTCACGTCTCTTCAGCTCCCGTTGTTACCCTTCTCCTAGATGGACTTGTAATAGGCACAAAAGGAAAAAACCACAAGATGTAACAGCAGGAGGTTGGTTAATTATAAGAATAAAAAAAAAGTAAGTTAAAGGAGCACTACAGATGGCAGAGGCAATATATAAAAAGGCAACAGCTTCACACATAAAGGAGTGTTTCAGCTCAAACACTCGGCTACCTTCCTTCGACACATTGCAGGAGGCCGAGCAACCAATTCCAACCACAGCCTTCTGGACATAGCAGCCAGAAAGCCTGCATTTCAGCGTCATCATCCATTCAGTGACTGCTCAAAGCTAATCTTACAGGTTTTAATTTAACTATGCTCCCAGCTGGTAACACAAACCCAGCAATATTTCCCAAAATACATTATAATTCTGTATGTACAGCTCCAAATATATTAAGTGAAAGCACTCAGCTGTAAAAAGGGCTTTACAGTTTTACTGGTTTTAGCCTAATGAATACTGACATGGACTTTACTGTTAATACATGCAAACTAACTTAGATTGGATGGTCTAAATTCCTTAAAATATCTGGAGCCTGGGACTAGCAATACAAACTACAGCGGTTTTGATTATCTTAATCAAGATATAGGAGAACGACATACACAATTCAATAAAGACTGTAAAGGAAGTAACAAACTAAAAAGCAAACAAGATGTTAGGACATACAGAAAGAAGACTAAACAATAATGTCATTGTACTGCAAAGTGCAGTGGTGAATGTTTTTTTCCAGAACTATGGAGAATGCTGAAAAATTAAGTAGTATTCAGAAGAGAAAAATCATACAAGATTAAGGTTATGGCAAGCGTAAGAGGAATGACTGGGATTATTCAACTTTTTTCCCCAGACACATAAGAATGTATATAAAGGAGCATTAAAACCACTAAGTTAAAGTATTTCATATTGGTAATTAACAGAATTAAGGCTAAATTGTGCACCCTGAGTTATGCCTTCCTTATTTATCCATGTGTATATCATAAAACGTTTACTTACATTTCAGCTTCATTGACTGAGCTCCAGGCTAAAAAAAGTTCGCCTTCAAAAAGAAAGCTTTATTTTTAAAAAGAAAATATTTTTAATAAGACATATTCTACTAGTTATTTGAAAACTTTGTTTAAGCAAGTGAGCTCGAGTGTTAAAGCAAGTGGGCTTGAGTGTTCCCGGACGTTCTAGACTCTGTTTGTGGATGAAAAGGATTGGATGGATTTTTAAATCCTCAGTTAAAAAAACCCTAATATATACAATAGACAAAATGTTAAGCACATCCACCAAGAATTCATCAAAATATGGCTGACAATTTTTATATACAGATATACTGAAAAAGGAAAATAATAAGGACACAAGTATTAGACAAGAAGAAATCAGATTAAACACATATAAATACCCATGAATAGGGATACCAAAAATAACTGTAACAACTGCAAACAAAGCCCTACGAGATCCAGTATAAAGTCAGCAAATATCATGAAAGCTTATAAAAATTGTTTTTTCAGAGCACTACTGAAAAAAAGTACTAGATTTCAAACTATTTACAGATATAGGTAAACATGGACTTGCAAAATTTACACTTCCACGGTCAAGTTTTTCTGTCTTTGAAGACCTTACATCCCTTTCCTTGCCCTCCACAGCCAGCATAACATTACATCAAAGGCAATTCCTTCTTTCTTTCTCCTTTCCTACATCCAACAGTGCAAAAGGAAAAAATCATACATCTCCAGTTTTCACCCTCCTTTAATCCTTGTAGGGGCACACAATTTAGTATTTTCTGCATGTTTAACGTCCTTTCAGGGTTTCATCAAGATGCCTTTTTGAATGGACACTCTGATTCTGCATCTTTCTGCACCATTTTCCCCCATACCCTAATCCTAGGTCAGATCCAAGGCTGTACTGGCCATTCCTTCAATTGTAATTATTACTAGCACTTGGGAGGGCGGGGGGGGGGGAAGACACGAGGTATGGATACATCAATAACTTCCAACTTCTGTTACTAAACAGCTTAGAGGCTTCCTGAGCTGATGGCTAATCTGAATCATTGTTAATAGCCACTGATGGGTCTGTCTCTTTCTGGAGCACACATATACTTAGTGTCCATAGTTAAACTGTGAAAATTATTAAACACACCTTACATGCTCTGTGGCAATGATTTTAATTGTTTTTCCTTTATTTGCAGGCTGTTTTAAAGCACCACAAGTTCATTGAGGGGCCTCTATTTTTTCTTAGTATGAGAAAGATTGAAAGAAATCATTCAGTATTTTCTTCCCCTTGTCATTCATGATTTATAGATCTCTTTCTTATCTTACATGAATCACATGCTTTCCAAACTAAGGCAATCTGATTCATTTACTCGGGAGAAATAGTTAATTAAGTGCATACAAATGTGCACATATACTTTTGAAGGTTGTCATCACTCCTCTGCGGATGCACTACTTTTTATTTATTGACAATTTCACCTACCATTTTATTATCCAGCCCAGCCTTTTGTAAGAGAACTTTTAAAAAAAAAACAATCACCACCACCCCACCAGCTCCCCCCCAAAAACCCACACCAAACCCACCCCTCCCCCCAAAACCCACACACCAAACCTTTTGGCATTCAAACATAGTCAGATTTTTCAACAAGTCTTATTAATCAGTTTCACAGTTGAACATCCAGAGCAGTTTTGTACTCTATTCACTTTGCAGACAGGCAGATTTAAGTGATCAGATACGTGCCACAGTTTTGTAATCAGCAACCTCATACCAAGAGTTCAGTTTCCTCACTGATTCAGACTACCAGCCTGCCTGTTTAGAGAATTATTTTTTCAGAAAGCCCGTAAAGCCCTGATTTTAAGCCAGTAAAATGTTTTGCTATGAGTTCATACAATAGTCTAGAGGATTTACAGTTCAGAATGTAAACAGAAACTGGCATACAACCCTTCTGAAACAGACTTTGAGACTATAAAGACTATCACAGCATAATGCTTCAGCATATTACACCAGTCTCTCAAACAAGAAAGCAGTATTTTTCAACAAAGTTTATGACCTTAATTTGCAAATCCAGCCATTTTGCATAAACTTAAGTTACCTTTTCTTCCCTACTCTACAGGTTTTTCAAAAGCCAAGTTTATTTAACTACGATTTCTGATGATGTGAAGACACATCTTCAACTACAAATATACTAAAAGAGACTTAAGAATTCTTTGAAGTGTTTCAGTCTCTCCACTGAGTACTACCTTAAGTTCTTTTACCTGACATTTTCCATCAACTTGGTGTCAGCAAGTCACTAGTCTATAACTCCTGGAGGGAGTGGTTCGCAAAAGTGAGAGGAATGAAATTGAGGTGACTGCCATGCAAGTAATCTATACGTTTCAATCAGTGCTGCTTTAACGTCCTGCAATGTGCCTTGTGCAGCTTTGGTTTCATGTTTTTCACTGCAAGACCACCACGCACTCAAAAATATTATATGAGGCTTAAAAAAGTAAAAATGCACAGTTCAAAAACCAGCTTACTAAGACATCAGCTATTCTGATGAGCCAATGATGGATTTTGTAATACAGAACTCATCCATTTGATGTACGGGAGCAACACTACAAATTAAGAGTATGAAGCATAGACATCCACTCCTTTCCCCAAAACATCTTCATTTGATTGTGAGACTTTTTTTAAAGTATTCTCTCTTTAAGTATTTTTTAAAGTAATTCTATTTTGCTAGCTATCCTCATCACTAAATTTATCTTCTCCTTTGAACTTGCTTCATACTTCATGAAAATATTTTTTTTAACCAAAAGTTAAAATGTTCAATGCAACACAATTTATTTCTAAGTATTTCATTTTACACAAATTAAAGTCAAATTAGTGATAAGGTTCACTACTGCAATTCACCATCAAGTATTAAACCAACAAATAAATCCACATACGGTTGAGCCAGAGTTGTATTTTCAACCACACCAGTATCTGCTTAAAGGAGCTTGAAAGGGAAGCACAACATAGACTAATAAAGTGTTCTACAATTTTTAAAAAAATGAATTTGATTAATTATCAAGATATATGCTGCTCTAATCTCATTTGCAGTGCTAGACCTCAATATTAGTACTGTATTAGTATCTAAGTC
Source organism: Phoenicopterus ruber ruber (assembly GCA_009819775.1). NCBI lineage: Eukaryota > Metazoa > Chordata > Aves > Phoenicopteriformes > Phoenicopteridae > Phoenicopterus > Phoenicopterus ruber. The sequence continues at coordinate 26,304,023 of CM020246.1, forward strand.
CTTAAAAACCTCTCACATTCAAGTGAATTAACATGTCCGTGAAAATAATGAGTATGTATGCAATGAAGCTAAGAGTGCTTTTAAATTTTAATGTTCTCATTTCCTGGAGACGAATTGAGAGGTAATGATAACTGTAGTCTCTCACCTGTATGAAGATATTATCAGTTTTCAGTTAAGCAAATCGAGTCCAACTCAGACCTTCAAGAATGCTTATGTCAAAGTTTTGCTGGCATCTACATGCAGGTTATGAAACAATTTATCTTACATTTTATCTTTAGTCTAATACCAAGCAAATTAAAAAAAAAAAAAGAAAGAAAAAGAAAAAAAGGCATGAAAAAAGAAAGCCTCCCACTGATTTCACCTGGGGTTTGATCAAACACGGTGCCTACTGAACATGACTGTGAAGTACTGTCCACAATTGTCAGATCATAAAAATTCAAAGTAGCAAGGTAGTTTCTTTCTGTCTATGAAGACCGGTGAACACAACTGTACATACATAAAAGGCTTTGGGGTTTTGCCTATGAAGGCAAAAAGTGTTTCTATAAATACATTAGCAATAAAAAGGGGGGCGAAGGAGAATCTCCCTCCTTTAGTGGATGCGGAGGGAAACATAGCGTCAAGGGACAAGGAAAAGGCTGAGGTGCTAAATGCCTTCTTTGCCTCAGTCTTTAACAGCAAGGGATGTTGCTCTCTGGGCACCCAGCCCCCTGAGCGGGAAGACGGGGATGGGGAGCAGAATGAAGCCTCCATAATCCAAGGGGAAATGGTCAGTGACCTGCTACGCCGCCTAGACACACACAAGTCTATGGGGCTGGATGGGATCCACCCAAGGGTGCTGAAAGAGCTGGCAGAAGTGCTCACCAAGCCACTCTCCATCATTTATCAGCAGTCCTGACTAACCAGGGAGGTCCCAGTTGACTGGAGGTTAGCAAATGTGACGCCCATCTACAAGAAGGGCCGGAAGGAGGATCTGGGGAACTACAGGCCTGTCAGTCTGACCTCGGTGCCCGGGAAGGTTATGGAGCAGATCATCTTGAGTGCCATCAGGCGGCACATACGGGACAACCGGGCGATCAGGCCCGGTCAGCATGGGTTTATGAAAGGCAGGTCCTGCTTGACTAACCTGATCTCCTTCTACGACATGGTGACCCACTTAGTGGATGAGGAAAAGGCTGTGGACGTTGTGTACCTGGACTTTAGTAAAGCCTTTGACACTGTTTCCCACAGCGTCCTCCTGAAGAAACTCGTTACTCACTGCTTGGATGGGCGTACTCTGCGCTGGGTAAGAAACTGGCTGGATGGCCAGGCCCAAAGAGTTGTAGTGAATGGAGTTAAATCCAGTTGGTGGCCGGTCACAAGCGGTGTCCCCCAGGGCTCAGTATTGGGGCCAGTTCTGTTTAACATCTTTATCAACGATCTGGACGAGGTAATCGAGTGCACCCACAGTAAGTTTGCACATGACACCAAGTTGGGTGGGAGTGTTGATCTGCTTGAGGGTAGGAAGGCACTAGAGAGGGATCTGGACAGGCTGGATAAATGGGCCAAGGCCAATTGTATGAGGTTCAACAAGGCCAAGTGCCGGGTCCTGCACGTGGGTCACAACAACCCCAGGCAACGCTACAGGCTTGGGGAGGAGTGGCTGGAAAGCTGCCTGGTGGAAAAGGACCTGGGGGTGTCGATGAACAGCCAGCTGAATATGAGCCGGCAGTGTGCCCAGGTGGCCAAGAAGGCCAACGGCATCCTGGCCTGTATCAGAAATAGTGTGACCAGCAGGAGTAGGGGAGTGATTGTCCCTCTATACTTGGCACTGGTGAGGCCGCACCTCGAATACTGTGTTCAGTTTTGGGCCCCTCACTACAAGAAAGACATTGAAGTGCTGGAGCGTGTCCAGAGAAGGGCAACGAAGCTGGTGAAAGGTCTAGAACACAAGTCCTGTGAGGAGCAGCTGAGGGAACTGGGGTTGTTGAGCCTGGAGAAAAGGAGGCTGAGGGGAGACCTTATCACTCTCTACAACTACCTGAAAGGAGGTTGCAGTGAGGTGGGTGTTGGTCTCTTCTCCCTAGTAACAGATGACAGGACAAGAGGAAATGGCCTCAAGTTGCGCCAGGGGAGGTTTAGATTGGGTATTAGGAAACACTTCTTCACTGAAAGGGTTGTCGGGCATTGGAACAGGCTGCCCAGGGAAGTGGTGGAGTCACCATCCCTGGAGGTATTTAAAAGATGTGTAGATGTGGCACTTAGGGACATGGTTTAGTGGTAGACTTGGTAGTGATAGGTTAACGGTTGGACTCAATGATCTTGGAGGTCTCTTCCGACCAAAATGATTCTATGATTCTAAGGTATTTTTTTGAAAGATTTTTGTTTCTATTTTAAATAACCAGATTTGGTATTCTGTATCAAAGAACACTTTATATCTTAGTCTTAAAAGGCTTAAAGCTTGATCATATTAACCTGTCAGTAAGTTCTATAGCTAAATATCAACCATTAACTAGTCCCTCCCCTCCATACTTTCAGAAGAAGACTGCATTATATATGGAGGATCTGACAAAATTAAGATTTAACTATCCAAAATCAAAGGCATCAGAGCACAGGTATCTACTCTGCTTCTTCCAAATTTCAGAAGTATTTCACCTTCAGGTTTCCAGCCTATTTCCCACTCTTCTGCTATGGCAATGTTTATTCTTAACATACAAAAAACTTCCTAAATTTTCACAGGGTAATGATCCATTTTGATAAATTAAAAATTTGTGGGTACAAATATGAAATATTTTACGATCAAAACTATTACAGCTTTTTTTAGTTCATTAGAAGTCTGATTTCCAGCAAAAAGAGCACCCTAAAATCCATTTAGAATTCAAAATTAATGCTAGATAAAATAATCTATAAATATTGTTTGCCCTGTGCTTTTAAGTTCATACTTGTCTTCCAGATTTTTGGAAAAATATACAGATAGGTCAAAGAATGCAATACAGCATTTGAATATCAAGCCTCACTTGCCTGATGCCTATGTTACATCCGAGAGCCTGAAATCAGAAGAAATGGACTAGTAACCCAAACAGTGAAATTAACATGCTGAAACTCACTGGCTGAATGTCTTTACATATTATTACATCTAAACTAGCAACAGTCCAGAAATAATGAAATTTAAAAATGCCTATAGAAATTCAGCACAGCTTTTATGTGTATATAAATTATAATATTGTCTTCAATTCCTTTATTATACCTTCACCAGCTTTCAGTGAACACCATTATAGTTCTGACTGTTTGGCTGGCTTATCAACACAACTTTTCACACTTACCTTACAAAATATGGTCATACTAGACACACAGAATATGTCAATATCTTACATTTAATCTTGAAATGAGTACAGACTTGCTTCTTTGATGAGCATTTCTCAATTTGATAATACCATTCATTACAAACTGGCTTTTATTTGTGTGTGTCCCATAAAAGGCTTGGCACGAGCAGGATTATTCCCATATCATATATATAAAAAAAGTAAGTCCCAAATACTGCTGTGCTTGCAGTGTCCAATTTTTTCAAGAATGCATGGTATCTGGTAAGCATTTTGCCATGCTTAGAGAGAGGTCCCCATGGATTTGAGCAGCACTTAGAAATATTAAGCATTTATATGAACAAAACTAGGTTTCTGAAACTGGGAGCCCAAAAAATGAGAAACATAACACTACTGAACGCATTGTTCTAGGGTCGGATGACTAGTCTATAATTAAGTAGAAACTTCGGCAGAAGTCAGTTTTCCAGACTGACATTTCATTTCATAATAAGCCATCCTTTTCTCCTTCCATAATCTTCCACCTCTTTCATGATGTTTTCCAAATTCAGCAATATTTAAGTGCTTCACAATACAGCTTTGACTCCTCACCCACACTAAATGATCCATCCTTCACACTAAATGAGGCAAAATATACCTGGAAAACTAGCGTACAATCAAGTTAAAATATAAAAACAAACCAAAAGACTTCTATCACATCTATCATGAACAACACTAATCTGCATTTTCAAGCTTTTAAATGTTTTAACGTTGTTATGAACTTTCGTTTTGGGTTGTTTTGGTGTCCCTGTCCCCGCCCTGCAAAGAAGGAATCTGCAGAGAATACAGCTGTCCTACCCTAATAAGCCTCTGCTAAGCAGACCAAATTTCATGCTTGTTTCTCCCTTCCCTCCTGTAGGCTTGTCTCTTGCTAGTAACACCCAGATGATATATCTTCCAATTTTTATGTCTTGTCTCAAAAGGAGAAGACACTAAACGCTATTCTCAAAGATTATCAGCAAAGCACTTAATTTCCTCCTAAACTCATTCTGAAAACTGACAAAATGGAACTGATTAAAATACTTATTAAAAATCCCAAATTCTTAAAAAACAAACTAAAACAACTTCCCCACAAATCAAAAACAGATACCTAATAGAGAAAAGGTCTAAAAATGTTAAATAAAGTAATTACAGAACACGTATGCAATCTTGACTAAATACTCGTATTTGTATTCAAGCTTAATTATCCTTGTAGCTTGTTTTTTCATTTTAGTAACACATTCTGCAGGTTCTTCCTTCCTTATCCTGCCCTACATCCAAACTTTATCTTTCTCCTTGTCACTCTTTATATGTAAACAGTATTATATGTTCACAGCTCCCATTTCACTGACGTAGTAAGCATCAGAAATACTTCTGTTATGCATGAAAATGGAGCTAATCCCAGCCATAAGGGTTTATTGAAACCTAAGGATCTTTGTTCCATTATTAAGCCTGCCAGAAAAACATATGCAGGAAGTTAACACAAACCATTTCATGCACAAGTTCTATTTATAAAGCAATTCTTCTACCCTAGCTACCCAGCGTAATATATATTTTGTCATCATAGATACAAGTACTGCTTTCTCTCAAACAATGAAATGAAAAACAAGAGATGGCATCTTTCTCTACCACATAATACAGATGAACCAAGTTTTATAACTCAAAAATTGCCAAGTTAGGAAGAGAACTTAATGTACATTAGATGCAACCATGTACGACTAAAATAATCAACCACAGAATATGCCTCTGAAGTTTACCAAGGTTATTCTTTCAGGAAAAATAGAAAATGAGGTATTTTAAAATTGGAATTGAAGAGATCATCAAAGTTAAAAAAAAAAAACCCAAAACAACAAAAAAACCTGAACACACCAAAAAACCCCCAAAAGCACCAAAAACAAAACCACAAAGCACAACTCTTAATTCATATTTCTTATTCAATATGATATATATCTTTTCTTGTTTGACAAAAGAACAGAAAAAATCATGTTTTCCTCTGCTACAAACTCCAATAAAATGGGAACTATTTTGTCATGCTTTGAAAACAGCTTTTTATTAAATGTAGCGTTCATAAACTTCAACCCTATAATACATCTGAAAAAAATATTCATCCCAATTCTCTATGCAGCAACATCTATCATTCAGGGGAAAAAAAGCACTTTTAGTTCAAATATCATTGCATTATCTCACCAAGTTAGTTTCAGATGGCTGACCTTTCTGAAAAATTACTTTAGGGACACAACAATAGCTCAAAATAAAACTAGTTTTGGAATCGTAAATCCTCTTGCCTCCCTCCCTCATTCTATACTCAAAACCAGAGAAAAACACTGTAGTTTTAAATTGAAACTGCTAAAAACAATGTTGGCTAACTGAACAAGGTGCCAAGCTGAGATAAATTGACATTTTCAATACAGATTAAATGAAACAAACCCATTTTAGCTTCTGTGTTACAATACATGTATTAGAAGAATCAGAAGGCTACAGTCTTAATAATCTGCATAGGAAGTAACAATTTTATCAGAAGTACTTCTGAGATGCAATAAAGATGACATTTGTTATTTTTGGCTAAGTACTTAAACTCAGAATTATTTTTAAATAAAACAAACATAGGCATTATAAACCAGTTTTACCAAAATGTAGTATTCTTCAGCTGGCTATACTTTTTTAGCTCTTAGGAAAATATACTGTTAAAGTGTTACAACAAATAATACTTCTAACACACTTCCATGCTTAAGTGTTTCCCAACATTAGATGAAAAGCTACTGACTTCCATGGTTTATCAGATTAGCTTGGGAAACTAAAATGAAAAGTAACTTCCTGTGTAATCTTTTAAAAGATTTAACAATAGTATAGATACTGTACATATGTCTCTATTTTATATATTAGTTGGTATTTCCAGTAATCACAAAACTGTAAGTTTCACCTATTAAATTCAGCAATGAATTTGAACAGTCAAACACAGTAAATTAAATAGGTGATGATTAACTACATATGTCAGAGACAGTCTCACTCTTCCAAAGCACTCCTCTGAGTGGAGAAACCAGAAAAAAAGGGTCAACATCTAGTGGAGAAACCATCACTGCATATACTACATAATAAAAGTAGTAAATAGTAAGCGGTAACTAAAAAGCACAATTTCCCCACTAATAAGAAGCTCAGTTACCTTTACCATACCTTTATCTGCTGTCTTCTAAGCATTGCAAGTTCCCTCATATCTCGGAATGGCTGTAGTAAGTACTGGTAGAGCTCCGTGGTAGCTTCTGCAAGACTACTGTAGGCTTCATCTTCCATTTGATACAGTTCAAGCAGCTCTACCATGCTTTCTGTGTTCCTATGTTTTTCCAGAAGCTGTAGAAAAAGTGCCAATTTTAGTGAACGTATTCAAAAATTCCTGCTAAAAGTGAGTCATTTAAAAAACATTTTTTAGCCTATCCTCTTGTATTATCTTCCCTCTGCCACAAAATCATCACTCAGACAAACAAACAAAGAAAATCTTAATCCTCACCCACATCTTAAATTTAGCCAGTCAAGTACGAGCACGTCTCTGATAACCTTAACTCAAAATGTGCAGCACTCCTATTGATTTTTTCTTTCCAAAAATCTCTGGAAGGTAATGAATATAAGCACAAAGACAGCACAAACCCCAACTTAGTACAAGAATCTATGACGTTGTAATCAGATATGCTACTTCACACGTTTCCCACTTTCAGGGGGGAAGGAGTGATAGAAAAGGAGACAAAAGAGGAGAAGTCACATTTTGATCTTTCTAGGGCTTTTGTGGTTTTCTGATGTTTGGGGTTTTTTTTTTTTGCTTGTCTGTACCTTGAACCTACACAGCACCATTACATCAGTGCAGCTCCAGACACAGAGAAGAATCTATATGAAACAAAACGGTGATCTGCATTTCTGGTAATTTTGCTTTCCAGTTTATGACTTTAGCCTAGACAGTTTAGGCATGAAATTTCAAATGCATGAAGTTTCCATTAGATTTTTTTAAAAAAGGAAGTTATCTAAGTATTTTAAGCTTTGAAAAAATACTTAAAATACTTTATGTTTCAATTCATACAAGAAAACACAATATCATCAAAGTCTGTCCATTCCTTCCTTTAGTTCTTATGAAGCCAAAAATTCATCCATTTGTACAAATTTGCTACAATATATGTTTTTCATTTATATGCTTGTTTTGCATCTATTTTGGGCATTTGCCTGGACAGACCTCACATGCTGCTGGAAATCTTTTACCATTTCTAAAAAAATACTCAGCTGTTCAACAAAAACTAATCTCATACAGACATGTGGAGTACTTGATGTATTTACAAAGATAAGATTATCTGAAATTAATTCCCTTCTTATGTAATTTTCAAAGTCAAAGTCTCTTGTCCTTTATATTATCATCTTAAAAGCATATATTCACAGTCGAAGTTTATTTAAACTCAACATAAATTAGGAACACTATGGAATAAGCACATCCTATCTTCTATCTGTTCATTCAAGTTGGATGCCAAGCCTACATGAAATATTCTCAGTATACTCAACTGCGTCAAGTATTATAACTGGAAGACAAAACAAAGGGAACTGCAGATTAGAAATTGAAGCTTTGGTCACCAGTCCTTTGGTGTCTGGTTCATTTATATCCCAGAACAGTCAAGAGAAGTCTTGATTAACATACTGTCTACTCAGTTTGTTCCATTACATTTATATTACTATGCTTTGTTTCAGTTACTTGACCAGATAAGGAAAATTTTCTCTTTCTTCACAATGTAAAGTTTGCTTCTGAAGATCCCCGTAGCCCTACCTGGGCTTCCTTTGAAGCACTGAAGATTGGCCAAGATTAGAGAGGGGATGCAGAGAAGAACACAGAGAGGCTCACAGTAGCTTTATTTACAGGTTCAGCATTAAAATAATGGTCAAATGACAAGCCAGGAAGAGCTCTCCCTCAGCAGGGCTTAGCAGAGATGAAAGGTCTGGGAGAGATGGTGTAGAACAGATGTGACATTCCTCAGCAGCATGAGACCATTTGTTGTATTACCTAAACAATTTCACTTAGGAAATTGTTTCTATTGCAAGGTCATTTGCTACACCCTTCTGCTCTCTTCCAGCAGCACATAATATTTTGTGGCATATGAGTTCTCACTGAGAGTACTGGCTAGTGGTTTGTGGCTTGCAGTCTGTAAAACTGACATTTGATGAACTTTCAGGGTTAAATACACATAACATAACCTGCAATTATAGGGACAGAAGTCATCCCAGATGCTCTTGGATTTGAGTCCCAAGTCCCTATGGATTTTATGCATTATTCCAGCCCACTAGCTGTTTTAACCATGTAGTCTATAAAGCCACCTTCTTCCTCAGCTCCTCTTGCTTGTTCCTAGTGCCTAAAAACAGAGTTGACATGCTCAAGCATTCTCCTACTTCCCCCTGGCACTATCAGAACTACTCTTGCAGTCCCAAAGCTGCAATTATCCCTCTGTCAAGATACTAAAACCCCAAACCTTTCTTCTCAAGCCACCCATTGCAAGAAGGGTCTCTATTATTAGCAGCAGCTCTACAGTACACTGTAATGTTAATTTCCTTTTAGTTGCTCAGGCTATCAGTATCTTCTTATTAAATTTATACATTTGTTTCACTGTGAAACCCTACTATTCTACTAGGATACAAATCCTAGACGGCAACAAAAAATGACAAAAAATAGAGAAAACTTATCACCATTTAAAAGCAAATCTTAAGTAATCTCATTCCAGGAACACAACAATACAATGCAAGGCTTTTTTTTCCTTTACAGGCCATTCTTAAGGCCTATATAATAATTCTGATATTCTGGAAGACAGCCACAACTTTGCAGAAGTTGGAGTGAAAGTGCCAGGAAATGAAGGACCATTTCAATTTTATGACCATCAGTATAGTACAAAGACATCTTAAGGACACTAAGAACAAGTATCTACTCAATTAGTTGGTTGTTTGGTGAAAATCATGTCCATCACTGGAAACAGTATGGATAAAGTAATGAATTATCATTACATTCCTCCATATACAGAAGATAAGTAAATGGGCATCATTTCAAGGTCTTGTCCATGTCCAGTTCTGTTTGGCCTGCTGCTGGGGTTACCCCAATCCTAAACCTAATCCTCAAATCCTTCAGAAATAACAAACCCTCAATAAAAAAATACAAGTGAGGGCAGGTTATTCATACAGAATACATATATTCTTAAATTATTAACACAAGGTAAGCAACCATTCTTCCTTCCTGACAGGATGATGCACACAGAATTCATTTCCTGTGCCTAATGAAGACCTTTCTGAATGAAAATGGTTATGAAATTTCATTTAAACTACAGTTGCCAGAAAAGACATAACAAAACATGAAAATTGATTTGGAAATCAAAGAGTATCACCTTATTTGGTTTGGAGCAAAGACCAAAGAGCTACTGACTAGGGATATTCTTCAAAACAGGTAGGAAAGTTACCAACCTGTGAGCACTGGTTACATACAGCCTCATTACACCCATCCATCCGTTATCATGTTCTTCTACAGGCTCATTCAGACAGTGTTTTGGTGAAAAACATCTGAACATTAACCTTTCCTACAAAGCTTGCAAACCAGCTCAAAAGCACATTTAAATTATTTTGTCCTGTCAGATTAGCACCATAAAATTGTTGCCTCAAATTTCACTTGGGTTAAAACTTACATGAGAGAAAGAAGAAATAGAAGAAGTGTGAAAGAAAAACAGTTTTGAAAAACAACACAGAAAAACTATGACATGCATTTGAAATTATAGTTACATGATATATGCCCAGGTGGCCAAGAAGACCAACAGCACCCTGGCTTGTATCAGAAATAGTGTGGCCAGCAGGAGTAGGGAAGTGATCGTCCCCCTGTACTCGGGGCTGGTGAGGCCGCACCTCGAGTACTGTGTTCAGTTTTGGGCCCCGCACTACAAGAAAGACGTTGAGGTGCTGAAGCGTGTCCAAAGAAGAACAATGAAGCTGGTGAAGGGTCTAGAGCATAAGTCTTATGAGGAGCAGCTGAGGGAACTGGACTTCTACCCAGGGAACTGGACTTCTGAGGGAACTAGTCCATCTGTCTGGACTTCTGGAAGGCCTTTGACACGGTCCCCCACAACATCCCTCCCTCTAAATTGGAAAAATATGAATTCGATGGGTGGACTGTTCGGTGGATGAGGAATTGGTGGGATGGTCACATACAGAGGGTAGTGGTCAATGGCTCAACGTCCAGATGGAGATCGGTGACAAGTGGTGACCCTCAGGGGTCCGTGTTGGGACCAGTACTCTTTAGCATCTTCAGCAATGACATAGCCAGTGGGATCGAGTGCACCCTCAGCAAGTTTGTGGATGACACCAAGCTGAGTGGTGCGGTGGACACGCCTGAGGGACGGGATGCCATCCAGAGGGACCTGGACAAGCTCAAGAAGTGGGCCCATGTGAACCTCATGAGGTTCAACACGGACAAGTGCAAGGTTCTGCACCTGGGTCGGGGCAACCACCAGTATCAATGCAGGCTGGGGGCTGAGGGGATCAAGAGCAGCCCTGGAGAGAAGGACTTGGGGTACTGGTGGATGAAAAGCTGGATATGACCTGGCAGTGTAGGCTCGCAGCCCAGAAAGCCAACCGTATCTTGGGCTGCATCAAAAGAAGAGTGGCCAGCAGGTCAAGGGAGGTGATTCTGCCCCTCTACTCTGCTCTGGTGAGACCCCACCTGGAGTCCTGCATCCAGCTCTGGAGCCCCCAACACAAGAAGGACATGGACCTGCTGGAGCGAGTCCAGAGGAGGGCCACGAAAATGATCAGAGGGCTGGAGCACGTCTCCTATGAGGACAGGCTGAGAGAGTTGGGCTTGTTCAGCCTGGAGAAGAGAAGGCTCCAGGGAGACCTTATTGCAGCCTTTCAGTACTTAAAGAGGGCTTATAGGAAAGATGGGGAAAAACTTTTTAGCAGGGCCTGCTGTGATAGAACAAGGTGTGATGGTTTTAAACTAAAGGAGGGGAGATTTAGACTAGATATAAGGAAGAAGTTTTTCACAATGAGGGTGGTGAAGCACTGGCACAGGTTGCCCAGAGAGGTGGTAGAAGCCCCATCCCTGGAAACATTCAAGGTCAGGCTGGACAGGGCTCTGGGCAACCTGATCTAGTTGAAGATGTCCCTGCTTATTTCAGGGAGGTTGGACTAGATGACCTTTAAAGGTCCCTTCCAACCCAAACTATCATATGATTTTATAAACTGGGGTTGTTTAGCCTGGGGAAGAGGAGGCTGAGGGGACACCTTATTGCTCTCTACAACTACCAGAAAGGAGGTTGTAGCGAGGTGGGTGTTGGTGTCTTCTCCCAAGTAACAAGTGATAAGACGAGAGAAAACGGCCTCAAGTTGCACCAGGGGAGGTTTAGCTTGGATATCAGGAAAAATTTCTTCACCAAAAGGGTTGTCAAGCATTGGAACAGGCTGCCCAGGGAAGTGGTTGAGTCACCATCCCTAGAGGTATTTAAAAGATGTGTAGATGTGGCACTTAGGGACATGGTTTAGTGGTGGAGTTAGCAATGTTAGGTTTAAAGTTGGACTCTATGATCTTAAGGGTCTTTGCCAACCTAAGTGATTCTATGATTCTATATACATGGTTTAAAGGAATACAGAAGGGTCAGACTATTCTCTGTCACTTTTTGGAATTACTGTGATTACCAATCACCAAGTCTTCACCAATACAGTGTGGTATGAACAGAAGACCGATGGCTTTGATTCTGCTTCTAGACAGAGACTTGTAATCTTGATGAAGAGTCCAGGCTGCTTTATTGCCACCAACCAACCCTAAAGGGGCACTGACATAGGAGACATATGGTGCTAAACTGGCTGCATAGACGACCTCTCCCACTTTGCTTTATAGAGCAGTCTGATGGAAGCTTTCCTGTTCTGGATCAAAGTCAGCTGAAATGTTTTTTTAGCTGGCTGCCATCCAGACAGTATTCAGGCTATCAGATAACAATAATGCTGGATCTAGCACAGAATTCACTGAATTAATAATAATGTCATAAGGCAAACCAGGCCCTCCATAGACTGTTTAGGCAGTCTAACTGTATGTGTTCCCATTTTCACACAGACAGTACCTAGATGATACACTATATAGAAACATCAAAATTCAGCTAATACCTTTTAGTAAGATTCAGACATTGGTTAAGCTGGCTGAATGCCTAAACCAACTTGGTACCTTAAAACCATGCAGTTTTCAAAGTGTTAGCATAAAATACATGAACAGTTTTTGTGGCATGTTTTATGCCCCACTTATGATTAATTCTCAGCACAGACATTCAGTGTTACTGTTCATTTACTTCAACAGACTCAGTATGAATTTTTGACTTTCAAAATTTTTTAATTATATTATTTAAAGAAGTGGGTGGAGGAGGGTAGAGTAATATCCTGTACAGGCCTGACTAGCGCTATACCCATTCAATACGGCATTTATTTTAAGAATCATGCTTCACAGATGTTACATTGTTCACAACTAAATGAATCCATGTATTTTAGGCAACTACTATGCAGATAGACTCTAACCAGCAGGAAACACTTTTTTTTCAATTTAACAGCACATATATTTGAACGATATAATAAAGATTATTTCTGTCTTCAGTATTTAAAAAAAAAAAATATTTTGTCCATAAAGCTTTAAAAGCATTACAGTAGACAGTGTAATTATGTGCAGGTTGACCTCAGTTGGGAGTGTAATCCAAAGCTTTATTTAATCATCGAAGAGTCAAGTCTTACATTTCCTTTGCTATTACTCCCCAAACTTTCTCTGTTATTCCTATTTTGTGTATTTCATAAAAACACTGCAATATGACATATATCCATTTTTAGCTAAAACAGGCCATGAAGATATTTTTCAGTCTCTCCCTAAGCTTCTTCATATTTTTGGAGTAACAGTAGTTACAGAATACCCCTATTTTCCTATGAATTTAGATTTTCGGAAGCCTGATAGTATTACTTGCCATTTCCATTAAGAATTCTACAGATTTTTAATTGAAGCACTAAGGATAGTTGTTTTCAGAGAGAAGTACAGTACTGCAGATAGAGTAGTTTTTAGATACTCCATCCTTTCCACTGAACAGCAGTCCTAAGAGTAAAATACCAAACCTTCCTGCTGATACACTTGCAATAGTCTGCAATGAGCTCCAGACAATGACTTCCAAAGAAGTAAAGCTCCACAGTACATAAAATTTGTATGCAAAATTTTAGCAACGGAACTTAGACTGCAATTTCTTGCATCAGAACGTGCTTAAAATTGTTTCTATTTTCTCTCTTTTTAAGCTATCTTTAAACAAACAAAATCCTTGTTAAAAGCAAACACACTCCCACATGCCCTGGTAATGAGCAGGAGTCTCAACTACATTAAATCTGTACTATAGGCAAACTGCTTTTCTCTCTCTTACATGCATGGTGCTGTATTTAAATGTCACCTGTTGTGGTAAAAAGATCAAGCCTTGCCAGGACATTTACCCTTCTGTTTGCATGACTGCATTGCCATCAATAATCCTCACCTTTGTAGTATAAAAAGACCGTTTGCATTATTGTAGCGAGTGAATGCCCCAGTAATGGATCAAAGCCTGACTCTCCAATATAGATCTAACATATATTTTACTGTTGGGGCAGAAATCATCAAAGAGAATACAAAAGATGGATACAAAGTTGGGATGGCATAAACAAATAAGGTAATACTGCCCAGTATGAGAAGTGCTGGAACCAGCACTACATCCGTCTAACCTCTTAAGATTAAAAGAGGATACAGACCAGTGAATTCCATATTAAACTTATTTGGGAACCATGCAGTTTATAATTGGTACATAAAGCAATCATTCACCTACTGAGTGGACAAAAATGTCCAATTTTTTCAACTAAGCTTCTGAAGACAGGGAATTGGAAGTGTATGCTGAGGCACTGCAAAGGTTATTGTCTGGATTTTGGGGCAATTTGCTAAATGGCTGTTTACAGAAGGACTGAACTAACTAAAATAATCAAACCAAATGCACACAGAAAACACACATAACAAACAAGTTCAAAGTTTGCAGTTATTCTAAGAAACAAACAGCAAACACACATGCACACAAAACAAAACCCAAAAAAGATACTGGAAAGTAAAACATAGGGTGTTTAAAACACAAGAAATAAAAAGGACAGCTTCCATAAGGTGTGTCTTCTAGGCCTCTGAAGAGCTGCTCATACCAAGTGAGCCACATTATTCCTCTTTAAACTCTGTTTAAAACAGTCTTTTACCTGCATGCAGAGAGCCTGTGTACCTCAGTACATGTGTGCAGAGATGTACTGGGTGTAGGTGGCAAGGTTTTTGTAGCAGGGGTCTACAGCGGTGGCATATGTGAGAAGATGCCAAAAGCTTCCCCATGTCCGACAGAGCTAGTGGCAGCCTCCTCTAAGACGGACTTGCTGCTGGCCAAGGCTGAGCCCATCAGTGATGGTGGTAGCACCTCTGGGATAACATAGTTAAGGAGGGAAAAAACTGCTGCACAGCAGCAGCTGGGAGAGAGGAGTGAGAACATGTGAGAGCAACGACTCTGCAGACACCGAGGTCAGTGAAGAAGAAGGGGGAGGAGGTGCTCCAGGCGCCGGAGCAGATATTCCCTTCCAGCCCGTGGTGAAGAGCATGCTGAAGCAGGCTGTCCCCCTGCAGCCCATGGAGGTTAATGGTGGAGCAGATATCCACCTGCAGCCCATGGAAGACCCCACACCAGAGCAGGTGGATGTGCCCTGAAGGAAGCTGTCACCCTGTGGTGAGCACACGCTGGAGCAGTTTGTTCCCGAAGGACTGCACCCTGTGGAAAGGAGCCATGCTGGAGAAGTTTGTGGAGGTCTGTCTCCTGTGGGTAAGACCCCATGCTGGAGCAGGGGAAGAGCATGAGGAGGAAGAAGTGGCAGAGACAACATGTGATGAACTGACTGCAACCCTTATTCCCTGTCCCCCTGCACCGCTCAGGGGGAGGAGGTAGAGAATTCGGGAGTGAGGTTGAGCCCAGTAATACTGGAGGGGTGGGAGGAAGGTGTTTTTAAGATTTGTTCTTATTTCTCATTATCCTACTCTTGATTTGATTGGCAATAAATTTATTTCCCCAAGTTGAGTCTGTTTTGCCCATGATGGTAACCAGTGAGTGATCTCCCTGTCCTTATCTCAACCCACGAGCCTTTCCTTGTATTTTCTCACCCTGTCCAGCTGAGGAGGGGGAGTGATAGAGCAGCTTGCTGGGCACCTGGTGGCCAAGGTCAACTTACTACAAGAGAGCACACCAGAAGGCTAAGACCAGCACAATGCAGATTGCCTGACCTCTTT